>CM053582.1:147261703-147289842 GCA_028627135.1 Pseudochirops cupreus
AATATGTAATTTAATTTAGGTAAAATTGTCATTTTTATTATATTAACTTGACCCAGCCATGAGCAATTGATGTTTTTCCAATTAGTTAGATCTGATTTTATTTGTGTGAAAAGTGTTTTGTAGTTGTGTTCATATAGATACTGGATTCACCCCTCCTGTCTTCTCCAGCAAATTGCCTACCTCTGTCATACCCTATTTCTCTGATCCCTATGTATGATTCTTTTCTTGCTGTCTAGAAACATACTCTAGTCTCCTGCACCTTTAAAAACAGACCCAGTAGATCATTCCATTCCTTCAGACTATCCATGTATATCTCTCTTCCCTTTCTCAGTTAAACCCCTTGAAAAAGTTGTCTATGCTCATTCCCTTCACTTTCTTCCAAACCCTTAGAAATCTGGCTTCCAATTTTATTCCTCAACTGCCACCACCCTTTCCAAAATCACCAGCGATCTCTTAATTGCTCAATCTGACAGCCGTTTGTCCATCCTCATCCTTCAGCTTTCAGCATTCTTTATCACCTTTTCCACTTGGATATTCTCTCATTGCTTTTTCTTGCATTGTGTTTTCCTGACATTACTATCCCTTGGTTTTCCTCCTACTTCTGACCACTCTTTTTCAGTACCCTGTGCTGGATCATCTAAAACATCCCCCCCCGAAAGTAGGTATACTGTGGGGCTTTGTCCTGGACCCTCCTCTTCTCTTTTTCTATTCTCTATTGATGACCTCCTCAATTAATTATTACCTCTATGCCCAATGACTGCCAGATCTGTATTTCTAGCCCTGGTTTCTTTCCTGAACTTGAACTTTCCATCAGCTGTTTACTGGGCATTTTGAAATAGATGTCCTATAGTTACCTCATCCACAACACATCCCATATTGAACTGGTTGTCTTTCTCCCCCTCCCTTACCCTGAACACCCCTCTTTTGAACCTATCTATTTCTTATCAAGTTGTCACCATCTACCCCATAACCCTAATTTACAATCTCAGTGTTCTCTTCTGCTTTTCATTCTCCCTGACCCAATATATCAATAATCAAGGTCATATCTTGCCTTTTCTACCTCCATAATAAGTCTCATATACCTTCCCTTCTCTTCCCTAACATAACTATCGCCTGCGTTCAAACTCCAATCACCTTTTGCCTTGTCATTGCCATTAAATTGCTCTCCCTGTCTCAAATCTTTTCCCTCTCCAATTTTTCCTTGACAGACTCACCAAAATGTTTTCCCTAAAGGGCAGGTCTGGCCTTGTAACTCCTTTATTTAATAGTCTCTAGTCACTAACTATTACTTTCTGGATCAATTATAAACTCTTCTCTTTGGCATTTGAAGCACTTCACAACCTGGCCCTAAACTACTTTTAAAGCTTTGTTACACATTACTTTCCCCTCCCTCCTCTCCTCCCCACCCCAGCCCTTTTGCCCCATGCACACTTTAGCTCAGTCTAAATAGCCTTTCAGCTCTTTGGCACATGCAACTCTCCATCTTCCTCTCCTTTGCAATGGTTCAGCCTCATACCTAGAATGCATTCCCTTCTCGCCTCCATCCTTCCAACTCTCTCTTTTGCTTTAAGTCTCAGCTCAAGTGTTATCTTTTATGTAAGGCCGTTCCTGATCACCCCAGCTGCTATTACCTCCCCTGAAATCATGCCATAGCTCCTCTCTACATATGTTGGTATGCAGTACATAGAGCACTGAGCCTGATCTCAGGAAAACCTGAGTTCAAATCTGGTCCCAGACATTTACTAGCTGTGTCACTTCTGTCTGTCTCATTTTCCTTGACTGTAAAATGGAGATAATAACAGCACTTGCTTCCCAGCGTTGCTGTGAAGATCAAACGTGATAATATTTAGAAAGTACTCATCACAGTACCCGGCACACAGTAGGTGCTTAATAAATGCCTCTTGCCTCCTCTTGTTATTGATGTTCTTGCTGTCTTTTCTCATCAGATACTAAGTCAAATCAAGGTACTATTTGTAAGTCACTGTGCTCAGTCCTGGGAAAACAAAGACAGGTAAGTAATAGCTCCTGTCCTCAAGGAGCTCACAGTCTAACTGGGGAGATGACATGTCCAAACAAGATGGTTTGTTGTTGCTGTTGGTCAGTCATTTCAGTCGTGATGACTCTTCATGACCCTGTTTGGGGTTTTCTTGGCAAAGACACTGGAGTAGTTTGCCATTTCCTTCTTTAACTCATTTTACAGATGAAGAAACTGAGGCAAACAGGGTTAACTGAGTTGCCCAGGGTCACACAGCTGGTAAGTGTCTGAGACCAAATTTGAACTCAGGAAAATGACTCTTGCAGACTTAGGTTTGGCACTCTATCCTCTGTGCCACCGAGCTGCCCAAACAAGTTATTAAATAGAATAAGTTGGAGGTATTGTCAGAGGGAGGCACTAGAATTAAGGGATACTGGGGAAAGCTTCTTCTGAGGGTAAAATTTTAAATGACACTTGAAAGAAATCAAATATTCTAGGAGCCAGAGGTGATGAGGAAGAATATGCCTCCTTGAAGTCAGAAAATGTTTTTGGTTTTGTGTTTGCATCATCAATGCTAAGCACATAGTAGGCTCTTAATAAATACCTGCTACATTTTTAATCCAAATACACTACTTTTCCCACTCCATTACTTGACTGTCTTATTCAGATCTGATCACCTTAGAGGCTTCCTGTCCAAATCATCAAATGTAGGTGAAGACCATGAGAAAGCATTGTAACCTTATTTAAATTGCATCTCATATCATAAACAAGACGATCATGAAAGAAAAGTGAAGTAAAAAAATAAAGGAATGTACGAGAGATAAAGAAAATTGGCTGTTTATGTAGCAAGAGCAAAGGCTAAGTGATGGACAATAAGTGACCTCCCCTGGTATACTTGCTATTTTAAGAAGGATCAAGGAAGCCCCTAACATACTGGGTGTATGCACACTTATTGGATGACATGGCCTATGTTCCATCTACACTAGTCTTCTTGCTGTTCTTCCTACACAATATGTGACCTTTTGGACTCTGTTTTTACACTGACTGTCCTTCCCTCGCTGAATTCTTCCTTCTTCCTTGAATTCTGACTTCCTTCAAGACTCAGCTTACATTCCATCTTCTGCAGGGCACCATTTCTGGTCCCCCTCTTACTCTGCCTTAGCAATTTTCTCCAGTTGCCGTGTATCTCCTCTGTACATAGGTACTTGCTTGTTGCCTTCCCCATTAGAAATTAAATGCTGGAGAATGGGTATCATGTTTTCACCTTTCTTTGAATCCCTGGTGATTAGCCCATTACCTGACATTAGTAAGCACTTAAAAAATCCTTGTTGACTGACCACAGAGAGGAAGGCACAGATGGCTTGAAGTCTGTACCATTTTCAGGGAATGCCTGAATCATGATATCATGGATCCATGCAGGTATTTAAGCAATATGCAAAAAGTTACTCTCTCTCTGCCACATGCAAACACATTGGTAACCGTGCTTCTCATCCTTAGCCTATAAATCTTTTTCCTGTATAGAGTCAGAACTACCATAAGTTGGCCTTTAGGGCATAGTAGAAAGTAGTATATTTTTTAGATTGGTAATTCAATCAATCTGGGGCAGCTAGATGGCCCAGTGGATGGAGCTCTGGGCCTAGGGTAAGGAAGACCTGAGTTCACATCTGGCCTCAGACACTTATTAGCTATGTGACCCTGGGCAAGTCACTTAACCCTGTTCGACTCAATTTCCTCATCCGTAAAGGGAGGTGGAAAAGGAATTAGCAAACCATTCCAGTATTTTTATCAAGAAAACCCCAGATGAGATCATGAAGAGTCAGACATAATTGAAATGATAGAATAAGAAAAGGAATTCAATCCATCAGCACCCTACCCTGCTCCATATGATAGAGGACCTGACCTAAATTATGTGGCATGGAATAAATTTAAAAGGATGGAAGAGACTGGATTAGGCCTTTATGACAAGGGTGGTTGGGCAATGCCTCATGTTGCTGTTGGGAATAGAACTCAGTCTTGAAGGATGAGTAGGATTTAGAAAGGAAAAGGTACAGGAGAAGAGTATTCTGAGTGGGGTAAATAGCCTGAACCAATTGGTCTGATTTGAAAGAAGGGTTTTGTTGGGAAGCAACAGCAAATGAGGTTGGTTGGACACAAATGGAAGAATGAAGGTCAAGAGACCAATTAAAAGGTTGTTGAAATACTCTATATGAGTGAGGCCTGGACTAGGTTGGTAAGAGCAGGAATGCAGTGAAAAATGTGAATCTGAGAGCTTTTTTGAAGAAATAAATGAAAGTACTTGGTTATAGATTTGCTACTGGAGATAAAGGGGAAGGAAGAGTCAAAGACATTTCCAAGCTTTACAGACTGAGAGGCTCTAACAAAGGCAGAAATGGGATAGAATTCTGTATTTCTGTATCATTCTGAATAGTCAAGGTACTTTTCCTTATTTGAAAGATTAGGAAAACCTTCCTAAGTAACCAAATGAGAAATGATGGCATTTGTTCACTGCGACACAGTCGACAGAGTATTAGACTGGTAGAAGTCTAAAATTCTGCCTTTGACAGATTGTGACCGTTAACAAGTCTCTTAACTTCTCTGGTCCTCAGTTTCCCCACTTGTAAAGTAGTTAAAACAATAACATTAGTACCTATCTCTCAGGGCTATTGTGAAACATGACAAATAATATATAAAGTGTTATATACATGTGAAATCTTGTCATATGCTTCCCTCTACTCCTCAGCGGGATACAGATGGAGTAAGAAGATCATTGCTTCAAGAAGTCTATAAACTTAAAACTTATCATCATGGGTTCATTTTCTACTGGTGTAAATTGATTTGCATTTGTGCCTTCCCATGTTGCATGAGGCTTTTCTGTGATCAGGGAGGAAACATGGTGGATAGAATTTGTTTGAGTATCATCAGAGGCAGACACAAAAAACAGTATTTTCATTGGAGTATATTACAGCATACCTAGACAGAAAGAAAAAAATAGATGAGGACCTCAGAAAACAAATCATAAATTGGGCTCAGAAGTAGGCCAGAGTAATTATGGGGGACTAGAATTACCTGGGCATATTTTAGGGCTCTCTCTCCCTGCTAGAAGTAGAGCAGCGACACACACACATACATACATACATACACATACATATACACACCTATATACCTACCTACATGCCTATATACATACATATGTGTATCTATATGTATATGTATATCTATATATATTTGCGTTCCCTTCATTATAATTTCATCCCTCAAAAGATGGAGGAAGAAATGAGGGGAGCTTATGTATTAAATTCTCACTAATAAAGATGCAGTCGTTGCTAGGGTAGAAATCCTGAGAACTCTGGGGGGAAGTGATCATTCCATCTTGAAATTTATGACAGAGAAAAGAAGAAGCAGGTACAATGGGACATACACATTACAATCTGGGAAAACAGACTCAGAGATTTAGAGAAATGATAGGTAGGTGTGATCCTGTGGGCGAAAATTCTATAGGAAAAGGATAAAATTCTGATGATACCAAGAGAAAGTACTTTGATGAAGGAGAAAGGGGAGCCATGTATAAGAAGTTCACAGAATAATAAGAAACTACAATATTCATAATTCATTTCAAAAACATTTTAAAGTTTACAAAATGCTTTCCTCTTTTCAATTCAATCCAATAAGCATTTACTCATAAGTCAAAGGATTCGGCTACTAGATGGCTCAGTGGATAAAGTTCTGGGCCTGAAATCAGGAAGTCTCATCTTTATGAGTTCAAACCTGGCTTCAGACACTTTCTAGAGGTATAACTTAGGTAAGTCATTTAACTCAGTTTGCTTCCGTTTCCTTATTTGTAAAATGAGCTGAAGAAGGAAATGGTAAACCACTCCAGAATCTGCCAAGAAAACCTCAAATGGGGTCACAGAGAGTTGGGCATGACTGAAAATGAGTGAAGGACAACAACAGTAACAAAGGATAGGGACAGGTACAAGATCAGAGAGTTAGTTGGTAATAGGAATATCCTGAATAAGAAAACTACCACTACTAATGCAGTTAGACCTTTTAGAAGGAACAAATTCTTGGCGACTTAATCCTGATTCTAAGACCAGCTCTCTACTTACTATGTAATGCTTCTTCTCATTAGGCAAATACACAATGGATGCCGATCAATTGGGAAATGGCTGAAAAGTTTATACAAATGGGAATGAATATTATTATGTACTAAGAAATAACAAATATGAAGAATTCAGAGAAAAACTTTAGAACTGATTCAGTATGAAACAGAATTCAAAGACAATATGTACAATGACTACAAGGAAAATGAAAAGATTAGTAAAATAAGCCAGACTCCAATTCATTAAAAAATCCAGTGACAGTCCCAGGGAAGAGTTAATGAAGCACAGGGTATAACATCATATACATTGTTGGATAAGGTCAATATTCCCAACCTTTTTATTTAATTGTTTTTTTTCCCCCCAACAGATGTTACCTGGTTGGGAGGAGAGATTTCCCACTAGGCCACATACACATAGCCCAGGCATAAAAACAGTGAAATAAAAACAAAAGACATCACAAAATATATTAAAATAATTCTTACCAACAATTGGATAAATACATAGATGGCATGCTTATCAAACTTGTGGATGACACAAAGTTGGAAGAATAATAAAATGCATGATGATTAGGATGTTAAAAAACCTCGGTGAACTAAATCAAATACAACAAAATTTAGTAGGGATAATATAAGACCTTCTAGTTGAGTTAAAAAAACAAAAGAAAAAATGACATAGGTACAAGATGGGCAAGGCATGGCTAGGTAGAAGTTTGTTTAAGAAAACCCAAACAATCCTGGAAGTTTAAGTGAAAAGTGAACTCAATGTTGATAATTGGAAGAATGTCCACAGAGAGATGAATAGCATTTTGAATAATTTTTTTTTTGCTTTTTCTTTTTGGGAGGGGGAAGGTAGGGTAATTGGGGTTAAGTGACTTGTCCAAGGTCACATGGCTAGTGTTTTTTTTTTTTGGGGGGTGCTAAGTGTCTAAGGCCAGATTTGAACTCATGTCCTCCTGACTCCAGGGCTGGTGCTCTATTCCCTACACCACCTTGCTGCCCCACATTTTGAATAATCTTAATACCTTCTTTATAATGAAGACTGGTTAAATAAAATTGTTTTTTTTTTTAGGAAGCTGAGGACATTTAGAAGTAATGTGAGCACTCTCTTCAAGCATTTAAAAATACATGCTGTGGAAGAGGGATTTTAGCCTTGTTTTGCTTGGCTTCAGAGAAGAGAATTAGCAGCAATGAGTAGAAATCACAAAGAAGCAAATTAAGTGTTGATATGAGGAAAAACTGAATAAATATAGCTATCCCAAAGGGCAAAAGACTGTCTAAGGAGGTAGAGGGTTCCTCTTTACTGCGAATCATTAAGCAAAGGCAAGTATATGACCCCTTTCTTGTCAGAAATGTTGTAGAATCTTCAAGATTCTCTTTCTTTTTTATATTAGTTTTAAAAAAATTATTTTATTTTCAATTCATGGGGCAAATCAAACATTTCCATAATACCGTACAATAAAAAAGATGATTTCTCATGGAACTTCAAATCTATCCTTACAACTTGCTATTCCCTCCAACTGTACAACAGAGTTATCATGCACATTTCTTTTTTCCCCTTTTTTCCTCTCCACTTCCCTCCATCCTAGAGATGGCTACAGTTAGACACAAATAGGCACACCCCCACACATAGCTCATAAGAATTTCAGGCAGGATTTGAACTCAGGCCTTCCTGACTCTAAGTTCAGCACTCTTGTCCCTTGTGGTGTATAGCTGCCTAGTTCCTCAGACATGATGGTATTCCATGATTTATAGCCATGCAGCATTACCAGGATAGCATTTTGATTAAAAAGGTGAGCTTTTCAAATCTCTGTGCTAAATCATGGAACTGGATCCAACCAACTCTCCTTATTCTGTTTAGTTTTGAGTCTAGATAATTATCTCTCTTCCCTGCCTGCCCAAGATATTTGTGTTAGTGAACTAACTCAAGGGGCTGTGCATCATTAAGCTGGTTGTCATAATTTGGACATTATGCATTCTTCATCCACTGTGTTTTTCCTTTGTGAATTATAGAGAATAAATTCAGATCTAGAAGGGACCTTAGTGGACTGCAAGTCCAACCTTCTCATGTTACAGATAAGGAAATTGAGTCTGAGAGATGTTAATTGAGTCGCCCAAGGTCATAGAGCTAGTTAGTATCTGAAACACTGAGGTTTTCTTGACTCCAAATCTAACACTCTATCCACTATGGTACCTAGCTGCCTCTCAATGCTAATACAACATCTTTGAAGTGGCCATCATTGTCATTAAAGGAGGCTCTGGAGTATTCTGAGGTTCAATGAAATCAATAGAGTTGTATGCAAAAATAGGCATCTGGGGAATCTCATCATTTATAAAGAATCTCTCTTTTATTTGGAAGAATTACTTTCCAGTTATGGGAAGCCTCAAGGTTGAACTGTAAATTTGGAGAAATGTGTAGGTCTCAGGGGGAGATGAAAACCCAACGTAGAGAGACGATGGATTATATTGACTGTTTTATGGACTTGCATGCAGGTTCTTGCATTTTTTTGTGTGTGTGTGATAAATAAAGCCTGCTCTATTTTGGATATTTTGTTAGCCTGAGAGCTTTTATGGGAGCAGAAGGCTCTTTATTTTCATAAATACCTATACATAAAGCCAAATTCTGAAGTCTCTAGTGGGATCAGGAGCTAAAGAGCATGTTTAGTGAGAAACCCCTAAGACTGACCTTGCTTGGCAGGTTACATGTGAGGAATATAAAAAGTAGTCATTGAGGATTCCTTGAAAGTTTCTATAATTAGAGGATGTGTACCTCCAGAGCTGGTCTTTGGCAAAATTATGTAACAGGTGAATTTTTTTGTTCATTTCTTCTCTGTCCTGCTTCCTTCCCCCCCCCACTATCTCTCTCTCTCCTCTCATCTCTGTCTCTTCTCCTTATCTGTCTCTGTCTTTCTGTCTCTGTCTCTCTCCCCCTGTTTCTCCTACTCCTTATTCCCTAATGCTTAGGTTTTTCACTCTTCTACCTTGGTATCCTTAACCTTCCTTCTACCCCAAGCATCTTCCCTGAGATATATTCTTTACTCCTCTCTCACATTCACATGCTCCTCAAAACTTATCTTCCCTATTCGACATGGCCCTGCTAATTTTCAGTCCAATTTAATTCCATGAACATTAACTAAGCACTATACTATGTGTAAAGAAAAGTACTGGGTACTAGGGAAATAAAACAGTCTTTGACCTTAAAGAGCTTATATTCTATAAACTAACTCAAGTAAAGGGAATTGATAGCTGCAAATGGTTTAATGAGTTACCCTTTCCAGAGGACATCAGCATTTGAGAGCAAATTTCCCCATGGCAGGATTAATGGGGAAGATATTTTGGTGAAGAGTGGCCTTTCTAATTTCCCTTCACACTGCTGAATTTAGTTCCTCTCCTGTTATATCTGCAGTATGACCTGCACTGTCTCGCTTCCCTAGTCATAGGAGGAACAGCTTCTACAAAGAGTTGTTCTTCTTGAACATTGCTAGGACCACACAGTCCAGTTTGTGAGGCATGAAGTGTGTGTGTGTGTGTGTGTGTGTGTGTGTGTGTGTGTGTGTGTGTGTGTGTAGAGGGAGGGATTGAGGAGAGGAGGAAGAGGAGATCCAGGGAATAGCTATGTTCTCTTGTAATAGCTATAGGTTATAACGCTGCCCATATTCCCTAGAACACTCCTAAGGAGACTTTTCCTCTGCACTAAAAATTGGCAATGAGAAAGTGAGAGATCCTCCTTGCTCTACAGATGCCACTTAGAGCTGGGAACATATTTGTGATTTTGATAGGTCAGGTAGAAAGATCTCCCTTCTATGCCTTGAAGGTTGTGCTGTGGACAGTGAAGCTTGAAAAAAACCCAACAAAACAAAAAACCAAAAAAAGTCATCTCTCTGTCCAGTTTTGTTCTTGAGCTGGAATGCTAGAGTAGATGGCTCTATTTCCCTTGGGTCTGAGATGACTGGGTTGATAAGTGAGTGACTGCAACCTCACCCAATCTATTATATCTAGCCAACTCCAGACCATCCTCCCTAATCGTTCACCTTGGACCTCTTAGGATCAGTAATCAGATCAATACTATTCTTCCTTTTAGAAATGGGCAATCCCTGCCCAATAGCTCTAATCACCTTTCCTGTGATTCCCTAACCCTAAACCAAAACTCCTTTCCTTGGCCAACATTGTCCTATATGGGTTGTCTTCCATCTTGAGAGTATGAGCTGCTTGAGGGCAGGTAGGGTTTTGCTTTTCTACTTATATCCCCAGTATGTAGCACAGTAATTGTTACATAGTAGGTCTTTAACAAATGCTTTTACATTTATTCATTCATTCACTCATTCTTTCATTCATTCATCGTATCTGGAATTCCTTTTCATTGCTAGAATTTTATGACCCCAGGCTGTCAAGGAATGTTTCTTACAGGGAATGATTTGGGACACACACACACATATAACATCTTTAGCCATTGACTTGGATCTTTAACAACAACAGTAATATAGCTAATAATTATATAATAATTTAAATACTTAAATACTTAAACACTTAAACCTCATAATAGTCCTATGAGTCCCTATAGACCTTTGAGGGTCTATATATATTATCTATATTAAAATCCCCATTTTACTATTAAAGAACCTGAGACTAAAAGAGGTTAATTAAGTCTTCTGGTCACTTAAGTGTTAGAGGCAGATGTTTCTCACTCCAAGTCCACATATCACATAGACCAGTGCTTCTCAACCTTCCTAATGCCATGACTCTTTAATATTCGTATGTGGGTGTATCTGGATGTATATGCATGTTGGTGGACCCACCTGGAGACAGATAGAGAAGTGGTGTCTTGGTTCCTAAGACCATCGGAATTATGTGTTTTCTGATGGTATTAGGAGACCCCTCTGAAAGGGTCATTCGACCCCCAAAGGTATCGTGACCCACAGGTTGAGAACCCCTGACACAGACTCTCATAAGTATGAATGAAATAATGAGGAAGAATAGTGCCATGGAAAATGTTTCTATTGGGGTCAGAAGACCTGAATTTGAATTTTACCTCAGACACTTGCTAGAGGGTCAAGTCACTTAATTGCCATTTGCCTCAGCTTCTTCAGCTATAGAATGGGGGTAACAATAGCCCCTGCCTTCCCAGGTTATTGTGAGGATCTGATGCTTTGTAAAGCACCTACCATGGTGTCTGGCACATAGTAGGAACATAGTGAATCATCCCTCCCTCCTATCTTCCATCTCCTCCTCTCTCTCTCTCTCTCTCTCTCTCTCTCTCTCTCTCTCTCTCTCTCTCTCTCTCTCTCTCTCTCTCCTCCTTCCTATACACAAAGTTTGGTTTAGAATATTTTTCAGCTCAAGATTTTTCTAATGTCCTTTGCATTATCTGCAGATTTGGGTTTCCCAAGATCATTATGTTCTATCATTTGCAAAAAAAAACCCCAACTTATAATAAATAAGTATTTTTACTCAATTTGCCATACTTCACCTTCCTAATTAGGTTACTGAGAGTGGTTATGGATTAAAATGATTGCAAGAAGCTTGGAAAGAAAATAGATCATCTGTCCCACCCTGAAGCTGCAGGCTATGTCAGCCCTGTTCTGTAATTGAAAGACTGGGATTTGAGATGATAAAGCTCTGATTCTAGATTCCAGTAAACACAGATAAGACAACAGAATCCCTTTCTTTTGGAATTGAGGACTAGGCTAGGTAGACCAGGTGACACCTTAATAATAATAAGACAGAAAACATGTGCTTCCACTGGTGTGTTCTTTGCTTTGGAATATCCAATATTTGCAATCTTATGAAATATCTTTTAGAGGTATATGTTTTCTGGGTGAGAGATGTTACATATATTTCAAAGAAGTTTCCACCAAGTTTGGCCTCTTTTCATTTGTCAAATTTCTGACTCTCATTCTAAGATTATTTACAGCATCAAAAGGAAATGAAAATTTTAGGAATTCATCCAGATAATTCAGGCCAAAAACAAATGCCTATTGCACCAATGAAGTGAAAATTACTTCATATAAGTGGATAAAATTTGATTTGACTTATTTCAGTGATCTAATACCAGATAATTATTCAACCATCCATATGTCTAAAGGCCTTTGAAGTTGTCCAATAATTGGACCTTGGCTTTGTGAATGAGACATTAGTAGTCAGGTAGGCCAGCCTCACACTTTTACAAATAGGATAATTATGGGTGAATTAACTTGTTCAGGGTTCCACTGGAAGTAAAGAGACAGAGGTGGGATTTGAACCTAGGTCCTCTGACTCCAAATCCAGCGCTCTTTCCCATAATACCCTGAAGAGCTACTACTTTAAAATGAAAAAAGAGAGAGAGAGATTGTAGAGAAATTTTCCTAAAAGAAAGATGAAATGAAAATAAGAAATATGAATGTGATGAACAGGTCTATTTTGAAATTGGCTTTTGCCCCATTTTCTGGAAACCAAATTTTATCCCCGAGAAGATGTTTCCAAAAAACAAGTCAGTCATTGGAAATAAAAAGAAAAGCAGACAATATAGTGTAAATTTTGTAATGCTTATAGATAAGTACTATTTGGGGGGATATTCTAATAAGCAAATGTTTATTTTAGTTGCTTAGAATATCTCCTTCAATTCCAGATACATAAATTTCAGCCCACATCCTCTGGTTTCCATAACAACTTGATGCATTTGTTCTCTTGTGTCATTTTTTATCACATCAGATTTTTTTTAAAACTTTGGTTGCTATGATAACACAGCATAGTTGTTAAATTTATTCTGTTCACATTTTGTTCTATTGGAAGCTGGTAATTTGCTTTTTCCTCAGAAGGAGCTCATAGTACAATATGGAGGTGTAATAAAGAAAACAGTGGCATAAATCCCAACACGGGCAATACAAATTTATATTTGAGTTTTCATTAGATATTCCAGTATGAGTTTGTGTAACATTCTTTCAGTGATATTTAGGTGATTGTTTTTTTTTCCATACTGGAAAATGGTTCCAACCTGTATGCTGATCAAAGGTTGGAGCAGGGGATTAAAAGCAAGGGATGGCTTAGTTTACTGCTGCCTCTCTGTGCATTGCTTCAATCAGCCTCACAAGAGGCATCAAACAATGTTCACATCAGAAGTTACCATTATTGCCCATGGATTGCTTCACTGCCTTCCTGATTTAATTACTCAGGCATTCTGAATAAATGTGAGATTCTGTACTATAGCAAGCAGAATCTCAGGTCCATCCGAGTCCTGAAGCTATGTATACCCCTCTTCTCAGCAGAGTGTAAGTAAAGCTCCCATTTTATCTAGGAATGCTGTGGGTTCAGTTGAGCCATTCTGAGGAAAGTTTATTCATTCATTCAGCAAACCCTTATGAGAGTCTTCCTTTGAGGAAAGCGCTCCTTCCTTACTACAGTCTCCTAGAGTTTCTTTCTTCCTTTAAGAGACAGCTTAGGTACCATCATCAGACTGAAGCCTTTTGTCACAAAACTGCAAATGTCCTTTCCCCCAAACTACCTTGTCTTTACTTCATATATGTTTGTATTTACTAATTAAATTTATGTTTTACATATGTGTATATACATACATACATGTGTAGATCTACACATACATACATGCGTACATAGATATGGGTGCACACACACATTTATGCACTTTATATGCATACACATGTACTTTATATGCAATACACATATATGTACTTTATATGCACATACATGTACTTTATATGTGCACACACATGTACTTTACATGCACATTCACATATATGTACTTTGCATACATCTCCTTATTAGAATGTGGGCTCATTTAGAGTAGGCATTATCTTATTCTTGGCATTGGTATCTTGAGCATCTAACACAGTACTTGGAATGCAGTCATAACAATACTTATTTATTGATATGCTCAAGACCCTGTTATAAGATGCAAAAATAATGAAAATGCAGTTCTTGCTTTCACTGACCAAAATTTCCCAGCAATATTTATTTGTTCCTTTGTTTTTGTGCAGTATAAAGGAGCAGAATTCACTGATCTTGACTCAGAATACTCAAAGTGTCTATCCTGGCCTAGGTACTTATTAAGACTGTGGACCACTCCCTTCATCTTTCTGAGCCTCAGTTTCTTAACGTGTAAAATGTTGATAATACACTACATATATTATAAAGGTTTTTGTAAAAAATGTGCTTTGTAAGCCTTAAAACACTATCTTCATGTGAGCTGTTATTATTCTACCTTGAGTAAATTCTATGATTCTTTCATAAAATGATGAATCTAATATTCATTGGCAATTTTTGAGCAAATATGAGAAGGCTCTGTGAAGGGATCCTTTAGGTCTCTCTTAGGTTCAATTTTTGTGATTCAATGAAATCTCTTCTATGTCTAAGTTCAGTCCTTAGTAGTAAGCTAAGTATTGAGTGAGGTGCATTAACTCTGTCAAATCACTAGGATCTCATTTAGAATCTTTCTGCTGCAACAATGGATACATATACATTTCAACCCACATCCTCCTGTTTCTATAGCAACTTCATGCAAGTTGTTCTCTTGTGTCCTTTTAAAAACAACCCACCAGGGCATCACTGTGACAGTAATTCCCTAAATGCTGCCTGAAAGCACACCCTGCATCTTTACTTCCAGTAAGTACCGAATATAATACTGGAGAAAGATTTTAGGCACTGAAATGCCCTACTGCATAAGAGTCATTATCCCTGACAGTTAGAAAATCTCACAGTGTGTATGCATGTATATTTAGAACCTTCAAATGCCCTTTTTATTGCTTAAAAATAGTAATATGACCATCACTTAAATTGTCTAGAGATGGACACAATTCTTGACTAATTAGCTGGTATAGTCTCTCTTGAACCCTTTCAATGACTAAAGTCAGTGAAAAACCTCATTTCTTCCTTGAAGACTCCCTCAAGCTTCATAGGACCCCCCTACCCGATTTTAGTTGTGGTTCTCTGTGAAGAGGACAGAAGGCTGATTTCTTTGGGAGAAAATTGCCCCAAGGAAGAAATACAAAAACCTGAACTAAAGAAGGAGAGAAATTGGGAAGATGATAGGGGATGGAGGTGATTTTTAATAAAATGCCAGAAATTTAATTTGGGGAGAGAGAATTTCAGAAGATTAAAGGAGAAGGAGGACTAGAATAGGTATAGAGCTGAAGAAAATGAGTCAGAAGAGAAGAAGAATTTGAAAAAAAGGAAGAGAAGCATGAGAAGGAATCAAAGAAGAGAAAGAAGAGTTGAGAGATGGCCCCCTTCAAAAGAAAGGGAAGGTAGTTAGTAGATGGCAGACATTCTTAATCTGAGATTTATGGACTCTCATTATGAAGAGTCTGCTATCTCTTCTCAAGGAATCCATGGATAGATTTCAGAGGGACCAAGAATTTAATGGGAAAATAATTATGTATTTATTTTTCATTAACTTCTGGTTTCTTTTGTAATCCTTTTTATTTTAATCTATGCATTTAAAAAATATTACTTTGAGAAAGAGTCCACAGACTTTGCCAGATTGCCAGAAGTCTTGCCTTCAATGTGTCAGCGTCCCTAAGATCTTCAATTTCCTGCTCAAAATTCCCATGACTCAAAAGAGATTAAGGACAGGTATAGTTCAAGGTAAGTAAGACAAGTTGTAAAAAAAAATTGAGAGGCTTATAAGAGAAGGAACAAGAAAGATGTGGCTGGCTACCCAGGTGCTACCACAGTGTTAATGAGGTGGGAAGAATGATAGACTTCTAGGAATAGGTTCACAAGTATGTAGGCTCATTATTTCTCTAGGGTAGCTGCTAGCAAGAAGGATGAAGTTTACAGATTTCACTCCCAGAAAATATTGAGAGCAGAGAAACATGTTGCAGTAGCAAGCGAAGGAATGTTTATATGCTGATCATGGT
Organism: Pseudochirops cupreus; assembly: GCA_028627135.1. Classification (NCBI taxonomy): domain Eukaryota; kingdom Metazoa; phylum Chordata; class Mammalia; order Diprotodontia; family Pseudocheiridae; genus Pseudochirops; species Pseudochirops cupreus. The sequence goes on from CM053582.1 coordinate 147,277,623, forward strand.
CAAGTGGCTGCTATATGTGGTTGAAGGATAGAAGGCTGATCTTTTCTCTGGAGGAAATTGTGGTAAATGACCTCCAGGAGTGATTTCTCCTCTCCTTCAAGTAATCAAGAAGTATTGAAGCAATCCAAAAGCAGAAGTGTATCTTGCCCTGTGTCTGGAGATGTGATGATAGGAGAACACCATGGAGAAGAAGGATCACCAAATGCTTGGAGCTAAGGAAAACCATGAGCTCCTTCTCAAAAAGGAGAGGATTAGATGTTCTGAAAAGGAACATCTTCTGCTTGTCCTCCCAGGAACAAGTTGGTCCAATAGGTTCAAGATCATGCAATTATAGACAAATGAAGGAGAGGAGCTGTGAAATGTGGGGATTCCCTGCAGACTGATGAAGCTATTTGCCAGCCTCATAACAACTGTAAGAGGTCTACTATCTTCTATGGATCTAATACATGACAGAGAACATCCTAAGACTTTGCAAACTGGTTTACCATTACCCACTTTTCTTATTTACATTGGCAGTGATAAAGCTTAAAAGAAGCTAGAAAGCATTGATTAAAATTATGAAGTTTTGATCATGAAACTGATGATGCATATTGAAAGCAATGACTTTAGAAGAAAAAAAAGTAGATTTTGGGAAGCCAAGAGCTGGTCAAGAAGATGATGGGGTTTGCAGTTTTGGACCTCAGTTTATAATGTAAGAATGACAGACATGTGATCAGGGATAGAGAATACCTAAGATAGATTGTGGTGTAGTAGATGGAGTAATGGGCTTGGAATCATGAAGACTCATCTTCATGAGTTCAAATCTGGCCTCAGACATTTATTAGTTGTGTGATCCTGAGCAAGTCACTTAACCCTATCTGCCTCAGTTTCCTCATCTATAACATGAACTGGAGAAGGAAATGTAAAACCATGCCAGTATCTTTGTCAAGAAAACCCAAAATGGGATCACAAAGAGTTGGACGTGACTAAAAAATGACTGAACACCAACAGAGACTGTGCTTTTCTTATGTCTAGCAAATCTAATCCAAAGAACTTTAAACTAAAAGAAATGAAGGGGGAACAATATGGCCTACATCTTTCAGTAAAGTTAGATATAAAAGAGAATGTGGAATAAGAAGATGATACCAATATCATCTAGAAGTTTACAGGAGGCAAAAGTCTAAGAAAGGAATTAATCGAAGTTGCACACACCTCTCATTATGTATTTATTTTGTATGTATATCTATACATATAAATATGTTTATTATATTATGCTCTCATACATGCTATGAAGCAAATAAATGAATAAGTAGACATATCTCTTATTATTCCTCACTCCGTCATCCCTCTGCTTCTACAGTGGTTTATCTCCCATGCTTGCAAGGAGTTGTTTTCTAACTTCTTCCACATAGAATCTCTAGTTTCTTTCAAAGCTCAGCTCAAGCATGAGGTCTTCTGTGTCCTTTTCTGACCTTCCCAGATGCTGCTACCTTTCCTTCCAAAATTGCATTGCATTCATTTTAGATATACATGAATTTGTTGTCTTGCTCTAATAGAAAGAGAATGACTTCTTCATTTTGTCATCGTATCTTCAGCATCTAGCACAAGACCACACACATACTAGGCAGTTAATGTAAGTATTTTTTCTTGCTTGGTTGATTGATTTTATATTAGTGTTTAAATAATGGGTCAAAATAGAGATGAACTAGAGATCCTGACATAACGGGGTAAAGTTAGCTTCATAAATTTTCTACTGAAAATTAACAATGAGTCCCATGACTGTTATATGACTATGAAAGTATATGCCTTATTCAAAATACCAGAATAGAAAATGGGTAGGGGGAGGTTTTATATATTAAGAAGTTATACCCATGTGCCTATGTGGAGTTCTATTCCAATTTATCATAATGGAAAGGAAGTGACCTGTGGCCATAAACCTTATCAGCAGAGTGCCAGCTTTGTCTGTTTTTACCATTCTGAAAGGACCTCATGTAAAGTCCTGGCAGAAGACTACGTCTGCTTTCTAGAGTCCTAGCCTAGCTGATGAAGAGGCTCATCACCAATAGTTTGGCTACTTTATTTATTATTTTTTTCTGATGGCTTACAGCACGTGGTGCTTTTTACTGAGACACTCTTGTGGTGACTGCAACATAAACCAAGGCATGTTTCTTATTTTAAAAAATGGGTGGGATTTTTATTAATTTCTCTGTGATAGCCACTGGGACCTGACTTCAGACCTTTTAGACATAATGTAGCTTTTTTGTATTTTATGGTCTGTGGGGTAGATGTTTAAAAAAAATTAGTTTTCTTTGTTCATAGGTAGGTAGATCTAAGTAATGCAGCACATATGCGATAATTAAGACTACTGGAGCTGAGTTTCCATCTTTCCCCTTCTCCTTTAGCCAGCTCTGATAGTTGGCAATGTCATGACTAATTTTTTGTGCATGGTATTCCACCAATGAAAACCACAAAATCATTATCTGGAAAGTGTCTCCTTCCATGTCTTCAGTGACAGTGAGAGAGGGGTAAATAAGGAGGTAAATGTTACTAAGAATCACATGATTTATATAAATATTAACTATATTATTGGTTCTCTTAATGCAAGATAATTGCCTAATGACTAGCAAGTCGACATACTAATAAAGGATCTGAATCATGCTGATCTTGCTGTTACATGTGAAGATAACTCGAATAAAGGATTTGAGAACATTGGTTATGAACCCTGTAGCAATTTTCTGGGCAGTCCTGGATAAAAGCAGTCCAGGATAGGCAGGCATAGATAGAAGAATGCAAGAAATAGCAATTTTGATGAGATCACAAATAGAGTATTGACATGTGGCAATGCTTACATAACAAATTGAGAAACAGAAGGGAAGAGCATCAATAGAAAGAGAAATAGAAAAGATATTGTCATTGGAATATACTATAGACTACCTGAACAGAAAGCTACAATGGAAGTTTTCAGGAAATGTCAGAAGTCCAGGACAGAGGTGGGATAGTGTATTGATGGGTGACTTCAATTACCTGGACATCTCCTCTAGTCTTCTCATTGACAAAATGTTACAATATTTTAACTTAACAACAATTTCAAACTTCAAAAAGTAAAAGGACTTACAGGTAAAAATTATATTCTGAATCTGATTCTAAGACAAATGAACTGATTGCTAAGGTGAAAATGAGAGGAATATTCCAGAAAAATGACCACTTCATCTTAGAATTTGTGATGGAGATGGAGAGAAAATTTCGGTTTGGTCTGACATGAATATGGACTGATGTGAAAGAATTAAAAAAAAAAGAGTAGTATCACAAGGACTAAAATTCTGTAGGGAGAGATGAGTAAGGTCTCAAGCGTAAAATTCTGAAGTCACAAAGAGGAAACAATTATAATTAGAAGGAAAAGGGAGAGCTGTTTAATTAAATAGACTGATGTCAATACACAAGGAACTCATTAACCAACTTAGACTTTTAAAAGACATGTACAGAGGAAGGCAATGGAAGGTAAACATGAGTAATGGAAAAGTGGGGTTGATTCTGTAAGAATAATGTCAGGGGTGTCAAAATTCATAATGAGCTGAGGTTTGTGAAGAATACTACAGACAAAAAGGGTGTGTGCATTTGTGAGTGTGTGTGGGGTTTCATTGTTACCATACAGGCAAAAAAGGAAGATCAAAGGAAGGCTAGGATCTTGATTGAGGTAGGTGGAACAATGATTACATACAAAGGGAAGGTAGACGTACCTGTTCATCTTTTATTTTGCATCTGGTTTCTCTGCCAAGGAGAATTATTTCTGGACTGGGAAAGGATAGAAGAAAAATTATTTAAAAGGTAGTTAAGACTGAAAATAAGTGAGTCAATAGTAAAAGAGTAAATGATTATTTTTGATGAGTTTGAGTTGCCCGGTCCTGATGAATTACATCTACAGACTGAAAGAATTAGCAGAAAGATCCTTGAGAATGCATGAGGCTCTACAGGCCTGCAAAAGGCCAAATACTCTACCATTTGTCAAAAAGGGAAGCGAATGTAATAGCCAAACTGTAGGCCATTGAATCAACTGTCTCCCCAAAAGATGACAGCTTAATAAAGGGGACAGGATATGCTAAAGGCAGTTTGGCAGAGTGGATAAAGAGCTGGTCTCTGAGTCAGGAAGCTTAGGGTTCAAGTCTTTCCTCTGGCACATAATGACTGTGTGACCCTGGGAAAGTTGTTTAACCTCTCTGTGATTTAGGCCACTTCATAAGGCTCTAAGTTGCAGTGAAGGTGCCACCCTGCATTGGTAATAAATCTTCTTGCCTAAGAGTTTCTGATACCACAAAGCAGAATATAGTAAGATTTAAAAAGTCTAAAAGAAATGCTATATGAAACAAGAGGAAAAACATCATTTTAAGCTGTCAGAAATCAGGGAAGTTTTTTAGAAGAGGTGACCTAGGTTATGTTTTGAATAAGATTAGAATTTCAAAAAGTGGAAATGTGAACAGAGTTGATTTCAGGCAAGGAAGAAGTCCGCAGTTAACATATAGAGGCATTAGGAGAGGACAAGATTGGATTATGGAAGAGCCAATAGTTGAGTCTGACTGAAACGGAGCATTTATGAAAGTTAGTAGAGCTGAATAAGACTAGAAAGACAGGTTAGACTCACATTGTGATGGCCTTAAATGCCAGGCTTAGAAACTTGTATTTTATACCAGGGCTGATAAAAACCAGTGAAGATTTTTGATCAGGGAATGACAGGATTATTAGGAAAATCTTTTTGGCAGTTGTGTGGGGAATGGATTGGAACAGGTATAGACAGGTGACAGAGAGACCAATTAATTTGGTTACTGTCCTAATGGAGATGAGAGGTGATATGGGCCTGAACCAGGGTGGTGTCAATGTGAAAAGAAAAGAGGGGATAGAGCCTAAAGATATTATGGATACAGTAAGACTTGGCAAGTGATGAGAGGGATGGGGTGAGAGAGAAGAAAGAATTGAAAATGACTCCAGAGTTTTGAGCCTGGGTGGATGGTGGCCATCAACAGAAATAAGGGGATTTGAAGGAATGACATGTTTTAGGCATGAGGTGATGAGTTCAGTTTTCGACATGTTGAGTTCCATGGGCTGCCTGGAGAGGTAGTTTCTCGTCTTTGGAGGTCTTCAAGTAGAGCCTGGCTGACAACTTGTCATGTATGTTATGGTAGGGATTCCTTTCAGGCCTGGGTTGAATTAACTGGTCACTAAGATTCCTTCTAACTCTCAAATTCTGTTGGATTCTATGAATTTGACATAGTTGAACATTCACATAGAAATCCTTTGCAGGCAGTTGAAAATATAGGCATGGGTTTTATGGGGGAGATCGGAACTTGGATATATGAATCTGAAAGTCATCACATAAAGGTGTTAACTAAAGCCATGGAATTGGATTTAATTATCAAGGAAAAGAGTGAATAGAGAAAAGAAGGTTAGGGATGTCTGTCCTTGGGGGAGGGTGGATAGCTATGTTTATGGAATGAGAGGAGGAGGGAGGAAGAGAAAGAGGTAGAAGCCAGTGGTCAGAAAGGTAGGAGGGCCACGAAAAACAGAAGGAATTTGTCAGAGGTCTTCCAAGACCTTTTGTTGTTATTCTCAAACAAGTTCTCTTAGCAAAGGCCCTGGAGGATGAACATCAGGTTGAATTACCTGAGTATTTAAGATTGTTTTCTCCCATGAGAAATAAAAAAAAATAGCAACAAGAGATAAATAAAAACAAAGAGCTTCCTTCATGCAGAGCATGGCTTTTTATCCTGCGTGTCATAGACTCCAAAATAATCTGGTAAAACCTGTGGACCCCTTCCCTGAGTAATGTTTGTTTCCTGTGTTCATAATTGGGAGAAATCTAAATTTCACCTAGATGTGAATGAAAACATAAGCGGTAATTTTGTTTTTGTCATCCAAGTTTCTAGCTACCCTGAAATCTCTCCGTGGACTCCAGATTAATAACTTCTTATGTAGAGTTATTACATAAGCATATATGTGATATATACACATATTACATACTGTTGCTGTCTTATCAGAATATGTACTCCTAGAAGATAAGGGCTGTCTTTGTCTTTATATTCACACCACTTAGCACAGGGCCTAACGTATAGTGAGTGCTTCATCAATATTGAATAATTGACAGTTCTAAATACAAGTATTTGTTTAATCTATATATATATTGGGAGGAAGAAAAACTACACCATTGATGACCCTGGCAAAATGCTCTGCCAAGTCCTGGGTAATGAATTTTTTTTGTGTGTGTGTATTTGTGTGTAATATTGATAAGAAAAAAATAGCAAGGGGCCAGAAATAACCATGACTCACATTTAAATGGTACCTTATATTTTTATCCAGATACAGACTCTTTGTGACCCCATTTGGGGTTTTCTTGGCAAAGATACTAGAGTGGCTTGCCATTTCCTTCTCCTACTCATTTCACAGATGAGGAAACTGAAGCAAACAGGGTTAAGTGACTTGCACAAGGTTTTGTGACTAGTAAGTGTCTGAATCTGTATTTGAACTCAGGAAGATGAATCTTACCCTGACTCCAGGCCTGGCACTCTATCTGCTGCACCTCCTAGCTGCCCTCTATCCTATAAATATTTCAACAGAGCCATAGCTAGGAGTTTGTTCAACTGGGCAGGGAAAAGGTATAGAGAGTTGGCGGGGAACCACGGTGTACCAGTTGAGGTAAGGGAGTATCCATGAGCATACTTTCAGGTTTCTGTAATGCTAAAGGGCCTGACTCCTGTTAGGAAGACAGGATGTGAGGATGGTTGGGGGATGAAGGGTTTAGATACTAGGGGTAGAATAGCCATTCCTCAGAATAATATTCAATTTCAGTAACCTAGGTAAAAGTCCTAGTTTCCCCACCCTAGATAGAGGTCTGTGAGTTAATAGATACCAAATGAGTACCACACCTTGCAGTTCTTTTTAAGTTTTAATTAAGTTCCTAAGAGAGAGGCAATATGATATATGTAAAGGAAAATCTGACATGGAGTCAGATTGTCTACATTGGAATCCCACCTTTGTTCCTTATTAGCTGTGTGGCCTCAGGCAAACCACTTCAACCATTTCAGCTTTTAACCACAGTACCTTCATTTATGTAAAAAAAAAATGAAGGTAAAAACATTTGTATTACCAACCTTTCAGCATTCTATAAGGACCACTGAGATAATGAGTGTAAAATTATATATGAGAGTTGGACAGGACTAAAATTACTGAACAACAACAATAGGACCAATAAAAAATAGAAATAAAAAAAATGGAAGAACTCCAGAATAATTCAACACAATCATCACATAAAAATTAAGATTCATATAATTATGGAGTAAGATTTTGATTATATAGTCCAGTGCAGATGAGGAAAACAAGACCCAGAAAAATAAAATTTCTTTCCCACAGAGATGTCAAAAAGAAGTGACTGACAAGCAAAATATTTCCAAATGACAATAAGAGAAAGTACTTATGAAGAACTAAATTGTTTTCATTCATTCACTCTTCAATGAACATTTATGAAAAGTTTACTATATTCAAAACATTGTGTTTGGCTCTGAGGGAGATCCAAAGAATAGTATTCCTGGCTGTATATGGCTGTTCTCAGCATGTTGAAACCCTAGTCACTGAGTTTACAAACTATTATTTTTCTTGTCAATGGCACTAGAGTAGAAGTGCTGGGTCCATGGTTTGAGTGAAGCAAATCATTGTTAACTGGTTGATGAATTTTGAAAAAAGATACTTTTTTTCATTTATCAGATAAGTGAATGTTTAGTTTAGTCAAATGATTAACATTCGCTTGGTGTTTTTTATACATACTCATATGATGATGGGCAAAATAAACTTCATATTTTTGTTCTATCATATCTGGGTTTTTCATCATTTGGGTTTTTCTTGGCAAATATACTGGAGTGGTTTGCCATTTTCTTCTCTAGCTCATTTTATTGATGAATGTAATGATAATGAAATTTGAAGATTCCTTTGTATCGGAAAGTTGACAGGTACTCAGCACCTAGTTTCAAATTAAGCTTCTGTAAAGAAACAGGAGGTACGAACCCCTGTTACTGATGTAACAGGAAGGGGCTGAACAGGGAGGAACTAATACCTATATTAGGAAGAGCATAAGCTAGGCAGACAGAGCTTCTTGGGATAAGCTTCATGGAGGCAGAGCAGCTGCTGCAGGAGAGAGAGAGAGAGAGAGAGAGAGAGCAAGTGAATTTCTCTCAGTGAGGATCTGAAGGCTGGGCTGCTGCTGCTGGACTGGAACTTCCATGGAGAAAGTGATTTTGATTTTGAGAGTGGAGCTGCTGAAGCTCCTGAGGGCCAGCCAGAGCTGCCAGAGGAAGCATGACTGTGGTGTCTTTGTCTGTCTGTGGCTCTGTTAAGTTTTCTCTTCCCAGGAACAGAAACTGTGAAGAACTTGAGGTGGACTGGATACTTTGAGTGTCAATACAAACCAGGAACTTCATGGAGAACTGGAGAAGGTATTGGGAGCTTTCTGCCTTTGAACTTAGGTGGCAGTTGGTTAGATTTGGGCAGGATCTGGCATGGAAGAGGAGCCATTAAAGCTGAAAGCCTGCTCTGAGAAAAGATGAAAAGACCTCTCCATGGGTACTGAATTGTCACTGATGAAATTGTCTGAGTAGTGACTGATGAAATTGTGATTTACTTGTGACCTAGGGGTAGGTGGGCTTTTGTACTTTCCACTACCCCTTAAGAGGGCACTGAGTAGCAACTGTTGAAGTTGTAACTTAATTACACCCCATGGGTGGAGAACTTTGACTTTTGTACTTTGTGACTATGATTGAGTTACTAAATGATTGAGTTACTAAATGATTGTACTTTATTCAAAACTATGTGACCACTTTGATGAAAACTGTGTGGCCATTTTAGTGATAAGTTGTTGAGTTGTGACATGGTGAATGTTTTACTTTGATTTTCTGTGATAAGTTGTAACATTGTGAATGCTGTACCTTGATTTTCTGTGAATGTTTTGCTCTGATTTGTTATTGAATAAATAGAGAGTTTGCTATACTATGTAATCAGAACCTTGAAAGCTGTTCACAGCAGCAGTCCTTTGGAAAGCTGCTTGTGTGTGGCTTTACAATGAGGAAACAGGTAAATGGTGTTAAATGACTTGCCCAGGGTCAAATAGTTAGTAAGGCTAGTAAATAACTGAGGCCAGATTTGAACTCATGAAGATGGGTCTTCCTGACTCAGGCTTGGCACTCTATTCACTGTACCATCTAGCTGCCCAAACTTCATAAAGAAGGGATTAAAAGTAATAATAATGACAATAGCTAACATTTAAGAAGTCAGGTCTTCCTGCCTCCAGGCCCAGGACTCCATCCATTATGCCACTTAGTCACCTATAAGGAATGAAGGGATAATAGGAAAAGGCAGGATCTGGGAATCTAAAGGCCTAAGTTCTGCATCTAACATTCCAGACCTTGAACAAGTTATTCTTCATTTCTGGGCCTTAATTTCTTCATCTGTAAAATAAGGGCATGAAGTCACGGGATAGTGGAAAGCACAATGACTCTAGAATCTAAAACCCTGGGGTCAAGGCCCATCTCTGGATTCACTCACTCCCTGTATAACTTTGGACCAGTTACTTGATCTGCCAGGACCTTGGTTTCATTAAGAGTAAAATGAAAGAGTTGGGCTAGATAGACTCTGAGGTTCTTTTCAGTCCCTTGATCTTGTTGTTCAGTCATGTCTGACTTCTTTTTTTCTTCTTCTTCCAGTAGAAGCAATCAGGGTTAAATGACTTGCCCAGGGTCACATAGTAAGTGCTAAATGTTTGAGGCTTTATTTGCATTCAGGTCCTCCTGTCTCCAGGGCTGGTGCTCTATCTGCTGTACCACCTAGCTGCCGCCTCCCCCCTTTATTTTCCATGTGTGACTCTTCTTGACTCCATGGACCATAGCACAACGGGCTTGCCTGTCGTCCACTCTCTCCAAGTCTGTCCAAGCTCCTTGTTTCCATGATATGATCTATCCATCTTATCCTCTGCCATCCTCTTCTCCTTGTGCCTTCAATCTTTCCCAATATCAGGGTCTTTTCCAATAGGTCTCATCTTCTCATTATGTGGACAAAGTATTTAAGCTTCAGCTTCAGCATTTGACCTTCAAGTGAGTAGCTTGAATTAATTTCTTTCAGTACTGACTGATTTGATCTCTTTGCTGTCCAAGGGACTCTCAAAAGTATTCTCCAGCACCACAATTCAAAAGTGTTTATTCTGTGGTGCTCAGTTTTCATTATAGCCCTACTCTCACAGCCATACACTGCTCCTGGAAAAAACCATAGCTTTGAATATACAAACCTTTGTCAGCAAGATGCCTTCTCTGCTTTTTAGTATGTTGTCCAGATTTGCCACAGCTTACCTTCCAAGGCACAAACATCTTTAAATTTCATGGCTGCAGTCACTCTCTGCCGTGATCTTTGAACGCAAGAATATAAAATCTGGACACTTCTTCCATTTCTTCTCCTATTTGCTAGGAAATGATGGGACTAATTGCCAAGATCTTTTATTTTTTTTTTAAGTGTTAAACTTCAAGCCAGCTTTTACGCTTTTCCTCTTTCACCCTCTTCTAGAAGCTTCTTAATTCCTCTTCACTTTCTGCCATGAGAGTGGTATCATCTGCATACCTGAGATTGTTGATATTTCTCCTGGCAATCAAAAGCTTTTGATTCACACAGCCTAGCATTTTGCATGATGTACTCTGCATATAAGTTAAATAATTAAGGTGACAATACACAGTCTTGTCATACTCCTTTTACAATCTAAAACTGATCAGTTGTTCCATGTTTCAGTCTAACTGTTGCTTCTTGGTCCACATACAGGTTCTTCAGGAGACCAGTAAGATGATCTGCTACTCCCATGTCTTTGAGGACTTGGCACATTTTGTTGTGATTCACAGTCAAAGGCTTTAATGCAAGCTAAAGTAGAAGTAGATGTTTTTCTGGAACTTCTTTGGTTTCTCCATAATCTGGAGAATGTGGGCAACTTGATTTCCAGTTTCTTTTTCTCTTTGAAAACTGGCCTGCTCTTCTGGTAATTCTTGGTTCCCATATTACTGACACCTAGTTTGCAGAATTTTAAGTAACTTTGCTGGTGTGTGAAATGAGCCCAATCGTTCAGTGATTTGAACATTCCTTGGCATTGCCCTTCTTTTGGATTGGGATGTAAACTGATCTCTTCCTATCCAATGCCCACTGTAGAGTTTTTCAAGTTTGCTGGCACATTGAGTGCAGCATTTTAAAAGTATCATCTTTTAACATTTTAAGTAGTTCAGCTGGAATTCCATCACCTCCAATAGCCTCATTGCTACCAGCGTTATCTAAAGTCCACTTGACTTTGTTCCCCAGGATGTCTGACTCTAGACCAGTAACCACACCATTTTGGTTATTGGTGGTATTAAGGTCTTTTTTGCATAGTTCTTTTGTTTATTCTTGCTACCTCTTCTTAATCTGTCTTACTTCTGTGCAGTCCCTGACATTTTTGTCTTTTATCATGCCCATTTTTGCATGAAATTTTCCCCTTGATATCTCTAATTATTTTTGAAGAGATCTCTTGTCTTTGCCATTCTATTGTTTTTTTTTCTGCTTCCTTACAATTCTCTCTTAAGAAAACCTTTTTATCTTTCCTTGCTATTCTGTGGAATTATGTATTCAGGTAGGTATATTTTTCCCATTCTTTCTTTCCTCAGCTAATTGTAAAATCTTATCAGACAACCCTTTCTCTCTCTCTTTTTTTCCTTTGGAATGTTTTGTTGCTACTTCTTGTACAATATTGTAAACCTTTGTTCATAGTTCTCCAGGCACTCCATCTACCAAATCTAATCCCTTAAATCTATTTCTCACTTCCACTTCATATTTATAAGGGGTTTTATTTAAGTCACACCTGGATGGCCCTACTTTTCTCAATTCAAACATGAATTTTTCAATAAGAGGCTCATGATCTGAGTCATGGTCAGCTCCAGGTCTTATTTTAACTGACTATATAGAATTTTTCCACCTTTGGTTACGAAGTATACAATCAATCTGATTTCAGTATTGACCATCTGGTGATGTCCATGTGGAGAGTTGGCTTTTGGGTTGTTGAAAAAGTGTTTGCTGGGGGGGCGGAGCCAAGATGGCGGCGTAGAAGCAGCAACACATCGCAGCTCTCACAGAGCCACCCCAAAATACCCATAAAATAGGACTCTAAACCAATCCTGGAACTCCAAAACGCACACAAAGATACTTCCCA
>CM053582.1:147290342-147310756 GCA_028627135.1 Pseudochirops cupreus
TAATAATAATAATGACTGAGGCTCTATAAGACTCTCAATCATAAAAGAAGCAATAAACTAGAAGATAAGCATATATACACACATATATATATATGTATATTCTATTTGTTGAAAAACCAGCAGTTTTGATGTTTATAAATGAAAACTCTCAACTGAGCAGAATATTAAAATGATTTAATTATATGCAGAAAAAGAAGCACAAGAGGAAGAAAAGTACAGTAGATACAAGGACTGGATTTAAGAACAGAAGGTGTGAATTCAGATCCTGAATTGGTCACTTACCACCTGTTTCATCATAGCTTAGTCATTTAATTTCTCATGTCTGAGTTCCCTTGCCTTTAAAAAAGGGTAGGGGGAGGAGCTGGTTGATGAGATGTCCTCAGAGGTATCATCTAACTCAATCTATGCTAAATGAATAAGGTAAGGGTGGGACCATTACATGTAGCAAATAATATTGTGTTGATTCTCAAACAGATCTATGATCTCATTGAGAAGACATTCCCTTCAGTAATATAGATTGCCACCCACCCATGCCTCTCCATTCTGAGTGATTCTTGTCCATATCTTCCCATAAGTTTGTCACAGGGAGTGAACCCAATGTGTTAGGGGGTCTTTCTCCTGTCATCACGAGGATACCAAAGTAGCCCACTAGCTCCAGAAGAAAGTTCTCTTTTTTAAGGGGACTATCCAACTCTTCTTTCACTTTCATTTATTCTATTGAAGAGAATAGATCATCAAATATGATTGAAAGGAAACTGTGGCTCCAAAGAGTTGAGGAATAAACAAAAGAGGAAAGATGCTAAAGTGCTTGAAATAGATAAATTGTACCCATTTTATAAAGGAGAAGCAGATGGATACCAAAAGTCCAGCAAATTTAACATAATTCCCAGAAAAAAATTCTACAGTGGATGATTAAACAGATTTTTGTGAGTACTTTATCAGAAAGGAAAATATCGATCATTAAAAACCAGAATGAGACCATTACCAGCAAGTTACGCTACTTCAGCCTCAGGTTTTTTTCTTTGTAAACTGTTTACTGTCCTGCCAGATTTGGAGAGAGGGAGAATGTTTAAAAAACAGAATATCCAAATTGCAGTAAATAATCTATCATGGTCACTTGTCAATATCAGCTGATAAGTATTTATTAAGCACCTACTATGTGCCAGACACTGGAAGTACCAGAACAAAGAATAAAATAATTCCTACTGACAATGCACTTACAGGCTAGTGGAAGAGACAAGGACATATTAAAATACAAACTGCCTGAGTATAAAGTTACTATAGATATGTAGCTATAGATGCTGTAGATAACATACACAATATACTGGATACAAGATAGTTTGAGAGGGAGGGCATCCCCTATGAACTAGAATCAGAAATGTGGACAAGACACATTGTGTCTCATCTCCTGACATGGAGTCGGACAAGGTGAGAAAGGGAGAGGACTGCTGTGGTTCAAGACTAAAGGCAATAAGGGCTACCCTGGGAAGCAAAGGGAAAGTCTCTATAGTGGGGGGATGGGGGTAGTGTGTAGGAGGGAAGCAGAGTCAGAGCTGGTACCCTGTTATCCCCATTAGAGACAAATGTACTGCTGCCATGTTAGTTCAAGCAGGTACATTCTAGCTCAAATCGGGAAATAAGATTCTACAACATAGACTAAGACATAGACAGAAATCCAGGGCCAGGAAAGTTAACTAATCTGTAAGCAAAGAACAGAGGGAGGAGATTCAGGCAGTCAGAGAGCCAGGATGCTTAGCTACAGTGCAAGTTTATCCTAGGAGTGCCAAGCACTGAAAACCACCTCCCCTCCTCCCTTTCCTACTTAATGTGACACAGCTATAATAGCTGACTCAGCCAGTTGACATAGTTAGGTGGATTTGTGGTTGGCTGAATAACTACAACCAAAGAGTACTGAGTATTGAATTGGTGTCAACATGGAGAAAGGTATCAACAGTAGAGAGAGTGCTCTATTTGAAGTCAGAGCACTGGAGGCAAAATCCTCCCTCTCTCACTTATTACCTGTGAGTCTTTAGGCAAGTCCTCTGATCTCTCAATGTATAAAATAAGGGTGCTGGACTAGATAACCTCTGATGTCTTTTCCAGTTCAAACTTGGAGATCCTATGGTTCTTTTCATAGGCCAGTATGTATGAAGAAAGGCAAGATATACTTATCAAAATTGTGCTCCATGGATGACATGAACCTGGGAGGGGGCGCAGATATATGGTGAAGAGCAGAATGCAGATCCAAAAAGATGTGAACAGATAGGATTCATGGGCAAAATCTAAGAAAATGAACTTTCAATGGAAATCAATCTAGTCAACTGCTTTTGCCCAGGATGAAGGAAAACCTGGTCTAAGAGCAGCACATCTGAAAATAAACAAGTAGGTTTAGTGGACTTCAAGGTCAGAATGATTCACATAATGTGGCTGCCAAAAAGGCTAATGCAATCTTAATTTACATTAAAACAAGTATAATAGTGTCTGGACCAAGGGACTAATAGTCTCAGTGTACCTTAGAATGGATAGACCACATCTGGACATCTGGATGTGTTCCTGGGTACCACATTTTAAGGTCTTTGACAAAATAAAACACATCCAAGAATAGGACAGCTAAGGTAGTAAAGGGACCCTGAACAAATCTCAGGCCTTACTCAAAGACTAATGATTTGTCCAGAAGAAAAGAAAACCCAAATGGGTCTTATTAAACTCTCTTCAAACATCAAAATAAAAAGAAAATGTGGAAAATAAGTTAAATGTTTTCTGCTTTGTTCCCAAAGTGAGAGCTAGGGCGAATACGTGGAAGTCTTGGGAGGTAGGTAGAGTTTGCTAATAATCGTATGTAAAAATGCAGTGAACTGTTTTGTGAAGAAATGACTTCCCCAGAATAGAAAGTATTCAAACTTTTACCAAGACCCTCAGAGACGGGTTCCCTATGTAACCAAAAGTATAACTCTCAGTTTACCCAGAGTAGGATGAATTTTAGGGGCTTCTCCAAACATCCTTTTTTAGCTAATATTCCTACCCAATGTTTCTCCTGGGAACATTGAAATGCAACACTTCTTGGTCTCCACACACACACACACACACACACACACACACACACACACACACACACACACACACACACATAAATAAATAAATAAAACCTAAGAGTTCTCAGTCACTACATAGGAACTCAGACTAATAATATATGACAGGCTCTCCAATACAGAACCACTCTTCCCAAAACAAACAAATAAACCACCATACAGACAATACTTGCCCCTGATCACATAAATATTTAGGATGACTCTCTTTCTCTCTCTGGAGATCCTCCCTCTTTCATGGAAATTTATTCAATCCTCCACACCCTAGAGTTGAGTTTTCTCCTGCACAGGGGGAATCACATGAAATGTTGGCAATTTAACTCCTCTCTCTCTGCTGAAATTCTCGTTCCCAAGGACCTATATTGTTGCTTCTACAATTATAATGCTCCAAGAGTTGAGACAACTTTTTTTCTCTAAAAGAGTCAACCTTCAGTCCCTCCAGACCTTCCCAATCCACATAATTTACAATGTTAGTGAAGGGCAAAGTCTAGGTTTATTCCTCCACAACATGGTTCTGGTCCCTGTTCACTTTTTCCTCTGTCTTGGTCCTAGAACTCTTTCAGTTGGGTAGAGGAACTTAGAGTTTTCCAGTAGCACTTCTTTTCTGGAGCCTTAGTCCAGGAACTTGACAATGTTCAGGAATTTCTCAGTGTCCAGGAGGCTTGGTCTCCAAATTTCTCTGCTTATCCAAGAACTTACCCATCATTTCATGGCTACAGTTCTACTGAATTTTCCATCGAATCTTGCAGCTTTTTGGTTTGTCCTTGATAATCTGACTACAGTCATATTCATGCCAAATAAGTGGTAAGTTCATGGTTCAGAGGTTTTCAGCACTCTACTACTGCTTATAATCACTGTAATCTCTCAGGCCATGTGGTTCCTCCATCTTCTAGAATTCCATGGCTTGCTGGAGGCATTTTACCAATAAGCAGGATTCCTTTCCAGGCAAACAAATCTGAATTTAGGTGTTTAGTTTGCCTGTCTCCCTGCCCCCACCTTAGAAAGGTCAAATTCAAGGACATGCAATCTGATTTTTAACATGAGGTTGCCTGTCACCCCACTTCCCACCAAAAGCCTAGTTGAAGGACAAGACTCAGATATATGAATAACCATGACTCAATCAACAATTCTGATATGTAGTCATAACAGGGTAATTATACCTTGCATTTGGAGATATCTTCAATGTCAGAGCAAAGTCCTAATCAGTGAGTGACAATGCCTTAGTATAGTGCTTAAGTTTATACTCCTTATACCTGCATGAGACAGAATTTTAAACTAAATGACCTTTAAGATAAATTTCTTCATGTTACCATGTTAAGAAAATCAGTACAACAATCTTTGAACAGCAGCAGGCATGATCAATTGACTGAGGACCTCTTCTTGAGCCAAAGTTACATTTATCAGGGGGTTGGGGGAAGGAGGAAAGAAAAAGTAGAGGAAATGAGAGCAGAGGAGAAGATACAGAGAAGAGAAAGAATGAAAAAGTAAGGAAAAAGAAAAGAAAAAAAAGGAAAGGTAAAAAGTCATATGAGGACTTTGTGATGAAAATAGGGACCTGGAATTCATGTGTGTGTGTGTGTATGTGTGTGTGTGTGTGTGTGTGTGTGTACCAAAAGCCCCAAAGCCCCATTGGGCTCTCCAGGTCTGTAGGTATGAGAGGTTGCTGTGCAACATTTGTGAGTGAAAACCTATATTACCTGTGGAAATATGATAATAACAATAATAATAATAATGTGATAATGATAATAACTAGTATTTATGCAGCATTTTAAGGTTTGCAAAATTTTTTATGTTATTCACTTTGTCCCTCTCAACAACTTGTACTATTTTTGTCGTCATTTGACAAATAAGGAACCTGAGGCTGACAGAGGTTAAGTGGCTTGTCTGGAGTCACACAGGGAGGGGAGGAAGGGAACAAGCACTTCTCGAGCTCCTCCTCTGTGCCAGGCCCTGTGCTAAGCTGTTTACCAATAATATCATCATCCCTTATGTGATCCTCACAACAAGCCTGTATGGTTGTGCTGTTGTGTAGTCGTTTCAGTTTGTGTTGGACTCTTCATGACCCCATTTGAGGTATTCTCAGCAAGGATACAGGCATGGTTTGCCATTTCCTTCTCCAGCTCATTTTACAGATAAGGAAAACTGAGGCAAACAGGATTAAGTGACTTTCCCCAGGTCACACAGCTATTAAATGTCTAAGACCATGTTTCATAGATAACACACAGAAGGCACTGGAGTTTTGGACTCTAGCCTCTAACAGATTCAGGCTTGATCTGGTCAGAAAGGAAGGACGAGGAGACAGCTTCAGAAAGGTTAATAATATTACTTTATTCTAGTCTGTTCTCAGAAGGGAGGGGGGCAACTACCCCTACATCCTGATGGGGTCAATCAAGAAAGGTACAGCTTGTGCATTCTCCTAAATCTCCTCAAGCCTCAGTGGGGGCCACTTGAGGCAGGTATGTTCATTCCTTTATGCATTATTCAAATCCCAACTGGGTTCCCCCATGGGTTTCCCCATGGATTCCTCATGGATCCCCCTGTGGATTCCCCACTCACTGACCAGTGCCCAGTTGCTTTATAGGACAAGAGACAAAGAAGGCATCCTGTCAACATTAAGCTCACAGGTTAACTTTAGCAATATCATCATTCAGTATAAGCATAGTAAGTATCACATTATACTACCTCATATCTCAAGCATAGTCTCAATAGGACTGACTATCACTATGATTCTAGGAACTACTATCTAGGATCCTTGGGGCTATTCTGGGAGTTATTATCTAGCACCTGAAAACTAGACATTGTCATGACCACTGATCCTGAGAAACTAAATTCTAAAAAGGATAACAAAATCCTCCTTACAATACAGGCCAGATTTGAACTCATGAAGATGAATCTTCCTGATTCCAAGTCCAGTACTCTATCCTGTACATCTCTTAGCTGCCCCTACAACCCTGTGAGGTGCTCATTTCACAATTGTGGAAATTGAGGCAGATCTCAATTAATTGCTCACCTAGGGTCACACAAGTAATAAGCTTCTGAGGCAGGATTTGAACTCATCTTACTGACTCCAAGTAAAACTCTCAACCCACTGCTCCAAATAGCTGCCAACAATAAGGAAGGGTTTAATGTCACAGGGTTACAGAACCCCTGAAATGTAAGGGGATTCAATAAAACGGTCCAATTTGTACCAAATATGAAACCTGTCTAGAAGAACCCAAATGTGTGATCATCCAGTCACCACTCGAAGAATTCCAGGGCTGGGAAACTCCTACCCACCCAAGCAAGTCTGTTTCATCGATAGACAGTTTTCAACAGAGAGGTTTTCTTTATCTTAAGTCAGAATCTACCTCTCTGCAACATTCACCCACTGCTTCTTGTTCTGCTGCCTGGAGCCAGGTAGAACAATCTTAATCCCTCTCCCACGTATATTCGAAGCTAGCTATCGTGTCAGTCAATTAACATTTATTAAGAAGCCACTGTGTGTCAAGCACTGTGCTAAGCATTATCCACATCTGGAGTTTTTAAAAATAATAAAACTAGTGCTGAAAGTTTGGAGACTTGTCTGAAACCACACAGGGAGAGAAGGGGAAGAAACAAGTATTTATTAAGCTCCTTTGTTATTGTTGTGGTTGTGGTTGTTGAGTTGTGTTGGTTTCTTCATGACTCCATTTGGGGTTTTCTTGACAAAGATACTGAAATGGTTTGCTGTTTCCTTCCCCAGCTCATTTTACAGATGTGGAAACTAAGGTAAACAGGGTTAAGTGACTTGCCCAGAGTCACACAGCTATGTTTCTGAGGCTAGATTGGAACTCAAGAAGATGAGTCTTCCTGACCCCAGGCCTGGCACTCTATCCACTGCACCACCTAGCTGGCTAGGTTATTAAGCTCCTACTATGTGCTAAGCACAGGTTCAGCATGCCCAGTTCCTTCTCATTCTTATTTATCATGGTTCCCAGTCTTCTCCTTATCCTAGTTACTTTATTCTGGATGCTTTCAAGCTTGTTAATAGCCTTCCTAAAATATGGCACCCAAAATTAATATAATACTACATTATATTAGGGCAATGTTCAAAAAGACCACCCCTCTCTCCTTTTTTGGCAGCCTAAGACTGTATTAGCCTTTGGGGCCCCCAGATCACATTGTTGTCTCATTTTGAGCTGGCAATCCACTAAAACCCCCAGCTCTTTCTTTAATCTGAACTCCCCCAACCTACAGTCAGTTATAAAATTGATTCCCTTGAACTATTTTCCCAAGAACTCCAACTCCCATGGCTCAGTAATAGGGAAGTTCCACATCAAATCCCCACAGTCCTCCAGGGTCTCTAAAAAGGATTGGGGATGTAAGTCAACCCTTAGCCAGAAGATCCCACTATCCCTCAACATGTGGTACAAGTCAAGCTTTAAAATTTCTTAACTTCAAGATATTATGTAACTCAAAATGAATTGTTTCTCTAGGTTCTCATATGTCAGAGCTCAAAGAGTTCATCTAGTCCAACCTCCTCGTTTTATGTCTAATGAAACAGAGGCACAGAAAAGTCAAGAAATTTGCCCAGGTTCACACAGTGAGGCAGTGGCAGAGTGGGGATGAGAATCTAGATATCTTCTCCAGTTCACTGTCTTTTCCCCTGTGGCAAGATGTTTCCTTCACTTGCATATTGTTCCCCATTGAGGAACTTTATCTCCATCTGAACCATTGCTTTCCATTTTTTTTTTCCTTTTTAAAGAACCTTCAGCTGGATTGTATGTGGTTTTTCTCTTATATCTACATACAATCTCTTATCTGATCAAGCATCCATCTCTAATTCCCAGGGTTTTAGGATGGAGAGTCTGGAAGATCTTGGGAATTATTTACTCAAATCCCATTATTTTACAAATAAAGAAACCAAACCCTGGAGAAGGGTAAGTGACTTCCCCAAAGTTCCTTCTATTAAGCCATTTTTTTTCCTGCAGGTCTATCCACTACTTTTAATTTTGCTCTCAGAAACCAAACAGAGTAAGTTCAACTCCTCTTCTAAATGACCACCCTTCTGATAGCAGAAGGTGACTGTCATGTCCCCTCTACAATCTTCTTCTTGACCTGTCTGTCATCAAGTCTTCTCAATAATTCTTTCAAAATATACCAGTTCTAACCATTACTAGCTAGCTCTGTGCCACTAAGAAAATAGTGAATCTTTCTAAGTCTCAGTTTACTCTTTTGTAAGACTGAGGATGATAATACTGCAAGTGTCTACTTACAAAGGAATGTCGCGGGGAAAACATTTTTGTAAATCCTAAAACCCTGGAGACATATGAGCTAAGATAGTATCATCAAGATCCATCACTCCCTTGCCATTTTCATTGCATTCCACCCTAGTCAAAGACCCTCTGACCTCACATTTAGTAAAATGGAGCATCAGTTATATGTAGACTCAAGATTCCATCTATCAAATTTACTTAAAATGAAGAACAGCAGTGCTAAGAAAGACTGAATTGTCTGAACTGTTCCAAAGGAATAAAAGGAACCATATGAGAACAAGTAAAAGAAAAATTCAAATGATTTTTTTTAAATTAGCCTATCTGAAAGTCTATGATTTGTAAAATTTTGCCCTAACAGTGACCCAGAGAAACAGTTTCACATCTTTGTAAGGCCATTGTTTAAGCGCAGAACCTGTCACATAGTAGGTATTTAATAAATGCTTATTGACTGACACATCAGAATGTAAACACTTTATTTTAATTTGATTACAATCTTTTGAAAGGCAGAAGGACATAAGGGAGAGAGTGCTGGATGTAGAGTATTGTAGACCTGGGATCAAAAGCCTACCTCCAATACATTTTAGCTGTGTGACTCTGAGCAAGTCATTTAACTTTACTTGCCCCTAATTCCTTATCTGGAAATTAATGAGACTAGACTAAATGAACTCTAAGTTTGCTTCTAGAACTAAATATATTCTCCTACGATTATCTAAATTCCACCACATGTCAGGGGGCAACTCTATGTCCCACTCAAAAATAATCCAAAATAAAGACCATCAATTGAAAACTATTCTCCAAATTATGCATCAGTCTTCCGAAGAATCTCAATTCACCAAACATTTAAGTGCTTACTGCTTGTACAGAACTATGATAAGTGCTTAGGATCAACACACATTCAGTTCCCATCCTCAAGGAGTTCAAAGCATAGTAGATGGATGAGACAAAAAACACAGATTAAAACTGATGTCAGTACAAATAGGTTCTCAGATTTAAAGTTACAAGAAGTTTTAGGGGCACTTAGTTTGACTCCATTTTACAGATGAGGAAACTGAGGTCCAGAGTTCACACCAATTGTAAGTAAAAGATCCAGGATTCAAATTCAGATGCTTTACCTCCAAATTCAGTACACTTTCAACTGCATCATACTGAACTATAGGTTTTATGGTGAGAGCATCACATGGTTTTAAAACTAAATTCTGTGATCAAGCCACAGAGGCCAAGGTGATTATTGTCCAGTGAGTTTTCATGGAAGATACAACGTTTGAATTGAACTTTAAAGAATGGGTAGGAAATCACTAGGCAAAGTAGATGAGGGATGACAATTGGTTTGGGAAAACTTAGCAAGAGCACAGAAAGCAGGTATATTTGGAAGATATGAAATGATTTATCTCCTGTCACATTCAAACTGGGGTAGGCTAGAGAACCAATGTATGAAAGTTGGGGGTGGAGAATGTCCCATTCTGATTAGGATAGGTAAGGGCTGCTTTTATTTCTGACACTAAAAGTTAATGTATATCTTTTAGGAAATAATTCGAAACTAAATTCTGCCCCAAAAGTTGACATATTAAAAAAAAATAACCAAGTAACTCATATAGGAAATAGAGAGACTTGTTTACTTTTGAGGGCAAAAAGCCAGACTCCATCATTTTCCTAAAGTATTGCTGCTGTTTGCTGTTGAATTGGGTATTGGTCCATGTTGACTCTTTGTAACTCCATTTGGGGTTTTCTTGGCAAAGTTACTGCTGTGGTTTGCCATTCTCCAGCTCATTTTACAGATGAGGAAATAGACAAATGAGGTTAAATGACTTGCCCAGAGTCACGTAGCTGTGCCTGAAGCCAATGTCTGAAGTGTAAGTGTCTGAAGCCAGATTTGAACTCAGGAAAACTAGTCCTCCTAACTTTAGACCCCGCATTCTGTCCAATGGGCCATTTAGCTGCTATAAAGAGTACATATACTACTAGAGTACATATACTACTGCAAAGAGTAGTTATCAATAAAATGAAAAATTAAAAACCTTCAAGTTTGATATTTCAGGAAGGCAACATATTTATAGGAAGCAGAAGGCACACCCTGTAACATTTGCCCTATTCATCAGTCTAGTGTATAAACATACACACACACACACACACACACACACACACACCCCTACAGTTAAGTCTAATGACTTCCTTTTCAGGAAGAAAACCTGCAAATATTCTATTGGACGTGTAGACAGTTTATCTGTTGCTTTTTTGAGTATTCATGAGTCCAGTTAATGTAGCTTTTCCTTTCTTCATGTGAAGAGGAAGAAGAAGAAAAGGAAGAGAAAGAGGAGGAGGAAGAAGAGAAGGAGGAGAAAGAGGAGGAGGAAAAGGAGAAGGAGGAAGAAGAGAATTAGGAGGAGGTAGAGGAAGAAGAAGAAGAAGAAGAAGAAGAAGAAGAAACAACCAAAAGCATCCTTGTGAATATGGATGACTTTCCTTTTCAAAAAATGCTCTCAATTCAACAAAGTCAGCAAACATATTAAACACCTACTAGGAGCAAGGCACTGTTTTAGACATGTAAAGATGAAAAAGGATAGTCTCTTCCCCCCAAGGACTTTATAATACAGTGCAAGGGTTCTTGACCTGAGGTCCATGAACTTGCTTCTTAAAAATATATTGATAACTGTATTTGAATGCAATTAGCTTCCTTTGTAATTCTACATATTTTATTTGATGCATTTTGAAGGTACTATTCTGAGAAGGAGTCCATAGGCTTCCCCAGACTAACAAAGGGGTCTTTAAAAACAAAACAAAAAAAAAAGGTTAAGATCTTAAGATCTAATGAGGGTAAGGGGATAAGTATGGAACTATCATAATTAAGTGTTGTCTAAGGTAGGAAAAGTCTACCATAAACTAAAAACCAAAAAATAGTCTTTTATTGATAATTTATCAGCTTCTGGGTGGCTCAGTTTCCTGCAGGCAAAATTATAAGACTCTTACTACAAAACACAATCATATATGTTTCTTATACTTTTGCCATGCCCTGAGGATCATTGTAGGATTACACCACCTTGGGTCTGGAGCTGGAAGGGTCCTTAGAGGTTATCCTGTCTCACTCTCTCATTTTACTAGTGAGGAAATGGATGGACAGAGAAATTAGATGCCTTGCCCAGGTCCCATGGGTAGTAGGAACAGATCCAGGATTAGAGTACAGATATTCTGAGTCAGATCTTCTGACTCCAAATGTGGCAGTCTTTTCATTGCTAGTGTGTATAGATTTTTTTTCTTGTTATACCATGGAACAATTTAAACACAGTATCCTAAATCTATAGAGGGTATTCAATAAACATTTATAGCAAATATCCCATAAGGCCTGATCTTTTCATGACCATTTCAAGGTCATTTAAGTATAACCTACCTAAACTAATAGGGGCAGCTCTACTCAAGCAACCTCTTACAGAACTGCAAGGGCATAGAGGAATGGAACATAGTCCAAAGTGTGGGTTGAGGGTAAAGTCTGGATAGGACTGCAGGAAACCTGCAAAGTTGTATTTTGTTTTAAAATGACAATCATTTAACAAGTAAAATGTAGAAACAAAGCTTCCCACTCACTCAAACACAAAGCCCCAAATGGAAAAATCCATCACTCACAATAAGACGTGTTCAGGATCATGAAGAAGGTAGTGTTTCAAGCCAGTCAAAAACACGAAGGAAATTGTACATTCCTGCTCTTCTTGACACTATCACAGCAAAATATCTTTTCCCGAACATGTAAAGTTACTCTCATATGAAAAATGAAACTGAAAAACTTGAAAAACAACCATTTCCCAAACTTTCACAAGATACAGCACAGAAAAAAACCTGACCCATTAACAATGGAAACAAAGAAAATGCCTCAATCCTTACCTTTATCTTCTTGTCATCAGTCTGATTTTCCAAACACTGGTTCTCTTTATTTTGTTCATCACATAAAGCATTTCCCTCTGATCCACTGAAACCTGTTAGCTAAAGAAAAAAAGAAAGAAAAGATTGTATTTCTAACTTACTTTTGCAAATTCAAATTAAATGTAAACTTTTCAAAAGTAGTGTTTATACTAGTATGTCCAAGACATCAATATGCATTTTTTTGTGGAACTTTATTTGGTACTGCTAATGCCTTATAAATGTATTCATGGCTAATGTATAATTTAAAGAAGAGGCTTTTTTATTCAATGCTATTTTGTTAGAGGAGGAAAAAGTAAGTGAATTGTTAACTGAAGGTAGTAATTATCACTTAATATCAGTGGTGAATCAGTGACTGCCCTAAAGTAAACTGAACATCCAGTGAGCCTGTGAAATCAAGAAAGATGACACCGTTCTGTGAAATCTTATTTCCAGCAGTTCCTCATTCTCTATCAAGAGACCTTGTTGAGTAAACAAATTTCTAACTCTACCAGTCTAAATTGTTTTTAGTCAGACTGCCCTCTCTACAACACCACCATTCTCTACACCAGTGATATTAAACTCACATAGAAACTAGACCACTCAAACAACCAATATGGGCAGCATATTCACTTCTTGCTGATGTTCTTGAGTCATTCAGTCATGTTGGTCTCTTTGTGACCTCATTTGGGCTTTTCTTGGCAAAGACACTAAAGTGGTTCGCCATTTTCTTCTCCAGATTATTTCACAGATGAGGAAACTGAGGCCAACAAGGTTAAAGTGACTTGTCTAGGGTCACACAGCTAGTGTTTGAGACTAGATTTGAATTCAGGTCCTCCTGACTCCCAGCCTGGCATGCTATCTACTGTGCCATCTTGCTGTCTTATTCACTTAGAATATTCATATTCACTTAGAAGACCATATGTTCTATTGTATTTTTTTATTTTTGAAATATTTCTGAATTACTTTTGTATTCAATTTAAAAAAAAGTGTTGCATGTGGTCCATTTTTGTCAACTGCTCCACAGAAACTTATTACATGGCCAATAGTAAATGAGCCATTGGTGAACTATCCAATGTTGATGAGTTACAAAATGTAATCAGAAACAAGCAAGCTAAAGCTTTCCTACCTGACTTTTCTTTGACTCCATGTATTTATTTATCAGCAAATTGGTATTTATTAAGTAACTACTCGCCATCCAGCCCTACGAATAGGTTTCTTAGCTCACTATTTCACCTGCCTCTCTGATTAATTCATTAACTAGAGTTACAAGGTCACATGACCAGGTTCCTACAGGTTTGTGCTTACTCTCCATCAAAGACATTGGGTACATTTGTGAAAGAACACAACCCAGATTTAGAAGTGGATTGTTATGATTAATCTTGCTTTTGCCTTTTTCAGTAAATGCTTCATGGTTAAGAGGTAATGGTTTCCAAAATATTTATCTGGCTACACTTTTTGTGTCAGTAAATAACTAGGAACAAACATACGTTCACTGATAGAGAAATGATTAAGTAGATTGTGGTACAAGAATGTAATTAAATACCCCTGTGCTGTAATTTTAAAAAATGACCAATATGACAAATACAGAGAAGCACTGAAACATTTAAATGAAATGAGGCAAAAAGAAGCAAGTAAGCAGAGACAGGAAAATAACATATATAATGACTACAACATGGAAAAAACAACCACCACAAAACTAGAAATGAATGTTGTGAAATTATGAAGAATAAACTTAGCCTCAATGAAGAGATATGAGAAGATACTCCCCATCCTCACACTCATTTGTAGAGGTAGGGGGTACATACGTGTGAAACAATGCATATAATGTCAGATTGTTAATGTATTGCTCACTTTTGCTGAATTTTTTTTCTTCTTTCTCTTTTTCTTTCAAAAAAGAATTTCTAAAGGATAACTCTTGAGAGGGGAAATGAGAAACATAGGGGAGAAGTTATGTGATATAGAAACAAAAGATATATTTTATATAAAACAAATATAAACATAAAACAATAAATGTTACATTTTATGATATAAAATATATTTTAATTTAATTTATAATATAAAATACATTTTTAAAGACTTGCAGGTATTATACTGCCTGATTTGTTTAAATGGGAAACAGACCAGGGAGGCATAGGAACTACAGTGATAAGTAATAGGACCATTAGTGTATTAAAAAAAATGTGGAAGACAAACTTTTTTTCCTTTTTATTAGTTAATTTATTTATTTTTAGTTTTCAACATTCACTTCCATAAGTTTTAAATTTTCTCCCCTAACTCTCCTCCCTCTCCCCAAGACGGCATGCAATCCAATATAGGTTCTATACATATCTTCCTATTAAACATATTTTCACATTAGTTAACTTAAGTTCAATTGATCTTACTAACATTTTTCTATTACTTTCTTAAATTTAGACCATCAACAATACAATAAATCAAGCCCTAACTTGCACCATTTGACAATTTCTAAGGTGTAAATGTTCACAATGAAAATTTAACAAACTGGTATACGATCATTCCAGCATACCCTTGAATAGGACCCTAGAGTGAGTTGTAGCGTTGTGTCATCCCTTTCAGAAACCATTCTGAATAGCCAATAGGGGTGTGGATGGTGTTAGGGAGCCAGTCCCAGTCCCAGAGACAGACAAGTGAAGGGGTCAGTGGCATGGGTAAGGTAAGAAGACTTATACATGTAAACGAATTAATACCATCATACCAGTTTTCTCCACCTTTGGAAGTGAATGATGTTGGAGGATTCTGTCCATAATCCTTGTGAAGACCTGACTAACATCCTATAAAAATCTAGGGTCTAATGAATGCCATAAAGTAAGTCAGGAATATTCTGGAGATCAGACCACTGCTAAATGGTTCCAGCATGCCCTTTCCCTCCCTTGAAGAGTAGAGACTGTGAGTGTCACCACAATTGCCACTTCCCAGTCACCCTCCAAAGTAAACAATCTAGCCTTGATATTTGGGTCCACAAGACAATCAGCTTTTTCAAAATACAGTTTCTACAAGGGTAAGTGCTGCTTACCCTAGCATTACAAATTTGATTTTTTTTTAATTGGACAAAGGGAGATTGTGATTAATGATGATTAAAAAAGAGAGCTAGTATTTATATATTGCTTTAAGGTTCACAAAGTGATTTACAACTATTATCTCATCTGATTCTCATAATAACCCTGGGAGACAGGTGCTATTATCATCCCCATTTTACTAAGGAGGAAACAGGAACAGTCAGAAATCTTGTGACTTATCCAGGATCATACAGCTAGGAAGTTTCTAAGTCTGCATTTGAACTCAGTTCTTCCTGATTCCAGGTCCAGTCCTCTATTTATTCTACCACCTAGTTGCCTGTAATCTTCACCACAATTAGTCACTACTTCTTCATGACTTCTCCTCCTAGGAAATTTCTTGTCCCCTTCTATAATTTCTCTATAGATAATCTAGCCACAGTGCTGCCTGGAGCCTTCTTTTTTTCTTTTACTATCTTGGGAGTACCAATGCAGCCCTCAGGCAGTCCATTTGTTGTTCCTCATTCTTAACTCATGACCAACTCATATTCTAAACATTTAGCAAAAGTCTTTAATAATACCTCTCACCTGCAAGTTGTCCTTAGTGACACGCCTAAACTTACATCCCACACACATTATGCCTATTTTAATCCTACCCTTTGCCTCTTTGCCTACCTCTTACCCATATGATATTCTCAGACAGGTGCATTAGAAATATCATTTTGGCAGCTTAGTGGAGGATGGAATGAAATGTGGGGAGGACTGTCATTCAAAAAAAGTATGACCAGAAAAAAAGTTGAATGTGTCAATCATACATCAAGCATGGATAGGAAAAGGGAGATGGATAAATCTTGAGCTGAGGCTTCAAGATGTGAAGCAACTCAGTCAAACTCACACAGGTAATGGGTAACTGAGCTGAAATTTGAACTCAGAAATCCAAATTCTGTATTCTTTTCACCAGCTCACCTTATTTCTTTGGATCTCAGTTTCCTCATCTTTAAAACAGTGGCAAAAATACTTGCTGTCTCCACACAAGAATTGTGTCAAATAAGATAATGAACAGTATGTGAGAATGTTTTGTGAAGTGCTATTACATGAGCTATGGTGTTATTGTTCCCAGTTCATACTGTTTCAGGCTGCATGCAACACTTCTGCAGGGTTACTGGTAAGAAAGGGGAAGTCAAGAGCAGAGAAGAAGATGAGAATGGAACAAGGGGAGGGCATTATCCAAGCCAGCCAGTTCCATCAGTGCTTTGCCTGGCAGCAAAGTACAATGGGGCTCTCTTGGGACCTGGAAGCTTTATCACTTGAACTCCTACTGATTCATGGCTTGCAATTTCATACACACACATTGACAAAATACTTCACACAATGCCTGGCACATAGACAGTGCAGTAAAGGGAGAAGAAAACTGGTTTCAGAGTTTGAAGATTTGGGTTCCAATAACAAATCTGCTGCCTGTTACCACAGTGACTGTGGCCAAGTCACTTTCCTGCCATTTAGCAGCCTAAGCATCTAAGGAACCTTTTAGCTCTAAATCTATGATTCTATAAATTCCTGCTTAACACATTGCTTTGTTTTCAGGGAACCACAGGGGATGCAGGGCCATTTGCCAAGGCACAGAGAGAGAGAGAGAGAGAGAGAGAGAGAGAGAGAGAGAGAGGGAGGGAGGGAGGGAGAGACAGAGACAGAGAAAGAAGGAGGGCCAGAGAGGGAGAGATGGAGAGAGAGACACAACAACAGAGATGATACAGATACTTGTTCCAATTATTTATCAGACATTTCAGATATGTTCCAGAAACATCTGACACCCAACATCACTCCAAAGATTACTTCATTAACTTCCCCGCCTTGAATCTCCCCCTCCCAAACTTCCCTGTTTCTGTCAAAGACACGACTATCCTTCCAAATGGTAACCTCCTCATCATCCTGGCCTCCTCATCCTCCCTCACCACACATAACCAAACTATTGGCAAACCTTGACATTTCCACCTTCACAACGTCTCTTGAATCTGATCCCCTCTATCCTCTCACACTGCCATCAGCACCTTACTTCAGGCTCTTTTCTCCTCCCCTCTCACTTACTCTATTGCCACTGTTTCCTAATTGGTCTCCTTGCCTCAAATCTCTCCCCACTTCAGAACATCCTCCACACTGCTGCCAAAGTCATTTTCCTTAAGCACAGATCTAACCATGCCCTACTCAACCAATTCAAGTGGCTTCCTATTGCCTCTAGGATAAAATACAAAGTTCTATGTTCAGCTTTTAAAACCCTACATAACCTGACCCCTTTCTCTTTAGCTACACCAGGCACAATTCTTCCTCTCCCACTGTGCAACCCAGACAAACTTCTCCCTTTTCCTCACCCTTGACCCTCCAATCTTCCATCTCTGTACTGCTGTCTATCCCTTTGTCTCTGTTTCTATCTGGCTATCTCTCTGTCATCTCTGCAGAGATCATTCATAGATTTATACACACATCTTATACACAAATATTCTCACTTGTAGACAGACCCTGGACTGGGAGATGAGTGAGAACTTGGCTCTAATCCTACTAATAAGACCAGCCCTAGGTCATACTGCTAGTTAATGTCTAGAAAGTGAGATTTTTCTAAACCAGATTCTGTGGTCTCACCTCTACACCACCACGCTGTCCTATTGCTTTGTTCACTAATTGCAAGTTGCTATATAATGGTTCTCGAAAGTTATGTGTTGCCATTCAGAATAACAGTAGCATTTTTGTATGGCCTCTGAGTATGCACTCACACAGAGCTATGGCTAGATATACATATGTGTAGTTATAGATATGTATCAATAAATGACCATCCCACATGCCTGAATATACACTCTCTCCTTACCTCTTGCTAAGTAAGAGGTATATATTACCTTAAGGCAGGTGCATATTATTTACTAAGACAGGATGTGCTTATAGTAAGAAGGAGGGTATCCTCATAGTACCACACCTCTCTTCCTTTTGGATATAAAGTAAGCCACTCTCTTCTTTTTAAAATCTTTCCTAATTCCCTCCAACAACTAGTGCCCTTCTTTTTAAAATTCCCTTGGACTTCCCTTGAACTACTTTGAATAGATTTGTATTTATTCATTTTATATTAATACTTTATGAATTTTATAAGGACTTATTGACTCCTCTATTACACTGTAAGCTCCTTACAGGTAGGGATTGTTTCATTCATCATCTTTCTATCTCTAAGGCCTAACCAAGTCCCTTAAAGACAGTAGGCCCTTCAAAAATACTTGTTGATTAACTATGAAATTCATTTCAATACTCATATATAAATTGCCTATTATGCACAAAGCCCTGAGCTAGGTTTTGGCAATATAAAAACAAAAGGGTGCCAGTCTTAAGGAACTTGCCAAGTAGTAGGAAGGGAGAGGGAGAGGACAGAAATGAAAGAGACATGCATGAAATCATATATAAAGTATACAGAACGATTTCAAGAGAATGGTAAGGATCATTTATTTTGTTTCTTCCATTTACATACAAGCTGTTACATGCTTTTTCAACTATTCAGGCAAAAGAAATCTAAGGAAAATTCAAATTGATATAGTCTCTGAGGATGTTTATTTTAAATATTTGAAAAAGTAATAGCTCACATTTCAATAGCATGTTAAATTTTATACAATATATTTTCTTCCCAACAACCCTATGAGGCAGGAATTGCAAATATTATTATCCCCATTATACAGAGGAGACAACTGAGGTACAAAGACATTAAAGTTCTAGTCCATGGTCAATAACCAGTTAGTATTCCTAGGTATTGAAGTTGGAATTTGAACCTAGCTGTTTTCACTCCAGGCAGCTAGGTGGCACAATGGATAGAGTGTTTGGCCTAAAGCCAAGACTTGTCTTCTTGAGGTCAAATCTGGCCTTAGACACTTACTAATTGTGTGATCCTGGGCAAGTCATTTAACCCTGTTTGCCTCAGTTTCCCCATCTGTAAAATAAACTGGAGAAGAAAATGGCAAACTGCTCTAGTATCTCTGCCAAGAAAACCCCAAATAGAGTCACGAACAGTCAGATGTGACTGAAATGTTCTTTCCCCTACCATCACTAATATTGTCATCATCTTCTCCCTTCTCTTCTTGCCCCATAACAACAATTCACATTCCTATAGTGGTTCAGTTCACAAAATGGTTTTTCTGTGTGGTGGGTGGTGAAAGTACTGTTATTCCCTTTATGTAGATGAAAATGTGACTCAGCAAGACAAAAATCAATCAATCAAAAAACATTGATCAGGTACCTATTATGCACTAGATAAGTAGTCAGTGGAGATAAAAGTTTAAAAATGGCACAATCCCTGCCCTGAAGGAGTCTTCTTGCCAAAGTTTCATAGTTCAGTAAACACAAGAGATACACTAAGTAAACATAAAGCAAACATAAAGAGATACACTAAATAAACATAAACTCACTTGGGAGGTACCAACACCTAGAACAGTGGTTCTCAACCTTCCTAATGCTGCAACCCTTTAATACTCATATGTGGGCGTATCTGCATGTGGACAGACCTGCTTGGAGACGAATAGAGGAGCGGTGTCTCAGTTCCTAAGACCATCAGAAATATGTGTTTTCCCATGGCCTCAGCCGACCCCTGTGAAAGGGTCATTCGACTCCCAAAGGGAATCGTGACCTACAAGTTGAGAACCACTGACCTAAAATAATCAGGAAAAAACAATTTGAAGGTGGAACCAAAAGTAGGCCTTGAAGGGAACCATTGTTTCCAAAAGGTTAAAATAAGGAGGGAGTGCATTCCAGCCTGGGGGAGGAGGGAGAGGAAAAGGGAAGAAGGGAGATAGTGGGGGGGGCAAGGAGGCCAGTTTGGATAGGACATAAAGTATACACGTTGAAGTAATGTGTAAGTAGCCTAAAAAAGACAGACTGAAGTCAGATTGTGACATGCATTACATATTAGACATGAGAATTTAGATTTTAGGGGGGGCGGATCCAAGATGGCGGCTTAGCAGCAGCAACATATCGCAGCTCTCACATAGCCACCCCAAAATACCCATAAAATAGGACTCTAAACCAATCCTAGAACTCCAAAACACACACAAAGATACTTCCCACTAAAGTCAGCTCGGCTACGAGGAACCATATCAGCACTGTGAACCGAAACCAGCCTGGCCTGAAGCCGCGGCTGTGCCCCGGCGGCAGCTGGACGGGAGGAGCTGAGGAGC
>CM053582.1:147311256-147344308 GCA_028627135.1 Pseudochirops cupreus
ACAACCCTTCTATATGACCAAACTATTGTACAGTGTGAAAGTATTTGCAGATCCTATACATGATTGCACGCCACCATGGGGGGGGGAAGGGAGGGGAGAAAATCTGAAACTCAGGTGAATGTGGAACTGAATCTTGTAAATTAAAAGTAAATGAGTAAATAAAAAAAAAAGGTCAAATGCAGAGCAAGGAAGGTGATAATCTTGATGTTGGTGACAACTCTTAGCTAGACATTTGGTTGACTGTGCTCAATTTTTGATAACACATTTTATTTTATTATTATTTTTTGGAGGGGGGAAGGCAAGGGAATTGAGGTTAAGTGACTTGCCCAAGGTCACATGGCTAGTTAAGTGTCAAGTGTCTGAGGCTGGATTTGAACTCAGGTCCTCCTGACTCCAGGGCCAGTGCTCTATTCACTGCACCACCTAACTGCCCCATGATAACACATTTTAAAGAAAGACTTTGATACCTCATACCTATCAGATTGGCATAGTTGACAGAAAAGAAAAATGACAAAATATTGGAGGGACTGTGAGAAAACAGGTACATTAATGAACTATTGCTTTAACTATGAACTGGTTAAGTTATTCTAGAAAGAAATTTGGAACTTTCCTCATAATATTACTAAACTGTGCATACATACCCTTTGAGCCAAAGATACTACTACTATGTCAATACCCCAAAGTGATCAAAGAAAGGGGAAAAGTACCCATATGTTGAAAAGTATTTATAGCAACTCTTTTTGCAGTGGCTAAGTATTGGAAATGGAGGGGATACCCATCAACTGAGGACTGGTTGAACAAATTACAGTATATGATTATTCCTTAAGAAGATAGGAAGTAGATTATTTCAGAGCAACTTGGAAAGACTTAATACAAACTGAAATATGCAGAACTAGAAGAACAATTTATAACAATACTGCAAATCCAAACAATCTTTGAAAGCTCTTAGGCATACTGATCAACCAAATGACCAACCACAATTCCAGATTACTCATGGTAAAACATGTTAGCATCTCTGCCAGAGAGGTATGGATTCAAAGTTCAGATTGAGACTTTTTGGGGGACATTGTTAGTATGGGCATTTGCTTTGCTTTGCTATGTATGACTTTGTAAGTGGGGTTTTGTTTTTCTTTCTTTCTCAATGAGATGGGACATGAAGGTGGGAGAGAGAGAAGGTGGAATTTCATTGATAGGAAAAAATTTCATAATTATTTTTAAAAGAAAAACTGCCAAGCTGGAGTGTATCCAGAAAATGATGACAAGGATGGTGAGAGAACTGCCATATGAGTGTTATTCGAAAGAATTGAGATGACATGGGGGTGGGAATGGGGCTTTCTAGCTGTTTTCAAGTGTTTGAAGGGATGTCACATGGAAGCAGAATTAAGTTTGTTGTGCTTGGCCCCAGAGAAAAGAACTAGGAAGAGTGGGTAGAAATTGCAGAGAGACAGATTTAGGTTTGCTGATTCTGTGATTATTAGGCTCTAACTAGACTAGAGTTCTCCAGCTAATGTCCCAAGAGGTTATACTTGCCTCTCTACCTAACTGGGTTGTTCTACATTCTTTCTCTATAGACATCTTTTTTGGCTCCTAGCCTTTTTTTTTAAAGCCAATCCCCCTACCTGGAATGTCCTCTTTTCTTCTTCTGTGTAACCAAGTCCTATCCATCCTTTAGCATTCAAGTCAAGTCTCTTTTCCATGAAGCATTCTCAGATCATACCAATCTAGTGACGTCTCCTTATTCTGAAATATGTTGTTCATTGGCTATACCATTTGTTCATCAGTCACTTAATGCTTGGTGATGTGTCATATATTTTTGCTTGCTCTTATTTTGGGCACAGAAGATCAGGAATCTGCCCTACTGATTGGTGGGAGGGTCGCAATCTGAGTGTCTGGAGTGAGGCTGTTGTATTTAAATGGTGATGTTTATCTTTGGTGTTTATCTTTCCATAAATTCCTTTCTTGTCCACTGCAACTACATTGACTTTCAGGGGTGGGGAACCTGTGGCCCAGAGGCCACACAGAGCCCTCTAGGTCCTCAAGTGCCCCATTCCTGTTTTATTTAAACTCCTTTCTTAGCATAGTGCCTTGCACATAGTAAGCATTTAATAAGTGTTTTATCTGTCTGTCTGTCAGTCTCTCTCTCTTATTCTCCTTTTGCATGAATTCCAGGAGTCTTTTGATCTGGGGATCTTTTATATTTGTCAACATTGCATTTTATATGACAATATCCAGAGACTCACAGGGATATTTTGGGAGGAATACAATTGCAAACTTATTAAGCATATAGAATTTGAATGTGTTTGTCATATTGGGAGAAGATTTTAACTCATAGGCAAATATGCAAAGCATTGTTCCCTAAAATAAGGATTAGCTGTATCCAGTAACACTTTACATTAGGAATATAGCTTTAACAATTTCTAATTATGAATCACACCTACTAGTCAGGCAGAGAAGTCACCCAGGAGGAAGATAAATTGGGCTAATACTGAGAGGAAGTAGACATATGTGCCCACACAGACTGGGACTAGAGATGGAAGGTGAAATTGCCCAGGAAGTTCCATCCCTTTTTTCCCTCCTCCTTAAGGAGGGGCAGAGGGAGAAAGTGGGGGGAGGAGAGACACACACACAGACACAGAGAGAGAGAGACAGACAGAGAGACAGAGACGGAGAGAGACAAAGACAGAGAGAGACAGAGACAGAGAAACACAGAGAGACAGAGACAGAGAAACAGAGACACAAAGAGAGAAACAGAGAGAAACACATGCACAAGAGAGACAGAGAAAGATAGAGATAGAGAGAGACAGAGACACAGAGAAAGACAGAGAGAGACAGAGAAACAGAGGCACAGAGAGAGAAACACACACACACACACACACAGAGACAGAAAGACACACAGACACACGCACACCACAGAGATAGAAAGACAGAGACAAAAAGAGAGAAACCAAGAGACAGAGAGAACAAGAACACATACGAGTTCTGAGAAAAAGGGATCAAGAAATGTATATCCCCTAAACTCCTCTCTAGGCAGTGTAATGACATGCACAAGCAGCTTTCCAGAGGAATGCTACTGTGAATGGCTTTTAAGGTTGTGATTATACAGTATGGTGAATACTCTATTTATTCCATAACAAACCAAAGCAAAACATTCACAGAAAATCAAGGTACAGCATTCACAATATTACAACTTATCACAGAAAATCACAATATAGTATTCACAACAGCTTATCATTAAAATGGCTTCGTAGTTTCCACCACAGTGGCCCCAAAGTTTTGAACAAAGAATAATCATCTAGTAACTCAATCATTCAAAATCATCTTGATCATTCAATCATGCCTAAGGAGGTTTGCCTCCCTACTCAGTCATTCAGTCATCTCAAAGTACAGTAGTCAAAGTCTTCCACTCATGGGGCACACTAAGGTAACTCAATCAGTCACTTATTCAGTAATCAATTACTAAGTACAGTTATTTAGTCATTCATTCCTCCTCCATCATTCATTATTCAATCATCAGAAAACCGCACAGACCCTCCACCCCTAGGTCACTAGTAAAGTGTAATTTCATCACTACTCAGTAACCATGGAGAGGTCTTTTCATCTTGACTCGAGTCAGGCAGCTCCTACTTGAATCCACCAAACAGTCACCTGGATTCAAAGGCAGACAGTTCCCAGTTCCTTGTCTAGCTGTCCATGTAGGTCCTGCTCCACACTGAAGTTCACAGGGTCCAGTCCATCTCAAATCCTTCACAATTTCTGTTCCCAGGAATTCAAGGCTCAACCAAGCCACAAACAGATAAAGTCTTAGCATCCCAGTCATGCTTCCTCAGTCTTCTGCAGCTCATTAAAAAAAATCAGAATCACCTTATCTAGAGGGGGTGGGTGTGGGTGTGGGTGTGGGAGCTTTCCTCTTCAGCCTCCTGGGCTCCTCTTCAGAAGAAACTCTGCCACCATAAGTTCTCAGGAAATTCTGACTCAGTTCTCAATTCTCATTTCTCTTCTCAATTCTCAGTCCAGCAGTAGCAGCCCAGCCTCCAGATGCTGCTGAGAGAAACTCTATCTCTCTCCAGCAGAACAGCTTCTGCCACCAGATTCTTATCCAAGAAATTTTGACCATTCCTCTCTGGGGCCTTTTCTTATATACACACAACATTAGCTACTTCCTGTTTCAGCCAACCCCTTCCTGTTAAGTCAGGATCAGGGGTTCATACCTTCTATTTCTTTCACAGAGGCTTGATTAATTGCTAAGTACTAAGTACATGCTTACTTGCCAATACAAAGGGCTCTTCAAATTCAAATTACATTACCATTACAGGCAGGAGGAAGAAAAAAGAAACACACACATGCACATATACATGTCCTTCTTCAAAAAGAAAGAGAGAGAAGAGAAAAAAAATTCAACTTTACTTTGCAGTATATACCCTAGTATATACTGACTCATGTGGCTATGTATGTGTACTCATATATACACATATAATATCAGTAATATGTATTAACATCAGAATATATAGCTATCACATCTCTCCCACCAATCTTCCCTTGAACTTTCTCATGTCAAGGCTGTGTGTGGGGGATGGTATATCTGGAGCTGTCCTTTGTTCTTAGCTTCTCTTGTTTTATTTCAGTCTGGTCTTGGAAAATGCAGAAAACATTTGTTGCTTTTCTGTATCCATAAGTTAGATAGCGGCACAAAAGATCATTATAGAAAGCTTCCAAATCTGCTTCAAGGATCATGCTATTTTATTCGAGTTGAGGTGGGGGAGAACACCTGCAGGGGCCTCCTGTGGAGTGCGGTGTGCCAACTTTTGGTGTGGAAATCACAGACTGAATATGCACAGTTTTTCTGGGCCTAGTTTATTTTAATCTTGAGAGAAATTTGTTGCCAGAATTTTCATTTTATGCACTATTTTTCATACTATTAGACCTCCCTTAAGTGAACCTAATAGTTTAGTTTGTAGTCAACCAATTTGTCATGGTTTTCCTTACAAAGGGGAGGGAAAGCAATGGATTTGCCCCCTTATAGTATTGCTAATTTTGCCCTGATGAGCCTCAACCTTGGATCATTCTTGCCATCCACTGCCTTTACTCCCACTAATATGCTGCTAAATGACTCTGGAGAAATTTATAAAGCCATGCAAACTGGATCTTTTATAAATTTGTGTTGTTTAACCTCAGCTGGGCCCTCCCTGTGGCAAGGCAATATTTTTCCATCTCCCCAATAGATTTACTTTCCTACCCACTATAGCAATTTCCCCAAACTTTTTCATCTCAATCTCAAAGCTCCCATGACTATCCCTGCCCCCAACCTTTTCCGCTGAAGATAATGCCTCATACATCACTGAACGACATTAAAGCCATTTGTTGAGAGCCCTTTCTTTTCCCTTCCTCCTTATATCACCCATATGCCTTCTGTTGGTGTCTCCTCCTTGACCTCTGTCTCACAAAGAGGTTGCCCTTCTTCTTGCCAAGCCATACCCCTCTATGTGTACAATTTGTTCCATTCCATCCTATCTTCTCTAACAGATGGCACCTTCCATCATCACCACTTTCTCCCTTGTCCTCAATTACTCCTTGTTTATTGGCTGCTTCCTTTCTGCCTACACACATACCCATTGTTTCCGCCTTTCTGAAGCTTAAAAAACAAAAACCAAAAAAATCCTCACTTGATTCTTTCATCTCCACTAGCTATTGTCCCATAACTCTTCTTCTTTTTGTGGATGGAAAGCCATCTATACTCTATGTTTCTGCTTTCTTTCTTCTCAGTCTTTTCTTAGCTCTCTAGTTGGGCTTCTGACCTTATTGTTCAACTAAAATTGCTCTCTCCAGAGTTACCAAGGATCTCTCAATTGGCAAATTTAATACCCTTCCCTCAATTCATTTTCCTTGACTTCTCTGTAGCCTTTGACACTGTTGACTATCCCTTTTTCCCTTCATATCCTCTTCACTCTAGGTTTCTTTGACATGAATCTATCCAAGTTCTCCTTGTACCATACTGACTACTCCTCAGATTCCTCTACCAAATCTTTGTCCAGGTCCTACTCACAAACAGTAAATATCTTTCAGATTTCTGTCCTGAGCGTTCTTCTTTTCCCCCTTTATACTTTTTCACTTGGTGATTTCATCAGCTCCCAAGCATTTGTTTATTATTTCTATGTTGATGATTCTCAGATTTACTTATCTAACCCTAAGCTATCTCCTCACCTCCATTTTCACATCTTTGGCTGCTTATGGGACATCCCAAACTGGATGTCCTATAGACATCTTAAATTCAACATGGCCAAAACTGAAGTCTTTATCTCCCTCCCTTCCCCTACCACAAACCCTCCCCACTTACAAAGTTCCCTCTTACTGTTGAGGGTACCACTGCCCTCCTTGTCATCCAGGCTCCCAAACTAGATGTCATACTTGATGCCTTACTTTCTCATTCCCCCATATCCAATCTATTGCCAGGTCATGTCAATTTGACCTTCATAACATCTCTCATATACTTCTCCTTCAATCTTCTGACATTTCCACTAACCACCCTGATGCACACCCTCCTTACTTTGTGCCTAGACTTTGTAATAGCCTGCTGGTTGGTCTCCCTGTCTCATCTTTCCCTACTATAATTGAACCTTCATTCAGTCACCAAAGTGATTTTCCTAAAGCACAAGTCTGACCATGTCACCACTCCACCCTCAGCAAACTCCAGTGGCTCACTATTAGGACTAGGATCAAATATGAAACCCTCTGTTTGTCATTTAAAAATCTGTACAACCCGGCCTCCTCTTACCTTTCTAATCATAATGAATCTTATACCCTTCTCCCCAAACACCATGTACTTTTCAGTCCAGTGACACTGGCCTCCTTGCTGTTCCTTACACAAGACACTGCATGTCAGATTTCTGGCAGTCCCCCGTGCCTGGAGAACTCTTCCTCCTTATCTCTGGCTTCTCTGTCTTCCTGAAAGTCCCAGCTAAAATCCCACCTTCTACAGGAAGCCTTTCCTGATCCTCTTCAATGCTAGTACTTTCCCTCCATTGATTATCTCCAAATTATTCTCCTCCTCCTCCTTCTTCTTCTTCCTCCCCCTTCCTCTCTGTGTACATATACATACATATATAAATTAAAACATATATATATATATATATATATATATATATATATATATATATAATATTCACATAGGAGGCACTTGATTGTGCATGTATAACCTATATCTGATTGCTCACCATCTCAGGTTGGGAGGAGAGAGGGAAGGATAGAATTTGGAACACAAAACTTAAAAACAAATGTTAAAATTGATTTTGCATATAATTGGGGATAAATAAAATATTATATATTAAAAATGAATATAAAGAAAGAAATGGGTATTGACTGACTGATTGACTTTACTGGGGCCTCTCAACAATTCCTTCACACTGATTCCATATGCACACATCTGGAACCTAGTCAATCAATATTCAAATATGGCACACAGAGCCACTATTATGGCTTTCACATGCACTGCAGTGGCAATCTCTAAGTGCTGTAAGTTCCCCAAGTGTCTTTCTTGACCTGTCGAATGGAGTATGTATTATTATGATCTTGCCTCACTTATCTCACAGGGTTGTTTTGAGTACCAAATGAGAAAGTATATGAAATTATTCTAACTTGTAAAAAGCTCTTAGGAACGTAGTGTGGCATCATCACCATTCAATCCACAAATGTTACTAAGCAGCTCCTTTGAGCCAGCCATTGGGATACAGATGTAGACAATGAAGCAATACCTACTTTTAGGAAGCTCATGTCCTTCCAGCTTCCTAGCTATCTTCACACCATGTTTTTTCCCCTCCAGCTGTTATTCTCCTCAACTTTCCCCTAGAATCTTGGATGCAGCCTCTGGTTCCCTGGTTTTAATAAATGAAATTTTTACTTCATCTAGGTCTCTATGCCATTTCCTCACCAGACCATCAGGTGTGTCCCCTACCTCCTCCCCATTCCCAATATGTTTCCTCATATACCTTTATGTATTAAATATAAACTCCTTGAGGAGAGGGTAGGGACTATCTTGCTTACTTATATTTCTATCTCTAGCATTTATCACAATGCCTGTCATGTAGTAGAAAATAAATCCTTTATTGCATGTCTCTATTTATGATTGTATGTATATGTGTGTGATGGGGCAGGTAACTTAAATTGGATAATTTAATTCAGTTGCCCTACACTTGACTAGGGCTAGGGATCATCTGTCGCATGCATGCATGTGTGTGTGTGTGTGTGTGTGTGTGTGTGTGTGTGTGTGTGTGTGTGTGAATTGTCTCACAGCTGTCCAAATAGCACTGAGCAGAGGCTGTGGGACTGTTTAATGACAGAGCTAAAGGTATATTGATTTACTGGTGGCATGGGGCCCAGGCAGTCTCACTAAGAACAGTAACGTTTTTCTGAGGCAGGAAGTAGGAGCAAGGTGGAGCACCAGTGGATGATGTCTGAGAACACAGAACAGAGAAATGGCAAATAAGCGATAAAGAGCAGAGGTTCAGTATTTAGGATCATAGGATCACAGGTCGAGAGTTGAGAAGGACTTTAGAAACCATTTCATCTGATACCTTTCATTTTACTGATGAAGATACTGATGCATAGAGAATTTAAGTGACTTGACCACTGTCATGTAACCAGCATTGGAAGTGAGGTTTGAACTCAGGTCCTTTTGCTCCAAAACCAGTGTTTCCACAGTTTCTATAGTACCTGGCTGCCTTTATATAACAGCTGTGGCAGCATAGTGTAGAAAATGAATAGTAAGCTTCCTGGACTTGGTGGGAGCAGATAGAGGGTGAAGCCAAGAAACTGCCTAGTCTCTGGGTCACAACAACAAGCTGCAGGAGCCTTGTGGATTAAGATAAGAGGAACTTTCTAGCCATGACATAATACAGCCTCCCAAATCTTTCCCTACCTGGGAGTATACACACACACACACACATATACACACACACACACACACAAATACATACATACATACATACATATATATGTATACACATACACACATAACATATATGTGTATATTACATATATGTATATATACATATAGATATAGATATAGATATTTGACCCATTTCTATCTGTGTAGTAAATAATTACATAGAAGGTTGCGCCCATTTGCATATGGTGGTGGTAGGCAGGAACTAAGAATGTTTCTATTTCATGATTTTACCCTTCTACTTATTTTTCTTTTCAGTCTCTGTTAAATGTTTTGCTATTTGGGTTAATGGTTCTTGTTGGAAACAATGTTCTAAATGGAGGTTTCAATAGAGTATCACCATGACATTGAACCC
Organism: Pseudochirops cupreus; assembly: GCA_028627135.1. NCBI lineage: Eukaryota > Metazoa > Chordata > Mammalia > Diprotodontia > Pseudocheiridae > Pseudochirops > Pseudochirops cupreus. The sequence goes on from CM053582.1 coordinate 147,320,547, forward strand.
AAATAGCAGTGTAACTCCAGAATTGAGTAGGAGGCTTGGTGTCTCTAGAACATATGCTTGTCATATATGTATATACATATATACATACACATACAATTTTGTCAATCTGTTATTTTAAACCATGTGTTAATGAACATATGTATATAATACATGCTCACCACACTCACACACAACATGTAAATGACAGATTGGCAAGAATTAATCATCTAATCCAGACAAGACAGATGGTATGTTGCAGTTACAGTGGAACGATCATTGGAATCATGGAACAGAAAAACAAAACAAAACAAAAAGCTCCTCCATTCAGATATTAAAGGCCTGCCCAGGTAAGATGCTGTCTGAGAAAAAAAAATATTTCAGATGTATTTTCCTGATCTCAAACTTCTTTCAGTAGATTTTATGGGAATGTGTTATTGGTTGAGGTTAGTCAACACTTACAAATATGAAGAAAAAAATTACCATCCTGTGGTTTAACATCTTGCCAAATGCTTTTTGTGAAATCACAGACAGAGTTTCATTCCATGACTGGGGGAAAAATGCTTCAAGCTGGTGCATCATTAGGTTTTCAAATAAAAGTAATGTGTCTCTTGGGGAATAGGAATGGATGATCTCTTGTCATCTTTAAATACACATCAGATCCATGGGAGGAAGGTATATTTAACGCAAAAAGACCACATCCACAATGAGATCACCTTTTAAAGAAAATGCCAGTTATATCTACCAGATTTGCATGCTATTTTCATAATTATGGGTGTGAAATTAAATTCTGGTAAGTGTAGAACTTTAGGTCATGGGTTGTAAGCTACAAGTCAACTGTAATACATTTCTAATGACCTATGCATATGAAAGAGAATTCTATTTAGATCTTCAAGAGAATTGTACAGTCACCTAATTCAGTGCCCACATTTTACAAATGAGGAAACTGAGTGCTAGCAAGATCACACAGGTACTAAGTGACAGAACTGGGATTCAAACCAAGTCTCCATCCCTGTATCCAGGCCTCATTCTTTGATAACAGACTGGCTCCATTAAAGAAATGTATGCCCAGAAAGGAGGTAGGTTATGTGATAAGAGCAAGAGAAATAGACAGAGAGCCCAAATGCTCTATGGGTATCCAAAAATTATAAAAAGACATAAAGGAAGGCCTCCTTCAAGATGGGTGATATTGAAAAGTGTTGCAAATGTTTATTACCCAACTTCCCCTTAGAGGTTTCCATGGGCCTAACTGTATAAAAATAGTTAAAATACTTACTTTCCTGTATGTAGGATAGTCAATGTTTTTAAATTTTAATATCTGAAACATAAATTAAATACCCAACATGGGAAATGTCTGCTATCCTAAGTGTGGCCTAAGTATCAGATCCCTGAGTCTCTGGGGACCATTTCTTTACAGAGGTATTGAAGGGCCATGAGATTCCTTTCCAGAGAACTAGAAACTAAAGAGAATCAGTTGGGGAATGGCTGAAAAAATTGTGACATATAAATATAATGGAATAATATTATTTTATCAGAAATTATGAAGGGGACAGTTTTAGAGAAACCTGGGAAGATTTTTATGAGCTGATACAAAATGAAATGAGCAGAACTGGGAGGACAATTTGTACAAAGGCAAAAAGCATTTTAAAAACACATAACTTTGAAAGACTTAACTCTGATTGATGCAATGACCCAATCATTTTTCCACTTTCTGATAGAGAGACAAACAGACTCAAGGTGCAGAACTGAACCACATTTTTTTGGACTCGGGCAATACAGGAATTTTTTGTGCTTTACTGTGTCTTTTGTGTGTGTGTGTGTGTGTGTGTGTGTGTGTGTGTGTGTGTGTGTGTGTGTGAGATCAGTCAACAAGTACTTATTAAAAAAGTAAATTAGCCTTTGGCCCCCATTGTACAAAACAACCTGTGTCCCTGAATAATGAATTAAAATATTTGTTAAACTTCTACAACTCACGACCTAAGCATTTATGATTAAAAAAGCAGAAGAGAATAATTGTGATTATAAAAGTTACCAAACAAAGTCCGATGGACAAGGGTGTTACTATTCTTAGACAAAGGAGTTCATACAGCCTGGGACTGAGTTGCTTTGTGAATGCCTAAAATTATTAGAGTGGAGTCTGGGGAAAGACAAGGTTTCCTTAGGGAAATAGCATCTGATTTTGGCTTTAAAGGATAGTGAAAAATTCAACATGTGATGAAGGAAATGAAGGTGTTATAGACACATGTAAAAGTTCAGGTCATATTGAAGGGACAGGAAGTAGACTGGTTCAGCTGGAAGATATAGTTTATGGAAGCAGGATAGACTGGAATGAGGTGGTATAACACCATATTGTGGAAGGTCTTATATGCCAGACAAAGGACTTAAAAATCTACGTAGCAGTTGGGAACTAATGATAAAAGTGTTATATGACCAGGTGAATACATAGGGAAGATTGGTCTGGCAAAATTAACAAAAATGTAGAGGGAAGGGAGTGGAAGGAAGATCCATCATTAAGGGACTGTTTCAAGAGGCCAGGTTGAGGTGGGGGAGAGGAGAGGACAACTGAAAGAATTATTACAGAGGTGGAATCCATAGAACTTGGTAATTGATTGGAAATTAGAGATGAGAAAAGGAAAGAAGTGAAAATAACTTCAAGGTGAATGTGAACATGTGAAAACTAGGCAAATGGTAATGGAACCACTGGGAAAAATACATAGTCATATGAGAGACAGACTGGCATAGACGATTGAGAGCTAGCCACAAACCAAGAAGACTTGAGTTCAAGTCATGCCTCTGACTACTGAGCCGTGGCTGGTCAGTGCTCTAGCCAACTCTAAACACTATAAATTGCAGGGAAGGGATTAGTCTGTGTGGTTAGAGTGAGTTCCTGCTATATCAGTGAAGTCACAAGTCCAGTCTCTTTCATTAATTCCATACTATTAGATACTGTGATAGAGTAAATCTCTATCATCTCTGAGCCTCTGTTTCTTCATATATAAAATAGTTTTGTGTGTAGTCATAGTCAAAAAACCTGACTGCATAGGGGTTCATATGAGACTTTGCAACATTTCTATCAGAGCCTATAACTTCAATGAAAAGAGAATAAAGACCAAAAAGTTACCCAAGTCATGGTAAATTGGCCATCAGATTGAAAAATTGGCCATCAGATTGTGCAGAGGCTTAGCTCTTTGTTTTTAGCAATTATCAAGGACCAATGCCAATTCTGAATGAACTAATGATTATAAAGATGGTCAAAATTATGAATGTCATCACAGAATACATTTATTTCCAGTTGATGGTGTCAGCGCAAATATGGATTAATGTCTATAATCAGCAAAAGTAATTAATAATTTCATGAATTGTATTTGGTTAGTACTTCTTTCCTCAAAAGTAATTATTGGAGGAAATAATTTGTCTGGGTCACAACTAATTGGCAAATAAAAATGTGCTTGTGTTTCACAAGTATGTTTGAATTTTATAAGTCTTACTTTCCATGCCTTAGAGAAAGATTGTCACAATTTTCATGTCCTAATCAGCTATAATCAAGGCAAAAGATCTGTCTCAAGTCAACAAAGAATTCTTTTGGGAGAAGTGTCAATTAAGCACACTTCATGAATTTGCTAATTGTTATTCTCTGTTGTAATCATTAGCTATAACATTATGTGCAAAGTGAAGAAATGAAGCAATAAAATGGGTTATTCAAACCAACTTTTACCTCCATTTCCTAGAAACAGTAGCAGATATTGTTGACTCTGTCTCAAAATTCTACTTCACTTAAATCAGCCCTCAAGATAAATAAATATTTTAAGAAAATTAAGCAGTGTACTCTTTATATTATCAATATGCAAAGTATGGTATATAAGTATATCTCTGATTGTTTGTTAGGGAGCTACCTATAGTCAAGTTCCCTACCTTGCATGATTGTAATAACTTTTTTTTTTTATCCTTACCTGGAAGTTCACTGTATCAATGCAACCACAAGTCCATCAATATCCCTATCCTTTGTTTCTAAAACATTTTGAGTAAAGAAACACTATAAATGATATTATTATAAGAAGAATTTTGTAATTGACAATATACAATTACATTTTTTATAAGTCTGCGTGACTCCTCTCACTCCTTAATTTTCTTGGTTGGTTGGTGCCAAAGTTACCTGGTTATGTTCTCTCTTTTGTCTTAAAACAAAATGAGAAGGTCCTTCCTAGCTTCAATTTCTTGGACTGAGGATATATATAACCTGAAATGCTATAGGGCATGGGGTTAGCTTCTGATAGCAAAATCTGCTCACGAACTTTGCTAGAAGTCCTAGAGAGACTCAAGTGATCTGAGGACTGTTCAATCAATTAGCTTTTATTAATTTCTATTATGTTCCAGGCATTGTATCATACCCTAGGGATACAAAGAATAAGACAGTCCAATCAAGTATTCAATCAAGAAACATTTATTAAGCACCTGCTGTGTACCAGACATTGTGCTGATCACTTGTGGATACAAAAAGGGACAAAGGACAATTCTTGTCCTCAAGTCCACAATCTAATGGGTCCATACCAAGTCCCATACTAAGGTTACTTACATACATACCACCAGGAAGGACCAAATAAAACTTATCTAGAAGACTAATTTGCAAATGACTATTTTTATAATAAACTTTTTTGAAAATTTACATATGTTAAATTTTTTTTTAATATTTGTAGCATCTTATTCTGAAATTTCTTCAATATAATGTTTATGTCAATTGGTTCTAACCTCCCTGGGTATTAATTTCCTCATTTATAAAACAAGGGATTTGCCTTAGATGAACTCTAAAGCCCCCTTCCAATTCTAAAATTCTCTGATTATTTGTTTCTGGGAGCCTTTCAGAATAAAGTGTGTAGGAGGTTTCAGTGTCACCAACCTTAGAAAGTGTAATCTTGTTATTGTGGAAAGGCTCTCTATTGCAACCTAATTTGCCTTTTCATCCTATATTCCTTTTGTCTGTTGTCTTCCCCACAAATCCTTTAAGAGGTTCACCTAATGTGCTGAGAAACTTCTCTTAGATCTCTCAATAATGTGTTGATACCAATGGAAAATAGTGGCTGTTAGCATTTATACAGAGCTTTAAGGTTTGCAAAGTGATTTGGTTACATTATTTGATTCTCGTGACAATGTTGTGACTCAAGTGCTATTATTATCTCCATTTGTCAAATGAGGAAACTGAGATTAAGAAAAGTTATGTAACTGACCCCTGGTCCCACGGCTAACTAAATGTCTGAGACAGGATTTTAATTCATGTTTTCTTGATTACAAGTCCAGCACTCTATTCACTGAATAAATACCATTGGCCCACTGTCTTTTCTGGTCCCATATCTCCCTGATGATGCTGTACCCTTTGTCCCAAACAATTTTTCATTGGTAATATATTGCAGCCTGCTCACATTCACCCACCATTCCACAGTGCCATTCCACTGCCCTTTGGGTGACCCACAACTTTAAGTTTTAGAGATATGGTACTCCATGATGCCATGCTGTGCAGCATCCATCACTGGAAGAACACTGATGTTAAAATGGTGGACCTTATTTCAGAGAGAAGGTTGGGGTCGCTAAAAACACTGTGTTATTTCCCAAAGGCCATTCAGCTGGCTCTCTTCCTGTTCAATTCTGGCTCAAATTCATTGTCCGTCTGCATGGTCTGCATAGGAAATAGTGAGTTAAATTAAATACCCTTTATGTCACAATAAAGAAGGTTTAGGCAAGGAAAGTTTCTTTAACCTTTGTTTCACAGTAACTACTTCAACATTTATCTCATGAATCCCATGGGGTACAGGTAAGGTTAAAAGACTTGCTTATTTGTGAAGCTACCATGAAAATAACAGTAGGGTTATTCCCTTCCCCAAAAGCACAGCTACTGAGAGGAAATAATTCACTTCTAAAAATTTGTAAGGAGGGAGTAAAGAAAGCAAATCAGAAAGAACAGTAGCTACAATGACAAATGATAATAATAACTGACATTTATACAAGATTTCCCAAAAGCCTTAGTGCAATTTTAACCTATTAAAGCTTAATTGAAGTTTTAATTTAAACTATTTATAGCTTAAAACCACATTAAGACTTTTGGGACACAACTATATAATGTTTTAAAGTTTGCCAAACTCCATCTCTCTCTCTCTCTCTCTCTCTCTCTCTCTCTCTCTCTCTCTCTCTCCACACACATACACATATGTGTATATAGAGATATATAGATAAGATATAAATATAGATGCATATAGACATAACACATATTATACAAGTACACATAAATAGAAATATATCAATAGATGTATAGGTGTCCATATCTACATACACACACATATATTTTGACTTGTAACTACTACAGACGCTATTATTCCCATTTTTCAGATAAGGCAACTGAGGCTTGGAGAGTTTAAATGACTTGCCTGTGGTCACATAGCTAATTAATGTGTACAGCATGTACAGAGGAATAACGTTTAGCTTAAACACAATGGACAATATTGGGATTGCCTCCTTCAAGTTACATGGTGAAGTCTTCCTTTTGTAGAACAAAAAGCAGTTTGGTGTAGGGGCTACTGGATTGGCTTTGGAGTCAGGACAATCCAGGTTTAAGTCCTTTGTCTGACACATTAATTAGCATTGTGATCACATGAAAAAGTCATTTAACCTCTGTTTCAGGCAGTTCTCTAAGATTCACTTAGGGAATTCTAAGATTCACTGATGACGAGCTGCTGATCTTCATAGAAACACTTCCCCACACCAAGAAACCCTGCTCACAGTTGAAATTACAGATCCAGACCTTCTTCACCATCTTCCCCCTCCCCCTAAACAAACAAAATTGTATGATTCCTCTCTTTACTTTGTTGTTTTACGGGGATGTAAACTTTAGAATTTGTGCTTATGTTTTTCTGTTGTGCTATGATTTGTCAATCTAAAAAGTCACAAGGACTCCCAGATTTCAAAATTAGAGTTTTGTTTAATTTTCTTTTGCTCTCTTACGACATATCCAATTTGCTATTTTTTAAAAACTTTGGTAGCATTGACCTCATTTTGGCAAAATAATGGCATGTCAGTTACTGAGACACATTTCTTTAGCAATCAGGAGAATGTCAGGGCTAGAACTTGAATAATTCATGAAAGCTAGAGGGTTCTTAAACATCTCAAACTTCTTGGAAAGGTTATTGAAAACATATGTGTGTAAATTTACACATACACATATGCATATATGTGCATAGACATGCTTATGTGTTTATATAGGTACACATAGGATATATATATACATATATATATATACATTGTGTGAATATACATAAGTCTTACATATAGCTATATTTACACAATGCATACAATGTACATATGCGCACATACACATATGTAAGAGAAAGTTTTGCAGCCCAGCAGTCTGGGTGTGTTGGGGGTGGGGGGTGTCCTGCTCTGCACGTTGAAAAGGTGAATTGTAACATATTGGTGTCTAGACATTTCCTCTCCTTGCTGTCAACAGTCCAGTTGGCCGTATGTTTTCCTCCTAGTGAAGAGGAGGTATTGATACATGTCTCCTCTCAGTCAGGGTTCTCATTCTGTCTTTCCCATGATGTCTCCCATTCTGTTTGAGGAAGAGTACTCAAACACTGAGGCAGACAGAGAACCTCATCTATTCAGTATGACGCATGTCAAGCATCTGAAGGGCTGCACCAGCTCAGCTGCAAGAAAGGTAGGGATTTGGGGGAAAGCAGCTGACTGCAAAATTCCGCAGGACAGTTTTAAAAAACAAAACAAAACAGACTGAACCTATGGCCAGCTAACCAGGAACATCAGGGCAGCTAAACTCGAAGGGAAGTGGGGGAAAAGTTTGGGAGATAACTCATTTTCTGGTCTTTCAATTGCAAACTTTCCTCAAAGTTTTCGGGTCCCTTCCCACCTCCTCTCCCTCCCCATCCCCTCCATCCGATTAAATATATGCACATGCATCTGTTGAAATATTCAGGTCGAGTGGCATTCTGCGTGTGTTTGCATACATTACGGCTCACACATAATCCTAGGCAAATAAAGGTGGAAAGTTGCATTTTCTAAGCTGCATATTGATTCCAATCCCGTTTCTTTTTTATCTGCTGCCTGATCTTAATTATCCAGCTGTTAGTCATTTCTAAAAAGCTGCTGGGGTAACTCCGAGTGATTTGAGCTGTGATGTATGAAGTGGTGCACGCACCTTAGTGTTCCAGGCATACCTTTCAAGTAATGAAGGCTCACAGGAATTGGGCTCGTAATAAATAGCTTTTATTACCCATAGCGGTGGTTCTGGCAGCCAAGCGACAGCACTTTGATAGATGGGCCCGGTAGTTTCACATGTTATGCTTACTCAGAGTTAGTAGGGAATAACGGAGGGGGAAGACCAGGAAAAAAAAAGAGGTGGGGGGAGAGACTTGGCAAATGAAATCTTATGGGTATAGGGGAACTGCAGATCTCTGAATTCCGAAACAAGAGCAGAGCTGAAATGTGATTCTCTAGTGCCTGGCGTAGCTCGCATCTTGCCGGTTACAATTGTGCAGGATGCTCAGAAGAGCCCTTTGCATCGCACAATGAACTTGGGGGGACTATGCAGCCCAGCGAGCCAGTAAGGCACCTGGAAGTTTGGCTAGGGAGGATTTCGAAGGGGGTTTTCTGCTTCTTAGGAGAATCCTGCCTGCTTTCAGCTGTGTGGAGGAGGACTCCAGTTTCCCCATGAGGGGCCCACTTGGAAAAACCGTCTGTGCAGACTCCCGGCTGAGCTGCTGTGTTTATTTACCAAAAACCTTTTCTCACCTTTGCTGATTTTGTTCATGCGATTTACACCTACTGAGCCACGGGAAGGATTTTAGGATGGATTGTCTGTGCATTGTCACCACTAAGGTAGGCTGGGGAAGCAGTATTGTTGGTCCGTGCAAATCTTTCTGTTATTATTCCGTTTCAGTAATTTAACAGATTGGAGATGTCCTGTCAGTTTACAAGCTAAAGTGATCATTATCACCTACTCCAGTGGGCATTGTGTTTTTCTATGTGGAAGGGTCTATATGTTTGTTCATATTCAACTTCTTAAAGTGACATTGCGAGCAAAAGGAGAGCATGCCCATGTTTGCTATCAGGCTTTGCTTTTTCATCTATTAATAGCTCAATATTGAAATACATTGAGTAGTAGTAGAGTACACACATCATTTTGACATATTACATCAGATTAGTCTTTCTGAGCATGATAATTAGCTTTCACTTAAAAACCAGAAAGCTGTACATGTCTCTGGTGTTCAAAGAAACCAATCAGGTTTCGTGTGACTTGACATATTGTTGCTGATTGGAGAATTCACATGGTCTGCATTTTTGTTTTTGTGAGGGGGAGAAAAAGTATACCTTTAGGCCTTCCTAAAAAAGCCCCAGCATTAATCCTCAATTGATCTTCTACTCATACCCGAAGTTGCTTGACTTGAGAAACAAATGAAATATTAACATTGATTTACTTGCATAGAAAGGACTTAGAAAAGTGGGGAATATGTAGTAAATGGACGGCAATGTCCTCTCAAATCGAATCTTTTTCATTTTAGTTTTATTTTATCATCTTTTCCAAATTTTATGTTTCAGTTTCATAAACTTAGCGGGTAAAAATGAGAAATCACTCTTCTTTTTGGAAAGAACTCACAGACACAATTATCCCCCACCTCCATTTTTATTGTTCATGCATGGGTGACTTCATGAATCTGAGCCAGGTACGTTAGCACACACGTGTTGATGGGGCACCTGTTAGATGTGGCAGGCAAAATCAATAGACGTGTACAGAAGATTTTCCAAGTATAAATTTTTCATCTGTGATCTTTGCTCAATGAAATAAGGAAGGCAGTTAAGTTTTGAAGGCCCAAAGTAAGTGTGCTGCAGAATGAGAACGTGTATTTTGCCTCTCCACCTGATGGTATGCAATACTTTCACTCTTTGGTTGGTATGATGGGATCCAGCAAGATGCTTCGGTTGTGGCTAATGTACTTGAAGTTAAATGGACTTTTTATTTATGTTACATTATAAGGCCTATAATTTAGATAGTCCTCTTCTTTTACTGTTATTCTTGTCTTTGCACACCTCAGATTATTTATTTATTTGCCTCATTCACTTACTAATAACTCCTTCAGCAAAATGGTGTGGCCAGGTAGAAAATGCCAGTTTCTGGGAACATAGTCTTTTAAAATGTGTTCTTTCTCATCTTGAGGCTGTCATTCTCAGGCTAATTTTTCTTGAGGCGACACTGTCAAAAAGTCAGTTTGACTGTGTTTTATAGTTTCCTTGTTCCAAACCATGACCGTCTGGGGCATTAGGAAACTTGGTTGCTACTTTCAAAAAGGAAAAAAAAAATCATTTTCTACTGTCTTTCATAGAATTATGGAATCACCCACAGTAATAAAATGGTAACCAAAGGGTTTATTTTTCTGAATTGTACATATGGTGATCAGTTAGGGATTGATTGGTTCCAGTTGGATAAATCAACTGAAAAATTTAAAGATTTTGAATTTTAACTTACTTTAGTTTGACAGCTGCAAGATAGTTTACATTAAATCAGCAAGGCAATAGTGTGTTGACTCTAGACCTAATAATAATGCCAAGAGTGATAATAACTACAGCTGACATTCATACACTTGGTTTAAGGCTTCTGACGTAATTTACCGACGTTGTTTCAATTGGTCCTTACAACAGTGCTATGAGATAGATGCAGTTACTATACCCATTTTATAGATGAAAAGAAAAACTCAGAGAAGGTAAGTAACCTGTCCTGGGTCTCACAGCCAATAAATGTCAGAGGTAGGATTCAAACCCAGATCTTCCTAACTTCAAATCCAGCACTCTCTCCATTATACCATGTTGCTTCTTGGCCCTATCAATATGATAAGTTAGTTAGTTTTTTTTTTATTACTTTGCAAATTAGATTCAATAGGTAAATATAATTGTTGCTTTATCTTTATGCTAGTTATGGCTATGAAATTATGTATTCAGTTCTGGTCACCAGAGTTTTAGGAAGGGCATTTATAAACTAGATTAAAGGAGGGTGTCCAAAAGAGTAAACAGCTTACAGTCCATGACGAAGAATAACATAGAACTAGGGTTATTTAACCTGGAGTAGAGAACTCAGTAGGCATTCGTAGCTGTCTGTGAGTACTTGAAAGGTTGAATTGTGGAATAGAGATTCAACATGTTTGGCTCATCCCCAGAGGGGAGAACAAAGAGTAATGAATGGAAGCTTCAGAGAGGCAAATCTAGACTCGATGAAAGGGAAAACAACAAGGATAACAATAATTTTGAAATAGGAGTTGCTGGATTCTTCCTTCCCAGAAGTCTTTAAAGCTAAGGTTGGATGCTCACATGTTGTGTTTTCTGCAATGAGAATTCTTTGGGAGTGTATAGTTTGGGCTAGATAGCTAATGATGTTCCTTCTCGCTTCTAGACTCAGTGATTCAGTGTACAACATAGGATCCATTATTAAAAACCCATTTTCTTCTGGTTTCTTAATATTAAATGTCAGAAGAGAAACAATATTGTATAGTAAAACAAACACTTAGAGTCGGGAAGCTAGGATTCAAGTCTGAATTCTATCACATACTAACTATGTCACCTTTGGAAAGCCATTTAACCTCATGGAACCTCCCCCCCCCCCCTTTTTTTTTTTGCTTTTTGGAGGGCAGTTGGGGTTAAGTGACTTGCCTAAGGTCACATGGCTAGTTTTTGTGTTGAGTGTCTGAGGCCGGATTTGAACTCAGGTCCTCCTAACTTCCGGGCCAGTGCTCTATTCACTGCGCCACCTAGCTGCCCTGAATCTCCCTTTCTTTGTCTATAAAATGGGCGTGATGAAAACATTTGTTTTTATCTATATCACAGGAGTTGTGTGGTGGTAAAATGACACAGATATAGTATATAAAGTGTTTTGTAACCAAGAGAAGAATATAAGCATGAAGTTTTATTATTATTGTTTTATTTTTGCTGTTATCATCAATAATGATAATAAAGGAGGTAAAATATTTTGACAAATGGTGAACCCACACTCAACAACGGAAGTGTTATAATAACACATTTATGTAGCATTTCAGTGTTGGCAAAATGCTTTAAATATATCACCTCATTTGATTACTCAACAACCTTTATTATTCTTACTTTACATATGAGGAATCAGTTTAATAGAGGTTAAATGACTTGCTCAGGGTCATATAGTTAGCAAATGTCTGAGACAGGATTGAGAGGCGGTACTTTCTGACTTGAAAGCCAGTTTTCTATCCAGTATGCTATTTTTAAGGTTGATATTTCAAATACGGATAAAGGAATCTTAAGGTTGGAAGAGATTTCAGAGGTCATTTAACTGAAGCCTTACCTGAACCATGAATCTTGTCACCAGAATTCTCAACAGATCATCTAGACTTTGTTTGAAGACTTCCAGTGACAGGAAATTCATTACCTTTCATGATAAGCTATTCCAGTTTTGGATAGCTCTGTTTGTTGAGGTAACATTTACCTTTCTGTACTTTCCATTTACCAATTTCAATCTTGTTTTCTGTGGCCAAGCAGAAAAAGTCTAATCTCTTTCCTATGTGACAGTCCTAGAGGATGGAAAGGACTGCAGTAAATGGCATAGTAAGGAAGAGATTGATTAAAATGATCAAACTCATACTTTTGAGAAGACTGGCCTCATTGATGCCAGTTATTTGAGTTCTGGAAATTTCTGCTATGGCACCATACCAGACCTGGTGAATGATGGGATCAAATAAATTCATCAGGTAGCAATTATCAAGCTCCTTCTATATGCCAGACACTGTTAGGCACTGGTGATACAAAGACAAAAATAACATATCTCTTGGCCTTAAGGAGCTTACATTCTATTAGTAGAGGCAACATAGGCATATATAGTTATATGACACAAACCATGACTATGGGCAACTCCCTTAACCTTTTTGACTTGGTGACTACCAAGTCTCTGAGACTGTAATTTATGGTTAGATTATAATTGCTTTGGTGGGAAAAAGTTCCCATACCATAACAATCACGCATTCTTGATGTATTGATATAATAGGGACAATAATCTTTAATAAAAACATCAGAACAACATAATTCCAATATGAACCAGAACAACCATGCTATCAGATCAACAACTTTGGCCAACAGTGCAGGAGTTCAGGTCAACTGAGTAAGTTGTTTATTCACTTCTGGACACCACCTTTAAGTAGGACTTCAATAAGTCTCTACCCTCCATTGGAGGATGACTAAGATAGCAAGAAAATTTGAAATCATATTATACAGTGCTTTGTTGAAAGATCTGGAATTCTTAGGCTGGAAAACATATTTAGAAGCTGATCACTTCTTTTGAAATATCCAAAGAATTGTCAAGTGGAGAAGGGTTTTCCACAGTTTGAGTGGTACCAGAAGGGAAGGACTAACAACAAAAGGCAGAGGATAAATAGAGAGGTAAACTGTAGCTTGTATAAAGGAGAATTTCCTAATAATGTTAGATGCATACAAATGAACTGAACTGCTTTATGAGGTAGTGAGGTCTTCATCACAAAAGGCTAGTTAGGAAATTATCCACTCATAATGGTAAAGAGATAAGCAATAATGTGGCACAATGTGCTGAACCCTAGAACTCAGTTCAGATCTCTGTTCTGCTACTTATTAGTTATATGATCATGCATAGGCAACTCAGTTTACCTCTTAGTTTCCTCATCTTTGAAAAAAGGCATGATGATACTTTCATATTCTACCATACAACACAATATAAATGTAAGCAATTATTATTCAGTCACTGGTAGGGGTATAGATTAGATACTCTTCTAGTTCTGTGATTCTTACCTGGTATTTGATAAATTTACTAAAATGGAGAAGCATAACAATATAGCTAACATTCTTTGTAGTAATAGAATTTTTTAAAAATCAATAAGGATGTAGGTATAATAGAGCATTTGAAATAGGGCTGGGTTTGGAGTGAGAAAACCTGGGTTTGAATCCTAGAGTTACTAAATAACTATCTTGAGATATATGCTCTTGGGAAAAATACTTCTCCCTTTCTGGACTTAGTTTTTTTTTTTCCTATAAAATTAAGGACTTGGAATAAATGACCTCTAAAATTAATAGCCTACAAATCTATAAAATGGAAAGATTTGGTGACATCAAAATAAATTGAATTATTTCTGCACCCAAAGTTTGTACACTAATAGGAACTAAGGCAGAAAAATCTACTGGTGATAAAATGGAGACTTTCAGATATTCTGCTTAACTAGGAATTGTTCATGTCCTCACAAAAGGCAATTTTCCTAAGTGGCATTATTAGGCTGCTGCTGTAATTGGTTACTGCCCAGTATCCTGTGGCTATCCTCATGTTACGTGTGTAGCAGGTTAACGTGAACAATCAAAATCCAATAATAAGATTAAATGACTAAGTCCCATTGACAAGGCACCCTGAGAGAAACTGGCTCTGATGCTTCTAATATTGCATCTGTTCTTCAAATAAATAAAATTTCATTCTTTGCTCCTGTCAAGCCTTGTCTTTTACAAACAGCAAATTGATGCACAATTTCTTAGAGGAAGCAAAAGTAGTAATTTAACAGGTAAAAGCTTTTAAAATATTCTCGTTAACTAATGACCATACTATTAACTAATAACCACATTATTTTTAACTAACGTGTTATTGTACACAGATTGTATGATGTTGTACATATCTTATACATATATGTATGAAATATGTGCATAAATTTTTATTTAACTAACTATATTATTTTAAATTAATAATAACCATATTATTAAAAACTAATAACCATATTATTTTGCATGCTTGATACAGAATTTGAGGTGTCAACTCTAAGTAAATGTCCAATGATAGAAATATTTACTATCCTTTTTTCAGGGGCCAAAATAATTTGTTTCTTGATCCCTTGAGGTGGTACAAAAATGAATGAAACCAATCAGAGAAAAGCAAATGGAAGTCTAATTTTTATAGTCCATCCACCTGGGAGCTAGGGTTATGAATATTGCCTCTTCTCCTAGGAGCCTAGGAACAAGAACTGAAGGGACTTATAAGAGGGCATCTTAGACCAACCTCCTTATTTTGAAGTTGTGACTTGTCCAAAGTCAAATGTTTAGTAAATGACAGATCTAGAGTTTGTCTAGTTTGTCAGATTCCAAGTCTAGTTCTTTTTCCGTTATATCATGCCATACCATCCTCTTAGCTCCCCCAACCCAAACTGTATAAATTACCCTTGTCAACACCACCCTTAAATCTTACCTTCAGCCCATCTCCTTGCCTCCTCTTTTATTCCCTTGATGACCACCTGGCTCATTATTCTTAATGACATCTTCTGCCATACTCCATTTTTGTCTCTTCTCTATGTTCTGTGTCATATCTAACCAACTGCTGGCTGGTCATTTCAGTCACACATGACTTTTTGTGAGCCCATTTGGGGTTTTCTTGGCAAGAGTAGTGGAGTGGTTTGTCATTTCCTGCTGCAGTTCGTTTTACAGATGAGGAAACTGAGGCAAATAGGATTAAGTGACTTGCCCAGGGTCACACAACTAGTGGGTGGCTGAGGCCATGTTTGAACTCAGGTCTTGACTCCAGGCCCTGTGCTCTATCCTTGATACCACCTAGCTGCTCATACCCAATTTCTTAATCTTGTTCTTTCCATTTGACACCTGTCCACCTATTTAGTAAGGCCTATGAACAAGACTGGGTACTTGCGATTCTTAACTAGGTGAGCTAAGGCTTCTAGATTTACCAGGAAGAAAGCAGAGGAGGGGGCAGGGTATTGTTGGTTAGGGAAAATGGAACTTTGTGGGTGACAGGGTGAGTGAGCCATCTGTTTAGGACAGTGATTCCTAAATTTTTTCTTGTTCTGAAAACCCCATTCAACAACAACAGTATTAAAAAATATGAACCACCAGGGAAATTTTATGCACTACTCATACTATTGTGCAATTATTTATAGCTTATGACATAATTAAATAATTTTTAGCACAAATCTTTTGGACTACTCCCGTGAATCTCCAAGGGGTTCACAATGACAGCTACTGATCTAGTGGTAATGGAGACATATCACTCAGAATATATCAATGTAGGACAGCTAAGTTGGCCACCATCCTCTGTTGAGGTCTTCATCAGCTCTCACCCAGACTATTGCAAGATCCCCCTGTTTGGTCTCTGTTTACAGTCTTTCCCCTCTCCAATTCAGTTTCTGTATAGTGGTCAGCTGTATATTTGCAAAATCTAATAGGTGTACAAAATATAGTATGATATAATTATATTTTATATTATATGTAATATATTCATATATGCTTTATATATAATTTATACATACATTATATATAATGATTTATATATGCATACTTTATATTTGATTTGTACATACATTATATATAAAATATATTTATACATACTTATGTGTATATGTATATATGACATATATATGTATTATAATAATCAAGAAATTTCGGTGGCTCCCTCTTGCCTCTAGGAAAAAATTCAAACTTCTCTGATTGGCACTGAAGACCTTCCCAATTTGGTTACAGCATCTTTCCAGATTAATTTTCTATTAGTCCTCTTCATATGCCTTGGGTTCTAGCCAAACTGGCTTGCCTCCTGTTTCCCACATGCTGTATTCCATTTCCTATCTCTGTGCCCATGGACAAGCTGTCCCTCACCCTTGGAATGCTTTTCTTCCCCTTTGCCTTGTGGAGTCTCTAGTCTCGTTCAAGCCTCAGCTTAGAGATCGCCTTCCTCAGGAAGCCTGTTTAGATTTCCATGGTACGCTGTCCCTCTTGGAGTGACTTTCCATTACTGATAGATCCAATCAGTGAAAATAATGAATCTCATGAAATTGTCACATGTACTTGAATTCTCACTATTCCAACTTATAGTTATCTAAGATATGGTAATTGCTTCTAGCCCGTTGGAAATATGTCATGTGAATTTGAATCAATCAGCCAACACCTAATATGTGCCAGACAGTGAGCTAATATCCAACTATTTCATGGGATTAATTACTCACATTAATTAGGACCTAACTGTACCATTTTGTATTTATTTATGTGTTTGTGTACATATATGCCCCTAGGACAGTGGTTCTCAACCTTCCTAATGCCGCGACCCTTTAATACAGTTCCTCATGTTGTGGTGACCCCCAACCATAAAATTATTTTCATTGCTACTTCATAACTGTAATTTTGCTACTGTTATGAATCGTAATGTAAGTATCTGATATGCAGGAGGTATTTAAATTGAACATAACCCACAGGTTGAGAACCGCTGTTCTAGGAGAACATAAGCTCCCTGAGGGCAGAGAATGTTTTGTTTAATTCTGTAGATCCTCAGCTCTTAGCTTGGCACCTTATATCTAGTAGTTGTTTAATAAATGTTTTTGAAAATTATTTAATAATTGATGTAAATTATCAGTACATGTACCTTGAGCAATAATTAACCACTTTAATGACATATTCTCTAGGTAATAATAATAATAGTGCTAATCCTCAATTATCATAAGTAACACTTGCATTGTGCTTTTAAGATTTGCAAAGCACTTTACTATATGTGAAGTCTTATTTTAGGCTCTCAAAAACTTTAGAGTAGGTGCTATTATTATTCCTATTTCACAGGAGCGTGGAAACTAAGGCTGATACAGATTAAGTGACTTGCCCAATATCACAGAGCTAGTAAATACTTCAGGTAGGATTTGAATCCAGAACTTCCTGATGCCGAGTCTAGCACTATCTGCAAGACAGTGGATTTTTCATATGTAAATGCTGTTTCCTTACTTTGTCCTCACTTAGCTTATTATTGCCAATTGTCCATTATTTTTATTATATATTTATGTCAAATCAAGTGAGTAAGCTTTTACTTTTTACTAGCCCTGTGTATCAGGCATGACCTAAGTGGTGGGGATATTAAAACTTGCAATCCCCTCCCCCCAATTTTTACCCTCTAGTAGCTGCTTAATATATATTCCAGCGTAGGAGATGACATGCTTACTACCATGTACAAACAAAATGTTTGTAGACTAAATAGTAGGTAAGCTCAGGGGGAAGACACTCCTATTAAAGGTGACTGGGAAAGACTTATTGCAGAAGGTAGCATTTTAGCAGAGTTTTGAAAGAAGCCAGGAGGTAGAAGTAAGGAGGGAGAACATTTTAGGCACGGAGGATAGCTAACGACAATGTTGGGAGTTCGGAGATGGAATGTCTTGTGGGAGGAACGAAAATGTTACTTTATTGTGTAAAATAATACATATTTGTGTAAATTTCATACCTACTTTGCCAGACTGTAAGTTCCATGTTTAAAGAGTGTAAGTTAATTATCTGTCTCCTCCAGTGCCTGCCATATTGCTTTGAACATGATAGAGATGTTTAATAAATGGTTAAATTATTAATAAACAAATTCAACATACAATAATTAGGCCTTTACTTTATATGAAGAGTTCTTTGCTAAGCACTGTGGGTAGTACAAAATTTAAAGAAAGTTCAATGCAGCTGAAGTACATGTATTATTCCTGGTGTGTTGGAACAGAATGATGCAAAGCAAGATTTCTTGTAATCTCCCAAGAGAATCAAACAGTTGTATATGTTGCATCTCTCATTGTTCTGTTTACATTATTAATATTCCTTAGTTCTTTTTTGTTATTCACCTAAAAAAGAAAGTTCAAATCCTGACTTCATGGAGGTTACAATCCAGTAGAATAGATGAATACTTGAACAAAATGCTTTCTTGCATAGACTGAACTTGGTCATCAAGACGATATACAAAAATAGCATTTTATCCATCACTTCCTCAATCTAGTCCCATGTAACTGTACTTTTTAAACATTGTTTTAGATTTTACTATCACAGACATAATTTTTAAGTAGTCACTTAAGATTTGATTTTGTTTCTGTAGTTGTACTCAAATCTAAGAAAATATCATCTTCTGAATCCAAAATACAAACTTATCCCATGAATCATAGCAGAATCATCTGCTAGTACATCTGTAGTAAATACAGTCTTTCTCTAAAAACACACTTACCAGAAGGTTGCTCATAATATGGATCCTTCTGAGTACTGAGAGTCAAAAGCAGACAGCCTGTCCTGGACTCAGAGTTACAGGCCTCGAGCCCCATATGGCTTTGTGTGTGTGGCTGTCATTATGCAAGAGCTATGACAAAAAATACATGTAAAGGAAGTCTTTGTAAGTGAGTCATCTTTTAAATGCATCAGCATGCTTGATATTTAAGGGAATGCTCAGATAAATCCTTTTATAAAGCAAGAAGATGTACAACATTTCTATAAATTTAAATGTTAATTTATCAGATTTTCCCAAGGCAGGCTAATTTTCCATCAGTTCTTCTGTGTATTGTAGAAAGCAGTCACATTTTTAGCACCTCTGTGCTGGGACAGGTTTGGGGAAAGGTTTATTTATTTAAAATAAAAACAAATTAGTATCATTTTTGAGTCTGGTCCTCCCTATCTCACCCAAGCTGAAAGTGCAGTGACCACTCACAATCCAATCCCATTACTGATTGGCAAGGAAGCTTTAACATGATCTATTTATAATTTGGGCCAGTTCACTCCTTCTTAAGCAGCTGGATGTCTCCTTCATCTAAGGGCCTTACCATCTTGGTACCACATTTAGTATGGATATCCAATTGGCTTAGCACACTGCAACTCAGAACTCTCAAGCTCAGGTCATTCAGTAGCCTTAACCCTCTGCAGGAACAGGGATTATAGGCATGTGCCACCATATCCAGAAATTTTATTTGAAGGAGTAAAAATCTCTTTTCTCTCCTTCTCTCTTCCCTTCCCTCTCCCTTTCAAGTAGAAGGAAAAAAGAAAAAAAAAAGAAAGTAAAATCCTTCTGACAAATATGTGTTGTCAAGTGAAGCAAATCCCCACATTGGCTGTATGAAAAAACAAACACAAAGCATGTCTCCATCTCCACTATCACCTTTCTGTTAGGAGGTGGAGAACATGCATCTTTATTGGTCCTCTGAGATCACAGTTGTTCATTGCACTGATCCGAGTTATGTCTTTCAGAGTTATTTGTTTTTAAATCATTATTGATTAGAGAAACACAAATTAAAACAAACTTGAGATATCATTTTACACCTACCAGATTGTCTAAAATGATTGAGGGGGAAATGACAAATGTTCGAGGGATGCGGAAAAATTGGGACACTAATTGATTCTTGGTGGATTTGTGAACTGATCCAACCATTTTGGAGAGCAATCTGGAATTATGCCCAAAGAGTAATTAACTTCCTAAACCGTTTGACCCAGTAATAGCACTACTAAGTCTATTTCCCAAGATGATTAGGGAAAAAAGAAAAAAACTTATATGTTCTAAAATGTTTTAGCAGCTCTCTTGGTGGTGACAAAGAACTGGAAAGTACAGGGATACCTGTCAATTGAGGCTGAACAAGTTGTTGTATATGAGTATGATAGAATACTACTGTGCTATAAGAAATGATGAACTCAATGATTTTAGAAAAACATGGAGAGATTTACATGAAATAATGAAGAGCAAAATGAGTAGAAACAAGAGAACATTGTATACAGTAACAACAATAGTATATAGTAACAGCAATAAGAACAATTTTGAGTGAATGAAACATTTTGACTGTTATAAAAATATCCAAATTAGCTATAAAGGGCATAGGAAGAATGATGCTGTCTGCCTCTAAAGAACTGATAAATAGAAGTATAGATAACATATTTTACATATATGTACATATGTGTGTACATTTGCACATGTGTATATATGCACATACATATAATACATGTACACACATCCATATATACAGACACATAAATAAAATGCATTTAATGGTAACTGTTTTTAGGGCAGAGGACAGTAGGGAAGAAAAAAAGGAAAATAAAGGAATTTACATGGTAATTTTGTTGTGTATTTGAAAGGAATAGCAAGTTGTGCATAGTAGATTTGCAGTTTCATGCGCAATCATCTTTTTTATTGTACTGTGTTATGGAAATGCTTGTTTTATTCCATAAATCAAAAATAAAGTAAATTTTTAAAAGTAGAATGTTCCTCTTTAGTTTGAAAAAAAGTTATTTGTTTTTTACAGTGTTTTTTTTTTATAAATTGTTATTCTTTCTTCATCAATTCATACAAATCTTTCTAGGTTTTTCTGAAATCATCTCTTTCATCATTTCTTACATCACAGTAGTATTCTGTTATATTTATGTACCATAATTTGTTCAGCCATTGTTGGAAAAAGTTTTAAATTCTGGTTTGTGTGACAACTGCTCTTTCAGTGGGGGAACAGCCACAAAAATAGGATAGATTTTCCCACCTAAATTCTGTGTTTCATACCTTTCCAGGTGGTATACCTATACAAGGAAATTGGTCATGAATAGGGGAAAGCCTTGGAAAACTGATGCTAGCCATATCCCTAGTAACTGAATTCTTAGACCCACAATCAGATAGGATAACTGGGGATGGATGATTTTGACTCTCTTGATGGAAATGGGGTGATTCATAGCTCTTCACATCCCCTATCCATATCCATGAAATGCTGAGGGAATAGACAGAATGTTAGGTGTACCTCCTGTATGGAAAAACATAGATTAGAGACCATTGGTTGGCTGACATGCATGTGACCTGCATCATTTCAGGAAATTCAATTCACTAAACACTGATTTAGCAAGGCATCATGCTAGGCTCCTGCGACACAAAGGCAGAAATGAAATAGTCTCTGTTCTCAAGGACCTAACATTCTACAGGGGGGAAAAACCCCATATAAACACAAACAAGCAGATGCAAATGACAAACCACTCCAGTATCTTGCCCAAGAAAATCCCAAATGGGATCACCAAGAGCGAGACGTGCCTGAACCGACTGAACAACAACAACCACAAAGCCAAACTGTATCCAGAACTATATAAAGTGATTTTAAGAAAGAGCCTGGGGGGATCAGGACAGGCATCACGGAGGAGGCGGTACTTGAGGGGCATGTTGAAAAGCTAGGGGTTTTATGAAGCAGAAGATGGGATGAAATGTACTACATTTGTGCAAAGGCATAGACGTGGGAGTCTATTATCAATAAGAGCACAGATCCTTTAGGGCATCGGTGGGAACGGTTATTTTCACTTGCACAGCAACCACTAACATGGGACGCGTCTCCCCTTGTGAGTAATCGTGGTTTCCTCTTGATATAAAGAATAACGATAAACAATAATAATGATAGCAGGTCATATTTATATACAGCTTTAAGGATTACAAAGATCTTTGTAAATATGATCTCGTTTGATCCTCAGAGCATCTCTGGAAGGGAGGTGCCATCATTGCCCATTCTGCTGAGAATATTGAGGCAAGCAGAGGTTAAGTGACTTGTCTGACATCACACGGGCAACTCAAGTCTTTCTGACTTTAAATCCCATACTCCATTCACCACACTACCCAGCTGTTGACCTGTTATTGGTGTTTTAGATACTTTACTGATAAGGCCCAGAAACTGAATTCTAACTTTTTATGGTCTTGGGCTCAAATCCTAAAATTTGAAAATTCTGTCTTCATATTTTATTATACCTACGTTATTGACTTCCTTAGATTATCTTTGAAGAGACACTGGAGCTGAAAGCAATTCTAAAATTGATTCATGAAATAGTTGACTTAGCAGCAAAGAAAAGATCTCTTGGGATTTGTAGTACTAAGTACTTACTGAGATGGTAGCGTCACTTTAATGGGATGAACTTGAGGTTCATAGTTAGAAGAATTAAGCTTCAGCTTCTGGCTTTGCTCCTTCTATAGCTTTCTGATGTGGGCAAAACACTAAACCATTCCAAGCTTCACCTTGGAATGTGAAGGAACACTTACCTCACCTATAGAATGGGAATAATTATAATTGCATTACTTACTTTATAAGATTATTATAAGGAAAATTTTTTCTTTGTGAAATTCAAAAGGCTATATTGATATGAGTTACTGTTATTATTTCACTTTAGTTTAATATATGAGTATGTGTATACATGAAAAAGCTTTTCTTTTCCTTGATGTATTTTTTTCTAATCTTCATTTTACATTGAATTATTCTCATTGAAAAACAGCGTGTGGTCTAATGGATAGAGCACTCAGCTGGGCACAGAACTCTTTATTCTGGAATAGCTCCAGGATGAGTTAAAGTGGAAATGTAAGTTCAGTGTTGGGGAGAGCAAATTAAGTGGGGGCGGAACAAGCCAAGAAAGATGGCTGGAAGATCCACAATGATGGTGTCATGCTTACTGTTACTTATAGGTAGTAGCTAAAGAATTATAGTTTGGAAATTTTCAAATACGAATCTAGTTACTAAAGAAATCTTTGAACAGAAACTCCTTTAGATATGCATATTAAATTATAGTGTATAAAATGAACTCCAGAATACCTGGATTATACTCCCAAATTTGTTACTAACTAGCTGTGTGACCTTGAGCAAATTATTTTGTCTCCCTGAGATTCAGTTTGTTTATCCTTAATATGAGGGGTCTGTCCTAGATGATTGCTATAGGAGCAGCTAAGTAGCAGACTTGGAGTTAGGAAGACTTGAATTCAAATCCTCCCTGATATACTTAGTGGATGGGTGACACTGAGCAAAATACTTAACTTCTTTAGCTTCAAGCTTTCTCATCTGTAAATTGAGGATAATAACAGCACATACTTCTTAAGGTTGTTCTGAGAATTAAATGAGAGAATATTACATGTATACATATATATATATATGTATATATATAGTATGCATATATAGGCAGTCAAATAATATATAGCAATAAAATTATATATATATATGTTGTATATATATATATATATA
>CM053582.1:147344408-147357191 GCA_028627135.1 Pseudochirops cupreus
TTTTTATATCTATAGATTATAGATATAGCTATAGGTTATAGATATATAACTCCATATGAAAATCAAATAATTTCACAGCACTATGCCTTAAAACGGTGTAGTAAATTATACTGAAGAAAAAAGGGGGAAAAGAGTTGAACCAAAGAAATGCTAATTTGACTAATTTAACACTTTGGTAAGCCTGTTTGCATGGAACAGCCTGGTGCTAGATAATTGGTTTGATTTATGCGATCATATTTGTTTTGAATTTTTAAAATATACATATGGGTTCTCCAAAGACATCTTCTTCTGTTGATCATTGGTCCCAACAAGAAAAAAATAACCTCCTGGTATCCTTTGAGTTATTTCTCAACTAATTAAAGTCATGAAATCGTAAAGGACACTTGGATCTGTGCTCCCTTAGGAATTCAGCTAAGGTCCTGATCACAGAGTAATTCAATATCCCACCAACACCCATTTTCAATCAGTACTGGTGTCAGCACTGGATTGCTGGACAAATTAATTCCAGCTGACCATTGCAATTACAGTTACCACAAGTTCTTTTAGAGGTCTAATGGCAGACCTGTGTAGCCACAATTTACCACATATAGCACACTCTTTCTTTTACACCACATCAATAATCCTGGGCTAACTGGTAGGGGAAAAAATGTAACATTTAATAGAAATCCAGAGTTCTTCTTTTGTCCAGTTTTGTTTTCATAAGGCCTAATAAAATTTTATTTATACACACACGCATATATGGATGTATTTATATATGTATATGTATGTATACACACATACACATATGTATGTATATGTATATATTGTCTCATTTGATTCTCACAACCCTGAGAAACTGATACTTGTATATGTATGTATACATTACACATATGTACCCAATATATGTACACATGTATATATGTTATATGTAAGTATAAACTTCTCAAGTTTGTCAGACTCAAATGGGACAATATATTAAATATTTTATCATGAGAATATAGTAAATATTTTACATAAATTTTATATAAATATAAGCATCACATTTATATAATTACATGAATTATATAAATAAAATATATAAACATATATAATGCATGTGTGTACTTTGCGAACCTTATAGCAGTATGTTAAAAATAAAATCAAGTCTGTGACTTTATGATCTTTGACCATTCACATAAATTTTTCCTGTTGGTAAGAAAATTTGTTTTTGATCCAGACCCATTTATAGTTTAATACTCACATGAAGCAAAGTGGTTCTTGGAGGGAAAAGAATGATCTTAAAACCTAGTTTCCTTAAATACTTTTAATTATGTTGGATTCTTACATATATGAATATGCTAAAATTACATTGGATATTAGAAGCAAATTAAAACTAACCTAAAACAGCTGAGCCATAGTTTTAAGGATCATACCAGAAAAAAAGTAAACATCTGACAAATTATTTTTGAAATACATATTCTTCAAAATACAGTGGCAGTATGATAAAGTGGAAAGAAGATGGAATTTGAAGTCTAAGGATTTGGAATCAAATTCTGAGCCTGCTAGTTAGTGGCTGTGTGACTGCAAGCAAACAATTTAATCTTTCTGTATCTCAGATGACTTATCTGTAAAATTAGGAGCATGAAGGGGATCATGTCATAAGTTCTATGTTGTACCAAATCCTATGGGTAGGGACAAATGTGCATTAAAGTGTGTGTGTGTGTGTGTGTGTGTGTGTGTGTGTGTGTGTGTGTGTGTGTGTTTGCACACATGTTTTATAAAACTGGATGTCTTTGTTAGGCCTTATCAAAACAAAAATGGACCAGTGAAGAACCCTGAATTTCTAGTAAATGTTACATTTTTTCTCCTCTCAGTTACCTCAGGATTATTGATATTATATAAAAGAAAGAGTGTGCTATATGTGGTAAATTGTGACCACACTGGTTTGCCAAAGGAACTTGTGGTAACTGTAATTGCGATGGTCAGTTAGAATTAATTTGTCCAACAATCCAGTGCTGACACCAGTACTGATTGAAAATGGGTCTTGGTGGGATATTGAATTACTCTGTGATCAGAACCTTAGCTGAATTCCTAAGGAAAAGAAAATGCATAAATCTAAGTGGCCTTTACAGATTCATGGCTTTAATTAGTTGAGAAATAATTCAAAAGAGACCAGTAGGCCATCTTTTCCTTGTTGGAAGCAATGATCAACAGGAGAGGATGTCTTTGGAGAGCCCATATGTATATTTTAAAAATTCAAAACAAATATGATCACATAAATGAAACCAATTATCTAGCACCAGGCTATTCCATATAAACAGGCTTACCAAAGTGTTAAATTAGTCAAATTAGCACTTCTTTCGTTCAACTCTTTACCCCCTTATTTTCTTCAGAATAATTTACTGCACTCTATTTGAGTGCTGTGAAACGAACAGTTTGATTTTCACATGGAGTTCTCATTGGTAAAAGTAAGGGAGAACTTTGATAATTCTCTACACAGAAGAGAACCAGTTGGAAAAGCACAATTTCAACCTCATGCAGCAACTATTTCTGAGTACTTCCTGGTTTCAGACTTTGCACTCACTGCTGGGGATATAAAACTAGAGATAGCATAAGCTGTGCCTTCAAGGATCTTAATTAAACTCTACAGGAGTCAAAGGTAGAAATACAAATGGTGATGTTGCAAGAGATAGCAAGATAAGCAATTGATCAAAGAGCATTTATTAAATGCCTTCTGTATACCTGGCACTTTGATAAGCCCTGAAGATTTAAAAAGAGACAAAAGACAGTCCCTACATTCAAGGAACTCACACACTAATAAAGCAGGGGGGCAGGCAGCAAGCAAACAAATATGAGCAAACAAGCTATATGTAAGATAAATAGGACTTAATTAAAAAGAGGAAAGACGCTAGAATTAAGAGGGGTTGGGGAAATCTTCCTGTAGAAAATGAGATTTTATGTTGAAGCAAGCCAGGGAAGCCAGGAAGCAGGTTTCAGGCATGGGGGACTGCCTGAGAAAATACCTGGAGCCCAGAGGCAAGTGCCTTGTTTGTGGAACAGCAAGAAGGACACTGGATCCAAGTGAATATGGTGAGGAGTAAGGTGTAAGGAGTCTAGAAGGGCAGGGTTGAGAAGCTAAATTATGAAGGGCTTTGAATGCCAACCAGAGATTTTGGATGTGATCTTGCAGGTGATAAAGAGCCACTGGAATTTATTGGGTAGGGGGAAGAGTGACATGTTAAGACCTGTGTTTTAGGAAAATTTATTTGGAATTAATTTATCCAGCAATCCAGTGCTGACACCAGTATTGACTGAAAATGGGTCTTGGTGGGATATTGAATTTACTCTGTGATCAGGACCTTAGCTGAATTCCTAAGGAAAAGAAAATGCATAGATCCAAGTGTCCTTTACAGTTACATGACTATAATTAGTTGAGAAATAATTTGAGGGAGACTAATAGGCCATCTTTTCCTTGTTGGGACCAATGAGTAGATTGCCACACATTCAGCCACATGCACAGATGTGTGTCTGAATGGTCAATCAGTCAACAAGCATTCATTAAGCCTTTACTATGGGGAGCACAAAGGAGAAGTAAGGTGCTTTGAAATTTTTAAGAAAGAAATATTGATTGCAGTGGAGGAGGAATTAATTTGGGTTAGAAGGGAAGATACTTCAACTAACTGATTTGGGGAGGAGTCTATTCCAGGTCTGGGGTATGGAATGCGCAAATGTATGGAGACGTGAGAGGGCAGTGACATGGATGATGGAAATCAGACTAGTAGAAGCTGGGGCTAGATTGTGAAGGGCCTCCTCCAAATACCAGGAGTGTGTATTTTATTAAAGAGACAATGGGGAAGTACTGAAGGTTTCTGGGCACAGGGGTATACTGGAAAGGTTACTCAGGCAACAGCAGTGTGCACAATAGATTAGAAAAGGGATAGAGTGGAAGCAGGAGGAATAATTAAGAGCCTAATAAAGGATCATAGATTTCAAGCTGGAAGGAACCTTAGAGGTTATCTAGTCCATTTTGCTCATTTTATGGTTGAGAATATGAAACACCAAGTAGGTTAACCTGCCCAAAGCTCTATGGATAATATGTAATAGAGCCAACATTGAACCCAGATACTGACTGCAGATGCACTGAGATTTCCACCATGCCATATTATTAGGGGACACAAGGAACTCCATTGGAGCAACTACTATGAGAAGGAGAAGGAAGGGTTGGATGGGAGAGAGCCTGGTAGAGGCAACAAAACTTGGCAATTGACTGTATGGGGAATAAGAGAGAGGAAAGAGTTAAAGTAATCTTTAACTCTTAGAGTTCCAACCCTAGGGCATTGAAAGAATAGTGGTGACCCCCGATAACAAAAATAATGATGACAATAATGATACATAACATTTAAATAGCATTCGCTATGCACCAGACCCTATGCTAAGGATTTTATAATTATTATCTCATTTGATTTTTACAATAACCCTGGGAGGTAGCTACTATTATTATCCCCATTTTACAGATGAGGACATTGAGGCAAAAAATGGTCACATTATTAGCCCAGGGTCACATAACTAGTAAATGTGAAAGGCTGGGTTTAAATTTAGATCTTCTTGACTGCTGGTTCAGCATTCTATCCACTGTCCCACCTAGCCATCGCAGAAAGAGGGGTGTTGGAAGAGTGGCAGAGAAGATGATGGATTCTGTTCTAGACCTTGAGTTTGTGATGCTGAAGGTCTGTGTGAGTAGAGGTGTTCAGCAGGCAGATGGAAGTATGAGGCTGGAGTTCTGAGGAGGAAGATGACAAGAGACAGTATTTGGTCTCCAACAATTGTACCAAATAAAGTGCTGTATGGAAGGAGCCTTTTTCCCCTTCCCATGGCAACCTCAAAGGACTAATAACTCTTCTCCAAACTTAATATGCCATCTCCTGTCTTTAGACAATTGCACCAGCTGGGCCTGGAAATCACTTCTTGTAATCCTTATCCTCCTCCAAGGCTGAACGCATACAGTCCTTTCTCTGTGAAACCTTCCTAATACCCAGTTGTTAGTCCTTTCTCCCTCTCCAATCAACATGTATTCTCTGTCTATGTACACTGCATCTCCCCAGAAGGATATATACTGTTTGAAGGCAAGAATTGTTTTTGTCTTTATGTGCCTATTTTCTAACATACTGCCTTCTGCATAGTAGGCATTTGTTGAATTAAATAGACTTGGATCGAGTATCCCTCTGATACTTGGGAGGTTATTTCAGCTTATAACCACGATAATAATAGCTGACATGTATTTAGTGCTCTGAGATTTGCAAAAAAAGCTTTCATATGTAATATGTTGTTTTATCTTTTAAATGACTGTTCAGGAGATGCTACTATTATCTCCATTTTATAGATGAGGGAACTAAGCTTTACAGCTGTCAAATGACTTGTCTGGGATTCTGCAGACAACAAGGATCTGAAGCATGACTTGAACTCAGATCTTCCTGGTGTGAGGTCTGGACCTAAATCCACTGAACTACTTAGTCTCTTTATTCTTAAGAACTCTTTCCCCTTCCCTTCCAGGATACCAACCAAGAGAGGGCTGTCATATCTGGGTCTTTTAGAAGTAAATTCCTGGCCTTTTCTATGGCATCTGTAGTGTTTCCCATAAGTTCTTGCTTTTTAAGGACTAACATCTTGATCCTCTGATGGGTCTTCAGGGCCACAAACGAAAGTTAGGGAAGAGAGAGTGTTCTCTTCTGTTCGGACTTCATACAGAACTTCTTTATTTTACTTGTCCTGTTTTATTTGGTATTGTAGGTGCTTAATGGGTTTTGTTGCATGAATAAATGAATGAATCAGTCAAATTCAAAGAGGAAATATGAGGAAGTAAGGAAATTACCACCTCAATCCAGGCAAACTAGGAAAGGAAGTCATCTTTATTAATAGCTAGCACACTTTATAAAGTTTATATTGTTTTGTCTTGACCCTGGGAGGTAGCCTATTTTACAGATGGGGAAGGTAAGGCAGGCAGGTTAAGCTACTTGCCTAGGGTCACACAGAGAATAAGTAAGTATATGAGACAGAATTTGAACTCAGGTCTTCTTGATTTCCAATTCAGGGTTCTATCACTGAGACACCTCGCTGTCTGAAAGTGTACTTTTCATGTACCAGAAATGATGGGAGTGGGGATAAGGAAATAAAGGGATAAGGGCCTGAGGAGAGAGGAGAAGGTTTGGAATAGTTACTTTGAAGAGCTTGACAGGGAGTCAATGAGAGGGAAATTAGAAAAATGATTGCTGTGTAGCTCTGAGGCCTCCATTAAGGTTAGATAGATAGCGTAAACTTGGAGTGGATGCAGTTGGTGTAGTTTTATAATTTCCCCCCAGCTGCATTCAGTCTCTTGGGTATAAGAGCTGGAAGAGAAGATGGCAGGAGTTACCCAGGGTGGAGAGCTAGTTGGGCAGAAAAGTTAGAGAGAAGGACAAGGGAAGCAGAACATTTAAGGGTGGAGGAGAGAGCATTATTAAAGTGAGGGACCAGGAGCAAAGTGAGGCCTCAGTGTTAGTAGCCTGAGAAAACATGGTGGAATCAAAGGACTGGAAGTTATGATAAAAGTGAAGGATAACTACTGGAGGGCTAAGGGCATGGAGAAGGTGAAGGAAGAGGCTATCAAAATCTGATAAGGTATTCAGAGTTTGCATCAGGGAGGTAAAGCAGTTTGTAGTAAGGTGATGTTCAAAACGTGCCTACCCTGGGGTGTGGCTGAAGTAGAGGCTGTAAATGTGGACAAGGTTAGGAAATAGTAAGGACTGGTTATGAGAAGAGTGAATACTGAACTCTCTAACAAGGATGACAAGGAGGGACAGCAGGGAAGACTGAGACAGGCATCAATATCGTGGAGAAAGATGGGAGCATTGCCAATTGGTCTGTATATGATGGTGAACAATTCAAGTTGTGTAATCCCTGACAGCGCGAATTTCTCAGGAGTGGAATATTTTAGGGATGGTTTTTGTTGTTGTTGCTGGGTTGTTTCTGTTGTGTCTGAGTCTTCCTGACCCCATTTGAGGTTTTCTTGGCGATGATCCTGGGGTGGTTTGCCATTTTCTTCTCTAGCTCATTTTACAGATGAAGAACAGAGGCAAACAGGGTTAAGCGACTTGCTTAGTGTTACGCAGAAGTGTCTGAAGTCAGATTTGAACTCAAGAAGATGAACTTTCCTGATTCCACTCCTAGTGCTCTATCCTCTGTTTTACCTAGCTGTCCATTTAGTGCTGATGGTAAAACCGAGTTTGGGTATAAAGAACAAAGGATATAGCAACTTTACCATTAAGCTGTGTCATGGAGATAATAACATCGTACTAAATAAAAATATATATTCACCTAAAAGATTATTTCATGGAGAACTCACACATGGCAAGTGCTCACAGGGAGATCAAAAGAAGCAATACAAGGACACTCTCAAGGTCTCTCTGAAGAACTTTGGAATCGATTGTGAGACATGGGAGACATGGCACAGGACTGCCCAGCATGGCATGCCCACATCAGAAAAGGTGCCATGCTGTATGAGTGAAGCTGAATTACAGCAGTTCAAAGGGCACATGTGATGCACAACTCTGGAGACAGCTCCACCCCAGTTTCACATGGACTATTTGTGCCTGACCTGTGGTAGAACATTCCAAGTTCATGTTCATCTCATCAGCCACAGATGGACACACTGTACCTTGACCCCATATAGTGATGGCATTTTGATCCTTTTCCAGAATGAAGGACAACCACCACCACTACAGGAAGGGATGGAAGGAAAGAAACATTGCACATCAAGGGGGTATTTAGAGATGTGAAGTACTCAGGGACTAATGTGAGGAGGGAGAATGAAGCTTAGGTGGCAGCAGTCCAGAGTTGGGTGGCAGAGGTGTTTTGTCAATAAGACAGGGGAACTTTCAAAGGACATAACTGAAGGGCAGATAGGGGGGAATGTGGACAAAGAAGGGGTAGGGTTGGGATCCACTGGGATAACAGTAGTGCTAGGGGTTTACAGTATTTAGCAAAGAAATCTGAAACCTTGATTGGCATATTCAGTAGAAGAAATTCTCCATTTTGAGTTGTCACTGTGAACCTGTTATTTCAAGCTACAGTGCATTCTTGCCAGTTCTTTCAAATAAGGCAACCCTGGAATGGTGTATGTGTCATTTGTTCTAGCTCTAATCTGAAGTAAAATTTACAGCATTGAGAAGTTTAATTGTAGGTTTTTACTGGAGGACTGCTGTTGGCCCTGGCAGCTGCCTTACAAAAAGAGGTGGATTCTTTCATTGATTAACAGTGACCTACGAAAATACATATTCATGCTTCTCTTGGGAGGCTTAGGAAGCTGGGGCAGGTGAGCAGGAGAGTATGCATTTTTTTTCTTTCTCTGGATTGTTTTCCCAGTGAGATAACTATACCAGACAAATCATTGTCCCTAAGATTAGAGGACTCTGAATGCAAATTGGTGATGGCACATGTATGTGTTTTTGGAAAACACCAACCTAGTTATATGTGTAGGAATCTTTTTTTTTTCCTTTTATTGTAACCTCAAGAAAATTACGTGGGGCAAACTGATGTACCCTGCATATTTAATATGCAGTAATTATATCTTGTCAAAAGCTCAACTTTTTTTTCTTCTTTATTCTTTAGAAATATGGTAATTGTCCCTTTTCCCTTGTAGTTAATTATAAATTTCAGGAAAATTAAGTCTGTTCAATCTCTGATTTTTTTCTCTCCTTCATCTCTATGGTAGCAGTGAGAATAGCAAAGAATTACTTTGATCCTGCCTTCTGAGTGGCATTTCATTTTTGCCAAGGTTTGACCTTGTTCAGAGGGACTAAAATTTCAGATGGTTTCCATTAGCTGCTAATTTGCCGATCTAAAAGAGATATCTTTATGAGGGAGTATTAAATTCTGGTTGGAGAGGAAGAATTTCTCTCAGAAACTTCCTCCAAGTGTTACGTGCTCATGAGCAGAGCACTCCTGAACTTTTTACGTAGGCTGAGCCCATTGGTGATAATGATGCTGCTGATTAATAGTAATAATAATAATAATAATAAAACTAACATTTATATAGTGCCCACTCTGTTCCAGGCACTAAGTGCTTTACAAATATTATCTCATTTGATCCTCACAATAACTCTGTAAGGGAGGTGTATTATTATCTCTGTTTTTCAGTTAAGAAAACTAAGGCAAAGAGAGGTTAAAACACTTGCCCCTAGTCATACAGTTAGTAAGTATCTGAGGCTGGATCTGGACACAGGGCTTTTGACTCCAGGCTCACGGTTCTATCCACTGTACCACCTTGTTGGTGATGGTAATGACTGATGATCGTGGTGCTGCTGCTGCTGCTACTGGTAGCTAATAGTTCTATGGCATTGTAAGATTGGTGGAGCACTTTGTATATGTCATCTCATTTTATTCTCTGCAAAAACCTTATGGGACGATAACCTCATTATTCTGATGAGGAAACAGAGTCTCAGGAAGATTTGTGATTTGCCCTGTGCCAATCCTTCCTGTGTGTCTTTGTGATTGAAGTAAGATGGGAAAGAGTGAAGAGATAATGAAAGATGAGAAAGCTTGTGGTAAATGGCTCTGTCTATTTGGTAAAGTACGAGATGAGGTTTGAACACAGGAAGGATTGAACACAGGTTTTTCTGACTCCTAAGTCCGATGACCATGCCATGCTATCTCCGAGACTCATTTCCCCATAAGTCAGTAATATGTGACTGTAACCCATCCCTACTGTGTTGTCCCATTGTGACAGTGACTGATGCCATGACAGCACAGGAGTATTAATAGTACCTACAAGATTCTCTGAAAGGGTGTTTTCAGCTTCTCCCAACCCTGACTTGCAATTTAAACTCAAATTGCTGTGTAGTAATTTCTTCCTAAATACACAAGAGTTGTTATAATGGTCATCCTATTTTGCAGATTCTCAGGGATACTGGGATGTCTTTCCACATATGCTGAAAGGGCATATTATATTTCTGAAAAAAAAACAACCAGGTTTGCACACTCAGAAGTTGCAAGTAAGACATCATCTGGATTGCAAAGTCAAATATTTTGGGCCTCACGTTTACGTCAGTTGTAGGATATATAGAGTTAGTATTTATGAGATCAGAGATCATGGGATCAGAAGCGTAGAGATGAAAGGGAACTTAGATGCCATGAAATTCAGCCCCTTCATTTTACAGATGAGGAAATGGAGGCCCAGGGCAGGGAAGGAACTTTCTCAAGGTTATACAAAAGTAAAAGACAGTCATGATTTGAACCCGAGTATTCTGACGCCAGATCCAACACTCTTTGCACTGTGTTTTTCACAGATGATCTTTGGCAACTGCTCCAATTAATGGAGGAGAAAACTGTGGCACTAGAGCCTGTGACTCCACTGTGTGATCCCGACAAAGTGACTGAAAACGGGGTGGGCACTAGTTTTTCTCACCTGTGAAATGAGGGCCTTGGAGTAGATGACTGCCAAAGCTCTTTACAGCTTTTCAACTTAATGTCCCCAGCCTAGACTTTAGGTTATATGTAATCTACAAACAAAGGTAGGGACTGGACCTGTGATTTTAATGGTATAGGAAACTCCTGAATGAAGGAATTCCCTCTAACTATGTAGGTTGGCACCCTCTCTGCACTAGAAATAGTTTTAGAGTGTGAACTAGTGGTCTTACCCAAGGTAACGCCAACAATGTGTCAGAGCCAAGACTTGAACCCAGGGCTTTCTGACTTCCAGGACAGCTCTCTATCCACTCTGCTATGGTTTGTCAACCTCCATGAACCAATTTATTCTGGAAGTCACTTTATGAAGCACAGTACAAAGAGTAGAAGGTGTGGTATCAGAGGACTTGGGTGCAAACACACTTGTCCCATTGCCATCCATGCCTTGCCAAAGCCCAACCTGGGATTGCTCCCTACCATATATTTTCTCCATTCTGTACCGACTGCTGCCAAATGGTGCTGGAAGATGTCAACAACTCTGATGACTTGCTCTGCTACCAGTTTATATAATCTAATCTTAACTGGGCCTTCCTTGGTGCAAAGTAATCCTTTTTAGTCTTTCCTGATTTACTCTATCACACTTCCTAAAGTGGCTATTTCAAGCTTTCTTTGTTTTCCCCTCTGCTCAGCACTCCCAAAACTTCTTGACTTCTTGACATCAGAGGACCTCATCTCATACTTTACTCAATAGACAGAGCCATTTATCATGAGCTTTCTCCTCTGCATTCCACCAAATCAGTATGTATCTTTGTGACTAAATCTTAATTCAGTCACAAAGATACATTCTAGCCATGTGACACTGGCCAAGGCACATAACTGCTATCTGCCTCAGTTTCCACAGCTGTGAAATGGGGACAATAATAGCACCTACTGCTCAGTGTTGTGAGGATTAAATGTGATAATATTTCTAAAGTCCTTAGCACAGTGCTTGGCACACAGTAGGCGCTTAATAAATGCCCATTCCTTTCCTTTCTCTTCTTCAGTCTCTGATAACATAGTGCTTCTTCTTAAGGGCAACCCCTCTGCTTTTGCTCTTCACCCTACCCTCTTCTGTCTTTTCTAGCAGTTTTCTCTTATGATCAGCTATATACCCTCAAAACTTCTTTCAGTTTTTAATCTCTCTCAATATAATGGCTCCTTTCTTGCATAGCCCACGACTTCCCTTTCCTTAAAAAAAACAAAAACAAAAACATCACTTGATCTTATTGTCCCCTCAAGCTATGATCCTTTATCTGTTCTCCCTTCCCTAGCCAGGCTCACAAAAGAAGTTGTCAATGCTTCCTGCATTTACTTGTTTTCCTATCACTCACATTTGACCCCTTGACATTGGACTTCTGACCCCATTATTCCACTGAATCTCTTCTGTCCAGGGTTTCTTTTCTTTTTTTTTTTGGAGGGGGGAAGTCAGGGCAATTGAGGTTAAGTGACTTGCCAAGGACACATAGCTAGTCAGTACTCCAGGGCTGGTGCTCTATTCACTGTTCCACCTAGCTGCCCCTGTCCAGGGTTTCTTGGTTGCCACATCTGAGGGCCTCTTCTTAGTCTGAATCCTTTTGACTTCTTTACAGAATTTGACACTGTTGTCTATGCTCTCCTTCTAGATAGTCTCACCTCCCTGGGTTGTGTGACATTGCTTTTTCTTTCCAATCTGTCCGTCTACTCCTCAGTCTCTTTCAGCAGGTCATTTTCACTCCTGTGAATCCCTTCCCTTTTTCTCTTAACCCTTCCCCCCACTTAAAACCTGAAAAAAAAAAGCAAAAAGTAAAATCTTGCAGCAAATAAGCATGGGTAAGCAAAATGCATCTTACACAGGGGTTGTGTCCAGAAATGTGTATCTTTCTGCACCTCGAGTCTGTTACCTCTTGTAGGAGGTGGGTGATACGCTCCATCACAGGGCCTCTGGAGGCATGGCGGTCATTCATTGCACTGATGCGAGTCCTTACCTATGTTTTCTTTGTATCAGTTGTTTTCCAGGTTCTGCTCACTTTGTTCTGTGCCAGTTCGTGATATCCAGGATTGTCTAAGATCGACTCTTCTGTCATTTCTTATGGCATATTAAAATTCCATTGAATTTAATATTGAATTGTCATTTATTTATATTGAATTATATATATCTGTGTTATATTTATCTATTTATGTTGACTGTATACCACAATTTGTCCAGTTGATAGATGCTCCTCTTGGGTGCTAGTTCTTTGCTTCTCTTCATTCCCTCCTACCCCCTTTTTAATCTCCATTTCAGGAAGTTGGAAAAAATTAAAATTGTTTGGCTTCCACATATCCTCCTTTCTCCTCTTTTAATCATCTCCCTCCCTGCCAAAAAAAAAA
>CM053582.1:147357691-147392769 GCA_028627135.1 Pseudochirops cupreus
ACATAGGAGAGAATAGACTGGGGGAGGGGGGAAACACTGGGATGGCTGTTTTGGGGTGGTGGGCAGGGGAAAGACGGGGAGAAAATATGTAACTCAAAAAAAATTTAATAAAAGAAAAAAAAAGCCAGTTAGACTCAAAACCATCTCTTTAAGGTCCCTTTATGCTCTAAATTGTATGATTCTATGAGCAATGTATGAGAGTAGATCATTAACCAGATGACATTGTATAGAATCTAAATGTCACAGAAGCCATAGAGATGTGAATATCCACATCCTGTTCTTAAGAAGACATCTTTATTGGCAGGAATTTCTTCCTTGTATCCAGCCGGCATCCCACATCTGGCAATTCATACCCAATAGAATCCTCAGGAAAAAGTCAGGGCTGATTTTAGGCTTCATTTCATATTCAGAATCTCCCATGAACACACACCCTAGATGAAAAAGGAGCCATAAGGAGACACTTGCAATGTGCAGTTTGTGCCGTGGCCTTCAAGATGTAGTCCCTCAGAACAGCTGCTGCTCACCATGCTCAGATCTGTAAGTGGTCTAAGAATAGTCACCAGCACCTAAAGGAAGCATCACTTGATGGTCTTGGTGTATGGCTCTAACAGCATGAAAGAAACAGCAACAGGGAAGGCAATGAAAGGAACCCCAGGAGAGTTCATAGATCTAGCCCAAGAGAGGCATTTGCAGAATTTGTTTATAGAAATGATGATTGAATTCAGCGATGATTGCATTGGACTAGCAGATCTATAGCCAAACATATGTTTGAGAGGAGTTTCAAACACTTGGCATCCAAATGGATTTAATTCCTCTCCCCACCTCCAATACTTTTCAGAAATATATACATATAAAGTAAGTGAAATAATGCCCTAGATCTCCTTAAGCAATGTGACATCTGAACACCACATCAGTCAATCAATCGACAATCTACCAATATTGGCATGGGACTTTTAGTCAGGAAGACCTGAGTTTTAATCCTGACTCAGACAATTACTAGATGTGGGACCCTAGGTACCATTTTAAGTTTTCTGTGCCTCAATTTACCCATTTTTAAAAGTGGGTAATAAAAGCATTTGCATCACAAGGTTGTTGTGAGAATCAAATGAGATAATGCATACTAAACACAGTGTAAATCTTAAGGTGCTGCATAAGGTGTTTTATTTACCAAGCACCTGTTGTGTGCCAATGTACGAAGACAAAAATGAAATAATCCCTATATGTAAGGAGCTTATATGCTAATGAAGAAGACAACAATATATGCATATAAATAAATACACAATGAATACAGAGTGAGTAAATTTTTGTTACTGAGTTGTTTTCAATCATGTGTTCATATCTTCATAACTCCTTTTGGGGTTTTCTTGGCAATGATACTGGAGTGGGTTGCCATTTCCTTCTCCAGTTCATTCTGTATATGAGCAAATTGAGACAAGAGGTTAAGTGACTTACCCAGGGTCACACAGCTAGTAAGTGTCTGAAGACAGATTTAAACTTAGGTCTTCCTGACTCCAGGGGCCCATTCTAGCCACTAAGCCACCTAAACGCCCCAGGGAATAAATGCAAAATGATTAAAGACAAGATAATTTGAAAGGAAGTGTACTCGTGGTTGAGGTGATCGATAAAGGCTTCATGTAGAAGATAACATTTGGCCTGCTTCCTGAAGAAAGTGAGAGATTCTATTAGGCAAAACTAAGGAATGTCCATTGCAGGTATGGGGGCTGGCCAGAGGCACAAAGATGGGAGAGCAAGTGTTATGTCTAAGGCGCAGAGGGAGTGGTGGTCAAGATAAGCTCTTAGCAAGTAACTTTTATAGGATTATAGAAAATGAGCCAAGTTTTTCCGTATATGAAGGAAACACTTCCCAGATGATCAAAATGACAACATGGTGTTTGAGTTGAGTTGAGCAGTAGGATGCAATCATCAGTCAGCTATATTCATGATACAGGCTGTGGCCTTTAATATTAAGGGTTTTCAAGGTTTCATTTTTTTCTCCAGTACTGAACTATAACTTTGACTCAAGAATCACAGTTATAAGACTTATAGATCAATGGATTTCAGTCATCTCTCTACCCCTGGTGTTTTCTTTCATTTCATACTTCCCATACCTGTCAACTTAATCTTTAAATCCAGAATTGACTATGTTACTACTGCTCAAAAAATGTTAATGGCTCCCTATTATCAAATAGGACTGTCAGGAAAAAGCTTTGTAAATCTAATAAGACTATATATGTGTGTATCAGTTTTAGACATATACATACACGAGTGTGTGTATGTGTTTTAAATTGATATACATGTGCATATAATATGTATATACATATATGTGTATATATGTATGTATGTGTATATATGCATCTATACATATATAAACATATACATACATATATACATAAATGTGTACATATGCACATGTATAAATATGTAATATATGTAAATATATGAGTATGTACATATATAATAAACATATACATATATGTATATATGTATGAGTATATTTCTTGCTCTTCTATATGAATTTCATTACTAAGTGCACCCATCAAATATATATATATATGTGTGTGTGTGTGTGTGTGTGTGTGTGTGTGCATATAGTATATATGCAAATATGTATTGTGTATATATACATATATGTATGTAAATATACATACACACATATCCATTTTAGACACTACTTACAAAATCAAAGTCCAGTTATGGTAATCTGATATTCAAGGCCATCTACAACCTGAGACTTTCCTACCTTTCTAGGCTTTAAACATCACATTCAAGGACTTAGCCTTTTTGGAATGCAATCTTTTAAGAGTATCTTACATACCATACTGCCTTATTAAAATACCAAAGGTATCTTAACCCCCATTCATAGATTAGACTCTGTCAGCTAAATTTTCACCTGATGAAATCCTTCTTTGCCTAGAGGCAGTCAGGTGGCACAGGGCATGGAGCTCTGGGCCTGTATTCAGAGTGGCCTTAGTTCAATTCCTGCCTCTGATACTTCCTTCCTATGTGATCCTGAGCAAGTCACTTAATCTCTGTTTGCCGCCATTTTTCCAAATAATATAAAATATTTCCAAATAAAATAAGGATAATAATAGTACCTATTTCCTAAGGTTGTTGCATTAAATGAGATAAGATTTATAAATCTCCTAGCACAGTATCTACCAAATCGTAGGCCCTTAAAACATGTGTGTTTCCTTCCTT
Source organism: Pseudochirops cupreus (assembly GCA_028627135.1). Lineage (NCBI taxonomy): Eukaryota > Metazoa > Chordata > Mammalia > Diprotodontia > Pseudocheiridae > Pseudochirops > Pseudochirops cupreus. The sequence continues at coordinate 147,360,890 of CM053582.1, forward strand.
CAAGAACCAGCTCTGACTCCTTCAAGGAAGAAATTCCCTAATTATCCCAACCAGGATTGATTTCATCCTCCCCAAATTTCCCAGATGTTGTGTTTGATCTCATATTCAAACAGACAGTTACTGGGACACAAGTACCAGACATAAAGAGTTTCTCAAAGGAAGGGAAGGTCTCATTTCTTTCATCTTTCTATCCTTAGTACCATGAACAGCTGCTTGAACACAGCAGATGATATTAAAGGTGTGTTGAACTGACTGTTCTTTTTGATGCAGGGCCATCATTAAGCTCAACAATTAACACACTATGCTAGAATATGGTGATCTCAGTGGCTATTAAGGTGGGTAGGACCAGAGATGTAACTAGCAATTTTGATGCCTGGCACAAGCTGCTGTGTTCATTTGCTTTTATATCTTGTATATGTAATCTATCCCAATGGTCAAGATCTCTATTTTTAACACAGTATCACATCATTTTGATGATTAATGCTTTGCAATATAGTTGAAAATCTGCTACACTTTTCTACTTATTTTCATTACCTCCCTTGAGATTCATGACCTTTTGCTCTTCCATATGAATTTCATTACTATCTAAGTGCATTCATCACACAGCTTTTTAAAGACAAATGCAAACAACAGGGTACCCTGGCACCCCAAGCCCAGAGTAATGAGGGAAGAAGAGGGGAGGGGAGGGGAGGGAATGACCTCAGGACATTGCACCCATAAGGCCACTGTTGATAAGGCTATCACTGGGGATAGAGGGGAGTAGAGTAAATCTGGGCTGGATAAGGAGTCATAGAATTGGGAACAGGGGGAAGTAAATGAAATATACCATCTAGTAGCTTCCTATATAAATGAATTTTTCCTACTAACTAGTTGCTGTTCCATTTTTTTTTCTATGTTGCTAAGTGTAAGTATGTATAAGTACCATAGGGCTTTTCTAACACATGGTGCCCTTGGACAAAGCCCAAATTATCCTACTATAGTTATTGCTCTGGGAAGGACTATTTGTCCTAATATTAAATGATCTTAGCTTGCTATGCAATTTTAGTTTTATGTCTGATTTTTATACTTTTTTGCCTAATTTACTGTTCACTGACAGGATAACAACCCATTCCTTCCGCCCTTCTGGACTTCATGCTTCTGCTGTGGTCTCACCCTGGAACCTGAGGTGTGCTTATCCTGGAGCATCCATCTGTCATGGAAGAACCATTCCCCCACTGGTCACCTCCTCCCCAAACCTCCATTTTGGCATAGACTAGCCAATCTTCACTCCCCTGCAGGCTGGATTTTACCACCATCTACTTTTATTGCTCACTTTTGTGTGTGGTCTTCCTCTATTAAACTATAGGCTTCTTACAGGTGGGGACTGTCTTTCTTTTTGCCTATACTTTTAGACCCAGTATTTAACCTAGTACCTAGCACATATTAAGTGCTTACTGAATGTTTCTTTTCTTGCCTTGCCTTCTCCTTGCTGGCGATGTCTCTTTTCTAGCAGCATGGCTTATTCAACCTTCTATTTGCTATTTCTGGTCTTCCATGTGCCCAGAAACAAGATTGCCAGTATGGTTATAGCAGTGTTTAGTGAGAGAATTTCCTATGAAGAAAGTTTTGGTGGAAGGGATTTGTGATATTGATTTTGGTGGCTCAGTTTGTGTTTGTTTCAATCTTGAATATAAATTTATTTGTATATATGTAGTTTTCCCTCTCAGAATGCAAGTTCCCTCAGGGATCATGCTTTTGTCTCTCTGTATCCCAAATGCTTAGCACAGTGCCTGTTCCATTAATAAATGTTTGTTGACATAACAACTACAGTTATCTGTATGTATGCTACATCTCCCTACAAGAATGTAAAACTCCATGGGGACAAAGGTAGTGAATTTGCTACTATATGAATTCCATATAGCCTCCCAAGTTCTGCATACAGTAAAGACTTAGTTATTCATTGAATTTGCTACTCCAGGATCTTGGCAGTGTCCCCAAAAGCTGAGGCAACTGTCTAAGGTCATAACTAAGGACATTAACTGAGAAAAATGATCTCCAGGTAATGAAAATATTACTGTCAATATTCAATAGAGACACCCCCTTTTAGGTCACAAGCTCACAGACTTAAAGCTTTAAGAGATTCCATAGGTCAGCTAGTCAAACATCCTAATTGGAAGATTTCCTATGAAAAATAAAAATTTTCTCTGTGGGGGAAAAAGACTGAATATGCCACAGATTAACAAATTATTGATCAATTTTATTATGATTTGTACCTCTCTATCACATAATAAACATTATGCTAGAGATTACAGGGCTGTTATAGGACTAGCCCCTCAGAACCTCCTGCCATTCGCCTCCTATAGTACTGAAGGAAATAAGGAAAAGAGACAGAAAGACAGAGATAGAGACAGACAGATACATAACAGCAGAGAAGCCACCTTACTGCTTTACAGAACATTCTTCAATTTAAATGGAGAGCAGAAGAGAACTTTGAGGCCACCAATGCTTCAGCTCTGCCCCATCCTCCATTACTTGGCAGAATCAAAAGTAACTTTGCTGCAGAGATTTTCAGACTCAGAACCTGAAATGATGTGTTTGAAGAAGGCAGGCCCTCAAATGCAATGCCCTTGGTGCCAGGGCTGATGACTAAGACAAACCAGTTCCTGGAGGATGGCATGAAGTTCACTCCAAAGTGCCCAGGGAACAACCCTATTATTGCGCAGCAGAATAACAAATAGAACTGCAGGTTTCCTTCACAATTCAGCTCAAGGATTACTTCTTCCAGATTTTTTCCCTAACCCCCATTCCCTCACCCTTGCCACTGCCACCACCATGTTAGTCCCCACCCTCCATTTACCTTAAATTTCCTTTTATTTTACATCTATTTTACATGCATACATTCTGGCCACCAAATTTCCTGGCATTGTCAAATCGTTTGACGTTAGAAAATTAAAATGAGTTTCAGCAGAAATGACATTAAAAAAGAGGCCTCTGACCATCTGCTTTACTGCTGCACCCTAAGGACCACAGAACTTTTCCATCTGACTTGTCCCTAAAACCTTCCATTTCTGTTGTCTCCAAATTACAATGTGAGCTCTTTGAGAGAGCAAGGATCATCTTTTTTCTCTTTTTGTAGCTCTGTGTTTAGCACAGTGCTTTTGTGTATAATAAATTAATTAATAATTAATTAATGCTTTTGTTTTTATTCATTCATTCCCACCCCCTTTCCCCAGAAAATGAAAGTTCTCCAAGGGCAGAGATGGCTGAATTTTCATCTCTGAAATTCCAGCACAGTACCCTGTGACTGGTACACAGTAGGCACTTAATGAATGTCTCTTGATTGGTTGATGGATTGAATCATAACAAACAACTACAGCCCCATTTGTTAGGCCCTGCCCTGCCCCTTTTCCTGCACACTGGGATCCAAAGAACAGATATGTCCTTTATCCCAAAAGGGGACCAGGGGACGTAGAATTTTTCTATGAGATTAGGCTCAATTCTGTGTCTATGTTAGGCTAATCATGGCTAGACTTTCAAGTGAGAGGGTTAAATTAGATCATTTCTAAGTTTTCTTCCAGCCCCAAATATTATGATCTCAAGTAGTAAATATACAGTATACATACCAGATTTCTATGGTTGTTTATCTCATTTCCTCCACTGAATCCTGAAAATTTTAAATTGCCTTTTATATCTCCCCTCAGCACCTGAGCAAAGCAGATCCAGCTTAATCCTAACCCCTAAATATGGCAGTCCCCCAAGGTTTTTCCCCTTGGCAAGTAGGTGGCCCAGTAGAGTGGACCTGGAATTCAAACGCAGCCTTAGACACTTACTAGCTATGTGACCCTGGGCACTTAACCTTTGTTTGCCTCAGTTTTCTCAAATTTAAAGTGGGTATAATAATAGCACTTACCTCCCCAGGTTGCCATGAAGATCAAATGAGATCATCTGTAAAGCACTTAGCATCATGCCCAGCCCATAGTAGGTACTTAATAAATGTCTACTGACTGACTATTACCTTTCTACCCTCCCAGTCCTCTCATATTTTACTCCTCTTCACATATACCATATTTCAGCAACACTGGCCTCTTTTTGTCCCTCATACAAAATCATTTCCCAGTTTCTTCTCCTTTCACTGGCTAGCCCCTTAAAATGCTCATCTGGATGCCCTACAGATTCTGTGATAATAGATCAAAACTACTATCAGGTCCACACAGGAAAATGCAAAGAGAACATACTAGTTCCATCATCCTCTCTCTCTTCTTTCTCTTATCTGGACTTCTTGGTCCCACAGAGGCAGCTGCAGTATAGTGAAGAGAGCAAGCCTTGAAGCCATGAAGATCTGGGTTCAAGTTTCACCTCAGAGACAGACTACTTCTATGATCCTGGACAAGCCAAGTCAAGTGTTCTGAGCAAGGTCCAGTCCCTCCTATCCTGGACAAATAGGACAATAGAAAAGGCAACCATTTTTCCAAAAGCCTTACCCCAGCAAAGCACTTCCCCAAAAATCACAATTCATATTTCTGTGGTGCTTTAAGGTTCACTATGTCCTTTTCTCATCAAAACACCATGAGTAGATGGTTTAAGCATGACTCCACATTTTATAGAAGAGCTAAACTGAGAAATGGAAGACGGAGATTGAAGTGACTTTTCTGGAGGAACACAACTGACAAGTGCGAAAGCCAGATTTGAGAGCAGGGTTTTATGAGTAGTGGTGCGTGGTTTGTTTGTTTTTTTCCCTCTCTTCCCATCAGCACATTGAATCTCCAAAATGGGCTTAATATGCCTATATAGCATTATATGTGTGTGTGTGTATATATATATATATATATATATATATATATATATATATATATATATATATGTAACTCTATACACATCTCACACACTCTCAAATGAATTTGTAATTCCATAAAGTTGGAGCAATGAAGATTGTAACTCATCTCTGACTTCTCTGCCTTCTCTTCCTTTGCTACTCTTGTCCATATTCTCCCATAATTTCATCAAAGAACTCACCCAATGTGCTAGACACCTTCCTTACTTTCTCCCAACATTGTGAAGGTACCATTGAAACCCTGTTTACTGTCCACCTGTCTTTTCTAGCTCTTGTCAAATAACTGAGCCATCTTTCTTTTTTATCATTCAATTCTCCCAATGACATCTGACCCTTGCTCTTCTACAGAGCTCTGTGGGGAGAGGGGGGAAGGTACAGGTAGGTGCTATTTTTAGATATGGGAAAACTGAGGTTAGGAGAAATTAAAAGATTTGCCTAGTGTCACAAAGCTAAGAAATACATGATGTAGAGTCTGAACTTGGTTCTTCTTGACTCAAAGTCTAGCTCCTTATTTATTATACCACCTAGTGCTTCTCCTCTCCTCCCCTCCCCTTCCCTTCCTTTCTCTCTCTCTGTCTCTCTCTCTCTTTCTCTCTCTGTCTCTCTCTCTGTCTCTGTCTCTTTCTCTCCATCTCTGTCTCTGTCTCTCTGTCTCTCTCTCTCTCTGTCTCTCTCTCTCTCTCTGTCTGTCTGTCTCTCTCTCTCTGTCTGTCTGTCTCTCTCTCTCCCTCCCTCTCCCTCTCCCCCTCCCTCCCTTCCTCTCATATTTATTTTAGTCTTCCAGTTTAAAAAATAGTTTCCTCTCAACAACCCTGTGAGGTAGGTGCTACAAGTACAGTTGTCCCTATTTAGTGATAAAAGAATTGAGTCTCAGTGGAACCAAGGACTGGCCACAGTCACAGAGCAAAAAGAGAATCTTTCCGTTACACCACATAATTCACAACACATCTCCTCCCTATGTGTTATAGCCTGTGATGCCACATGGACTACAATTGTAGGTGGGTGTCAGTTTAGGACCTTAGACTATATAATTTTCAGTATTCTCCCTAAATATCATCATTTAAAGACATCTTATATCCTTAGTTTTACATTGTTAATGATGGTGGTATGAGAACATTAACCTGGAAAATGAGAATTTTAGTGCAATGATTAGAAAGGTAAAGCCGGAAAGAATGATCTACGGATGAGAGAACCAGGGCATAGTTAGTAGAATGGGCCTGATGTTCACAGGGGAAACAAAGAGACTGGCAGATACAACATCATTGTTTTTATGTAGAGTCTCCATTAGAATTTATGCCTCTGAAGTGCGAGTAAGGGCTATATGAGGCTGTGGACTTTGTACAAGGTATGTTATACGGTGGACACAGACTAGATGTGTTATAAAAAAAAACTGTAACTCTAATATAATAATCAAGATAATAGTTATGAACACACTGTACCAGTTGACAATAATGCAAGGGCTTTGTTTTCTACCCTGGTAAAGTGAGCTTATTTGGAAGATTTTGCTGAAACAATGAGAGCAGCTATTCAGAGCCCTTTGCCTGCTTTTCTTTGAGAGGCTTCTTGTTTTTATTGATTTTCCCATTTTAAGAAAGATGTAACTTTCATTATATAAGAAATGTTAAAAATGATGTGAATGAACTAGAAGAAAAATTACTCCAGAAATACACTGAATACCATGTGCAGGGACATCACTGTCTCACTATGGTTACTGTGTCCCATATGTCCTCTCCCTGGAAGCCTCACTAGAGGAGATATTCCTGGGAGGCTTTCTGAAGCAATCTTCCTGCTGTAGAAGACATCATCATAGAATCTCAGAGTTAGAAGTGATCTCAGAGGCTGGTCAAGTCCAACCTTGACATGCATCAGAATCTCTCCCGTACAACTTGCCAAACAAGTAACCAAACTCATACCACTTAGTGTTCTAATAAAAGAGAATCAACATCATCATCATCATCATCATCACCATCATCATCATCACTATCATCATCATCATCATCCTCATCCTCATCCTCATCATCAAGAACAACAACACAATTATAGATAGCGTTTACAATGTACTTTGCTAGGCACTTCACAAATATCTTATTTGATGCTCACAACAAACCTGGGAGATTATTATTATTTCCATTTTACAGAAGGGAAAATTGAGGCAAACAAAGGTTAAGTGATTTGCCCAAGGTCACACTAAGTGGCTAAGACTGTCTTTGAAGTCAGGTCTTCCTAATTCCTGGCCCAGCCTTCTCTATACTACCTAACTGAGGCACGATGTAACAACTCATGACGTATGAAGTTTGGTTATGACCCTAGGGACACTACTCCTGTGTGGAATTGGGTCCCTGAGGAAGGGGGCAGCTAGGTAATGCAGAACAGTGTTGGATTTGGAGTTAGGAAGACCTGAGTACGAATCTACACAGCTGTGTGACTTTGGCCGAGTCATTTGTCATCTCTCAGACTCAGGTGCCTCGTCTGTAACGTGGAGATAGTAATAGCACCTGCCTCGCAGTGCTGTTGTAAGGACCGAATGAGATAACATGTGCAGAGCGCTTTAAAATTGGATAAATCTTCACTGTTACAGTTGTTGTTATTGTTGTTATTAACCATTACCATCATCACGGCTGCTGCTGTTTATATCCCTAAAAATACCACGAGTATTTGCAGAGGTGGCACATGGAAGAAAGATTGGATTTACTCTGCTTTACTTCAGAGAGCAGAACTAGGAATAATGAATGGAACTCACGGGTAGGCATTGAACAAATGTCTTTGGATGGATAGACTGAGGGATGGGTAGACAGATGAACGGATGCATGTAGGAAGGAATGATTGGATAGAAAAATGTATGGCCCTTCCATACTATTTACACACAAAGTATGAAAGAACATTAGACCTAAAAAAGGTCCTTAAAGCTCATCTAGTCCAATCTATATTTTTTAACAAAAAATCAATTGAAGTTTAGCAGAGAGGTAATGCAGCTTATAACTGCACAGCAAGGACAAACCCCTACGTCCCCTTTCATTGCTTTTTCCATCATACTACACTGCTTCCTTCTTTGTTCATTCTCATCTTTTTATACCTTGGAATACTCTATCTTTTACATCCAGAATGTCTCATCCTACCCACCCATGCCCACCCATTCATATTGTCCTATGTCTTCAGAAAGTCTTTTAGAAGTATATCCTCTGACAGTGGCTCTCAACTGGTGGGTTATGTTCAATTTGTAACAATGAAAATACATCCTGCATATCAGATATTTACATTATGATTCATAACAGTAGCAAAATTATAGTTATGACATTGAAACAAAAATAATTTTATGGTTGGGGGTCACCACAACATAAGGAACTGTATTAAAGGGTTGCAGCATTAGGAAGGTTGAGAATCACTGCTCTAGGAAATCTTTCTCCTCCTCATCCTTAATGTTCTTTCATTTAAAATCTCCTGGAGGTGTTCATCACATTGTTCACCATACAACATTGTAAAGAAAGGCAAATAAAGAAAATTCAGAGGATCACAGAATTTCAGACTGCCAAAGTCATTCAAACACATTGAGTTCAACCCATATCCATAAAAGAATCCTTACCTTAATACATTCTACATGTGATCATCTAGCATTCTTCTGAAGACCTCCAATGAACAAGAGAGGTTGAAGATCTCAATAAAATGGTCATGTATATTGACAGTGCTTAGAATTGTTTATGTTCCCTGGTGTGATATTGCCTGGAGGTCAACAATCACAGAAAGGCTTTGGCTTCTTAAAATTCTAAGATGATGTATGTCCAAAGGCTAGAGTCACATCAAGTACTTGGGTTCTCATAGTTGGACCAATCACCCCTCCTCTGTCCCACCTCACTCCCACCTTGGGCATAGATCAGCCCTCCTATAACCAAGATAAAAAAAATCAATAACAAGCTTGTCACTTGGTAATAATTGGGATGGGAAGGAAAAGGAAGATCCAAACTCATACTCAGAGACAACTAAATTTAAAAGAATGTATGCCAAGATCTATTAAAACTAACAAAATTTAAGAGGAACTCCATGAATGGTGCTGACAGTACAGAAAAGGGCATTGAGTTGGGGGTGGGGGTTGAAAATGACAAAGTAAAACTCCAGGCCTCATGAGTCACCAATTCCATGGAAGAATTCAAATCCAGTGTCCTTTACCCTCTGCCACTGGTGCTGCTTTAGATGATTTAAACAAAGCAAGGGCTACACTTGAGGCATTGTCTCAAAACCCCAAAATAGCATACAGTAAGAACCATTCATGGATTACCCAGTGGCCATACTGAACGAGAATCAGTCCACATCGTCTGCCTTGCGCAGGAGTTGAAACACCAGGAAATTCTAGAATGTACTACTCTAGAATGTACACAAACAACCCAGTTCATAGCATAAAAGTAGTTTACCAACAACACAACCATAGTGCCCAAAGGAATAAATCACTGCTGTCCAATCCACCCATTTGACTTTGACTTTTACAGCAATTAGAGAGAAGTGGGCCACTCAGACCCTTTCTCTACCTGCTCTGTGGCTCTCTGTAGAACAAGATGGGGAGTATAGAGAGGTGGGACATCTGGTATCTATTCCTAGCTCTGCCTTTGACATACTGTTCCACCCTGGGCAGGCCTCTGACTCCCTGTCTTTAGGCTCCCCATCTGTAAAACAGAGATAATAATATGGTACCTATTTGTTTCTAAGGCACTTTCAGATCCTCTGATGAAAGACTACACACAAATGCAGAGTTGGTAAGACTATTATTAAACCAGGAAGACTTGAAAATTGCAAATCAGTGTACTCATCACTATTAGCCTGTCAAAGGGAGAAACGACAGTGAAGTTCCCCTATCTGCTGTCTCTGATATCAAATATTGCTGATATGTAGGCAATTCGGGGCAGGGGTGGGGAGGGAATAACAACAACCATATATTTTAATGACCATCCAAATTCAACTCATCAATAGTCCATTTAGATCAACTAAGCCCTGCTCCTGTTCCTCTGTCTCAAAAGATTACAAGATTCTCTACTGTAGAAATGTGTGGTACATTATCTTCTCATAATATATTTACTCTCCTCTCCAAAACTTTATTCCTCTTGCAGAATCTCAAGAAGTCACCAAGAAGGTGCTAAGAACTTTCAGCCTTCTGCCTCACCAAATTGGGAATCAAAAATCTCAGACTTACAGTACAGTGGTGGACAGGCATCCAGGCAGGGGGTTCCACTGCACAGTTCTGGGCTGGGCATTTTCCTTGGTTGTGCTTAAAAAAAAACAACACAGAATTACTATATAGCCATATGATGCACACAATGCGCATCTAAGCTGACATTTATAGCTAGCGTGTTTATCATACCAGGTTTAAAAAGGTTTCTGTTATCTGGGCCTTTGGCCCCTGTCTTCTTCTATTCATGGTGGAGCCAAGCAAGAACAAAATCAAGACCAAATGCAGAACCATGAAAACTCAGAGCTGGAAGTGATCTTAAAGACCTAAGTGAATCTCAATATTTCATTGATAAAGGAAGTTAGTACCAGGGAGGCAAAGCATCAAACCCCTAGACTGTCAGCTCTTTCAGAACAAGCGCTCTTTGGTGTTGCTTTTTTAAATCTTTCTTTGTATTCTCATAGTTTAGCACAGTATCCAATGCGTAGTAGGCACTTTACAAATGCTTGCTCACTGACTGACTGACTGACCAAGGTCACATAGATAGCTGGAAAAAAAAAGAGTTAAGATTGGAAGCCCAAGGATGAAATATTCTAAGTTCCTTGATTCTTGCCTGAATATCCTTCCTTCTTAAAGTTTAATCACTTGTTTTGACTTTATGGGAGGCAATGTGCTATATTAAAAAAGATTTCTGGATTTGGAGATGAAAAAATTAGAGTTCAAATCCTATTCTGATGCCTTCTAAAAATAACAACAACTTGCATTTACATAGCACTTTAAAGTCTGCAAAAGTGGTTAATAAATGCTATCATTTTATTCTCATAATAAACTCAGGAGGTAGGTGCTACAATATCCCCAGTTCACAGTTGAGGAAACTGAGGCAGATGGAGGTTGAATGACTTTCCCAGGAACACAGAGCTAGTCTGACATAGTATTTAAACTCAGGTCTTCCTGATTCTAGGTTCATCGCTCTAACCACTGAGCCACCGAGCTCCTCTGTGACCTTGAACAAGTCATTTTACTATTCTGAAATGAAGTTTCTTGACCTGCTAAATTAAAGGATTGGTCTAGATGACCTCTGAAATCCCACTTAGTTTTAGATCTATGATGCTAAGTATAAATACATCCTTATCACCCACCTACCACACACTATAATTTCCTTGAGGATAGTGATGCTGTCATTTGATTTCATCTTCGTATCTCTAGTAGTGCCTGATATATGTGTGCGTATTTCCTCTGCACCTGTGATTTAAATGGTACCAGGAACTCCCGGTAAGGAAATAATTTTCACCAATGCAGCTTCTCAACAATTTTCAGTCTTAATAAGGTGCCAAGGTGCCTGCCTAAGGGGCAAAATCCAGATCATGCTGACTCTGAGACTAGCTTTCTGGTCACTGTGATGTAAAAGGTAAGTACCTCTAGCCACAAGGATAATAGGTACTTAATATAAGTTTCCTGTATTGAACTGCATTGAAATAAGTTCTCAAGCTAAGGTAAACTCATCCAATTTGGCTCTCTTATGAAATCTTCTTTGGCAGTATTTTCCCAAGTACCACTTCTCTTAGTCCCATTGGTAATAAAGTATGATGCTCTTGTCAATAGATTTAATGCTCATATTTTTTTTCTGTCTCATCAGTGATCTTGTCTTCCTTTTACTTTGTTTTTTCATTTCATTAATTCATTAATTCAATTCAACATAACCTTATTAAGCTCCTACTATGTGCAAGGCTCTGGAGTTTAAACGAAAAAAAGGCATTTCTCCCAGACAAATGCCTGAGTGATGCCTGAACCAGATTAAAATGTATTTGGAAAATGTTAAATAAAATAAATTTAAATACAAGATGACATAGATGATGTTAATTTGTGGTTTTCTAAGTCAGTAAGCAACCAACAAGGATCTATTTCTACTTCAGTTTAAGCCTCTGTAGTGTGGTGAAGTGGCGAGAACACCAGCCCTTGAGTCAGAAAGACCTGAATTCAAATATGGCTCATCTTTTCTGGCTATCTGACTCTTGGCAAGTCGCTTAACCCTATTTTCTTCAGTTTCCTCATCTGTAAAATGAGCTGGAGAAGGAAATGGCAAACCAGTTCAGTGTTTTTACCAAGAAAACCCCAAATGGAGTCACAAAGAGTTAGACACAACTGGAAAATAAAACTGAACAATTGTAGTGGAAAGGGTATAGGTCTTAAAGAAAGGAAAGAATTGGGTTTGAATCCTGCCTCAGACACTCACTTGTTCATGTAATTATGAACAATTCACATCACCTCCATGAGTCTGTTCTTCCCAGCAGTTGTATAAAGATCACATGAGATGATCTATGAAATGCACTTTGCAAACCTTAAAAGTATTTAAATACCAGTTATTATGATGCTGATAGAAAGCTCAGTGGGAATTATATATTGTAAGGTTTTTTTCTAATGCATCAAGGAACACATGGACTAAAAACTGTGACATTTAAAAAGTTAGAGAAACATAGTTTCTGGGTAATAAATCATTTTATTAATCATGCTAGCAATAATTAATAAAACGGGTCAGTGAACAAAGACCCTTCATGGAACCCACTCAATGCTTATGTGCACTTAGAAGAGTGGGTATTCCTGAGAATGGCAATCAACTTTGATTGGTTAGCAAGTAATGAAAGAATGAATGTCATAATGAGAAGTGGGCTTATTCTAATGAGACTCTGGGGGACATGACTCTGATTACTCAGTCTTGGTCAAAGAAACTTATCTCTCTTATCCAGACCATCCCAGCCTAAAGCAATCTAAACAAAAGGGGCTCCATTTCTGCTCAGACATGGTTGAGGGAAAGACAATGGACAGAGATTCACCTAGATGAATTCTTTGTAGGGTTCTCTAGTTGAGAGGGGCAACAACTCCCACCCAGAAGTGGAAGATATGTACCCCCTTGGGTTTTGGCAATCTCATCCATCAACAATGTCCTTCAGATACTGCCTTAGTCTAGTAGAGAAGGAGGATTCAGGAAAGGGGGGGGGGACCTGGAAATCACCAATAATTGGCTATTTTATAATCCTTTCTCTCATTTATCATCTTCTCTTGCTGATAAACAAGATGTTTAAGTCCTTCCTCACCTTTGCCCTGATTAGAAGAATTTAGGTAATTAAGTATGTTTAGAGGATTCTTCATTGAATGTGGACTACCCTCTGAGGCTCTTTCAATTCTGGGGCCTGATGGTTTGGATCAATGACGGTGATTATAAAAGGTTTTCTTTTTGATCCATCTATAGGCATTATGTTTATACTTAAACCACAATATAAACTAATTATATGGGACCATGTTCAGGGATAATTACTTATTTAACTATAAGATACATGAAATGCATGCCCTGTAAGATGGGGGGTTGCTCTCTAAGTGATAACTTAAGTCAGATAAATGGAAGGCGTTCATTTGCATGCACAGCCATTCCTGGGCTGCTGGGAACCCTCCCTCCCCCCGCCCCCATCCTCTTACTCCCACACTTAGGCAGCCTGCTGGAGGCACGTATTCAGGGAGGCTGAAGGGCAAGCCTTCTTTCTGTGGTGCTGCCAGCTGATTCCAAAAAAAGCCCTGAGGTTCACATTCCTTTCTTCATTCATTCATCCAACAAGCATTTACTTTAGGACCCCTGCCACCATCCAGCACCTCCCTCAGAAGGGACTGGAGCTGGCTAGCCAGCCACAGCAGCCCTCTAGATTTTGTCTGAATAAAAATGTGACTAGAGAAAAGGGGAGCACTGAACATTTGTCCTAAACTGAACCCTGCCTGCAATGGCTCTGTCGACATGATTCTAAGACTGTGTGCCAAACTGCCTGCATCCATACAAAGAGGTAAAAGAAGACAATACTAAATAAATGATTGTGGTATAAATATCTACAGAGATAGAGCTATATACACATGTGTTTATATTGATAACACATGTAAGTTGGAATATGTATGTCTATCGGTACAATGTGTATGTTTGGATCAAACCTATGATTTCATTTTCAGAATCTTCCAGAGGAGGCAACTCCCTCTGCTAACGAGTGAAGGCAACTTCTTTGCAATTTATAGTCAATGTTTTCTAGTCTTATAGTTTATTTATAGATTCCTGTGGGCATTGAGAGAAAGGTTAAGTGACTTGCCTCAGGATCACAAAGCTAATATATGGCAGTAGCAGAATTTGTACCCAGGTTTTCCTGACCCCCAAGGACAGTTGTCTGTCTACTATACCATGTTTTTGTTGTTTTTCAGTTGTGTCTGACTTTTCATGACCCTATTTGGGGTTTTCTTGGCAAAGATACTGAAGTGATTTGCCATTTCCTTCTCTAGTTCATTTTACAAATGAGGAAGCTGAAGCGAATGGGGTTAAGTGACTTAACCAAAGTCACACATCTAATAAATGTCTGAGACCAGATTTAAACTCAGGATGATGGGTCTTCCAGACTCAAGGACCAACACTGGGCCACCTTGCTCTGCTTTCTCTCATTGTCTCCCATGTAATCTTCAGTTTCATCCTATCATGATATCATTGCTTTCTTATTTACCCTGACTAGGGTAAGTTAACAAGAAGATTGAAAGAGTATGGGAATGGGAGATAGCTATAAAGCATTTTCAGAAGGAAGATGCCAAGTGAATGCACCTGCCTGTCTCTCTGGAAAACAACAACATTGTTCCGAGCATCAAGAGATTGCCTGTAATCCTAATTCTTAAATCACTCCCCTTTTACATCCTCTATATTCCACCTTTGAGGTTCTGTATCCTTATCTTTTAAAATGGGGAGATTGGATGAGAGGCTCTCCTTAGATCCCACCCAGATCCCATTCATAATGGTTTTACATCCAGGTCAATTAGAGAACAGCACTGGTTTAAAAATCAGGAGACCAAGGTTCTACTCATAACTCTGGCACTGATCTGATGAGCTGTGTGACCCTGGACAGCAATTTGGGACTCCTTTCTAAAAGAAGAGTTAGATGAGACAATCATGAAGGCAGCATGACACACTGGGAGAAGAACTGGATTTGGAGGCAGAGGATGGGGGCTAGAATCCCAGCTCAGACACTTGCTGTCTGGGCGACCTTGACCAATCAACTTCCCTGGACCTCAGTTTTCTCATCTGCAAAATGAAGAGGTTGGTATGATTCCAGAGGACTCATAATGACTCATACTACCCCCCACCTCTACTGACAGGTGATGTACTCAGTGCAGACTGAGATACACGTTTGGAACGTGGCCAATGTGGGAATTCGTTATGCTTGACTATTTCCATCAGTCATTTCAGCTGTGTCTGACTCTTTGTGACGCCACTTGGGTTTTCTTGGCAGAGATACTGGAGTGGTTTTCCATTTTCCATTTCCATTTCCTTCTCCAGTTCAACTTACAGAAACTTAGGAAGCAGGTAAAGTGACTTGCCTAGGGTCAGCCAGTCAGACAGCCAGTAACTGTCTGAGGTCACATTGGAACTCAGGTCTTCCACACTCCAGACTCAGAACCCACCACCTGGCTACCCTTTGTTGACTATACGTATTTGTTATAAGAAAAGTTTAAAAGAAAAAAGCTCTTATAACAAATTTGCTTGAATATATATGTATACATGTATATGTGTGTGTATATATATATATATATATATACATATACATATATAAATACAAGAGTTTTTCTTTTTCTTTATAATTGGGGTAGAGAGAGAAGATAGATTTTTGTTAACTGGAAAAAATATTCTAAATGAGGGGTTGGATTTAAATTCCCTTTTAGCTCTAAAACTCTGATTCTAACTGCTTTTGAAATATTATCTCATTTAATCCTCACAATAACCCTGGGAAGTAGGTTATTATTATTATTATTATTCCCATTTTACAATAGAAGAAACTGAGGCAGGCCAAAGTTACATGACTTACTTAGGATAACACTTCTAGTAAGTATCTGATGCCCCGTTCCATCCCTAAGAGTCTATGATTCAAGATTGATGACAGCTGGTGGTAAGGAAAAATGAGTTTTGGTCCTTTTTTTTTTTTATAAACACTGGGGGTTTTTTGAAAGGTTGATATTCTCAAGCGCTTTCCTAGTCCCTGACTCCAGGTTTTCTGACATTCAAGTATTGATATCTTTCACACGATTTTCACTCCAAGGCCTGTGCAGATGAGCCAAATATGCTGGGCTCTTATACCTCAAATGGATTCTTTAATCTGGCAAATATAAAAAGACCTGGGCAATGGCCAATCCGTCAAAGGAAATTCTAAAAATCTCCTAGTCTTTTTTCCCCCCAAGCCTGATTCCTTAAAGAAAAAAAAAAGTAAATGGAACTTCGCTTTTTCAAGGTCACTCACTCATTTCCAGAAGAAGTAAAAAAAATCAAGTTTAGACCATCAAAGGAAGTGCAAAAAGATTTATGGGGTTTTTATCATTATTTTTCTCCTTTTTTTTTCTTTTCTTTTTTTTTTAAAGAGAAATTTAAATATTCTTCTCACTTGCTTTGTAAATGAGGTGTGGGGATGTAGAATTATTCAATAAAAAATTAAATAAAACAAATACCAAAAAAAAAAAAGTGAAGGAAAGGAACCAGGAATAAAAAAAAGAAGGTTTTGGAAGGAGGCAGATTTCTGGACAGTGAGCTGGGAGAGCTGACTACAGGTGCAGCCTTGCCAGTTACTGCAGGTTTGATTCTTGTCAAGCTCCCTAAGCTTTCTGAGCCATAGTTTCTGCCTAGGAAACATGAGAAGACTGGAACAGATAACCCACAAAGAGGGACGGGAGATGACGAGGGAAGTAATGACTTATATGGTACCTGCTATGTGCCAGTCACTATCCTAACTGCTTTACAAATAATATCTCATTTGATAATTTGAAAGGTCCTTTATAATTCTAAATCCCTAAATCAAAGTCTTGTGAGTCTCAGATCCCCTTCTTAATTTCAGGTTTTGGTTTTTTTTCTACATATAATCTGAGGGTTGGGCTAGATCAGTTATAACTAGGGTGGGGTGACCTACTAAGCTTTATTTCAGGAGAATGACAACATTTATTCCTTCTGCAAGTTGGGGGGAGGGAAGAAAACACTGAGCTTAACACAAAGGTTGTAACAATAAATTAATAAAAATTGGAAGCCCCCCCAGATAACATTCTTATTTCTGCTTCTTCCACCTTTAGAGGCTGCACATCAAGTGAGCTTCCCCCTTCCCAGTCCTACATTGCTTCTAGGTAATAGTAGCACAGTGGTCTTGGAGTCAGGAATACTTGAGTTCAAATTCACATTCAGATACTTACTAGAAGTGTTATCCTAAGTAAGTCATGTAACTTTGGCCTGCCTCAGTTTCTTCTATTGTAAAATGGGAATAATAATAATAATAACCTACTTCCCAGGGTTATTGTGAGGATTAAATGAGATAATATTTCAAAAGCAGTTAGCACAGTTCCTGGAACATTATAGGCTTTTAATTAATGCTAATCCCCTTGGTAACTCTCCCCCAGTAACAGATAAACCGACAGTACTTGGCTCAGTATTGGAGTCTCTGTCCTCCCTGGGATAACTTCTTAGAAACTCTCTCTCCATCCATGTCATTCTCATTAAATGAAGAGAAAAAATTCTTGCAGTTTCCTGTCATCTGTAGGATCAGTGATAACCTTTTCTGTTTGAGCATTTCAAGTCCTTTACAATCTCACCCCAACCTACCCTATCTTTCTAGCCATATTATACATGATTCTTCTTCACAAACTCTAGGCTATAATAAAATTAAATTCTTGCTGTTCTTCGTGCCCCAACCCATCTCCTGTCTCTGTGCCTGTGGACTAGCTGTGACTCATTCCTAGCATGTCCTCTTTTCTCCTCTCTGACTCTTAGAATCTCTCCTTTCCTTCAGGGCTCCATTCAAGGGCTACCTTTCACAGGAAGCCTTTCTTGAGTCTTCCTGTTGCTAAGGCTATTTCCCTAATACTTTGTATTTATTTATTTATGCATACCATATATATATCATGTTTTGCAATATAAATATACATATGTATGTATATGCAGGTACACACATACATATATAAGTGGATATACATGTGTGTATACATATATACACATACGCATACATACATATATACATATATACATATATATACATATAAAAGTATATGTGTGTGTGTATAGTTGTTTCCCCCAACAGAATGTAAGTTCCTTGAGGGCAGAGATTATTACTTTTATTTAAAAGTTTTTTTGTATCCTCAGGATTTAGCACATTCCCTTTCACATGCTATTACATAACACACACTGAACAAATGCTTGTTATTGATCAGTCACTTGCGATTTTATATCCCAAAGTCAGAACTCTCTCCATGACGACTCTTCCTTTATCTGATTTTGTTTTTTTAAAATGAACATAATAACAACTAGCACTTATATGGTACTGCAAGCCTACAGAGCACCATGCAAGCCTTATTTCATTTGATCTTCAAAATCAGTCAGTCAATTAATACTTATCAGGTGCCTTTTCTGTGGCCAGCCCCTGCGCTTAGCACCTGAGATACAATGAAAGGCACAAAGTCGTCCCTACCCTAAAGGAGCTCCCGGTCTAATGGGGGAGAAAACAGCAAACCAGTATGTATAGACAGGTTATAAACAGGAAACACAGAAAATAATCCAAGATATCAAAGGAAAAGTAGGCCGTGGATTAAGAGGGTTGAGGAAAGCTTCCTGTCGAACGCGGGATCTTGGTTGGGACTTAAAGGAAGTCAGGGAAACCAGGAGGGAGAGATGGGAGGAAGAGCATCGCATCCGAGGGAGACAGCCAGGGAAAGTGTCCAGAGTTGGGAGATGGAGCGTCTTGTCTGTGGAACAGCCAGGAGACCAGCGTCACTGGATCCAATAACACTTGGCAGGAAATAAGGCAAAAGAGCAGAGAGGTAGGAGGGGGGCAGGTCACAGAGGGTCTGAATGCCAGACAGGGCATTTTGCACTTGATCCTGGAGGGATAGGGAGTCGCTAGGGTTCAGTGAGAAGATGGGTGACATCAGCCCCGCTCTTTGGGGAAATCCCAGTACTGGCTGAACGGAGGATGGTCTGGGGTGGGGAGAGGCTTGAGGCAGGCAGAGCTCCCAGTGGGCTACTGCAATAGGTGATGAGGGCCTGCACTAGGGTGGGAGCAGTGTCAGAAGAGAGAGAGCAACTCATTCAAGAGATGGTGCAACGGTGAAATGGACAGGTCTTGGTACCAGATTGGAAATGAGGGATGAGAGATAGTGAGGAATCCAGGATGACTCTAGGTTTCAAGCCTGAGAAACTGAGTAAGTTCTAGTGTTATTTCTACTTTATAGAGGGGAGACATAAGACTCAGAAAGTTTTGACTGTAGCGCTATAAGTGCTAGTTGTTATTGTTATCATGTTAATTTTTTTAAAAATCAGATAAAGGAAGAGTCCTCATGGAGAGAGTTCTGACTCTGGGATATAAAATCACAACTGACTGATCAATAACGAGAACACAACTAAGATAATCACTGATGACGATGATGATGATATACTTTTATATAGCACTTTAAGGCTTGCAAAGTCCTTTACAAATATTATCTCATTTGAACCTCAAAACAACCCTGGGAGGTAGTTACTATTATTTTTTTTTCCATTTTACGGAGGTAGTTACTATTATTTTTTTTTTCCATTTTACGGAGAAATGAACTGGGGCAGAGGACTGAGTGACTCGCCCAGACATACACTAGCCCTGTGATCCTAAGGAAAGATTCTACCCTAAGCCTTCCTGTCTCCTAGTCCTGTACCCCTGTCTACAACTCCGCCATGCCTCCCATACAAACTGCACCCTGTGCACTACTTGCCCCATGTCTCTCTGGACTAAATAACTAATGGACCCAGCTCTGACATCCTGAGCTTCCTGGATGCCATGAAACAGCTATGAGACTCTCCATTTGGTAGCCATTTTTATAATAAGGCCAGGGAAGACTTTTAGAAGCTGTAGTTTGTTTCTACAATTAGGAGAAAAAATGGAGTTATGACCTCTTGGCATTTTGACCAAAAACCAGATGAAATTAATTTGAGAACTGATTCAACCCTCAAGCAAATGTTCTCCATTGCCTGCTCCATAGCCATAACATACTAGTTTTTATATTTTGTTGACATAAAATTAGGAGCTTTGTTTCAAATCCAAGTGCTTCCACTCATTAGCTTTGTGATCCTGAACAAATCACTTCATCTCCCAGTCTGAATTTCCTCACTTGTAAAATGGGAATAGTAATGTCCATACTGTCTGCCAACCCGGGTTGTATGTAGTAGACAAGGCCTTGGCCATTCTTAATACTGTAAAGATGTCAGCTATTGATATTAATAGTAGTCTGCCATGGAAAGCACTCTCCATCCTTGTGGGCTCACCTTTTGACTGGCTGGTTCCACCAATTTAAGAAGGAAGTTCAGACCAAAGATGTATTCACCCCTCTCTAGGTTACACTCCTGACTCATCTCCACAGACTTTCTTTACCATGACAGGGTACCTTAGACACCATCTTTCCCCTTTTCAAATCCCTTTTATGTTTTGTTTTCCACAATTAGAATATAAGCTCCTTGAAGGTAGGGACTGTCTTTCTTTTTCCTTCTATTTCTATTATTAGTGCTGAACACAGTGCTTGACAGATAGCAAGTGCTTGTTGACTGACTAATAACTATAGCATTTACAAATGATATTTCATTCGGTCCTCACAACTACTCTGTGGTGTAGATGCTGCAATTATCCGATAAGGAAATTAAAGTTGGTAGTTTTCCCATAGTAAAACAGCCATTAAATTTCAAAGGCAAGATTTGAGCTTATCTTCCTAACCCCAAGACCAGTATTCTATCCAACTAGCTGCTTCAAAAACAACAACAATTTGACTTTAAAAAATAATCGTATCTTTAAATTGTTCTTTGTTTGGTAGTTTATACCACCGATCTATTCTGCATAAGGTTTATGATGGCATAGGTGTCGAGACAGACAATTGCACAAACACAGATTTTAAACAGAAACCAGTATACACACATGATATAACAGGGGATACTGTCCTTCCACCTTCAGAAGACAAATGAAAAACTTTTCCAATACATAGCCAGGTGGACAATTGAAGAAATATTGATTAAGCATCGATTGGGTACACAGCATTGAGCCAACCTATGGGGACATTTACCTAATACATGGTTCCTGCTCTTATGGTGATTACAATCATTTTTCTTGACTATAAGATTCTTGGGTTTTTTTCCTGTTTTTGTGAGGCGAGAGGATTTAGGGAGGAAAATAACAATAATGATGCCCCAAAAAGAGCCATTGAAACTTATTCTTTTAATGCACAAGAAAAGATGGCAGAGTAGTAGGAAGTTCAGCTGAGCTTCCCCTCAGAATACCTCCACAAAGATTTAGAAAATATATCAGATTGAGTCTTGACTGGAAAATAAAAGGAAAATAATCTCTTTGGGTCATTTTGCAGCCCAAGGTAGCATAGAAGGGCAGATATAGATGTCTGCAGACCCTGAGAATGGGGTGTAGCCAGGAACAGGCATACAGAGCATACCAATGTGCAGGAACTGAATTATGGCTGAGACTGTGATCAAGAGCAAGAGATATTCCTGATGTGGAGTGTAGGAACAAATGCCAAATGACAGCTCTGTCACAAATCTAGTTCCAGGTCGCAGATCTGGAGCAGACTGAGGTGGGGACCTATATTTCAGGTTGGCATTCTAGGATAAAGAGTGGTCATGTACCCTAGTGCTAGAAAGGAGCAAATTCAGCTGCTATGTCTCTGATTCTTCAGTAGTGAAGTGGATTCTCAATTCCAGTCCCTATTCTAATCTAAAGACTGTAGGTAGGGGAATAATGAAGGCAATAACTTAAATCTATACTTCTGTAACTGAATTTGCAGAGCTTTCCAACTGGCTGATGGTGACTGAGTCCAGCAGCAATCTACCAGGGGCAAACCCATAGGTATGTTACACAAACCAAGAAGGCAATGATAAGAATTTACATTTGATCATACCAATTTAGGAGGACTGCAAGCTTTCAAATCCCCAACATGACCTATCCCAAGGTCCCAGAATAACACAACACTCAACACCCCCAAGAAATAATCAGAAGGACAAAGAGGACACAAAATCAGCCCAGGGATTCCCTCAAGAAGTTTGCATGGTCTAAGCCTAACATATGGTCCAAAGTCAGGAAGTAGGCTGAAAGAATGAACAAAAAAAATAATCCCATTATTAAAAGTTATGATGCCAGAGACATTCAGGACATAAACCCAAAAGAAAAGAATGACTCCAAACCATCCATAAGCAAAGCCTAAAAAAAAAAAACACAGTTTGGACCCCAATGAAAATATGAAACAATATTTTTTAAAAGTTTTAAGTGGTTATTTTAAATAAATTGAGAGCATTACAGAAACAATGAGAAAAGAATTGAGAGTTATGGAAGAAAGAATTGAAACAAGAATTAATAGCTTAGAACAAGAGGCACAAGGCTACATGAAAGAAATAAACTCCCTGAAAATTAGAATGGACTAAATAGAAATGAATGACACCATGAGACAATAAAGAATATAAAAGCAAAGACAGAACTCTGAAAAAAAGGAGAAAATGTAAAGTAGTCACCATGAAAACACCTGACACAGAAAATAGATCAAGGAGAGGTAAAATCATTAGATCAACTGAAAGCCACAACCAGAAAAAAAAAAGCTAGGTATTGTATTTCAAGAAATCATAACGTAAAATTGTGCAGAACTTTTAGAACCAGCAGGCCAAGTGAAAATATAAAGAATTCACAAATCATCACCTGAAGAAAAAACAAACCAAAATGAAAAGTCCAGGAGTATTACAAAAAAAGTGACAATCATCCAGAAAGAAAGAATTCAAGTACCAAGGAGTCACAGTCAGAATTCACAAAAGATTTATGGTCGACAATTATAAAGGAGAAGAGAACTTGGAATATTATATTCTGTGAAACCAAAGATATAAGCTTACAATCAAGAATAACATACCTAGCCAAAGTGAAAATAATCTTATCTGTAGGGGGCAAAATGGATCTGTCATAAAACAGAGCATTTCCAGACATTCATGATAAAAAAAAAAAAAAAGACAAAAGCTGTATAGAAACCTTGAAATTCAAACACAGGAGTCATGAGAAACACAAAAAGGTAGCTATGAGTGAACAAGCATAAGAGACTAAGGATAAACTGCTAACATTCTAATATGATATCTAATATCTATTATCAGATATCTAATACCTATTATTAGATATCTAAGTAGATATTTAATACCTATTATCATCAGAGTTCAAAGAAATAATCTAATAAGACAGAGGACCTGGAAATTATTTTGTTATGCTTTGATTATCTTAAAATAAGAATAAAAATAGAGAAAGGATTACATAGGAAAGGAAGGTGAGAAAATATAATAAGGGAAACTATCTCACAAAACTGGAATGTGGAAGTAGAAGACCACAGAAACAAGAAAGAAGGCATAGGGACAGTGGGAAACATTTCAGCTTTGCTCTCACCTATACTGGACAAAGAAAGAATCCACATGTACACACAGTTGGGCACAGAAATGTCTTTCCCTCAACAG
Organism: Pseudochirops cupreus; assembly: GCA_028627135.1. NCBI lineage: Eukaryota > Metazoa > Chordata > Mammalia > Diprotodontia > Pseudocheiridae > Pseudochirops > Pseudochirops cupreus. The sequence goes on from CM053582.1 coordinate 147,384,386, forward strand.
GAAGGAAAGAGATGAAAAAGGAAGGGAGAATAAAAGGGAGGATAGATTAAGATAGGGGCTTAGTCTTAAGTAAAGCAAATTTTAACTAAGGAGGGTGAATCTTTTTTTTTATTTTAGACTCAAAGACCAGAACACAAATGCAGAATAGAGAAAAGACACAAAAACATATGATACACTTAAATATTGGAACTTAAATACAAAGTAAGAAAGGAGAGGGAAAGCATGTCATGTGCACAGCAGAACATAAGAGAATTCAAAATATGTAACGATAAATTTTCATTTCAAAAAAGTTTATATGATAAATAATATGTGTTGAGAATTGTCTATCTGTTCTCTGCTTCCTTGTGAGATTTCTTTTGTTCTCTGCTATGAACTTTTCTACTTTGTTCTTTCTTTTCTCTCCTCCGAACCCTCCCCAAAAGGCTACAATAAAGTTTGGATATGTTTCTCTATAGCTATAGATATATGCATACACATATACATATAAACCAACAGGTATAGACATATAATTTTCCAAACTTATTCTATTCCCCATCTTTGTTTGTTTGTTTGTTTGTGCATATCTCTTGTTTCCTATCTCTTGCCTCCTCTACTTTACTTCTACCCACTACCTTGCTCTCCTATTACTTGCCTACCCACTCCAAGAATCCCTCCCCCATCCTCCCATTCTCATAAATCTAAACACCCTTCCATAACCCTCTTTTACCTTTTTTCTCATTCTCCCATCCCTTCCCTTGTCCTCTCCCCCTGTCCTATGTCCCTACCATTTTATTTCTTCTGAATTTAGAAGACTTTTACACTCTTCTAAATATATATGTTTTGATCCCTTTTAAACCCATTCCCAATGAAAGCAGGTTACCAGAACTACCAGCCATTTCCCCCCATCCAATTCCTTTGCATTGGCCCTTGCACCCCATTTGTATAAAATCGTCACTCTTTTTACCTCTTCCTAAATGGTTTTACTTTTTAAATTCATATCATACTCAGGTTTACAGCAATGTTTCTGATGAGCTACCTAATTGTTAATAAGAATCTTAGACATGCACTTTATATTTTACATATGTAAAAAGTAACTTGTCCTTATGAACACCTTATAATCAGTCTTTGGTATATACCTTATATTCTCTTGGTTCTTGTATATCAAATCTTCTATTAAGTTCAGTATTTTTTAACAAAGTCTTGAAAGTCTGAGAGTTTATCAAATATCCATTTTTTTCATTCAGGATAACACTTAACTTTGCAGGGTATAATATTTTCAGCCAGAGCCCCCGTTCTTTTGCTCTTCAATATAACATATTCCAAGACCTGCTGTCCTTTAATGTCTCTGCTGCTAGGTCTTGTGTGATTCTAATTGCAGCACCATTATATTCGAATTGTTTTAATCTTGTTGCTTTTAATATTTTATCCTTGAGCTGGGAGTCCTGGAATTTGACTATGATATTCCTCTGAGTTTTCCTCATAGGATCTCTTTTAAGCGGTGATAGATGGACTTTTTTCTATTTCCATTTTCCCCCTTTGTTCTAATGCTTCAGACAATTTTCTTTAATTATTTCTTGTGTTATTGTATCAAGATTCTTTTTTTATCATAATTTTCAGTTAGTCCAATTATGTTCATGTTTTCTCTTCTTGATCTGTTCTCCAAATCTGTTGATTTTTCTGATTTTGCTTTCTCTTTTATTTTTTTCATTATTTAAAATTTGTTTAGTGATTTCTTGATCTCTTATAATTTCACTGGCTTCACTTTGCCCAATTCTAATTTTCAAGGTGTCATTTTTCTTCCATAAGATTCTGGATCTCCTTTTCTAATTGGTTGACTTTCCTTTCATAACCTTCTTGTTTTTTGTGGATTATTCTTTTGTTTTGTTTTGTTTTTCTTCCATCTCTGTATTTGATTTTTTAAGTTTTTTTTTTTTAAAGATCTTCTATTGGGGTGGCTAGGTGACACAGTGAATAGAGCATTGGCCCTGGAGTCAGGAGGACCTCAGTTCAAATCTGGCCTCAGATCCTTAATACTTACTAGCTCTATGACCTTGGGCAAGTCACTTAACCCCAATTGCTCTGCCCTCCCCCTTCAAAAAACAAAAAATAAAATTTGAAAAAGATCTTCTATGAATTCTTTTTCAGCAGGTGACAATTTGACCCATTTGGGGGTCTCTTTATTTCAATAACCTCCTCTGAAAATGAACCCCAGTTTTCTCTATTTCCATAACTGCTTTCTATGGTTGGACTCTTCTTTGCCTGGGCATTTTTTGTGGTAATAGCTTAATTTTTGTAATCACTGCTAGCCCTGGAGGATGGAGAATGGTGCCTCTTGCCCCAGATCTTCAGTTCTCCCCTCTAGCCTGAAACCAAACTCAAATTTCCAACCTCCTGTGAGTGCCCACAGTCAGGGGCTTTTGCCCCATGCTTCTGCACTCACTGGCCATGTGCTGGTTCCATCTGGCTCCCAGCACTCTTCACAGCACAGCTGGGTCTGGCATTCCTTATTAGCAGAGTTTCCTTCAATCTTCCCAGGCTCAAACACCCAATTCCCCTCACTATTCCAGGAGTCAAATTTCTTGTAGCTTGGACCAAACCAACTAACCCCGGGACTTGTTGTTTGTCTTAGTGGCTTGCCACTCCTTAAAGCAGACCCTAGCCTGGAAGTGTTTATCCTTCACAAGGACCAAACCTCTTCCTAGGATTTTTCTTCTGATCTTCTCAAATTGTCCCAGGAAGTCCTGGGTAGCACCCCTATTCTTATTTATTTTTACCACACTTTGTTCACTCTAAGGTGATATTTTAAGTCTTTTGTGGAGGAAAATCTTGAGAGCTTGGAATTTTCTGACCTACTCTGCCATCTTCCCAGAATCCTCTTTCAGGAGGGTGAATCTTGAAGAGAAGCAGGGAGAAAAAAGAGCCTGTAATTGGACTTTGTGAAAGAGAAAGAGAAGTGGATCAGAGGAGCATTGATGTTGAGCACACTCATTCTCTTCCATCAAACTCCTTAAAAAACAAATAAATCAAAAAATAATAATAAAGAGGAAGCAGGAGCCACAAAAAAAGGAAAAGTATAAGAGAATAGAATAGGATGGAGGGAAATACATGATTAATGGTAGTAACAATAAGTTTCAATGGGACAAACACCCATAAAACTTAGAAAGCAGAATGCAACAATATGTTGTTTACTAGAAATATATATAAAACAAAGATTCACACCAAATTAAAATAAGGGGCATGAATGAAATCTATTAAGCTTCAGGTAAATTTAAAAAGTCAGGGATAGAAATTATGATCTTAGACAAGGCAACAGCAAAAACAGACTTAATTAAAAGAGGTAAGCAGGGAAACTACATGCTGCTAAAGTGGAATCATAGACAATGAATATCAATATAAAATATATTTGTGCCAAATTGCATAATGCCTAAATATGTCAAAGAAAAAAATTAAATGAGTTATAGGGAGAAAAAGATAATAAAACTATAATAGTGAGAAAACCTCAATTTATCCCTTTCAGATGAAGATGAACTAAAAAAAATGAACAAATTTTAAAATGAAGGGCCTGAATATAATTTTAGAAAAGTTAGATGTGAAATATTCCTGGAGATTATTGAATGGGAATGAAAGAGTGTAAATATTTCCCAGCTATCTTAGTAAGATAATGAGGTCTGCCAAAATTTACCAATTCCTCTTTCTCAAGTATGACAAAGCCCAGGACAAACAGCCCTTTACCCCTCTATCTATGCAAGTAAAGTTAAAGAGAAAGCTAAGTGGGTTTTTCTGAGGAAACAGATCATAAGCAATTTGTTCACAACAGAAAAGAGATGATGTCATAATGTAAATGGAATTAAAATTGAATGTTGTATAACTATAATGACCAAACTTGGCTTCAAAAAAAAATACATAAGGAAATGGGCTCTCTCTCTCTCTCTCTCTCTCTCTCTCTCTTTCTCTCTTTCATTCCATGAGTCAGTGACTATTGGCAAAGAATATTTCAAATAATATCAAAGATAATTGATATGCCAGTTGGTTAGATTGATCTGCTTTTTTAACTTTCATTTTAGTGGATGGTTCACTGGGTAGAGGAGGCAGGAAGGATATATTTCAAAATGAAGATATAGAAACAAGAAATATTGATGATAAAAATAAAGACTTAAAAAAGAGAAAGGAAAACATGGAAAAGAAAATTGCATAGAAAAGAATGGACAGAAGTTTAGAGGACAGTCTCTTTACGGAAGAGACTATTGTTTTTATTTTATTTCCTTTTATTATTTTTTTTAAAATCCTGAGTGCCTAGGAGAATTCTTTATATATATAGTACACACTCCACAAGTGTTTCCATATACTGAAGTATAGAATTCATGGAAGAGAAGAATGGGAGCTAAGGCTAGAAAGGTAGTATATTCACAGATTGTGTGGAATGTTGAATATCAAGAAAAGAACTGGAAATTACTCAGTAAACAACTGAGAGCAACTATAGCTTTTTGAACACTGGAATGACAGAATCAGATCTATTTATAATGAAATGACTTGTGCAAAAGACATGAAGCTGAACAAAATGTAGTTCTACTCCTTTGTGCATTATCACACGTTTAGATGTGATATATACTATGGTGAAGGGAAGACCAAAGAGGGGGTGAAGGAAGGAAGTTTTTTTGGCATTGGTTAAGAGTTAACAGAAAAGCTGTAGCCCTTGCCCTCCAGAAAGAAGCCTACCATCCCCAAAATGTTCTAACAGGCAAACAGAGTGGCAAATGGTCTGAAGATATGACTTCAGTAGAACACTATAAATGAAACTCACTGGGAAACTCAAACAGAAAACAAAACAAACAAAAAATATAGCTCTCTGCTGTGGGAGAAAGGCTTACTAATCACGGCACACCACAATGAATAGTGGAGATAGCTGATAAAGTCATGGGAGAAAGTCTTACTAATTGTTCACAGTATAACTTAATAAATGTTGAACAGAAGGTTCAACAGATCTCCAAAGAGATCTGGATAGCTAAAGACAAGCTGGGGGAAAGACATGATGTCTAGTATAGAGGATGTGAGATTTGTTGTCCAGCAAGGGGCTGAAGAGAAAGAACTTCTATCAAGGCAGATGCTCAGGGGAGAGAAATTCAATAGCACCATCATCAGATGCATGAGTTGCCCTTTCATGCATGTGGCCCAGCTATATGATTTCCCATGTTCCCCATATTTGAATGATCTATACCTGAGCTCTTTGAATGTACAGGGCTCACACACCTTAAGTAGGAAGCTATTTGTGGGAAAGTGAGCTCCAAATCACTTTGGAAAACTTTCTTATATTACTTTTGTTACTAATCTATTTTCATTAAATGCCTTTACCTCAAACTACATATGTCTTCCGTTTGACTTACAAGAGTCAACACATCAATATCTGGAACCAAAGGTTAACTGCAGGGGCTATTTGGGGGAGGGAGGACCACAGTGTAACAAATTCATGATTTCCAATATTCATTCTATCTCTACAACCTAAAAAAATCTATTTTCCCTGTAAAATGTCATTGGTACATATAGAATATATCAAAGGCCACTGCTCAAGAAATGGTCTTTTCAGACACACTTGCAGGCAAAGAAAGCAACACTTAATACATTCCATGATAGACAGTAAGGCAATTAGGTGTATGGCAAAGTCAACTGGTAATTTATTCTACTGGGCGAACTGTTAAGTGCAAATAATAACTATGACTAAGTAATCTGAAACAATAAGTTGTGTAAAACATGGCAAAAATCTAATATTCAATCAGCAATCTCTTGGCATCAATGGTGTATTCTTGTTATGCTTTATAATATTTATAATGGAATCTTTTCATTGTTTTCTTGTGGATTTGTTTTTTGTGCGACAGGGGCTAATCCAAGTTTAGTCAAGATTTTAATGGCATATGTCAGTGACTCACTGACCTGAACACTTTGGATGCTTTCCCAGGAGAGAACCAACAATTGATTAAGGATTCCTGTTAATAATAACAGTGATTGGTATACTAGCTTTTTCCATCCTTACAGTGGAATGTGCTAAAAATGGAGCCCCCGACCACCCTGATGGGACTTTGCTCAGGGTTTTAAAACTACGCAAATATCAGAGACAAGCATTATGCTCATCCTATCTCTTCCTAATTTTTTTCTTTTTTAAAATTTGTTTAATTGATGTCTTTGAATTTACAATGAAGCCATTTCTAACCCTAATTCCTACTCAGATTGCATTTTCCCTTATGACAAAGAAAAACAATTAAGCAAATCCATCTGCTACAGAAACTTTGCCTGACAATAAATACAACATTCTGTCTTCATAGTTACCCACCTCTCTGTGATAAGACAGAAGGAAAGTTTTGTTATCTCTTCTGCTCTCCACAACCTTCATTAATTTTCCCTTTGCTCAGAGCTTAACTTCCTTCTGTTGATCTGTCCATTTATATTGTTGAGGTCACTGTATATATTATCTAGATCTTACATATCTTGCTCTACATCAATTCATAAGAGTCTCTCCACATTTCTCTGAATTCTTTATAATCATAAATTCTTAGTACACAATAACAATCTGTTATATGTCTTCAATGGTTTTCTAATCAATGGGCAACCACTTTATTTCTAATTCTTGATTTCCACAGATTCCAACTTTTAATATAGAAACAATATGCATGTTGTATGTGTATATAGATACATGCATATAAAACTGGAGTGAGGAAGACCTAAATTAAATCTGACCTCAGGTACTTATAGGCTGTGTGACCCTGGGAAAGTTACTTAAACCTCTGTTTACCTCAGTTTCCTTACCTATAAAATGGGGAAATAATGCCATCTACCTTGCAGGATTGTTGTATGTATAAAAAGAGATAATGTAGAGAATACAAGAGATATATAATATGCATTTATATGTATATGTACACATATGTATATATAAACCTACTTTCATGTAGGTGTACATATGTATGTATAAATGATATGTATAACCAGTGGTAAGACCTCTGGGTGAAAGGGTGTGGGGAAATTTAGTTACTTTTCTTTCCTAATTTCAAACTGAAATTCAGAGCAGTGAGACTTCTTCAGAGTTCATCCAATAATATATTCGTTTATTTGCTTTCCCACACTATTTTTATTTTTTTTTATTTTTGCCAATTTGCATAGAATGAAGTTAAACTTCAGAGTCATTTTAATTTTCATTTCTCTCACTATTACTGATTTAGTGCTGTTACTGATTACTGTTTTCATGTGGTCATTTATAGTTTGCAAGTCTTCTCTTGAAAACCATGTGTTCATATCCTTTGACTACTTATCTCTTGGGGATCTCCCTAATTTTCATTCTCTCCTTTTTCACTGGCTCCTTCTCTATTACTTACAAGCATGCTATGATGTCTCCTATCCATAAATAAAATTGCACTTGAGCCCATCATTTCTCGTGGCTGCTAACCTATATCTCTCTTCTTTTTCACAGCCAAATTTCTAGAAAAAAAAATTGTCTGTGCTGGTTGCCTCCACTTTTTCCACCACACATGCACTTTTCAACCCCTTGCAATCTCACTTTCAGACTCATAACTCAACTGAAACTGCTCTCTCCAAGGTTACCAGTGACGTCTTAATTGCTGAATCTAATGACTTTTTCTTAGCTCTTCTCCTTTTTGACCTCTCTGCAGTATTTGAAATAGTTGACTATACTCTCCAATCTAGCCTCTATCTTCTCCCTGGATTTTTGTGACATTGCTCTCTACTTATTTCCTCCTATCTATTGGGCTAAGCCTCCCCATCTTCTTTTGCTATATTATCATCTCTGTGTTTCCCCTATGTTTAGGTATACCACAGAATTCTATACTGTACCCTCTTTTCTCTCCCTTCAATCTCATTCTTAGTCATCTTACCAGCTCCTGTGGGTCCAAATATCACCTCTGAGGAGATGACAGCCAACTCAAGTCTTGCTTCTATATTTCATTCTCACATCAACTTCATTTGGGTATATCTAGCTAGATGTCCTGGAGATATGAAATTTGACATGTCTAAAACAGAACTCATCATCTTTCTCTTCAAACCTTACCCTCTTTCTAACATCTTTGTTTCTCATAAAGACAACATGATCCTTTCCAGCACCCAGGTTCAAAACCTCAGAATTATCACCAACTGTTTCTTTTCCAAAACTTCTCCATTTCTAGTAAGTTGGAAAGTCTTATCAATTCAACCTCCATAAAAGAGTTCACATGCTCCTCTCCCCTAACACAAACACCACCCAATTCAGTCACCTTTTCACCTGGACTACTGTATTAGCTTCCTCATGGCTCTCTCTGGCCCCAGTATCTCCCTTCTCTAATCTATCCACCACATTGCTTCCAAATTGATATTCCTTGTGTATCTATCTATCTATCTTTGTATGTATATATATATATGTGTGTGTGTGT
>CM053582.1:147393269-147430474 GCA_028627135.1 Pseudochirops cupreus
CTGGCGCCACAGGCTCCACATGACCACATTCAGCCTATTAGGGAACAGAGTATACTTTCAAATATCCAAGGGTCCTCAGGGTCACGTAGCCACTTTAACAAAGGGCCTAGGGGCAGGGAAGATCTTCAGATTCCCATAACAGGGGAAATAGAACATATACAAAAAAAATTCAAATTGATTTTGATGAGGGAGAGGTCACTAATGAATAGGGAAATCCAGATAGGTCTTTTTGAAGGAGATGTCATTAGTCAAACTTTGAAGAAAGCTAGGAATTCTAAGAGGTTGGGATGCAAAGAAAAGAAAGAGCATTCCAGGCGTGAGGAACAGCTATGTAAAGGGTAAAAACACAGAGGAAGGAGCTTATATAAGATGAACAAGTCAACCAATTCAGCAGGAACATAGAGTTTGTGAATATTTTTCCTTTGTATTTATTTGATAAGATCTTGTCCCACATATGATGAAGAGGGCTTAAGGAACCTACACACAGAAATGTATTGGGAGACTGAAGATTTCCTAACTCCTAATGCTCTCTCTCTGTCTCTGTCTCTCTTTCTCTGTTTTTGTCTCTGTCTTTCTCCTCCTAGTTCTCTTCATCTGTGTTGGACCCAGAAACAAACCTTCTGAAATATAACATCAGATAGGGTAGATATATGTTTAATACGTTTATTTTGTACATAGTTATTTAAGTACAGATTATCTCTCTTGTAAGGGATAATGCAAGTTTTTTGAGGGCAGGACTATTTCTTTTTTTTTCTTTGTAGGTTCATCACCTAGCACAATGTCTGGTTCATAGTAGATACTCAATAAATGTATGTGGGTTGATTAATTGATCAAACATTCTGAACAAAGACACAGAACGTGATCAGACAATAAGTTTAATTCACTTTGACTACAGCCAACAATCTATAAAGTTTTTTTTTTTTTAAATCAAACCCAAATCCACCTCTATGTAATTTCCACTCATTGCTCCTAGTTCTGATTTCTGGAGTCAAGAAGAGTAAATGTGACTCCTGGTGAGCTCCTCATCACAAGAGATGTTCAAGCAGAAGTTGAACAGCCTGTTTTTAGGAAGGGTCATGGGGTTCACAGATATGATGGAATCATAGATACGGAAATGCAAGAGACGTCAGATACCTTCTATCTAACCTTCACTTATTTTCTCAGATAGTGAAACTGAGGCTCAGGGAAGTTTTGTGACTTGACAAGATTATACAGGTATTAACTATTGGGGTGGGATTGGAACACAGATCCTTTGACTCCAAAGCTGGTATTTATCCCACTGTCCAGGAGATCCATCATCAGAAGTTGGGCTACACCTCTTAGACATCACTCAACCTTGAGATTCTGTGACTCTATTGGCAACATTTTAAGGTTTTTAGCAGTTAGGCTATTAAATACAGATTTTCAGTTTGTCATTATGGTGAGGTAGAAGGGTGTAGGGAATAAGGAGTTATCCTTAGAAGGTTGAAAACCTGAGTTCAAATCCTTCTTTCAGCACAGACATAGCTGTATGATGACACGTTACATATGCCTGTTTCATCAGGGAATTCTTGAAGCCTTTAAGCAAATTGCAGAGGAGTTGCTGATCTGTCATGGTGTTAGTTACTCAGCAAGCATTTATTAAGCCCTTTCTGTGTGCCAGGCACTGTGCTTGGGTCTGGGAATACAAATGTAAACTCTGTCTCTTGTCCGTCTGTCTATCTATCTACTTTAATTATCTATTATTATTTGCCATTATCTGTGTTATGTCAAGGTTGGATGAAGCTCTAACTTTCCTTTCAACGTCTTTTTAATTTTCATTCGGTGCCTACTTTAATTTCTGTATCTAATTTTGATTAATCTCCAATAAAGGATGGGAAGGAAAAAAATAGGCAAAAGAAAAATAGAATCCTGGAAACAGTTCACAGAGAAAAAGCATAATTTCCAGAGAAATGCACCAACCCAGACGTTCAGAGATCTACCCCCGTCCAAATTTGTTCTTGGCACTCCTCAAAGTCTTCTCTGGTATGGCTGGCAGGAAGGTGTTATTCCTGCAGAGAAGCACTTCTCTCTTGCTGGGTCATTTCTCAGACCTACTCTGGAGCCTAGGTCCTCAACACCAGCTTGGTTGGCCCACAGACTGCTAAACAGGCTGCTTCCTCAAGCTCCCCTCCACCCATCCATTTGCTGAATGAAACAGGGCTGTCAGAAACTGATGAGAGGAATGGATTTGCTAGGGTCTGTCTTGCTGCTTGAAACTTCCCTGATGTTGTGTTCCACAGAGCACAGCCAAGAGCCAGGGTGATTCCCCAGAACACACCCTCTGATATGCCCCTGACCCACGGGATGACTCTGGGAATCAGGGGCAGGCTCAAGAGTCAAGCAAGAGGAATGGTTGGACCTGTCACGTTCCAGGTGGATAAGGAATGTTTAGAAAGGTAATTGACTTTTTCTTGAACCGAAGTCTGCAAATTGAACTCATCAGAAAGCACTAACCTGAGCATACCCATCTTCAGACAGCTGTGATTCCCTGGTTAAAATTGTTTTCATCTCCTATATCACAGAGTGATCACCACATATTATTGCTTTCAGGACTACTTTCAATGACCAGATTCTTCTTTCCTGCCTCACTGTATAAGAGCTCATTTTCTCAAACCTGTTCTCTACATAGTAGGGAAAGTCCAACACCTTGTTCAAGAGCAGGACTGAAGGTGATAGGTTTTGGAGCTAGAAGAAAATTTAGAGGTCTAAGTCTAATTCCTTTGTTTTATTTTATAGTTACAGAAAAAAAAGATTCAAAGACGTTAAATGATTTGCCCAAGGTTACACAGCAAAGAAGTGGCAGAGTCCAGTTTGATAACCAGCCATCAACCAAGCTCACATGTATCTCAATATACATTCTGTTTTTGTGTCACTTCTGAAGTGTATCACCACAGGCTCAAACTCCCAGTTTCTATACTTGATGATCCTGCTGTCTGGTTTTATTCCTCTGTTCACCAATGAATCGATTGATAATCAAATTCAGTACTCTCATTAGAGCTGAGATCTGAAGCCTAATTCTGTCTCTACCTGTACTATCATGCTAGAGCTCCCCTACTTTCCCCTCCACTCTTTCCCCCCTTACTCTCTGATGAAGAACCAGCAGAAGAGACTAAGTAGTGTGTGTACAAATGGGAGGAGAAGTAGGAGAGAGTGGTGTTGTGAAAATTTAGAAAGGAAAGAATATCTGGGAGAAGCCAATAAAAAATTTCAAATACTACACAGAGGTTGAGAAGGATTGGGATTGATAAAAGTCCATTTGATAGGGCAATTAAGAGATTATTGATACTTATAGTAGAACATTTCATGGGCAGACAGGTGGCTCAGTGGATAGAGTGCTGGGCCTGAAGGCCGGCCTCAGACAGTAGCTATGTGACCTTGGGCAAGTCCCTTAACCCTGTTTGCCTCAGTTTCCTCATCTATAAAATGATCTGGAAAAGGAAATGAGAAACAATTCAAGTATCTTTGCCAAGAAAATCCCCCCAAATGGGGTCTTGAAGAGTTAGACCTGACTGAACAACGGCGAGTAGGTGGTGTAGTACGTAGATCACTGAGCTTGGAACCAGGAAAACTCATCTTCCTGAATTCAAATCCAGCCTCAGACACTTATTAGCTGTGTGACCCTGAGCAACTCACTTAACACTGTTTACCTCATCTGTCAAATGAACTGGAGATGGAAATACAAACCACTGCAATGTCTTTGCCAAGAAAACCCAACATGAGGTTCACAAAATGTTGGACATGACAGAAAATGCCTGAGTCACAACAACAGAACATTAAATATAAAAGAATAATATGATAAGGACTTGTCCCAATACTATTTCTATCTGAACCCCATCTAAAAAGAGCTGAGAAAGATTTGATTATAATTATTTGCAGTAATAGTAATGACAGTAGCTGACCTTTATTCAGAGCTTCTAAGTTTTCAAAATACTTTACACACGCTATCTCATTTGGCCCAACCAGACACTGTGTGTTTTTTTTTCAGTTGAAATTAATTAAAAACAGACAAAATTTCCTTTTTTCAGGTGGCATAAAGTGAAGAAAGGGAGGTTTCACACTTTGATCAGGTTGTGTAAGAACTGGTAGTAGCCGCAGATAGGAAACAGGAGAGGAATAGAGGGGTCAATACTCCCCTTATGTCAAGATATTGGACCTAGCAGAAAAGAGGTTAAGAAAACCTCAGACAAGATAGCATTGGGGTTGGACTAATGGTAATGGCCTCTTTTCTGCCTTGACTGGGTCCTTCAGTCATAGACCATTCATTCAGAAAAGATCATAGCATCAGAGGATTTAAGGCTGGAAAAGACCTTAGTAATCCTCTATCCACCTGTCTCATTGTAGAGATAGGGAAACATAGACCCAGGGAGATTAAAATGAAAACTGAGAGCAAATTGGTCAAACTTTAAAAAATCTGAATGGATGTGTAGAGAGTAAAACTGGGATTGTTCTCCAAATTCTCCAATACAACCAAATATCATAGGTGACTAATTTTACACTTATATTACTACCTATTCTCCAGGAAAGGTGGGATCCTCAGTTAATTGGGTCTCATGCAAGAATCTGAGTCACAACTTATCACAGACCACTTGCTAACCTCCTGGTTGTCTGCATAAAACTACCCTCTGATGCCTTTTAATCTTCAGCAGTTCAAGCCATCTAGCAGTGTCCTGTAGTGAGGTACTGATTCCCCAGGGAGATAGATGACAAGATATTCATATCTTAACCTTTCATTTTTAAATGTGCTATAATGGAAAGAGAAATGGATACGGAATGAGAGGACCTGAATTTGAATCCTACTGCTACATGTTTGAACTGAGATGAATACTTAATATTTTAAAAATAATATTTTATTTTCCCCAATCATATTAAAAATTTTTTTAAATTTTATTTTTAAAAAAAGTTTTGAGCTCCAAATTCTGCCCCTTCCCATTCCCTGAGACAGTAAGCAATTTGGTATAGGTTAAACATGTGCAGTTATGTAAAATATTTCCATTTTAGTCATTTTGTGCAAGAAGACAGGAAAGAAAGAGAAAAAAGAAAGGAAGGAAGGAAGACAGAGGAAGGAAGGAAAGAAGGATGGAAGGAAGGAAAAGAAAAATATTATGTTTCAGTCTGTATTCAGACATCAGTTCTTTCTCTGGAGGTGGACAGCATTTTTATCACTAGTCCTTAGGGTTAGTCTTAGATCATTGTATTGCTGAGAATAGCTTAGTCATTCACAGTTTTTCATTGCACAATATTGCTGTTACTGTGTACAGTGTTATCCTGGTTCTGTTTACTTCACTTTGCATCAGTTCATGTAAGCCTTTCCAGATTTTTCTGAAATCATCCTGCTTGTCATTTTTTATAGCACAATATATTCTATCACATCCATACGCCACAGTTTGGTCAGCCTTTCCCCAATTGATGGGCATCCCCTCAATTTCTAATTCTAAGCCACTTCTAAAAGAACTACTATAAATGTTTTTGTACAAATAGGTCCTTTCCCCTTTTTAAGGATCTCTTTGGGTTACAGACATTGCAGTGTTATCACTGGTTTAGATAAAAGTACTATAATATTTTGGTCCCATCTTCTTCCTTCCACTCTTCTCTCCTTCCCCACGTCATCTCACTCACTGGGACATTATTGTTTGGAAGCAGAAACCTGGAGGCAAACTTTGTTGCACTCATGGTTCAGCCAGATTATCCTGGAAAAATTTTTGATCTTGGACATGTCACCACTGCTGCTTCCTTCCTTGTATTTGCTATGTGTCTGGTACTACCAACCAGACTTGCAAGCCCTAGGCCTATGCATGATAATTTTGCAGAAGGAGATACAGGTCAAGGTTCTTGATGTCTAGAGCTGTACGCCTTCTTGCATTCCTCATGTTTGATAATCAGCAATCAACCAAATTCACATCTATCTCAGTATACACTCTGTTCTTATGTCACTTCTGAAGTGTATCACCGCAGGCTCCAACTCCCAGTTTCCATACTTGATGCTCCTATTGCCTGTTTTTATTCTTCTGCTCATCAATTAATCAATCAATAAAATTGTTAAGTACCTAGTATTTCCAGACACTCTGCTAGGCACTGGGGATACAAAAGGAGGCAAAGGAGAGTCCTTGCCTTCAAGGAATTTACAATCTAATGAGGCAGACAGCAAGCAAAGAAATATTTACAGATAAGGTATATGCAGGATGAATAGGAGGTAATTACAAGAGAGAAGGTAGAAGAATTCAGAGCAGTGAAAATGACTTCCTGTAGAAGGTGGGATTTCAGTTTGAACTAGAAGGAATCCAGGGAAGCCAGTAGGTAGAGATGAGCAGGGAAAGCTTTCCAGGTATGGGAAGAAGCCAGGGAAAATACCAGAAGCTGAGGAACAGAGTCTTGTTCATGGAACAGTCAAGAGCCCAGTATTACTGTATCAAAGTGCACATTTTGGAGAGAGAGTAAGGTGTAAGATGATGGGCAAGATAGGAAGGGACTAGGTTATGAAGATCTTTGAACTCCAAACAGAGGATTTTGTAATTAATCCTGGAGGTCATAGGAGCCAACGAGGTTTATGAAATGGGGGTAATGATTGTGGTATATGACATGACTAGACCTAAACTTTAGGAAAATCACTGCCTTGGCTGGAGGATACTTTGAAGTGGGAGAAGATGAGGTAGACAGACCCAGCAGAAGGCTATTGCAATAGTCATCATACTCAAGTTGGATTGTAACCATCTCAAAGTCAAATATAGCAGCTCTCTGATACCCCTAAATATTTCCTGAAGTATTGTGGTAATTAATCCATCTAATTAAAGTGTGAAGATTAGTGTTCCTCTTTCTTTCTCAGTTCCGTAGTGTACAAATCTCTAGATATTTTGGGTCTTAATTTCTTCTTGGGGGCTTTGTAACTATATAGTGTGAAAGGTGCTTTATAATTCTATGAACTATGATCCAATGACTTTAGTATTCACTGTATGAGACTAAACATATCCAATTTATATCATAAAGAATGAAAAAGAAGATCACCTTCAGTTGTAGGAATAGATTTCTTCAAGCAATATGGTCCTACCAAACCACGCTTGGCAAGATAGGCTAGAGTAACACCTTCAGGGGCTGTTGAAGCAGTCATCAGTCATAGATGGGAGTTATCTGCTAGGATCTTAGAGTACGAAAAATTTTTGCTTTACATTAATTCACATTATGCAAATTCTTTACATAAAGAATTCTGAAAGAAATCCATATTCCAAAAAAGCACCTGTATTTATTTTCCTGTAATATACTGTGCTCTTCTCTCTTTCTCTTTCTCCCTCTCTGTACTCTTGCCCCTTGGCTCAGCACTCTGTGACTTTCCTCTAAAACAAACAAATAAACATGAAAAAGAAATTCTCCCAAATGAAAGCAGAGCAGATGTGCAGAGAGTCCTCATGGGAGTTTGGCTTGAGACTACTGACCCGAAGAGAGTAGACCTTTGCCACAGTCTACCCACTCACCTGGGTCTGCTCCTGTGCATCTGTCTTCCATCTTGGATACCATGTATCTGTCTGTGGCCCCCATATGCTGCCCATCCTCTTCTGTCTATGTCCATGTCAGGTGCCCACATTTCTGCATACCCCACCTTGTTCTCCCTCTTTGTACTGGCCACACCTTTACATGACTCACCCTGCCCCTTTCCTCCTCTTGATCTTGCTTCCCTGTCCCAGGAGCTCATGTGTCCTTGAACACTGTGCTACCTTCTTTCCTGTTTCTCTTAGTCCTTCCCTTCCCCACAATCAAGGGTAAAAATTCCTTTAGCTAGAGGTCTGCAGAACAGTCCACTTACATAAAGCAAGAATTGTCCATACTGGTTTAGAGAAGTATGGCCATGCATCATTCCACTCAGCTTTACTATTAGATTGGGGATGGAACTTAATTCATTATCTCCACCCAAAACTCAATCTTCTTCCTAATTCCCCTGGCTCTTGAGGGCATTGTCTTTCTAGTCATTCGTGATCACAACCAACTCAGAGTCAATCTTTTTTCTTTCCTTTTCTTTACCCCATATGTGTAAACCTTTCTTGTTTCTATCTCTACAACATTTCACATCCATCATGTTCTTTCCAGGCACATGAGTTACACTTATTTGCTTCTTCATCATCTCTCAGTTGAACGGCTGTAGTAGTGACCTAATTGGTCTCTCTACATCATTCTCTCTCTTCCACAGCTAGGTGGAATAGTGGATAGAACTGACCTTATGAAAACCTGAGTTCAAACCTGGCCTCATCCACTTACTAGCTATGTGTCCTTGAACACTGTGCTAGCTTCTTTGTCAAGTCTGTCACAGTTTCCTCAACTGTAAAATGGATATAAAACATAGTATGTACCTCCCAGGATTATTATGAGGATCAAATAAGATAATATTTATAAAGCACTTGGCACAGTGCCTGGCACATAGTAGTCAAGAGCTTTCTTTCTTCTTTTTTGTTTCCTTGTTCTTTCCTTTCTTTTTCCTTCTTTCCTTTCTGACTTCCTTCCTCCCTCTCTTGTTTCCTTCCTTCCTTCCTGATTGCCTTTCTTCCTTCATTCTTCCTTCTTTTTTTCTTTCCTTCTACATCATCTATTCTTTCTTTCCTTTTTTCCTTCCTTCCCTCCATCCTTTCCTTCCTCTCTTCCATCCTTCCTTTTTGCCTTCCTTCCTCCCTTTCTTATTTCCTTCCTTCCCATTCCCTCTTTTTCTCCTTCCCTCTCTTTCTTCCTTCCTTTCTTCCCTCCTTCATGTCTGCCTTTCTTTCCCATTCCTCACAGCTGTCAAATTAAAGTTCCTAAAGCATAGTCTTGACCATGTCTTTCCCTAGCCCAAACAGATTTAGTAGCTCCTTATTGAAGCTAGAATAAACCTTTGTTTTGGCATTTAAAGCCCTTCATGGTCTAGCTTCAGTTTACCTTTCCCAGCTTATTCCACATCACTCGTTTAATAACCCATCAATAAATGATTATTTAATATCTACTATGTGCCATATACTGTCCTAGGTACCGGAAGAACAACAACAAGAACAAGGCCACTGTGGCATCCTTTACATGTTAGATGACCCAGGCAGCTATTTACCATGCCTTCCTTTAGTCCTGTTTAGCTTCTACCATAACTTGGTGGGAAAATACTACCATCTCATTCTTTAAAAATCAAGAGCTTTCAGTTCTGACTACCGTTAAAGCTCTAAGCTGATTTTCTTAAAAGAGTAAAAAAAAATTCATTAGTCACTAACATTTTTTTTCCTGCTGTACATCATGAGAATGAAACATAGCCAATGAAGAAGTGTAGAAAGTAAATATTATTTTCTACATCATAAAAATCTAGCAGTTCTCTTCCTTACCAGTATAATGGGAAGAAAAAGAGAGGTTGGAGATCCATCTTGTTCTGCCAGAAAGTCAGAGGAGTGATAGGGGAGGATATAGGAGAGAGCAGATTGGGGGAGGGGGTATACAGTGGGATCACTGTTTTGGAGGGGTGGGCAGGGGAAAAAAGAGGAGAAAATCTGTAACTCAAAATCTTGGGGAAATCAATGATGTAAACTAAAAATGAACAAAATTAATTTAAAAAAAGAAAAAAGAAAAAGAGAGGTTGAAGACATCAATGAAAAACAGAGCTGGGCCTTACGTAGATATAAAAATTTTGGAAATATTTAAGTCTATGAAAACAGAAGTGGCATTTGGGGGTTAGACTAATGGTCTGTCCAGTTCAGTATTTTTTCTCTTTTAGTAGCATCAGGGGACAGATTTGGGGAAGGTGGAGTGCTTGCTTTATATTAAGTTCCTCTCAAAAGTCTAGATATGTAAATGAAAGAAAGGCACCATGATATAGTAGAAAGAATGCTGGACCTGGGGTCATGATCTTCTAGAGCAATGGTTCTCAATCTGTGGGTTGTGACCCCTTTGGGGGTCACCTAAGACCATCGGAAAACACATATTTCCAATGGTCTGAGGAACTGAGACACTGCTCCTCTATCCGTATCCAGGCGGGACCGCTCACATGCAGACATGCCCACATACGAGTATTAAAGGGTCACAGCATTAGGAAGGTTGAGAACCTCTGTTCTAGAGTTATAATGGAAGCTAAGCAGGACTAAAGGAAGACACGGTAAATAGCTAGGTGGTAACACGCAAAGGATATCATAGTGGACTTGTCGTTGATGATGATGATAGTACTCTTCATGCAAAAAAATCCTCCTTTCTCTAGGGAATTTTTACTATCACATTACTTTTGTGATGTCTTAAATGTCCTAGTTAAGGTGATGACACAAAGAGAATGTATTTTCAGACTGACTGAGGAAAACAAATGCCTTTTCCTGTGTTTGAGACCTTTGTGGCAAATTAATCAGAGATTCTGTTAATGCCCTCTTCTGATGAAGTATCACACATATGAATGCTTAATCAGAATTTTTGCCAAGTTTGTTGATGGTGTTAATCAATGCATGGCTTCCTTTTATGCATATGAGTACATGAGGAACTGAGCTATGTGAGGAGTTGGGATGTGGTACCTACATCATGACTTTTTGTCC
The DNA here is from genome assembly GCA_028627135.1 of Pseudochirops cupreus. Lineage (NCBI taxonomy): Eukaryota > Metazoa > Chordata > Mammalia > Diprotodontia > Pseudocheiridae > Pseudochirops > Pseudochirops cupreus. The sequence goes on from CM053582.1 coordinate 147,403,796, forward strand.
TTTTTAGATATTTACAAGGAATTGCTATAAATGATTCTGAAACATGATGGCAAGAACAGAGCAGGTAACTTTGGAATGCAGAACACAATAGGAGAGATGCAGGACAATAGTGAATAGTCTGAATCTTTTTTTTTTATTGTCAACTGGAAATGCATGCACATTATACCTTGAGTGATATAGAGATGCCGGGGTTAAATGGTTTCTCACTGTCACTTTTCTTTAGAAATGGAGCATTCGAAGAGGGAATTTTGTTAGAGGGATTTGTCATCTGCTCAATGGATTGCATACAAGTTGAATGGGATGATTTTTTTTTTCTTTTTCCTGAGAAAGAAGCCTTTACATTTGTGTATGTTCAGAGGAGAGAGATTGGGGTAAAGATAGGATAGGGAGCTCTTTGGCTTCAAGGCATAGTCTAGTCCATTCTAATCATACGAATCTCCAGAGTTTAAATTGCTTTTGAAATTGGACTTTAAGGCATGTCTCTTTTAGGGAGTACTTGATTCTGATAGTTACACAAATAGGCTTGTGTTTGGAATTTTTTTTTTACATTAGGGAAACAGTGGAATCTTTTAAAGATGCCTTCTATCTCACTGTTAACAGTAGTGGATTGCATTAGAATCTTCTCTCCAGAGATGCCAAAGTGATACAGCTACACTTATTAATTAAGCCTTGCCACATTTGTAGGAAATCGGAAAGGATTCCATCATATCTGACTGAAATAATTCCATTTCTAGGTAGAGCTGCCTCATTTTACTACTGTGATCACCATAGCTGTCTACTCAACCAACTCAAATTCAATATGTGTTAAGCATTTATTGTGTGTGCTGCACTGGGTTAGGTGCTAGGAGAGACACAAGGATAATCTGGACACATTTCCATCCCCCAACCATTGTAACCAAGGGATGAGAATGCATAGGACTTGCCTATCTTTCCCCCTTTCCCCTGTCTACTTGTTGATAAGTAAGATGATAATATAATAATTTGTGAAAATCAGAATAGTAGAATGATTAGGGGAAAAATAGGAAAGGAAAGGGAAAGGAAGAGAAAGGAATGGGAAGGCGAGGTGGCATCTAATCCATTTGCCTCTTTTTGTATCCATAATACTTAGCATAGTGTCTAGTTAGTATATAGTACGTACTTAATAAATGCTTAATGATTAACTAATTGAGGAGGCAGAAGAACTAAATTGACCACCATGTTCTAGCCAAGTAAACTGACTTTTTGAATCCCTTCTGGTAAAGTGAAGAGATAGAAGAGATGTTCTGATCTTTCTTTCACATGAATGGTAACACCATTTACAACTCAGTAAATGATACGGCAGAAGCAATAGAATTTAAGTTTCTCAAATGTTGCTTCTTAGATTTAGACAGCAAAGACAACATTGGATTCTAACTAACCAGTGGATTTTTATCTAGCACTGAGTATGGATGAGACACCATGCTAAGCAATGGGGATGCAAAGAAACACAAGAACTTTGCCCCTGTCTTTGAAGAGCTCACTTTTTAATGGGTGAGACCACATGTCAAAAACTATTTACTTGATATTATAGAGAATGGATGGAAGGTAATCTTCTTTATTGCTGGGAGAGGTACTAACCATAAGGTGAAGGGAGGGGATAGAGGGAGACCAGAAAAGGCCTTCTTCCAGAGGTGAGATTTGGAATTGGATTTGAGTGAAGCCTGGGAAGCTAAGAGGTGGTGAGAAGAGAAAGAATGTCAGGTTTGGGACAAGTCAGCAGGAAGGCACACTAGCTGTTGAGGTTATGAGCAAAGAACCCCACAGATATACTTCAGTGTTTTTAGATCAGACTCTGTCTAAGAAAGTACAATATAAGAGGAATGGCCTCTAAGGTTAGGAAGGTTGTGAAAGACTTAAGAATCTTCAGTAGAGAAACCAGATTAAAAAAAAATTAGAGGGTTTTAAAATAGGAGTTTGAATAGAATATATCAGCAGTAGGGAACCTGTGGCCTCGAGGCCACATATGACCCTTTAGGTCCTCAAGTGAAGCCCTTTGACTGAAGCCAAACTTCATGGAACAAATCCCTTAATAAAAGGATTTGTTCTTTAAAATGGACTCAGTCAAAAAGCCTCACCCGAGGACCTAGAAGATCACATGTGGCCTTGAGGTCACAGGATTTCTCATTCCTGGAACGTACAGAGCATCAATCTAATTAGCAAATATTTATTTTATGTTCCTGTTCTATGTAAACACCCAGCTCTGTGATGTTTTTTTTGGGGGGGGGGCAGCTGATTTCTTGTGGCAGGCACAGAATTTAAGAACATGCCATCCATAGAAGGAGTGTACTCTTAAGATACTCCCTCTCAAAAAGAAGCTTTAAAATAGTGTATGGTTTTTCTCTGATAAAGATCTCATTTTTCAAATATACAGAGAACTGAGTCAAATTCATAGAAATAAGAGCCATTCCTCAATTGATAAATGCTCAAAGCATATGAACAGGCAGTTTTCAGATAAAGTAATCAAAGCTATCTGTAGTTATATGAAAAAATACTCTAAATCACCATTGATTAGAGAAATACATATTAAAACAACTCTGAGCTATGACCCTACACCTGTCAGATTGACTAATATTACAGAAAAGGAAAAGGAAAATATTGGAGAGGGTGTGGGAAAATTGGGAAACTAATGCACTGTTGGTGGAATTGTGAACTAATTCAACCATTTTGTAGAGCAATTTGGAACTATGCACAAAGCACTACAAAACCTTATCCATTAATGGGTCTGTATCACAAAGAGATAAACCAAAAAGGAAAAAGACCCATATGTACACAAATGTTTATAGTAGCTCTTTTAGAGGTGGCAAAGAACTGGAAATCTGTGGGATGTCCATCATTTAGGGAATGACTGAACACATTGTTGTATATGATTATGATGGAATACCATTGTGCTACAAGAAATGACAATTAGGATGCTCTCAGATAAACCTGGAAAGACTTACATGAACTGATGCAAAATGAAATGAACAGAACCAGGAGAGAACATTGTATACAGTAACAACAGTATCGTATGATGATCAACTGTGAATGACTTAGCTATTCTCAGCAATACAATGATCCAAGACAATTGTGAAGAACTTATAATGAAAAAATGGTATCTGCAGAGAAGAACTGATGGAGTCTGAATGCAGATCAAAGCATACTTTTTCTTTACTTTATTTTTATTTTTTTTGTTTGTGTTTTATTTCATAGTATGACTAACATGGAAATATGCTTTGCATGACTATACATTTATAACCTATATCAAATTGGTTGCCTTCTAAATGGTGGGGGAAGGAGAGGGAGGAAATTTGGAACTCAAAAAATATTAAAATAAAAGGAGAGTGTTAAAATTATTTTTACACGTAATTAGGGAAAATAAAGTATTAAACTTTTTAAAAATAGTGTCTGCTTTTGTCAGGTAACCATGAAGCAGAGACAGTAGATAGATTACCTGACATGGAGTCAGGAAGACCTGAATTCAAATTTGGTTTCATATCCTTACTAGCTGTGTGACTCTGAGCAAATTATTTAACTTCTATTTGTGTCAATTTCCTCAAATGTAAAATGAGGCTACTACTAGCACCTACTTCCTGCAAAGATGATTCCATTCACCATTGGTAGAGAGCGTGTGCTCACACTTGTGGATAAAACATAATCTAGTAGACCAAAGAGATGAACAACCCTTGTTGTGAGAGAACCCAGCAGGTATTACACTCAAATAGCAGCTCTGAGTAAAACAAAGCTGGCAAATGAAGGCCAGTTTACTGAATTCAGAGCTAGATACATATTTTTCTGGAGTGGTTGCTGTGATGCAGGGTACTGTGAAGCTGCCATAAATTTTTGCAATCTGATCTAATCTGGTCAGCAAGCTTGTACACCTCTTAAAAGAAGTGAACAATAGGCTTACTACAATACAACTACTATGTGTAGGAAAAGTGCCACTCCATCATCATCAGTGTGCATGTTCTCACCATGTTGAACCCTGATAATGTCAAAGAAAAATTATGTGAAAATTATATAGAGACCCTCATCATCAATGTGTCAAAAAAAGGACAAGTTTATAATTCTGGGTGACTTTAATGCCAGAGTAGGCATAGACTATCAGACATGACAGAGAGTCCCAGGGAGGCACAGAATCAGGAACAGTAATAACAGTGGTCACTTTCTACTAAAGATTTGGGTACCTCATGACCTTCTCATCACTAAGACTATCTTCTGTTTACCTAAACACAACATAGGGTTGTGGATATACTCTCTCAGCAAGCAATGACATTTAATAGGTTACATCATGGTAAGTAGAAGAGACAGGCGGGATTTGAGAGTGACCAAGGTGATGTATGGCAGAGTGCTGGACCAATCATAGACTTGTCCTCTATAAGCTAAACATTCTCATTCAGCAAAAACTATGACCCCAAGACAAGATGACTATTAGAAGGCTCAGTATCAAAAGATTAGAGAGTTTCCCTATGAACAGTTTATTGCTGACCTGGAGGGAAAACTGAGTGAGCACACAGCAACAGTGGAGCAGAAAAGGGAATGGGCAGCTTTCAGAGACTTGGTATACACCTAGTCTATCTTTACTGAAAATGGAGGTGTCTGATTCCTTTCTCCCAAGATTTCTTTCAACTAGTTTTTGCAATCTTGGAAAGTTGGGGGAGGGGAATGGAATGAAGAAAGATAGCGACTTTTCATTTAGGCCTGTTGAATTTGCATTGTCAGTGGAGTTTGGGGTTTCCACATCTGAGTGGAAAGGTCCAGGCCATTGAAGGCAATGGGCTTCAGGAGAAAAATGACTTCTGGAGACAGATTTGAGAATCATCTCCTAGCAAGGACAGACTTTGGAAGCCATGAGAGTGGATGAGTTCCTAGTGGCTAACATAAAACACTCTATCTAGATTTTTTAGACAAAATTCTGATGTCTTTTTGTTTTTGTTTCTTACTCCTTTTAGAAGTTTCAGTAGTGTTTGCCTTGTCTCCCACTGCCTGATCCATAGACTTCAACTACTTTGTTACTCTAGGTACTCTTTTATAGTAAATTCTCCTAAATTTACCTCTCATTAATAGTCCCCTAGCCATCTGTTCAATCTTCGTTTATAATCTTTAAGTCACATTCCTACTACATATCTCTCACATTTGTCCTTAGGAGCTTTAGAAAGCTGTTGTTCTAGAAAGATTCTACCATTATTTTGATTAATATTAGACTAATCTGAGTAGTCATTAGCCCAGACATTTTCAAAATAATATTACATCAAAGGTTGAGATGGTAGTTTGGGACAAAACCTTTTAGAGATCTAAAATCTCATTTTGGTTATGCCTTGGTAGCATCAAATGATGTTCCCTATTTGTAGCTCCTTGGGGGTCCATAAAATTAAGTAGATGATATTCTAGTTAATAATAGCATATCACTTTTAATATAGTGCTTTATAAATGATGAATTGCTGTACACAGTAGCTCATTTGATACTTATAACAATTCTGGGCAAGGAGTATTATCTTCATGGTACAAATAAGAAAATAGACTTAGGCAGCACTTCTCTTGAGTACAGATCTGAAGATTCTTAGAGTTTTGACCTGGGAAAGGCTAAGAGATTGTCCAGTCAATGATGAGAAAGCATGTATTAAAAGTGTTCTCTGTATGTCAGGTGAGGTGCTAGTTTCTAGGAATACAAATACAAGAAAGCAAGGCAATCCCTGCGGTCATGGAGCTTTGGTTGTAGGATTTTAATGAGGGGAAAACAACATAAAATGTTGTGTGTGTTAGAGCAGGAAAAGAATGGGGGAGTGGTGGAGAGGTAGTGACATGGTTTGGAAATGGCCTGGAAATGACATGGAAGCTTAGTCTGGGCAAAATAAGGCAAAATCTCAACTATCAGAGCCCAGGGTTGTTCTGGGGTCAGAGTTCATCATGATAATAGGAAGGGGATGAGTTGAAGACCACCAGTTAAATCTCCTCATTTTATAAATGAAGGAACTGAGCAGCAGAAAAATGAAGAAACCTGTCCAAAACACATAAATTTATGCCATACTTTCCTTGTTTATGTATGCATCACATCCCCCAGTTAGATTGTAAGTTTCCTAAAGGAAGGGATTGTGTTTATCTAGATTTTTATTTCCTGAGTACAATAGACCTTAAAAATGTCTGTTGGATTGAATTGCCCAAAGTGACCATAGTTAAAAATGTGAGGATCCTGGTGTAATCAATTAAATTAATCTGCTAACAAGAATTGATTGCTTCACTTTACTTCCTACACTTCAACCTTGTTAGTCATTCCAGAGACCATACTCTGGAGAATCTCTTACACTGGCCTTAAACTCTCCAGAGAGGTAATTCCCTTTCTTGGACCAATATTTCAGGAAAGTCCCAGCCATCTTGTCACACTTTACTCCTTTCTCTCATATGACTTTGAGTGTACCCTTTCTCCATTCTATTCCAAATCCAGTGAACCATGAGAACTGTGAACTGTAATCAGAACAACTCTGCAAATGTTCCTGGACTCAGTCTGTTAAACTATTGCCCTGTAGGCCCCACTCACCTTAAGTTTCAGGAGGGACATGTGCCTTTCTGGCCACCACTCTCCTAACTATATGGTTTCTTCCATTAGACTGTAAGATCCTAAGGATAGATTTTTTTTTATCCTTTAGGAAGTTTTGGGGGAGGTGTTACCTGGCAGGTGGGGACAAGGTGTTAAGACAGAAATCTATGGCGGAAAATAGTTCCAGGAAGGGCGGGAAACTGAGGGTGAGGATAAGAAGAAGGTGTGATGTGTCCTAATTATTTTACAACACACAGGAGGAAATAGCAGACAGGATAGAAGAAGTGGTAAGGTGGCCCTCGTAATGACAGGTGGCATGTCTGTGTACGGGATATCATTCTTGTGGCATAGTTGTGCTGGTTAAGCCCAATAATGAGAGAGTAGGCAGGGCATAATTGTAATGTATAACCCCAAGGAGATGAGGTCAGTAGGGAGCCATTGAAACTTTTTGAGCAGAGGAGTGACATAGTCAGACTGGTTTATAAATACACACATTTCAAACCTCTCCTTGAGCCTGCCTTTGATAGGCCGTGCAAAATATTAAACAGTAAATTATTGGAAATGAATAAAAAATATGAAGAATTAGGTAAAGACTCAATTATAAAATTATAATAGCATGTCCTCACATTTCATATCTAAATTTAAAACTCCCACTGCATATATCAAGCACAATCTTTCTGACGATGACTTTTTTTTTTTTTTACCCTTGGAAATGTGCTAGAAGAGTGTCATTGAAAGTTGAAAGAAAACCCATGACTACACAGGAAAGCCTCAGTTTTCTCCTTCTATCAATCCTGTTAATAGACATTGCCATTTAGCTAATGAAGGTGCTAGTACAAGCCAGCGTGTACAAGTATAACAAATCATGGTTTCTAGTACAAGTCACATTTATATGGATTTATGAGGCTGTGGGGCCTTGTTTCTGATCTGAAAACTGGGATACAGATGTCAGCTTGGGCAAAAAAAATGTTTCAATTGAGAATTATAGACTGTTAGAGCTGAAAGGATAGAGAGGACCTTAGAACATAGACCAATAATACCTTGTATTTTATAGAGTGCTTTCAGTTTTTCAAAGACTTTAAATAACTTAACAGATTTGACCCTCATAATGCTTTTGTGAGGAAGGAAGAGCAGGCATGACTATCCCTACTTTATAGACGAGGGGCCTGAGGCACAGAATACATAAGTGACCAGCTATTTATAGCCTATCTCTGCCACTTAACACCTCTGTGACATTCAGCAAATCTTGTAGCCTCTCGGGGCCTCAGTTTCCCCATCTGTAAAATGGAGGGTATAAACTAGAAGATCCTTTCTCACTCTACATCTCTTGTCCTCTTTGATCCAAAATTAGAGTGTTTTACTGACTTTAAGCTGCACACAGACTGTGGAATTTTAGAAGTCAGAAGGGACCTCCAGAGGCCATTTAGACTGACTCACTCATTCTACAGCTGAGGAAACTGAGTCTCATATCTTTGGAAAAACCTCATTTGACTGCCTATCAGAACATAAAGCCTGCTAGTGTTTGGATCTTCAGTCTTAATATTACATATAGCAAAATCATTTCACTGAATTGAAATAGAGTTGATATGGAACTTTTAGAATAGTTTATGGAATTGTAGGCCCAAGACACTCCAAATCAAAGTCCAGTGTTCTTTTCACTGTAGGAGACAGTAAGATCCAGGATCTTATCAATGTGGTTAGTACATCTAATGGTACAAACTGAAATTCTGTAATGCTTTCTAACCCAATATCATCCTTTTCCATCTTCATCCATAATGCCTTTACTGAGGATTGACCTAATGAAATGGAGGTATTTTGGGGCGATTTTTTTTTAACGTTCCTTGAGCACCAGTGCAGCCTTTAGCTTATCCATATGTTAGCCTTCCCATTTCGTGATATGAACAGGTCACTTCCTTTCCCCCTTGCTCATCTCTTGAATGTATTGTTTCTGTCACTTTTCACACAACTTCTCAGCTATAATACCCTGTAGTATACATATTTAGACATGTATATTTATATGCACACACATACACACATATATATATGTGTATATATACACACACACACATACATACATATGTTTTATCCATGCCTGTCTCAATTCTCACATGAGATGCCCACAATTTTGATTTTTTTTGGCAGGGTAGTGTTTCATGATTTCTGGCAATAGAGCATCTTCAGGAGAACTTTCGTGTTAATATGATATCTCTTAGTGTTGTGGAGCAGCTTTGGATTATAGAGAAGCCCTGAGTAACTGCCCCAGTACAATCCATCCTTTTCTTCAAGTTTGGGTGTAGCTCATTGTCTACCTGAGATACCAGCCTAAGACTGATGTGTTGTTGGTCAAACTCAATGGGATGACTGTTGGACTACTTGTCACAGTCTGGGCAATAGACATTCTTTATCAGTTTATTTAGCAGATAATCTTGTTTCTATTATCACTTGACTCCTTTTTTATTGTCAGAAGGTATCACCACCCCCAAGTCGAAATTTTATTTGTTGGTTTTTTATATTCTTTCCTAAGCAGATCTCTGTGTAGTTCCTGTTTGGATTGTTTGAATATTCTCTTTTGAGCAGTGAAGAATCTCCTCAAAGAATTTCTGAAGTATTCTGAAGTTTGAACACAAGGGTATCGCCCAGAAGGAATATCTTGAGGACCTCCTATTCTATGAGGAATCTGTCTTGCACCTCAACTGCTTACAAGACACACTCTATGCCAGTGGCAGTGAATATTTGCAGCTAGCATTTGTCTTTTTGTTTTATCCGTCACTTGATTTTGCTCATCAGAGGTTGTAGCACCAACACAATATTCATAGTGCTGACGGGGACTATGAATATGCCAGCAAAGTTCTCAATTGCAAAATGTAACAGACTTTCCATATAGATGACAGAAGCAAAACATTTATCCAGACACCAGAAAGCCAAATCCCAATACCAGGAAACCAAATCTATAATAACAACAAAGAAGTTAATACATCATAGCATAGCAGGGAGCCACACCATCCTTTAGCCTTCCCACAAACATTCACAATCCTAGCTGTCACAGCAGAAGGCAAGCAAGCACTCACAAGCCTAGCTGTCTCCTTGGCTAGGTCCTCTCTCTCCCACCCTCTAGCTGCTCTGATTCCCAGCTTCCTGTGGGTTCTGCTCCACCCTTCAGCAAATTCCTCCCACCACAGGATCCATGGGATTACATTCAGCTTATCAGGGGGCAAGGAAGATCTTCAAAGCAGAGAAGATCTTCAAATTCCCTTAGGTCTTATAAGGAGCAAGGGTGCTCTTCAAATTCCCGTTACCCTTACAAATGTTTATGAAATTAAAATTTCCTTATTCTTCTGTCTCTTGTGGTGCATTTCATATATTCTGACCTTACCATGTGCATGGCATGCACCTTATCAGAGGAGAGCTGTTAAGGCTACATTTTCTATCACATTACAATGCTATTCTTACATTTTCTATTCTCTCATGGTCAGTTGGGTAACTGTTAAGATGGAGTCTGCTATGGAAAATAGCTTTCAAAAGCCCATCCATTCCCTCTTCACATTTCCATTAAAATGATCCTCAATGTGGGTAAATATCATTTTCATAAGTATTTTATAGGGTTGAGAAAACTGATATGTGGAATTACAAGTTACTGTAGGAATTGTCAAATTTCTCCTGTCCTCATGACTATCTTTTTTGAAGCAATACTATTTTTTATTTTTCTCTAATTGTTCAATATTATACCATCTTTTATCTATCTTGAAACTGATTCCTTCATGTTTTAATAATTGTGCTGTCTCCATTATAGGTGTTCTTTGTATGTACTGGGTTTGGTACAGTTGTTCTTCCTGACTTAAGTTTCTCAAGTACTATTTCCATTTTTTTTAATGAAGCATTTCTGGAAATAAGGTATCTGAATGTGAAACTCAATGTGATATAGCATGATCACATTTGATGAAAAGTAGGTGGCTGTAGGAATGCAGGCAATTTCTTTGACTTTTCATCTATGTACCATCATCTTTCTTATTTCATCCATAAATGTTCTGGGGATGATCTGTTTTTGGAACACTTTGCTTTTCTTCCTCATGGTTCTTTGTGGTTGTTTTGTGTGTCAATACTGCTCATCACCTTCTTTCTTAGCATTACAAAAAGCAGTTTAGACTTGAAACTAGCATTGCCCTGGGCTACCATGTTTCTCTTCCTATTTAAAAAAAAATGTTTTCTAAGTTAGTTTTTTTTTTCCTGGAGTCCTTTGGCCTTCATCCATATTTTGGTCATTTTGTATTACATCAGTTCATATTTGTAGGAAATGTTAATCATTAGAATCTATACCTTTTTCTTTATCCATTGAAGGGCGTCAGCAGCTAGTTTGAATGTTAGATTGGGCCTTTTGTAATTCCATGCAGTATCTTCTTATCTTTATCCTTCTAATATGGTATTGATTTTAACCTTAATTCTAATTAGATGGTAGTTGATCAGAAGCCAATTGCTATATTTTTAAACTTATTGCTTTACTTTGTCTTGACATAATACATGTTTGCCAACAAATGCTGAAACACCCCTCCTACAAAGTACATTTCCCTAAAACAGTTTATTATCTTATCAACAGACAAGATGATTGGTGACTTTAATTTTGGAATTGTGGTACTTGCACTGAGTGTTGTGTTTGACTGGAGTGTTGTTAACTCTCTATATTGACTGTATGTTTTCACAGATATTATACCTAATGTTCTTCTGATTCTTTTTTTCTTCACTGTATCATTTCTATAAGTATTCCCATGTTTATCTAAATTCTCTGTATGTGACAGAACACAGATTTGGAAATCACTGCAACGTCTGTAACCTGTCATTTTCTCCATGGTAAGATACATCTGATTTCACTTTTTTGTGATGTTATTTGGATCTTGTCATGTTCATGTCTTTGTAACTTACCTCCTGGAGAAAGTATTCAGGAGTCCCAGGCATTAAGTATTTGAAGAGTCTACCAGCCTTTGAGCTCCTTTACTTCTCAACAATGAACAATGTTCTACAACATTTTTCAACATTCCACTGTGCCAGAACCTTCCATTGAAATCACCAAGAAGCAAAATATGTATTGACTTCTTTAACAGAATTTTATCAAGTTCTTCAGATAATTTCTCTATCTCTGAAAGAAATATTGGCATCAGTGCTACAACTATCTTCATGGCTGACTTTTTGCTTATGTTTGGCATAGACACTGCACGGTCCAGTGACTAAGTGATCTGGGAAATTATGTTTCTTTTGACTTTGATGAAAACAACTGATTGTTCTTGAGTCATTTCAATTTTATCCAACACTTTGTGACCCCTTTTGGGGTTTTCTTGGCAAAGATACTGGAATGGTTTACCATTTTCTTCTCCAGCTCCTTTTACCAATGAGGAACTGAGGCAAGCAAACTTAAATGACTTGCCCAGGGTCACACAGCTAGTAAGTGTCAGAGGCCAGTTTTGAACTCACAAAGATGAGTCTTTTTGATTCCAAGCCCAGAGCTCCATCACTTGCACCACCTAGCTGCCCTGAAAACAACTGCACTGACTCTTTTATTTGCCTGTCTGAGGAACACCTGTGAGCCAGCCTATCATTTAGCTTTAAATTCCTTAGAAATTTTGTTTAAAATCATAGTGAGAATGCTACTACTGATATGGTATAACTCTGTATGTTCACTTCTTGGGTACTGGGCACGGGTTTCACATCAATTTTACTAGTGATTAAAGTTTATAGAAAGGCTAAAAACTGTGACATTTTCAGTACTTCCTGCACCATTTTCTTTCTACCTATGGTAACTGAAGAAGTTGGCCCATGGGACTAAGGGCCATTTTGTATATTGCTTCATTTAATGGGTTTTTATGCAAAGAATTCATCACCTAGTGGCTAACTTGCTAGTAATAAGCTTCTCTGCATTTATCGAGTCTGGTACTGGAAAACAAATCGAGTTTTTGTGTCTATAACTACATAGCACATTGAAGATTTTTAAAATAGTAAAATATGATTGCCATTTAAAATATAAATGTGTTGATTTTTTAAAATTTCCTTACTGTAAGATGAATTCCGTGCGGCTAATTCTGTGTTGTATAATTCGTTATCAAGATAAATATTTCTCACTGAGGATGAAGATGAAATTATCCTTTAATAGTGCTGCTTATAAGAAAGAAAGGATTCACTCTATTATGAGAATTCTTTTTGGATACATGGCATTTTCATTCTTTTGATATCAGATGCCTGGAAGCAGATGCCTAATTTATTATTTTAATAAAACCAAATATAAAAGTAATCTGTAGCCTACTACTTCAACTCCATTTCCCTAAAGAGTAGTTATTTCTTTAACGTTAGAGGAAAACAACTTTTATTTATATGCATCTTCTCTTAGGTTACTTATTTTCCTGTAATCTTATTGTGTTTGAGTCCATTTCCTGGCAGGAAGCTTAAAGTTTTAACTCTTTCAGAACTTTTGACTGGGTACTTTGATTCTTAAATGTTTCTATGAATCTGCATTCTTAGTGAAATCAGTATTCTCTCCACAATATACCAATGCCTTCTCCTCTTATGTAATTTTTTTTTATCATGCCCTCTTATAAACCCTACATAGAAATCACACAAGTTTCTCCCTAGTTCTATTAATAGTCTGTGAGTACCAGGATCAATTGTCTGTGATATCCCTCACTCTTGAGTGATAACAATTTGGGGTGGGGCAGAAGGCAAAGTTTTAGAGGGATATATTTCTTGGTAATTTGCATAGCCTGTCATACTTATGATTCATTCTTAGAAGAGGTGAACTCTTATGATTTTTAGCCATATGACATTACTAAGAGAGCCACTGTTGATTTTAGCCAAAAGACAAGAAGTCTTGACTATGGTGGTAATGAAGTGGTTTTGTATCAGAGAGCAGTTCAAGACTACCCCAAAACTCCCACAACTGCCTGAATCCTAATAAACTCACTCTTACTTTATTTTATGATAGTTTACTAATAAAAAATGACAGTGACAATTTTTGATCTGGATCCATTGATTTCATCTATTTAGGGATATTTTGGAATCATTCTATTTTCTGAACTGCATGAACAGCATTGTAAGTACCTGAAGCCTGACCTTTGTTTAATTTCAGAGCTCCAAATGAAAAGAAACTCTGTTGGGTTTCATCAAGACTATAATAGCAAAGCCCTCTCTGCTTTGCTGTACAATCACCTCATAAGTGACCCTCCATTTTATGATGCTGTGTTCATTTTCCATCTGTCCCTACAGCTATATCATTACTTTGGGTATTTGAAATGCCAAAATCCTAGGTCATAGTAAATTTCCACAGCTTAATGTGGTAGGCTAGGGGCAAGGATGTTGAAGGAATGAATCCAAATGGAACTCCCATGGGAAAGCTGTGAGTTTTTGCTTGAGGGTGTCAGGATGAGAGTGTGGTGTAATAGAAAGAACAAAGGATTTGGAGGCAGAAGAACTGTCAAATCAGTTCACCTCTTTGGACCTGTTTCTTTTATATAAAATGAGGGCACTGGAGTGATCTCTACAATATCTTTTAGTTCTAAATTCCTCTCTCCCTCCCCCCAAGAAAGAGAAAAGTAAACAGAAAAATTACCTGTAATGGTGTTAGATCTCTCTGTTCCATCCCCACTGATAATATGTCAATCCAGGGTCTCTTTGTCTCTTGTCATTCTTCTCAGTTCAGTCTCTTGCTCTGGCCCTTCATTTACACTCCATTTGCTCCCTTACTCAAATGATAGGATCAGAAATTTAGAGCTCAGATCTACCATACAGGTCATCAAGTATAACCCCTCATTTTACCAATGATGAAAATGAAGCTCAGAGATGTGAAGAGCTTTGCCTAGTATCCCAAAGCTAGTAAGTATCTTAGGCTAGATTTGAACCCAGGCTTTTACTATTCCACATCTAGCACTCTATCCATGGTGCCACTCAAATATATCTATCCTGTGACAGTTTTGAAAGTTTTCAAAGCTATCTATAGTCATATGATAAAAATTCTCTAAATCACTATTGATTAGAGCAATGGCAAAATAAAACAACTCTGAACTACTATTACACACTTATCAGATTGGCTAATATGACAGAAAAGGAAAAGGACAAATGTTGGAGGAGATGTGGGAAAATTGAGACACTAATGTACTGTGGGTGGAGTTGTGAACTGAACTATGGCTAAAGGGCTATAAAGCCAAGCATTCTTTTGAACAAGCAATAACACTACTAGGTCTGTATCCCAAAGAGATAGGAAAACAAAAAAGGAAAACAACCTATGTGTACAAGAATATTTATAGCAGCTCTTTTAGTGGTGGCAAAGAATTGCAAACTGAGGGGATATCTATCAATTGGGGAAATGGCTGAACACTTTGTATATGATTGTGATGGAATACTGTTGTGCTATAAAAATTATGAGTGGGTTGTTCTCAGGAAAACCTGGAAATACTTACATGAACTGATGCAAAGTGAAATGAGCAGAACCAGGAAATAACATTGTATACAATAACAGCAACATTGTATGATGATCTATTGTGAATAACTTAGTGATTCTTAGCAATGCAGCAAAGATAATTCTGAAGGACTTATGATGAAAGGTACTGTTCACCTCCAGAGAAAGAACTGGAGGAGCCTGAATGCAAATCAAAGATACTTTTTCTTTACTTTCTTTTTTCTTTTGTCTGTTTCCTTTCACAGCATGACTTAGATGGAAATGTGTATTGCACAACTACATATGTATAACCTATATCAAATTGCTTGCCTTCTCAGTGGGGTGGAGAGAGAGGAGGGATGGAGAGGATTTGGAACTCAGAATTTGAAAAAAAAGAATGTTAAAATTGTTTTTACATATAATTGGGGAAAATAAATATTAAATTAAAAAATACACATATTCTGTGAATCCTGCCAGATCGTTGTTCCTAATGCATAGGTCTGACCATGTTCTTCTTCTTCTCAAAATCCTTTGACAATTACATATTTCCCACCTTGTATGGTTCAAATTCTTTATCTTATCATTCACAGGAGCAAAAAAGCTGAGAGCTAGGTAGCACTTCTGAGACTTCTTAGTCTAACCCTCACCTGATCAATATTCTCCCCATAAGTGGTCGTACAGCCTTTGTTCAAAGATTCCTCCTCTCAAAAAGGAGGAACCCACCACTTCCAGAGGCAACCCTTTCTACAGATGTACTGAGTAGTTTTCCCTACATCAAGCCTAAATATGCCTTTCCACAGCTCTTCTTCCTTGCTCTTCCTTTTTCCCTTTTCATCAAACAGAGCACATATCACTTGGAGAGCCCTTGAAAAATTGTAAGGAAATAAAGTTTCCCTCTAAATCTTCTCTCCTCTAGACTTAAAATACCCAATTCCTCTTAAAAAATTACTTCTAATGGTCTCTTCAATACTTTTATCACACTGGTTGCCCAACATCAAACACTTTCCAACTTAATTAACACTGTTCTCCCTGAAAAGTGAATATGTTCTTCCAGAAGTGGGCTGACTAGGCTAGAACACAGTGAATATTGGTTCTAGCCACTGTCTCTCTTAATGCAGTGTCTAATAGCATCAGTATTTCCCCTTTCTGTATCTCACTGTTAACTTGCATTGATTTTGTTTAGTCCAATAACACCCCTGTACCTTTTTCATAGCAACAGTTGTTTATCCTTGTCTCCCCTTCATATATTTAAGTTTTTGACACAAGTGCAAAACTTTACATTTATCCCTATCAAAATAATCATATTCTGATCAGTCCCTACTTCTAACTTGTCAAAGAGTTTTTGATCTAGACTCATTTCTCTAATGTGTTAGTTATCTCTTTGAGGTTCATATCATTCAAAGCTTTGAAAAACATGGTCTATCAATTTTTATCCAAGTTGCTGCTAAAATGTTGAGCACCACAGGATATGAAACATTTCACTAGAGATCACCCTTCAAATTGACACCAAGTCATTGGCAACTGCTTATTCAACGGGTTTCAATTTCACTTAATAACACTGCCATGCAAGCCATATCTCTCCATTTTATTCACAGAGGTAGATAAGTGGGACAGTGGATAAAGAGCTAACCCTGTTGTCAGGAAGATGAGTTCAATTCTAGTCTCAGGCATTTACTAGCCACTTTATGCTTTAGTTTCTTCATCTCTAAAAATGGGCATAATAATAGCACCTACCTTCCATCTTTTGTGAGGATCAAATGATACATTTACAAAGCACTTTGCAAATCTTAAAGTCCTGTATAATTATCCCCTCTACCGTGTTACTTTCCTCATCATGGTTTCTATATATCATGGATCAGCATAAGAAATTAAATCAGAATTTTGGGGAGTTTTGCACAAGCCACAGATGACTTGTAAAGCCCACTGGATGACACAGCCATTATGACCAAATATTAACTAAAATTTTACCATAATGTACTCTAAACACCCCGTAAATGCAAAAGAAAAAATTCAGACTTCTTCTCTGGTACCAAGGGAGGGCCAGAAATTTTACACAGTGTTTCCAGATTGTGGAAGCACCATGGCTCTAGGGCCCATAATGTGCAATAGATAACTGTATATGAATGCTAACTATTATTAATAAAATCACACACTGTTACAATAATGTGAGAGAATTTCTCGTATGCTTTGTTGAATCTAAGTATTACTGTCTAGAGCACTCTCTTCATCTACCAATTTATTTAAATATTCAGGTATTCAAGTGGATTTGTGATCTCATCAATGTGAGTTTTCCTTTCAGTGTGGCAGAACCAAACCCAACGATGCTTGCCCATCCTGCCTGACTCTTGTTCATGTCTATAGGTTTGCAATTAAATTCTATGCAGTGTACCTAAGGCCTTCTTCACTTTCTCTTGAGTGTGTATAGGTATCAGTGGAGTGAGTAGGCAAGCTGCCTGTTGTTTAGCCCTTGCTCAAATTATGTGATCTACCTGTGTTCTTTTTCCCATCTACATTTCTTTGATGACCACACCACTTCTCTTTCGTATTTCCTTATTTATACATTGCAGCCTGCTCATCTCCACTGTGTTCTACTTCCCTGGTTTTCAGAGACTGTAGTATTCTATGACTCACTGCTATAGAACCATGCCAGAAGAATACTGGTATCTAAAAAAAATGGGTCTTTGTTTCAGAGGGAAGTTTGGGGTCATTAAAAGAACTTGGCCCTTTCCTAAAGGTGCACCGGCAAGCTCTTTTTCTTCTGTTCATCAGTAGTTACAACTAAATGTCCATTTGCAGTGTCTTTCCAAGATATATGCACTGCTGAATGAGGGTTACACATTCCCTATGCAGTCACTTATCATACTGTGAACAATAGGCTTTCTTCATATAGCTGCTTTTTCCCCCCCTGTATGGATGGTTGGGCCAAACTCTGCAATTACAGATCTTATTTAGGAAACTGCAGTGTTCTAAACCTTGATGTAATCAGTACAAGGACAGGAGCCACTGGAGGACCTTACCACCAATAAAAAAATCTCCCTAACTTGAACTTTTTGCTGGATCTCTTCCAAGATGATGGTAACTATATGACCTTTGGTAAGCATATGTCTCTCTTTTTCTAAGCTGTAAAACATTATATAAATGTGAGCTTTTATCGTTGTTAGGGTAGTAAACACAAAGTACAACAGAGGGACATGAAAATGTTAAAATATTCACATGAATGGTGACTGAGTACTATAACTTAAGCTATTAAATATATCCCCCCATGCGCCCCAAAAGATGGAAAAGTATGATTAAATATATTTGTTTATTTCCTTTGGATTGGGGAAGGCAAGGCAATTGGGGTTAAGGGACTTGCCCAAGGTCATGCAGCTAGTATGTATGTCAAGTGTCTGAGCAAATTTGAACTCAGGTCTTGCTAACTCCAGATCTAGTGCTCTATTCACTGCATCACCTAGCTGCCCCAAGAAAGAATTTATTGATATTTTCTCAACATAAAAGTGATTAAATACTAGAAAACAAAACAAGATAGATTGTATGATCCTTGACCTTATATATATATACGTGTACATCTATATGTATGCATGCATATATATATATATATGTATATACATATACTCATATATATATGTGAGTACATACATACACATATGTATATATATATACATATACATATACATATAATATATATAAATTATATATGACTATATATAGACATTTATGGAGTATAGCATGCTCAGTGGCTATACCCCAGTAAAATCACCTTGGCAAACGAGCTAAACCAGGTCAGTGGTAATTGACAGGCTTCAAACTCTTCAGTGAGTTATGGGATGTCTATCATAAGCATGTGAATGGGTAGATGAGAACAATTTGTTCCCAGAGCCATGAAGATGGCTGAAGCCGATACCATGGAGCACTTAGAGCTTGGTCAGACATTGAAGACCCCAAGGTCATTCACTGAATCCCAGACCATCACCAGTCATCTTAATTTTTGTCCTGCCCCTGTACTTCAGTGGCTGTGGAAGAGAGAGTGAGGCTGATGACTGTTATGTAACTCTGCCTCACTTAAATCTGTTTCACCCACAGGTCAAGATATCACCCAATGATGTCACAGGCCCTCTTTGAAATGAATGACAAACAACAACAAAATACATTTATACATACATACCTATATCTGTTTCAGTTTCCTCATCTGTAAAAGGGAGATAATAGTAGAATCTTATTACTATAGTTATGAGGATGAGATAATATTTATAAAGTACTTGTCAAATTTTATAATCTTATACAAAGACGATCCATTATTATACATATGTATCTATACATGATTATGTATATAGAAATTATGTATTTGGATATACATGCACACATATAAACACATGTATGCCTGGCTACACATATGTGCCTTGTATATATAGGTTTGTATTTATACACATGGATGATAGGTCTGACAATCATGAGTGGCATATGACTACCTAAGGGAAGAGGACACAGAGAGAGAGAGGGTGATATGCCCTCCTGAGGGTCATTTTACCAATTTGGTTTTGAGATTCTCTGAAATAGCTTATACATGATAAAGCTTAACAATTTATACCTCATTTAAAAACAGCTCATAGCAGAATATGAGGTAAGTATCCAAAGATCCTTCTCCATGTGTAATTTGCATAGTAATGAATAAACATTAGTTACTATACTTTATATATCAGTAATTAAATTGCCAAGTCATTTTAACAACTGTTAAGTAATTCTTAGTAAATCAAAACACTCAACAGTAAATAATGCTAATTCATTATTGAATTTCCTTCTTTTTGTTTCTCAGTTAAAATATTATTATGGCCCAAGTGAAATCATATTAAGCTATGGATGTTTCTGGCTTCTTTTGGAAAATTATTTGCCTAATAGTTCAGTATTTTGGGTTTGTTTTTGTGCGTCTTTGCTTCTGTAAGTCATATTATTCCATACCTTCTCTGAGCCTCAGTTTCCTCATCTGAAAAGTAAAACAGATGAGACTAAATGACCTCCAAAGTCCTTTTTAATACCAAACTTGTAATCCTATGATTATTTTTATATAAGCTAAAACATTGATTTGTTCTGTGGAATGTATGTAAATGGAATAACTAACCTGTGAATTCAAAGGACAATATTTCCATTCATTCCCACACCCATCTGATTATTTCTGTCACTCACTGAACCCCATTTATCTGTCTTTGGCCTTTACATTGATCCTGTCAGCACTAGGGAATGTTTTCTTCACCCTGCTGGTACATTGATTTTCAGTCATGCAGCAAACTTGATCAATCTCTTGTTTTTGAGTTAAGAGAAAGTATTCATTTGACTACCATCCTTTCTAAATCCTCCTTGGTAGAACAGTGTTTCTCTCTAGCACATATAACATCAATCACTGATCACTTTTATTGTGTTATCAAATAATTTTATCAACAGAAAATATCCAGGAATAAGAAACAAATATGTTCTAATGGAAAGGACACTCAATTTGTCATCAGAAAACCTGGGTTTACATCACAACCCTGCCCAGGTGTGACCTCCCTGAACCTTGGCTTCTTCATCTGTCGAATGAGGAAGTCAAGCCAGATGAGTTCTAAGGCCCCTTTTACTTTTAGCTCATGATCCTATGAAACCTAGTGTAAAATCCTGGGGGACCACTGACCTCAACTTAAAAGCAACACTCATGTGAGGAGCTTGTCAGTCTTTCCAGGCCGATGTTAAAAGAGCTTTGGTTTTATAAACTTTGAGTAAAAACACGGCATCATTGTCTGTTATGGATATCCTAAACTCTCTCAAGCCACAAATGGCAATGTGTTTCCAGATAGGAAGGAACGCTGATGATTCTTCCAGAATTCTCACCAGTCATGTGCCTATGCACCCTAGATATGCCTCCACTGACGTGTGAATATTATCCTGGCATTCCTGCTTGTTTCTAGATCACAGGACCTGGAAGGGACCTCAAAGGCCATTTAGTCCAACCTTCTCAATGTACTGATAAGGATACTGAGTTCCAGAGAGGCTAAATGAATTTCCCATGATCAAACAGATAGTAGGTAACAAAGATGTTATTTGAACCCAAATCTTCTGACTCCAGAGTCAAGTGTTCTTTCCACTATAGCAAGCTGCTTCCTAACAGCTTGGCATTGCACTTTCAAATTCACATCTAGATTCCTGAAATTAGTATGTGATCCTTGGGAAGAGGATTCCCCACCTCCAAAATCCATTGGGTCTCCCAACTTTACTTGTTGGAATGGCAGCTAGGTTCTGTGAATTGGCCTGGGAAATGTCGCTATTTGTGTCTAGTCTGGTAGAATGGAAAGGAGGCTCAGGAAAGTGGCAAGGAAGAGAGTACTCCTTCCTTCTCCAGTCTATTAGTAGTAGTACCAACTGGCCATCTGACCTCTGGCCCACCATGGACTCAAAAGGCACAGTGTAGAACAGGGGTGGGGAACCTGTGGCCTTGAGTAGCCTTTGAGGTCCTCAAGTGAGGCCTTTTGACTGAGTCCAACTTTTACAGAACAAATCCTTTAATTACAGGGATTTGTCCTGTGAATTTGGATTTGATCAGTTTCCCCAGCTGTAAAATGGGGATAATAACAGCCCTTATCTTATGGGATCATTGTGAAGCTCCAATGAGCTAATATTTGTAAAACACTTAGTACAGTGTCTGGCACTGAACCGGCTCTATGTAAATGCTTACTCTCACGCCCTCCCCCTCTTCCTGTGAGCTAAGGCCTACCTCACAGAGTCTTAGAGTTGAAAGAGACCTCAGATTTTATCTAGTCCATCCTGTACTTGAATAAGAATTCCCCTTAGGACATCCTGACCGAGTGACCTTTCAGCCTTTGAATAAATGAAATAATTAATTAACTGAAATTTTTTTTGGAGAAACTCCTGTTTGTAAGTCATGGTGAAAATATTTGGAAACACAAACAGAAAAATTAGATAACTCCCACCCTCAGTGGGCTTATTTTCTAATAGAAAGGAGAAAACACACCTAAGGGGTGACATGTAGGGGAGAGAATTTCATGGAGCCATAAGGACAGTAAATTGTTGCTTCCTTTCCAGAAGCAATGATAATATTGATTTGATGACTATTCTTAGAGAAATCTTATCATGGTATTGTAGACCAAGAACTATAAGGGACCACAGAAGCTACATGGTCCATCTTAGAGATGAGGAAACTGAGGCTCAGGCATATTTATTAAGGGACTTGATAAAAGCCACACAGGTAGTGAGCATCAGAGGTGGGTTTTGAACCCAGATCTCCTGATTCTGGAGCCAGAGATCTTTTATAGTGAGCTTGAATTTTCCTAAGAGATGCACAACTTCTAGGAAAAAAGGGAATTATAGTCTTGTAGTTTTTCCTATTCAGATGACATCTGGAGTATTATTCGTTACTGGGCACCTCCATTTAGCAAGGACACATATTTGGAGCATTTATAGTGAAAGGCTAACCCACTGTTAAAGGATGACAGACTCAAGCTGTATGAGGATTCTTTGAAGGAACCAGAGATATTTAGCCTAGTGAAGACTTGGGGAGGGAGCAGGAGAGAATATAATAATTGTCTGAGTATTTGAAATACTGTTATGTAGAAAAAATATTAGATAGGATCTTTTGGGGCTCAAATCGCACCATAGGAGTGACTGGTAGAAATTGCAAAGAAACAAATTTAAGCATGGTGTAAAGAAAACTTTCCTAATAATTAGTGCTATTCAAAAGTAGAATGAGCTGCCATCATGGGTAGTGGGTTTTCTCTCACTCAACCTCTGCAAGATAAGATGTATGACCATTTGTTGAGTTTGCTGGGAGTTGGGGTGTTATGGTAGACATTCTTTTTTCAAAAAAAAATTATTTTTATTTTATTTTATGGAATAAAACAAACATTTCTATAACATAGTATAATAAAAAACTAATTGCATATGAAACTATAAATCGATTATAACTTGCTACTCCTTTTAAATATGTAATAAAGTTATCATGTAAATTTCTTCCCCCCTCCTCTTTTTTCTTCCCTCCTTTCCTCTGTCCTAGAGAGAGAGATCATTAGACACAAATACATGCTTCTATTTATCAGTTCTTTCTCTGGATGCAGAGAGTGTCTTTCTTAATATGTCCTTTACTGTTAATTTGGATCTTTATAATGGTCAAAAAGACTTAGCCAAAGTTATTAAAACAATATTGTTGTTACTGTGTACAGCATTCTCTTGGTTCTGCTTATATTGGTTAGCCTGGATGGCTATATATTGAATAATCCACGGTTGAAATTGTCTGATTTTGATTCCATTAAACACTGTTCTACATACATTAACCTCTAGCTCAAAAATCATAAAGGGTTTTCTATTGCTGACTGAGGAAATGCCAGAGCCTTTAGTTTGACATTCAAGGCTATTCAAGATTTATTGCTGAATAAATTTCCTACTATCCCCTGTATTCTAGTCAAATGGGGCTACTTATTTTCTCCTTGCACCCACCATGAACATTCCTATGCTCATATTACTGCTTCTTCCTTCAGTTCCCTCACCTACAATTATTTCTTCACTCCTACAAGTCTTGTCTTTTCTTCAGGGTTCAAAAAGCTGAAAGAGAGGAAACCAGATTCCTGGCTCTATTCCTAGCTCTTTGACCTTGAGCGAATCCCTGGAATTCTTTGGGTTTTGTTTCCTTATCTGTCAAAAGAAGAAGAAAATGACAGAACATAAATATTTTGCTTGATTATATGCCAATAAGTTCTGATTATGAAATAATCTTTTATAATAAAAGCAACATCTTCTCCAAAAAAGCCATCTATGACTAACCTAATTTCTGATCTTATCCCTCTCTGAATTCCTATAGGACTTACTGTCCGTCCCATTCATTTAGTGTTTAGCCTATACTGCCATGGGTTACTGTTTACCATTTAAAATGTGTATATACACACATGCACACACATACACACATGTATGTATGCATTATTTTTCTATAGACTATAAACCACTTAGTAACTGCCATGAATTCTCAGTCTTCTTGCCTCCAGGGCTTATCACCATGCTGTCCTGAACTTGCTCATTTTTGCCAAAGGCAGATGGCACCACCATCCTTGTGGTTACCCTCATTCACAACCCTGGGGTTATTCTTGACTTCTTATTCTTACTTACCCCACATATCCATTGGATAGACAAATCTTGTTGATATCCCCACAATATCTCTCACATTCTTCCCTTTCTTTCTCTATCTCCTTGCTCCAATTTATCTTTCACACAACCACTAATGTCATTTTTTATTAAGGTACAGGTCTGACCATATAATTTCCCTACTCAATAAACTGCAATGACTATTGCTTTTAGGATAAAATATAAACTTTTCTCTTTGCTTTTTAGAGTTCTTCGTAACATTCCCCCAACCTGACTTTCCAACCTTGTTCTACATGTTATCATTCACCTTTCTACACTCTGTAGTCCAGTCCTACTGTTCTTCACAGATAGCACTCCATCTCCTGTCTCTCACCACTGGCTATCCCCATGCCTGGGGCTCACTTATATTTCTTAGAATTTATTGTTTCCTTCAAAACCCAGCTCAAGCACTGCTTTCTACATTATGCTCTCTGCCCCCTACATATAGCCTTCCCCAAGCTGCTAATGCCCTTCCCTACAAAATCTCCTTCTGCATATTCTGTACCTATGTTGCATATAATTGTTGTCTTCTCCAACAGAATGTCAATGACCTGAAGGTAGATTACGTTTTATATTTGTTTTTGCCAGCTAGTACCAAGCATAGTCCCTTGCATGTGGTTGGTGCATGATAAATGCTTTTTCACTTATGGATTACCAAAAATAGACACATGATTTAAATAAATTGAATAAATATTTGCTAAATGCCTACTATGTACCAGATATCACAGTGGAGAGAGTGTCAGGAAGATTCACCTTCATGAGTTCATATATGGCTTCAGACACTTATTAGTTTTGTCACTCTGGGCAAATCACTTAACCCTGCTTGCCTCAGTTTTCTCATCTGTAAAATGAACTGGAGAAGGAAATGGCAAACCACTCCTGTATCTTTGCCAAGAAAATCCCAAAAGGGAGGGGTCAGGAAATGTCATACATGACTGAAAACAACTGAATAACAATGATAACAACTCTGTATATGTGTCAGGTTTTAGGGATAAAATAATACAGCCCTTTTTCTCTCAATAACCTGCAAGTCCAATGAGGAGAAATAATAGGTACACAAGTAAGCATGATATAAAGTAGAATATGATGGGATAAGCAAGATTCTCATAAAGTGCTCTAGGAATGATTATAGAGGCATAGGTCACTGGAGGATGCATTGTGGAGGATCAGGAAAATCTTCATGGAACAAATGGCACCTGAACTGGATTTTGAAGGAAGAGCAGGACTTTAATAGATAGAGTTGTGGATTATGTGAAATCTATGCATGGGGAATATGCTATGTGAATGCATAATGATTGATAATATCAAGATACATCCACTCTGAGCTATTAATAATTTGCCATACCTTAATATGTTATTTCTTCAGGGCCTTTTAAATTTTAATGGGTGATTCCAGGAGATTGAAAATGAATCACCCTCCAACAGCTGGAATTTTAGTCCCTATGGAAAGTTAGTGCTGGTTGTGTTTAGAAGGAAACAACTCTCAGGTCATACTGTATAGGAAACTGTCTTTTGTCTGTGTGTAGGCTTAGCCATGTGGGCTTAATTTTTAGCTCCTGTTAGGACACATTGGCTTGCTCTAGACTTCTGTGGCTATCAGTTAGTCAGCAAGGATTCATTGAGGACTCACAATATGATGCTCACTATTATATAGAATAGAGGAGAAGAGCATGCTCTGGTCCCCAAGGCATTTACATTCCCCTTGGAAAAACAAGGCTGACTTGTGAAACAATTTTGAAACAGTTGTGTGGTCCTGACTGAATATAGAGGATAGGAAGCTCAGTGTAACCGCCTATGACCAGGGAAGACTTCATGGTGAGGTTTGAACTGAGCCTTAAAGGATAGTTAGGCTTATAGTGTGTCTGGGGACATTCTGTGTGGAAATGATAATAGAAGTAAAGCCGCTGAAATAGAAATGAGCTTTGAATGTGTACAGGACAGTATGGAAAGATGAATGAAGTAGATACTGGGTGTATTTTGTGAGGAGGGCTTCCTACAAAGACAACCTTTGTAAATATGAAAGTGTGCTGCTTTGTTGTGTTCCTTTAGATCAGGGGTTCTTTATCTAGACTGACTAACTCAAAAAAAATGTGTATTTTGATAACTATCTCAACATGGATTCCCTTTTGTAATTCTACGTATTTTATTTTATGTATTTAAAAACATGATTCTAAGAAGGTATCCATCACTTTCTCCAGATATCCAAAAGGGGCCATAACACAACAAAGGCTGAAAATCCCTCATCTAGACACAACATAATTTGGTGTGATGACTGCAAGAATTTGAGTCTGTGGAGCACAATGCACGTTCCCCCATACTCTAAAGTTGGAAGGCTGTGTGATACAGTGGCAAGAAGTCTGGGTTAGAAATCTGAACTCAAAATCTGACTCTTTCACTTGATGCTTGTGTCACCTTTGGCACATCACCAAGCTTCTTTGTGCCTCAGTTTCTTCCTTTGTAAAATGAGGGAATTGTACCGGATGACCTCTGAGGTCTCTTTCAGCTGCAAGTCTGTGATATGGTAAGAATCGTGGACTCAAAATTAGGAGGCCTCAATTTCCATCTCAATTCTTACATTTTCTAGCTA
>CM053582.1:147448524-147468938 GCA_028627135.1 Pseudochirops cupreus
TATTATTATTATTATTATTATTATTATTATTATTAACTACATCCAACTGGGAATTAAGATACACAAGCACTGTGGTAGGGAGATCCATCCTGTGCTATCGAAAAGTCAGAGGGGCGAGGGGGAGGACATAGGAGAGAGCAGATTGGGGGAGGGGCTATACAGTGGGATGACTGTTTTGAGGTGTTGGGTAGGGGAAAGATGGGGAGAAAAATTTGTAACTCAAAATCTTGTGGAAATGAATGATGTAAACAAGAAAATAAACAAATTAGTTTAAAAACTATAAAGTAAGATTCACAAACAAAAAAAAAGAAAGAAAGAAAAAGTGGTTTGACTGGCCTGCAATGTACCACCTCCTGCCTCTCTCTTGGGGTACCTTACTGCTTAACTCAGGCTGTCTTTTATTACCTAGTGGAAGCATCTGGTCTGTAATTGGTGGAAATTACTAGCCCCTTCTCCACAATGATTGCTTCCCTGAATGATGGCTCTGGGAATGGGATTGGAAACAAGGTGGTTGAGGGGAAGGAGCAGGTGCTACTGCTCCCCAGGTTCTTCATCTTGCCTTCCCATCAACAGCAGTCAATCAATGATTGTCACAGGTGTCAAATGAATGACAGGCCCCTTCTCTACAGGAGTAGGCTCCCTCGATGATGGTGAGACCAGACTCTAAGCACATCTGGTGGTCTGGTAGGAACTATTATTTGCAGGACTTTTAGGCTCAGAGTCTTGGCCTATCTCAATTAGGGTCAAAGAGAGGTAGTAGTGGTAATTTGATTTGCTTGGTTCTCTCTCAGAGGAGACTTGCAGTTAGAATTACTATATAGAGAGTTACGGCCTCTTTGTCAACTAGCTGCAGCCATCTCTGAGATTCTATTTCACTTTGATTCTGGGATTCAGTCCCTGCCTTTGAAGAATCTGTTCATATGCATAGGAACAAGGACAGAAAATGTTCAGATGAGGAAAGTCTCTCTACCAGTGTAGATCAGCATCTTATCTACAATTTATAATCTTAGAAAGTAATCTTGAATATTGAGGAATGAATTGATTAGTCCCCCAACATCAAACACCAGCATTATGAGAGGTATTACCTGAAATCAGATCTTCTTGGCTAAAAAACTATGCCATGGCTGCATCTCAATCAGTCTGTACACAGATGAAAAACACTTAAGAATATTTACAAAGCAATAAATATGCACATATGCATACCATCATAAAATAGTACTGATTCTGTACTACATTTACTTATTATAGTAATCTATAATATTTTCTCAGTACAAAAATGGGTTTTGTGATTTTGGCAATGTGGGAATTCCATCTAACAAAGCAGATTTTAAGTCATCCCTTCTTGCCCATCTTTCATGACTCTTATCCATGCATTTGCCTAAGTTGGCTAATGGGGAATGGGGTCCACTCAACCTGTTGGAGGCCTTCCTTTCTTTATTTTGACATCTTGAGAATATCAATGGAGCATTCAGACTGTCTTTCGCAGTTTCCATTGATACTGTCAGTTAACTCTTACTCTTGCCATATTACCAATCCATTTTCTCTGTTGCTTAAACATTTCTTTAATGTGACTGACTTGATTTCATACTTCCTTTTTTTGTACCATGTCTAAGTCAAATCACACCCACCAAGGAATGTTTCCATTATCCTTTGGATAATTCTCACTTTTGATTCTTCATAGACCTTAGTACTCGATAATGTTCAGTGTCTCATAATAATACTGTTTTAACACCACCATTCAAGAAATTAAGAGTGCACATGAATGAAAGGGAGTATGTGGTTGTTGTAAGTATTCTTTTAAAATTTTCCAAAGATGACCTACCTGCTTTATGTTACCCTCCTTCAAGTCTTATCCTTAAATATCCTCAGGGTAACTTTCCTTAGTTTGATTTCATCATATTTTCTTTGAATCTATTTTTCCATCCACCAATTCTTGCTGTTTTGTGAGATTATGCTGCTTAAAATCTTCCACTATTCTTCTCTATAGGGTTTTTAGGATAATGCCAAGGATTGGCATCCTTGGTTTTGAAGTCATAGTCATTTCTGGAAAAAAAGACCTTATTCCATCCAGATTTAATTCTCCCTTGAAATAAAGACAAGTTAAACAAAATCATCTAATAAAATGAGCACATTTGAATATATGATTACAACAATCTTCCTTAGGAGATCCCTGCCTCTCTGCTTTGAGTGTATAATTCCCCATCTATGCTGAGGGATACATGATGTATCATCTAGCCTCTAAGACTATCATTGGCTTTTTTTTCCAGTTACTCAAGAGATCAGCTTCCTTTCATTGATCCTCCCATTTATATAATCACAACTAATAAATTAGGGAAAACCAATACACAGCTTATCCTTATGTTCCACTTATGTCTATGCAACATCCAGAAAATGCAAGAAAGACCTTTCCCCTAAACCCAGCATAATGGGTAAACTCCCATGGAAAACCTATGGAAGCATGTGAACATGAGTAATACAGGACTGGCAAGCATAGACGGGTTCAGATCTGCATTATCTTGAGGGAAAAGAGGTCAGAGAATATTTGAGTTGAGGTTGAGAATTTAAAGAAAGTAAGTGAGGAGAGTGTTGTAGAACTAGTATGCTTAGATTTCAGCAAAGAATTTGACAAATTATCTCATATTTGTGAATAAGATGGAAAAATATTGGCTATGAGATATTGCAATTAAGTGAATTTGGAACTAGGTCAATGACCAAAACCAAAGAGCAGACTATAAACAGGTTAGCACGGAAGGGCCATTTCTAGAAGAGTTTTCCAAGCCCTATGCTGTTCCAACATTTTTGTTGGCAACTTCAATAATGACACAGAGAATGCATTTGCCAAATCTAGAGAAGCTTGTAGTGATGATAAATGCATTGGTTAAATGACTTTGGATCAAAAACAAAACAAAAAACCTGTTCACTCACACACTTTCATGTCTTCACTCACAAAATCCAGGATACCTGAAATGAACTACCAAACCCATTTCCATCTGTTGAATTTGCCCTTTAGGTAACACCTCCTTAATTAACACATTCCTTGACTCTCTTCTTTCTAACTAAAATTCATTTTTCTGGTCTCATATTTTTATAATGTTTTCCTTAGATCTCTTTTATAATTATTATGTTCCTTCTAACATCATAGTTTTACATATTTCATATTTTCCCCTATTAGATTGCAGGATCGCTGAGAGCAGAATCAACCATATCAATTTTCATATTCTCAGGATAAATGTATTTAATCTTCTTAAAATTAAATTAAATATAATAATATAAATTAAGAGTCAGTAGAGATATTAAAATATTATCTAATCTAATCCTTATGTAAGGAATCTTTTCATTGAAGGGTATAGAGACCCTGTCCTCACAGGACATTCAGTCTAGTAGGGCAACAAGGCATATACATAAATGATTATAATACAAAGGAGAGTATAAATTCATAAAGGAAGTAGGATTAAGGTGCTTTGAGAATTTAGTAAAGGAAGAAATAATAACAAACTGAAAAAAATCTGGAAATTTTCATAGGAGAAGTAGCATTTGAGATGGCCCTTAAAACACGGGAAAGATTTTTAACAGATGGCATAAAGTAGCTGAATTTTTCATACTATGAAGCTAAAATGAAAAACAAAAATAAAGAAGAGCTAAGCATCACAAGTGTATCCATGCTGAAAAATGAACACTAGGCAATGCCTGAAGCAAATAAGATGGTGAATAAAATCAATTTTCTGTCTACACTTCACTTTGGAATGCAGAATTCAGTTAGAATAAACCCACATGCCTTGATTAGATGTAATGCCACAAGAAAGTGAGGGCTGAGTTTGATGTACAAACGTTAATTGAGAACTTTAAAGATAATGAAAATCTTGACATAATCTAAGCCCATTTTTATTTAGAAATGGCTGGTAATGGTCAACATTCAATTAGAACATGTGATCTCAGAGCTCAAAGGGATCGTAGCTATTATCTAGTTAAATCCCCTCCATTTTAGAGAAGAAAAGTCTGAGGTCCAGGGAAGCAAAGAGATAAACAAGAACTCAGAGATCACAGGGTTGTAACCAAGAGCTGAAAGGGATATTAAAAATTATCTAGTCTAACCTCCTTGTTTAACAAATAAGGAAATCAAGCATCAGGGAAGTTAAAGGGCTTGTCCAAGGTCATATGGGTCTTCCGTAATACAGCTAAGATTAAAACCCAGGTCTCCACTGACACCAAATCCATAAACATTTACTGAGTTGCTTGTTAGGTACAAAACTCTGGGCTAGGCCTGAGGATTAACCAGGACTGAAAGCAGAAAATGGAACCTAAGGCCAAACCTTTTTTTCTTTAGTAGTATTTTATTTTTTTTCCCCAGTTACATGTCAAAAAGATTTTTAGCATTCTTTTTTACAAGATTTTGAGCTCCAGATTTTTCTCCTTCCCTCCTTCTCCTCTTCTGAAAATGGTGGGCAGTTTGATATAGCTTATACATGTGCTATAGTGTAAAAATATTTCCATATTAGTCATAGTTGTGAAAGAAGAAACAGATCAAAAGGACAAAAAAAACACAAAAAAGAATAAAGTAAGTAAAAAATATATTTCAATCTGTATTCAGAATCCATCAGTTCTTTATCTGGATATGGATAACAGTTTCTTTTGGGAGTCTTTTGTACTTGTCTTCAATCACTGCTGCTGAGAAGAGCTGAGTCATCCATAGCTGACCATCACCAATATTGCTGACACTGTGTACAATCTTTTGCTGGTTCTGTTCATTTTACTTTGCATCAGTTCATGCATATTTTTCCATGTTTTTCTGAAATGTGCCTGTCCATCATTTCCTATTACACAACAGTACTCCATTACATTACCATTACATTCATATACCACAGCTTGTTCAGTCATTCCCCAACTGATAGAAATCCTCCCAGTTTCTAATATTTTGCCACCATGAAAAGAGCTGCTATAAATATTTTTGTACATATAGGTCCTTTTCCCTTTATTTATGGTACCTTTGGGATACAGACCTAGCAGTATTGTTGCTGGATCAAAGAGCATGCACAGTTTGGTTGTCCTTTGAGCAGAGTTTCAAATTGTTCCCCAGAATAGCTAGATCAGTTCACAACTCTACCAACAGTCCATTTTTTTTTCCCCACATCTCAATTTTCCCACATCTCTCCAACATTTATCATTTTCCTTTTTTTTCCCCTATTAGTCAATCTAATAGGTGTGAGATGGTACCTCAGAGTTGATTTAATTTGCATTTCCATAATCAAAAGTGATTTAGAGCATTTTTCCATTTGCCTGTACATGGCTTTGATTTCTTCATCTGAAAACTACCTATTAATATCCTTTGACTTTTTATCAATTGGGTAATGGTTTGTAGTCTTATAAACTTGACTCAGTTCTCTATATATTTGAGAAATGAAGCCTTTATCAGAAACGCTTGCTGTAAAAATTGTTTCCCAGCTTTCTGCTTTCCTTCTAATTGTTGTTGTATTGGTTTTGTTTCTACAAACACTTTTTAAATTTAAGGTAATGAAAATTAACTATTTTACATTTTGTAATGCCCTCCATCTCTTGCTTAGTCATGAATTCTTCCCCTCCCCCATAGATCTGACAAATAGACTATCCTTTGCTCTCCTAATTTGCTTATGGTGTCACCCTTTATGTCTAAATCATGCACCCATTTTGACCTGATCTTGATACATGTATGAGATTTTAGTCTATACCTAGTTTGTGTCCTACTGTTTTCCAGTTTTCCCAGCAGTTTTTGTCAGATGGTAAGTTCTCATCCCAAAAGCTGAGGTTCTTGGGTTTATCAAACAGTAGGTTACTTTCTCCATTGACTACTGTGCTTTGTAGGGGCCATTTCCAGTTGACCTGATTTATATCTTGCCACTGGACCCAGATCACTTCAGAGGAGAAAATGAGGCTTTCACAGCAAAGTGACACTTTATATAGCCCTCCCATACTTAAATCCAATTCACTTGCAAATCATAGCATCACCTTTCTGATTCCATGGTCCTCTCTGAGAATGAAGGACAAACAACAATAAGAATTGTGTCTGGTATACCTATTGACCCACTCTGCTATCCACTTCATTTTATGGGAGAGTTCATCCCATTCACACTCCCAATTAAGATTACTACCCGTGTATTTCTCTCCATGCTGTTCTTCCCCATTTGTCCTCTCTCTACTTTCATCCTTTTCCTCCTCACCAGTGTTTACCTGTGTCTACCACCTCCCCAGAAGGCCAAATCTTTTGGAAAATTAACACATCTCAGATACATGAAGCTCTCTCACCTTTTAAATCCCCCCATAAGCAATTAACATCTGAAGTTCTCATTTAGACATTTGATTTTGTTGCCAAATTGTTAATTAATGTCTTTAAGTTTTGCCTCCCTTTATTGATTCAAAACTCAATAAGTATAAGAACCATCTTTTACTTTTGTATGCTGTTAATCTCTCCCCCCAGTCTAATTCCCCAACCTCCCAGTACCTAGCACAGTATTGCAAAAAAAAAAAAAAAAAAAAGCACTCCATAAACACTTGTTGGGTAGAACCAAAGATTAATGCATGGATGTCCCATTGTTCCTTTTCTTTTCTTTTTTTATTTTGGTCACTATCTCTCTCTCTCTCTCTTTCTCTCTCTCATACACACTCATACACACATATATTCACACATGTGTGCATACAGTCACAAGAGTTTTCTCTTAAGGTGGAAGTTTTAGAAGTATTCCTTTGATTTTCATGAACTTGTCAAAGAAATTGGTCCTAACCTTTTGAATTCTGACTATCCTGACTTTGTCATCCTATTAAAAGTTCTATCTACTTAAATTATAACTACTTGCAATAAAACCTTGTAATTTCCTACATTTCGTATCAAAGGAACTCAGGCATAAAAAACTTAGAGCTGGAAGGAATGTGAGACGTGATTTAATTAGAAACCTATACATGTTTTCCATTTAAAACTTTTTATTGATATCTTCTTTTTATATCATCATTTCTGAACATATCTTTCCCCCTTCCCTAGTTAGCCATCTTTTGTAACACAGAATATGAAAGAAAGAAAAAAATAAAAACATTGTAAGAAAAGAAACCAACACATCAACCAGGTCTGATACTATAGTATTTCTTTCACATCCTTAAGTCTCCTACCTTGAAACCCCATTTTAAAGATGAGAAATCTGAGAGCTAGAGAGGATAGGGGATTTTATCAATCACACAAAAGTTCTAGTCTTACAACCCAGCACAATAATCTCTCTACTGAACAAGGCTGACTCTTTTGGTATATATACCAGTTTATGAGAACCCTAACTTACCTAGTGGATTTTGTGACACAGAATTACCTGGAGGAAATGAACTGGTGAAGATTACATTATACTGACACAATAATTAGAACTTTACAGCTCAGGAGAGTGGCCAGGTCTACCCAGTCCTCTGGAAAAAGTGGACTTTCCCAGCATAAAAATGGTTTCATTTTCTTGTGTTGTATGTGTCAATGGGAAAAGCTGCATTCAATGGACTGTGCTATAAGCTGTTTGAAGTCTCTGGCACGGTGCACAATGGAGAACTGTGTGGCAGCAATGGCAACTCTGTCACAAAGTCAGTGACAGCTCTGCTCTGAGTGGTACCTTATGAGGTTTTTCCTAGTCTCTTAAGCACATCTGTGTCAGAGGTGGCAGGATCTTGGCAGTGAGTGATGATAACACTTTGGCAAAGTAATACTATCACAGGTCTATAGATCAAGAGCTGCGGTGGTCCATAGAGGTCAATAAGCCCAACCTCTTCATTTTACACAGGAGGAAACTAAGGCTAATTGAGTTGCCCAGTGTTCCAGAAATAATAAGTGTCTGAAGGACTTAACCCTTGGTCTTCCTGACTCCAAGTACAGTATTGTATCCATAGTGTCTAGTTTTCTTAATGTAGAAAACTATTGTGGACATAATAAGAATAATAGTTACAGTGTATACAGTAATCTTCTCTGTTATCCTTTAAGGTCAGTTCCACTTATTACGTGAAGCCTTCCCTCAGTCCCAGCATGTAGAAGTCACAGCATCACAGAATTTAAGAGTTGGAAGGCACCCCAATAGACCAAATTATTCATGCTTTCATGAAGATTTTTAATCTCCACTATAAGACAATAAACACTGATTAAGCACTTACTGTGCAACAAGGATATGTCCTATTTTGTACATTCTCTTCTTTGTTTGGTTTCTAGGAGAGAAATGAGGATCAATAGGCACAAGTATCAGGAAGAGAAATCTGGGGTAAGAAGAATTTCTTAAGAATTAGAGTTACCCATAAATGGAAATGTGGAAGTAATGAGTTTCCTGTCAAGGGGTATTCAAGGAAAATTTGGATGACTGTTGAAATTGTCTTAGAAAATATTCAAGTTTTTAGGTAGGGTTTGGAACAGATGCATTTCTAAGGTTCCTTCCAATTCTATGATTCTGATTTAATTCCTTTTATTTGGCTTTAATCATTTAAAGAGAGGACATCTGAAAAACAATTCTTGGCAAAATGTGCGGCTACATTCCCCCAAAGCATTTACAGGTCCTTAAAAAGGAAAATCATTTAAAATATCTTGCGTGAGGGATTATTGCAAGCCAAAAAGGAATTCTATCCAAAGAGGACTCAAAATAGGCATTTTTTTGAGGCTCTGGTATTTTACATCTCTAAGGATGGAGGGGAAAAATAAGAACCTTTCCAGTTTTTCTTGTCTATAGCAAGACAAGGGTATGAATTTAGACTTTGATTCTTTTGCTTGTGTCTCAGAAGCCTGAAATACAAATTCCCTTTAGGGGAAGTAGGTTAGCCCTCTGGACCTTTGCATGAAAATCTCCACCACAAGCACAGATCCCTAGCTCTTCATTAACTTAAAGTTTTAGAGCAATATGAGTGCAGTAGCAGGTAAGGGACAGCTAGGTGGTGCACTGGATAGAGCCCTGGCCCTGGAGTGAGGAGGATCTGAGTTCAAATCCAGCTTCAGACACTTACTAGCTGTGGGACCATTGGCAACTCACTTAACCCTGTTAACCTCAGTTTTCTCATCTGTAAAATGAGCTGGAGAAGGAAATGACAAACCATTGCAGTATCTTTGCAAAGAAAACCCATATGGGATCATGAAGAGTCAGACATGACTGAAACAACTGAACAACAGTAACAATGGGAGCTCAAGTTCATTGCTCAGGGTCACAATCACTGTGGCTCAGAAGCAGCACTTGAATTCAAGTCTCCTTGAATTCAGATTGGGTTCTCTATCTACTATGTCACACTTCCATTTAAAATTCTGATATCTCATACAAGAGAGGCATCATTTTTACAAGACGATATGTGTGAAGGCAGTTACTATTTTATGTTTATCTTTGTATGTGCTCAGCACATGGTAGGTATTTTAAAAGGAGCTTATTGGTTTATTGAGTTTAATTTTTCATTAGGCTCTCCGCTCATTTGATCTCTCCTCTCTCCATCTCTCTACTCCCCTTACCACCAAGTCTGGGCTCTCCCTTAAGACACCTTCTGTGTGCTTTTCAAGAACAGCTTTAGAAGGAGCAAAGGACCAAAAGAAAACTTTGAACAAGGAAATATAATGTTCTCTTCCTTGTAGAACACAGACAGAGGCAGCCTCCACTAATTAAATTGCCTTGGCTTGAGAGGGAAGTGGGTGATAGAGCTGCCTCCATAACCAACTCAGCCTCAAGCTCCTAATGAAGTTATTTCTTATGCCTAAAAAGTATCTGGCACCACATTGCTGGATGGTACATGCCAACAGATGAGGTAGGAGAGAACCTGGTCTCTCCCTTAATAAACCAAAGAAAGACTAATCCTTCCCAAGTTGGCAAAAGACGAAAAAAAAAGCAAAATCTTGTTTATATATTTATCACTGTGTAGGGTCCTCATCAGTAAAACAATAACTGTACTGTGGTCCAAATTCAGAAAATATAATCATAACAGTTGGGACTAGTCTTCCAACAATGAGAATCAACTCCTTTAGAACACAACTTATAATGAGAGGAGAGGTGATTTTTCTCCTGTGTGGAATTGGAGACTTACTCAGATTCCATATATCTTTTGGCAAAGTTCCATAACAAAAGCCTTCTCCAAAGACATAAGGGCTAGCATATGCTATTGGTTCCATTTTAAGCAAATGCAATTTATGAAACTTGACTTAGAATATGAGGTAACATGGTACTGAGGTGCAAAGCTCAGAGTCTAGAGTCAGAGGACCAGGGTTCAAATCCCACTTCTGATACCTACTACCTAAGTGACTTGGGAAAGCCATCTAAGCTTCTTAAGACTGCTTCTTCATTTTTTACAGGTGCTGAAGGATAGACAGCTCTCTTTCCTTCTATCCTTGAGTCTTCTCTCCATCAGGCAAATATCCCTAATACTTTAAATGATCTTTCTTTAAATCCTTTTCCCATTTTTAAAAAGGGAGTTGAATCTCTGAATTTGTACTTTATGCTACAGACAAAAGAGTGTCACGGAAGATTCATAAAATATCTTGTAAGCAGTCCTATGGTGGAGGATTCAAGACTCAAACCCAGGTTTTCAGGTTTTAAGTTCAGGGATCTCTACTACTATGTTGTTAAGTCATTTCAGTCATGTCCTACTCTTTGTGACCCTGTTTAGGGTTTTCTTGGCAAAGATACTGGAATGGTTTGCCATTTCCTTCTCCAGCTCATCTTACAGAAGAGGAAACTGAGGCAAATGGGGTTAGGTGACTTGTACAGGGTCACAAGTGTCTGACGACAGATTTGAACTCGCTGAGTCATCCTGATTCCAAACCTGGTGCTAACTAGTTGCCCCTTCCCCCACTATGCCATAAATTAAATCAACTTTGGTTTCTTTTCTTTGGAAGAGAACTAAAAATGTTCTCCACTTGACCTGTCATTGATACTCTGATTATTCTCTGTAGCCTTACTTTTGATAACCAACAAACATGCTAAGCATGTTCAAAGGCACCAAGCCATAAGGGATAGGAATCTTGCTTACAATCAAGAAAAGAAATGCTATTTTCTCCACACAAAATTTTCTTTGTACATATCTGCTGATCAAAATCAAATCCATCCTTCAAGATTGGGCTCAAATACGGCTTCCTACATGAAGCCTCCCCTGATGTCACACACCTGACCTAATGTCAAATGCAGAATCTAAGTTGAAAAAAGAATACAGACCACAACATTCTGACAAATGATCATTGAGGCTTCATTTAAGACATTCAGTAAATAGGGAGCTCACCATTTCATGAGGGAGTCTGCTTCACTATGGATCACTAATTACTCAGATTTTTTTTTTCCTTATATCAAACCTAAATCTGCCTCTTTTTAGCTCCCTTCCATTGTCCCCCAGTGCTACACATTGAGATTAAGGAGAATATGTCTAACACCATTTCAACATGACAACCTGCAAATGCTGAAGGATAGTTATCTTACCTACCCTCCCCTAATTCACGAAGCGCCATCCCCGAGTCTTCTCTTCTCCAGGCAAACATCACCAATACTTTCAAATGATGTTCCTTAAAACTCCCCTGCCTGTTGTGAATGATAGAGTACTCTGTACTGCTCTTATAGAATTTCTTACATTCAACCCAATATTTTGGTTATTGATGTATCTCTTATTTCTCTGGCTATGATGTAAACCTGTTATACGCAGGAATCATTTTGTAAAAGGTCATGTGAGTAAGCTTTGGAATGGCAGATTATTCCATTCGATGTTGTGTTTATTGGCAGTAACTAGCACAGTGCCTGGTTTGAAGTAGGTCCCTTCATAAATACTTGTTGATTAATTGATTGATCCAGGCAAAAGTGTATTAATTATGCTGAAATTCTACATGTATTTAGAAGTCTTGTACTTACCTCCCACTCATCCCTTTTATTATTTTAATTTTTTTTCAATTAAGAAACATCTATTTTCTCTTCCTCCTCCCTACCTCCCCCATTAGGATGAAAAAAAAAACACCTTGTAACAAATATACATAATCAAGCAAAAGTAAATTCCCACATTGGCCACTAGTCCCCTTTCTTCAAAAGGTCTATGATTTCATTGTTTTGCTAGTTCTTACAATGACGTAACCCACGGCTACTTCACAACTAAAATCCTAGTCATACTATTATCTACAATTTCTCAAACATAGTTCCATGTTTTCCTATTTCTGGGTCTTTTCTCACACTATTTCTTTGACTTGGAATGTCTTTCCCCTTCCCTTTCTTCACCTGTTAAAATCCTACCTGTATTTCAAGGCTATATCTTGAACGTCATTCCTCCCACCCACCCTATGATGCCTCCTCCAGTCTTCCCAACTGAATGTGCTAATTTTAACCTTTGTTCTATTTCTTCTGGCCTCAACAAAGGACAAGGCAGAGGAAAGATCTAAACGTTGCACAGTCGTACAATATAGACACTGGTGGAGATCTCACGGCAAGGCAATGAGGGCCAGAGTTTGTGTCTTCTCCAGTGCTGGAGGAGATTACAGACCCAGTTGCCAAATAAAAAAATCTAGATTCTAAGACATAACAGAGGCAAAGGGGAATGCAGTCAGCTGCAATGAGTCGACAGAATCAAAGGGAACAGGCTAGCAGAATCACCAGTCTGAAGCCAAAGCCAAGAACATAAATAGAAATAAAAGCTGTTA
This sequence comes from Pseudochirops cupreus, assembly GCA_028627135.1. NCBI lineage: Eukaryota > Metazoa > Chordata > Mammalia > Diprotodontia > Pseudocheiridae > Pseudochirops > Pseudochirops cupreus. The sequence goes on from CM053582.1 coordinate 147,461,135, forward strand.
TTTATCTGGTGATATAAGGTTTACAAAATGCTTTACATATACATCAAAACAGAATCATTGACAGGCCAAGCGAGGAGCCTGAGCTGAAGCAAAATATTTTCTTGATTTAAAAAATAGGGATAATAATAGCACCTAACTCAATGTTGTTTTGAGGATCAAATGATATGATATCTATAAAGATATTTGTAAACCTTAAAATACTATATAAATGCCAGCTATTATTAAGAGGTAGCAAGGTAGCTTGGTGGATAGAGTGCTAGATCAGGCATCAGAAAGACCTGAGTTCAAATTCAGTCTGAGACACTTACTAGCCATGAGACTCTAAGCTAGTCGCTTAGCCAGAGTCATCTCAGCATCTTCATCTATAAAATAGGGATGATGCCAGCACCCTAAGTACTCTATGAATGTCGGTGTTGTTATCATAAGTATTATCATTATTATTTCTCACCCCCAGTGAACAAGTGGGACTTTGGCGAGGTGTGTCTAACAAACCACATCCTCTCTTCCAGAGAAAGAAATACAATTCTTGCTCAACAGCTCTACTGATTAGTTTAGAGAAAGAATATTCAAGGCAAACACTTCCAAATTGAGTCACAATGTAAGAGAAACAGTGTAAAAAAGGCAGGTAATTACTGGTTAACCACTGACTTATTTATAAGTGGGGAAAGGAGCTACAGATGGTGGTTCTCTGACAGTGGTCAGCAGAGGGCCACTAATCAATCAATAATCATTTATTATGTGCCATACACTGTGCTAAGTAATATATATATATATATATATATATATATATATATATATGTATGTATGTGTGTATGTGTGTATGTGTGTATACACATATATGTATGTATATATATATATGTATAAAGCATGCAATAACCCCTGCTCTCAAGAAGCTTCCATTCTACTGGGAAAAACAAGAAGCTATGTAAGTAGGTATAAATATACAAGATGAATAAATATATGCAAGTTCATTGAGGAAGGGTTAGGGTACTAGTCCTAACCTAAACCTTTGACTATGTCTCAAAAGTCTTCAGGTAGAAAGAGTTGCTTGTGCTGCATCTTAAAGTAAGAAAGATATTTTATGAAATGGAGACGAAGACTGCATTCCAAGCATGGGGAACAAACACTAGGAATGAAGGGTGGAGTGTAAAGAAGAGAAAAGCCCTTTGGAGGGACTAAAGGGTACAGAAGGGAATAGTGCATAATGAGGGAAGGGGCAAGGTTGTGAAGGTCTATCGCTAAATGCTACACAGAGGAGTTCTGGTCATCTGTACTGCCTGGCCCCCATGTCTATATTTCTCTTCCTCCTCTTGTCCATCACCTGGTTTCCCTGGCTTCAAGTTCTGATTAAAATCCCTAATTCTGTAAGAAGTCATCCCTAATACTTCTTAATTCTAGTGACTTCTCTCTGCTGTTTCTGATTTATCCTGTATAAGGCTTTTCTGTATATAATTTACAGACCACCTCCCCAAGGAGACTGTGAGCTCCTTAAGGGCAGTGACTGCCTTTTGCCTTTCTTTGTATCCCCAGTGCTTAACATAGTTGCTGGTACATAGAAGGTACTTAATAAATATGTGACTGATTGATTTTATATCTGATCCTAGAGGCAATCGTGAGCTACTAGAGTTTATTAAGTATGGAGTGACAAAGTCAGATCTACATTTAAGGAAAATCACTTTGGCAGCAGGGTGGAGGATGAATTTGAGTCAGGGAAAGACATGTGGCAGATAAAACAATTATGAGGCTATCACAATACTCTAGGCAAGAGGTGATGAGGGGTGTTAACTGTGTAATCAGAGAGATGGAGCTGGACATGAGATGTTTTGAAGGCAGAAGTGAAAAGATAAGGCAAAGGACTGAATAGGTGGGTAGAGAAGCGTGAGCAGTTGAAAATAACACCTCGGTTACAAAGTTAGAAGACTAGAAGAACTCTAATGCCTTCAACAGGAAAAAAGGAAGTATGGAAGAGGGGAACAATTAGGAAAAAAGGTAATGAGTTCTCTATTGACCATTTTGAGTTTGAGATATCCCCAAGATATCCACTTTGAAATGTCCGATAGGTGATGAAACATTAAAATTCAAAAGCTGCTTGCAAAAAGATAACAACTAAACCCATGATGGAACAATCAGAGCCCTCACACACTCCAAATTCCATACATGCAGTTAGAATCAACCTTTATTTCACTATTAGCTTTTCGAATGGCACATTACTAATTTTTGATTATAGACTACCTAATTATTTTTGCCCTGTGAACATCAATTTCCTGAGTCCATGAAGTGCTCAAAACTACTGTTAAACTGAGATTTAAAACACTGTCAATATATGAACCAAGCCAATAGTTAGGCATTCTGTAACAAAAACATCTGGACGACTGACAACTCAGTACTGAACTGAATTGATTAGATACAAAAGCATCACACAAGCATGGCTTCTACCTATGCAAACTTGGTCTAAAAATCATGGTTACAGAAATATGGAAAGAGGAACTATAATGTAGGGGAAAGAATGCCAAACTTAAGAGTCAAGAAGAACTCAGCTCAAATTCAGCCTCTGACATTGCTTTGTTGTATATGACACTGTGAAGTCTCTCTAGCTCTCTCTCTCTGTTTTCTCATCCATAAAATGAGTACAATTAATACCTGGAATATTTACCTTTCAGGATTATTGTGAGGCTCAAATAAGATAACATATATTCTGGACTTTGGGAACTTTTAAGCTCTATGTAAATGTTAGCTATGATTACTGAAACACTTGGATGTCAGTACTGGATACTGCTTGCAACAATCCATCCAAGAAAAATTAAATTGGGTAAGAAAAATTAAATTGAATCTCACCTTAAAGTATAAACACACTTCTCATTGTCAAGCTCCAGTTAAAATAACAAATTGTTTTGCTGCTTTTTCAAAAAATAAGGAATTCATTCATTCATGACTAAGGCAATTTGAAAAAGAAAACTTTAACCTTGTCTCTAGTAGGTAAGAAGCATAAAATTAAAATTAATTGTGAAAAGATTTTAAAGCAAAAGAAGACATTTTTTCCCTCCCTGTTCATTTATAGATTGCATAACTCCATTTGAAAATAATAACAGGCACAGAAGTGTCAAACAAGAACACAGTGTGTGTGTGTGTCTGTGTGTGTGTGTGCGCGCGTGTGTATGTGTTAATGAAATGAGAGTAGTTACTCTGTGAACATTTTAGAAAGAGATCTTGGTACTGAGATAATTCTCAATAAAGAGAAATGTAGGTCTCCTTTCTATCTACTTATATAGCTGAGAGATAATAGCAATGAAGATATCCACCAAAGAAGCAAAAAAAGGTTGGGAAGGACAAACTATTAGACAATCATGATTTTGACTTTCCAATTCACTTATCCCCGCTTATCACTGCTGGCACTAGATTAGCCAGTGGCTGCATCACTGAGTTTTTGCTCTTTGGGCCTTGGTCTCCTTCTTACAAAAACAGAGGGAAGTTAAACTAAATAATCTCCAATGATTTTTGGAGTTTTTACTAAAGCTCCATGGTTCTTTGTGAGTCAATAACCAACAAAAACGCCTACAGCAGCCGTGAAAGTCCTACTGGCATTTTTGTGTGTGGCCACATTGATAGGGTAAATGTTCAATGCCAAGTAGGGAGCATGAAGGCTTAGGAAGCCTCATCAGACAAGGCCCAAATCATTTAGACTCTTGTCATAAGATCACTAAAGCACAACTGTCTAATGTGTCTTTTGGGTGGGAACATTAGTGTCTTTCAATGATGCAATGATAAATGCAGCACCATTTGTTTAGGTCAACACGTTGGCAACCTCTTCTGGTAACCTGGAAACAAATGACCTATATTTATCCCTTCCAGATCTGAACCTAACAAACAAGAGAAATACATGTTTATATTCCTCCAATACCCCTCTGTATTCTCTTATATACAATATTGTAAAATCATTCCAAAATGAGTAATTATTCGAAATGGGCAAAGTGCCTCCATATCTCAAGTGCTCAAGAAAGGCTTATTGACTGGTATCGAGTGCTGCAGTGACATAGAATTCTAGTGATTGCTAATATTTGCTATCAAGGGTACCTGTTCTGTCAAAACAAAGGCCACTCTCGCTAGGTGCTTTTCTCTCCAGAGGGAAGACGTAAGCATGCAGTACAGGTCGGATCTGGGGCAAGGCCTGTACAAACACAGCCCAGAGGCCAGTTTGACTGGAATACAGTCAGTAAATGGAAGGCATGTGAAATCAGTCTGGAAAGGGTAGTCTGAAGCTAGGCTGTGAAGGGTTTGAAATGCCCCCCACCTGAATGCATTGTTGCCAATTCTCCTCCTGAAAGGTCTACCAGACCTAAGATTCACCTGATGTTCCCTCATCCCAGAGCTCAAGTAGACAAGTGGTGGGGGGAATCCACAAAGTGAGTGTTTTTTTGCCTAGCAACATCTTTAACTTAAAGTCAAATGGAGAAACTCAGATACTAAATAAAAAGAAAGGACTTAAGGGAGAGAGAAGAAAAAACAAAGCCTGAACCTTAACTTCTTATCACTGGTTTAGCTAGTTTAAACTAATTTGTAATATATTGAGTTAACTATAGAAGATACTTTTCCTTTAACAGCCTCACCATGAGTACATGACAAAGTTATATTGGGAAAGACAAAGGTTAAAACAGGGCCCCTTCAAAATTTTGCTTAAAAGACCAAAAATTAAATTTAAATTTCCATTTACATATATGTATATGTGTATGCATATATTTCTTGTTCTTAAATCTGTGTCTGAGACAGTGCCATGACACCAACATTTGGATACTGCGGGGATAAGATGAAGAAACCATTCCCAAAGAGTAATGCTGGTACAGAAGGATGGCAGCCATGTAACAGGGGAGATACCAGTGAGCAGCCCTCCCTCTCCACTGTACCAAGCTCTATAGGAAGGCTGGTAGCTCAGACATGTAATGAACTATACACTCTAATTCCAGGTCTGAAGCCACTCAGAGATCAAGCTTATACAGGATTTTGAACAAAGAACTAATGTAGCACCAACAGGACACTGCCTCATCATACCATGGGAAAGGCACTAGGATAATATGAATTACTGAAACAGGGTATTTTCTGACTTGCCTAATAGGAAATGAGGAACAGAAACTCAGAAAACTTAACTCTAAGTGAACCACAGCAAGTGGGACTTGACTGTCCTGAGAATGATTGAGGAGGGCAATGCCTAGTCTCCTGGTCATTTGACCCACAGCATACCTGCATCTTGGGGGCTGGGACCATATCATTCATAGTGGTTTTTACCATCTCACAGGCACCACACGTTAGGAAGAACATTGGCAAACTGGCATTGTACCAGAAGAGAGTGACTGGAACAGTGAAGCGTGGGATGGAAGGAGGAGGTTGAAACCATGTCATATTTAAAAGAACTGAAGAGGAGAAAAAATACGTATTTGCATAGGTAAAGATATAGTTGTGAATGACTATCAAGTGAGAAAAGGATTAGAATTTTTCTGTTCACTCCAAATGGAGAACTTTAAAAGGCAAAGAATTTAGTTCTCTGTAAGAAAAAAAGTTAATAATAATTAGTAATTAGAGCTATGCAAAACAGGAAATCAATAATCAGTCAAAAACATTGATTAAGCATCTACTATATTCCAGGCACTAAGTGCTAGCAATCCCAGTGCATAGTATATCTCCTGACACTCACTAGGTGCTTAATAATTGCTTGCAGACTGATGGAAGGTCAATAAGAAACTAGATGACCATTTTTCCTTTTCTTCTTTTCTTTTTTGACAATTGGGGTTAAGTGACTTGTTGAAGGTCACACATCTAGTAAGTGTGTCAAGTGTCTGAGGCCAAATTTGAACTCAGGTCCTCCTGAGTCCGAGGTTGGTGCTGTATTGACTGTGCCACCTAGCTGCCCCTTAGATGACCATTTTTCAATGATGTTTTAGAAGGGATTCTGGTTCAAGTTGGACTAGGTGATCTATAAGGTCCCTTTCCACTCTGAAATTCCATGATTCTGTCACCTGAATACTTTGCACAAGATATCTGAATAAAGCTTAAAGACTCTGGCCCTGTGAGAGACTAATCCTTTAAAACCATGTAGGTTTGTTTTTTTCCTATGCATCCTATTGTTATTCAAAAGAATCACTTAATTTCAGAAACAGGTAAATTATAATTATATGGCCAGTTACACCATACTTGCCTTTTGAAATATCAAAACTGACACATATACAAACAAATATAAGTAGCTCTCATGAGACAAAAATCCTATTGCATGCCTACCCCATTATGTCATATTGTGTTAATCTCACTGAAAGTCTGAACTAAAATTCACCTCAAACTAAGACTGGCTCCAACTAGGCTGCCATGTTACAGAAGATGACACGATTGTGTATATAACAATGCCCACAACGTGACTCAGAGAGTGGCTGAAAACCGATGTCTTATTAAGAAGTCTAGGGTTCTAACAATCAGCACAGGTATCTATCTGTTGGATCACCAATCATCCCACAATGACTCTGGGAACTCAGAAGGCATGTGCTGTCCCTTAAATTATTTTACCATTTATCATCTAGTCAATACCCAGCTGTAAGTAAAGTATGGAGCCAGGTTCCTACACCACTTAGTGACAATGCTTGAAGGCTGAGCCTAGGATTTATCCTTCTCTGTCCTCTCTCCCTATCCCACTCCATAATCTCTGTGCTAGCACTGTGTCTTCTCTAGTAGACTCATATATATAGACACATATATGTATATATGTACATACATATATATATTTGATGGAAGCCTACTGCATACTTTGAAAAGTATAAATACCTTATCTTGGCATTCAAGATTCTCCACAAATCTGGCTCCAACCTACTTTTGAGTTCTGTCTTAGATTATATGCCTTCAAAACCTGTGTTTCTGGAGACAATTCTACTCCCTTTTCCTCACTCTGCTCCATCTCATCTCCATGTCTTCTTTAGGCTATCTCATGTGCCTGGAACAGATGCATCTCAAAGTTCAGCCTGCTGAAGTCCTTTCCTTCAACAGCCAAAGGAGATGCCACCCCTTCTGTGGATCCTTTCTTCACCACCCCAACAGAAGAGAACTGTTAAAACTTAAAATGCCTCTCAGAAATTTGCTTGGTTTTCCTTTGGACTTGCTTCATTCTCTTTTTTTGTCATGGTTTCTTACGTATTCATATGTCTCTCCCCACCTTTAAAGGTAAAAGTCTGTTAAGAGCAGGGATTGTGCTTATGTGCCTTTGTATCCTTGGGGTCTTGTGCATTGGAGGCACTGAATAAATCTGGCCGAATTGAACTAAATGAATGATCACAGGATCAGAGATTTAGAACTCTCCTATAAAAGATGAGATGAGGACATCATTTAACTATTGTACAACTTGGGCTTTGGGTGAAAAGTGCAAGCAAGCTGACATCAATGAAATTATAATTAAAATGATCAAAGATAGGAAAATGCTTTCCAAATAAAATGTACTGCACAAAAAACTAATGCTATAATTTACCTTAATGGCAATCAAACATTCAATTTGCAAACTGCTTTAGGATGGCAAAAGAACTGATAGACCATTTACTTCGCTGGCTTCTTTCCATTGAAGAGAGGAAAGAAGAAACTCATTACTGTAATGCCATGCACCAGCAGATTCCCAAAGGAATGCTACTGTGAACAGCCTTTAGAGTTCAGATTACAAAATATAGTGAACACTCTGTTTATTCCATTACAAATCAAGACAAACATTCAAAACATTATAATATTCACAACATTACATCTTATCACAGAAAATGGCCACACAGTTTTCACTACAGTGGCCACAATA
>CM053582.1:147469438-147517415 GCA_028627135.1 Pseudochirops cupreus
TTTGCTCCACTCTAATTCTGAAGGAATTATTCTCTTCAGAAAGCTTTTGAGATTCTTTTTCCATCAGGCAAATTCAACTTTTAAAGGCATTCTTCTCATTGGCTTTTTGGGCCTCTTTTGCCATTTGAGTTAACCTATTTTTTAAGGTGTTATTTTCTTCAGCAAGGTTGTTGATTCTCTTTTCATGATTTTCTTGCATCATTCTTATTTCTCTTCCCAATTTTTCCTCCACTTCTCTCATTTGGTTTTCAAAATCTTTCTTAAGCTGATCTATGGCTTTTAGGCAGTCTTCATGTTTCTTGGAAGCTTTTGGTGCAGGAGTTCTGACTATGTTGTCTTCCTCCCATTCCATGGTTTGATCCTTCTTGTCCCCAAAGAAGGAATCTAGAGTTAGGTTTCTGTTCTTACTTTGCTTCCTTTGCCTGTTCATGTTGTCAAGTCAATGATTTTTTTTTAGCTCTGTGGAACTCTGCTTCCAGAGGGGAAAGCTCTGTCCCAAATTGCTGGGGTTTTCCCAGCTGCTGGAGCTATTAGGGGGCTGTCATTTTTTTGCAGCTCCCACCAGCTTTGGCTCACTGAAAACACACCCCAGGACCACCACCCAAGACCACGATCTGGATCCAGGCCGCTCAAGGCAAGAGCGCTTGGCCTCTGAACAATTGCTTGGCCCCACTGCAGTCTGCAGGCCGGGAGCTGTGAAGTAGCCATGTGGAGGCAGCTGCAGGGCCACCTCTTCTTCTGCTTCCTTGCCCTGGAGGCAGTTTGGCCGTACTGCTTTTCTTCTCCAACTTTAGCAGAGTCTCACTGACCTTTCACTTAGTCCTTTTTTCTTATGGCTTGATAATTCTAGAAACTGCCACAGCTGCAGTTGATCCACTCTCCTGAAGTTCCAGCTGCAGCTTGTCCTGGCCTCCCACTCCCCCTCCTCCCCCCCCAGCCCAAGTCCCAGTTTCAGCCTGGGCTGCTTTTTGCTTCCAGCACTGAGATGATCCCTTCAAGCTGTGCTGCCTTCAGCAGGAGGTGTATTTGTGTGAGTTTTAGAGCTCTAAAATTTGTTTAGAGTCATATATTATGGGTATTTGAGGTGGCTATGTGGGAAGCCTTGCTTCTCCTATGCCGCCATCTTGACTCTGTCCCCTCAAACCACTTTTTCTATCTCCCCTGAGAATCCACTGGAGACAGGCCAGGATGTCTCATTCAAGCACTCCAAGAATAGCAGCCCTCCCTTCCCCCACCAGTGGCGCCTACTTCTAGTCTATCCAACATCCTGGAGAAACAACCTTTTTGGAGATGCAACCTGACAACTGTCTCTGCAAGTGCAGCAACTCCTGCTTTCTCAGTAGCCACAAGCTCCTCAAAGCCTAAGAAAGAAATTCATTGTCACTAAACGCCTTGGCACCATCAGATGGTTCAGCATCAGACATGGATGTGCATTACACATAGTGAGTGCTTAAGAAATGGTTTTTTAAAAATTCATTAATTTATTCTGAACAAATAGAGAACTGATTATTTCTCTGCATAGCCATTCCACTTTTAGACAGTTCTCATAATTTTCATTCTTATTTTTCCTCTTCTTTGCATCAAATAAAAATCTGGCTCTTCACCTTCCACCTGTTCCTCCTAATTCTGCCCTCTGGAGCAAAATGGGCCGTGTCTAATGATTCTTTCAGGTGACTCACTAAACACTTTTCTGTTTCTGCTCTGAAGAAAGCTATCTCTTTTCCTCAGTTTTTCTCCTGTGAGCTGAGAGAATGGGAAGCAGAAAAGAATGCATGTACGGTTATCACTTCCACATTGTGACTTTTCTCATCAGGGTTTTGATATATCGTGAGTTGGAATAAAAAATTAAATGGGAATTTTGGGGGAGTTTTATGGAAACTGTAAGTGACATGTGAAGGCCAGTAGATGAGACAGAACCTATGACCAAATATTAACCAAAATTTTACAATAAGGGACTGTAATCATGCCATAATAGAAAAAAAAAATCAGACTTCTCTGGTATGAAGAAAGGGCCAAAATGTTTTATATGAATTTTCCAGAGTGCAGGGCCCTATGATATGGAAGGGATAAGTGTATTCCTAGATGTTGTCTTGTATCCCTGTGATCTTGATAAAGTCAGTTCATCTTTCTTTATGTTTTAGTGTCCCCAATTACAAATTAAAGATTAACGGGAGTTCTAAACCTGGGGTCTATGAAATTTCTAAAAAGCATTTTGCTAACTGTACATCACTATAGTTGGTTTCCTTGGTAATCCTATATTTTATTTTATACATTTAAAAAAAATTTGAAAACTTTGTTCTCAGAAGGATTTGATAGGTTTTGCCAGACTGCTATAGGAGTCTATAAATACATACTCACACAGGAGCGCCCAGGCACACAACCACACCCACACAGTTAGGAACATAAAAGATAAGAAGAACCAATGTTCCTTGTCAGGATTGGGTGATTTGTCCCAAAGGTTGCCAGGATTCAGACGGCATTTCCTGTAATGCAGAGACTTCCATGTTTGTAGTCAAAAAATCCTCCCAGCTGGTTCTGTTACTTGCTGACTATGGGGCTTTTGGTTAAAGTGCTAGTTCGAACCCTTGTTTATCTGCAAAAGGAAAATATTAATACTTTCTATACAGAGTTATTTTGAGGATCAAATGAGATAAATGCATGCAAAAACACTATGGAGCTATAAATTGCTGTACCATTAATGTGGCTTTTATATATGCATCCTTGCAACACACTGATTCTGGAAATGATACCTTTAATTTTGAAACAAGGAGACACAGTAGAATAAACTAATATTTGATAACAGTAATTAGGTTTCTACCCAGCTTTAGCAGTTCAGAAATACCAAGATAGTTATTTGAATTAAATGTTCATATCACAGATTCTAAAACAGCACCTCACTGAACTCAATAATGCTTTGAGCTAAAAAGGAAAATTTGCTCCACTAAGCCACCAGAGAAATTGATTGATAGTCACTTTAATTGGGATGGTATTGATCATTTAAGGCTTCCATGGGAACCTGTGAGATATTTCATGGAAGGAAATGCAGTGTTGAAAAAAATATTCCAAATGAATTGGCCTAATTTTAAAAGAACTAGAAGCAATAAAAAAGCTGGAGGTGGGATGGGGAGAAAATGCTTAGCACACTTGATTCATTTGCGTGTATAAATGTGTGTATGTACATTGCACACAATGCATTTTATGTGTGTATATATATATATGTGCATTGCAATGTACATTGTACATTGCTACATGTACACAGTGCATGTGTAGGATATGTACACATAATGTACATGTGTATGTAAACACATGCATATATGTGTGTAAACACATACATGTATACATTTGAAGTAGCAGAGTTCTCATATGTGATAAGGAAATACTAGGAGACAAAGATAAATTTTAAGCAAAATTGTTTTCCCAAATTCCCATCCCCTCCTTCCCTGTCCCTCACATATAGTATCAGGAAGACAAGAGACACATTAGGTCTAGGTCAAGTCTTTTAAAATTTCAACCCAGGAACTGTGAACAACAACACAAATCATGATGATATAAATAGTTATCTTTTATTTAGTGCTTTAAATATTGCAAAGAATTTGGCACACGTGCTGAGTACCTCAGTGGATAAAGCACAGGAGTTTGAGAGAGGAAGGTCTGAATCTGAATCTTGTATCAGACGCTCCTTAGATGAGTTACCCTGAGAAAGTCACTTGAATCCACTCTGTGCCAGTCTGCTCGTTTGTAAGATGAAGGTAATCCTAGCACCTACTTCTCAGGGTTGTGGTAAGGGTCACATGAGTTAACAAATGTAAAGCATTTTTCAATCATTAAATACTAGTCATCATTATTACTTTTATTATTATTACATCACATTTGATCCTGACAACAACCCTGTGAGGTAGGTACTATTATTATTCCCATTTTACAGATGAACAGACTGAAGCAGGCAGAGGTTAAATGACTTGCCCAGGGTCACACAGCTAAGTAGTATCTTAAGGGGTATTTGAATTTGGCTCTTCTTAACTCTAAATCTAACATTCTGTCCACTGTACCACCTATGAAGCAACCTATGAACGAATATGATTACCTCTGATATTGCCGAGTTGAGGGCAGTTAGGTGGAGCAGTGAATAGAGCACTGGCCCTGGAATCAGGAGGACCTGAGTTCAAATTTGGCCTCAGATTCTTGACACTTACTAACTGTGTGACCTTGGGCAAGTCATTTAACCCTGACTGCCTTTTCTTCCCTCCTCAAAAAGCAAACAAAAACCCAACAACAGCAAAAAAATAAAATTGCTGAGTTGGAAGATGGGATTTATTTGGAGAGAGCCCTCTAAAAAGCAAACAAGCCCAGACTCAGAAGATCTATAATCTCTCTAACATTATGCTCCATACTGATCTCTGGATTGCAGACTTCATCATAATGTACTCTATATAACCAATGACCACAGAGTTCAGGAAATCACTGGTGTGTGAGTCCAACAATCAAAAAGATGGCCTCAAAGAAGCTCTTAATAAATGCTGACTGACAGATTGCTGGATAAACAGGCTCATTTCTGCTGAAAGGCCTCTTCTTGAAGATATGATAGAGGATATTTCTGTCCTGGTACAAGTTAGACTAGGTGAGTTCAGGTCCTTTTTTCACTTTGGAGAATCTGTGATCCAGCCCTTTCCCTTGAAGCATTTACCATCTATCCATTCTAGGACTATGAGTTCTTTGAGAACAAAGAGATTCTTTTTCTATTTGTATCCTCTGTGACTAGTACAGAGAAAGTGTTTAATAAATGCTTTTTCCCCCTTCATTCATGAGCACAGGCAGCGTGGTAGAATAGAGCCCTAGACTGGAAGTTAGGAGGCTGCCTTGCAAATCTCTTCTCTGATGCTGACTGTGTTGCCTTGGACAAATCATTCGACCTCTCTCAACATCCCTTTGCTCATCCATTAACATGGGTAGTTATACTGGCCATGCACAACTTCTAAGTCTGCTGTGAGCTATGTTTTTTGTAAACTTTAACAACCATAAAGATACGAGTTATTATTATTAATTATTATTTTTAACAGAGTTCCTATTAAGAGCAGAGAGCTCTGTGCTAAGGCCTGAAGGTTTTAAACAGTGGTTCTCAACCTGGGGGTCCAACTTTCACAGGGGTCACCTAAGACCATCAGAAAACACATTTTTCCGATGGTCTTAGGAACCGAGACACCACTCCTCTATCCATCTCCAGGTGGGTCTGCCCACATGCAGATTCGCCCATATACAAGCATTAAAGGGTGACAGCATTAGGAAGGTTGAGAACCACTGGAACTTTAAACAAAACGACTCCCTTCTCCTGTAGGAGTTTATAGTTTAATGAAGGGAGTGGAGCACACGATCCCTGTGCAAGCAGTGACGCCACAGAATGGATCCTAAGGGAGATTCAAGCAGTGGATTATACAGTGTCTCTGAAGACATTTCCAGTTGGTTTTGGGAGAAGAAACAGACCCATTTATCACCAGTGACGCTGTCATTTGGTTACCACCTCTTAGTGTTTTCTTACTTTTTACTCTCAGTTTATGAATACTGACTACATAATCCGATGGGAATTTGAATGGGAAGTAAATAGGCCCCAGCACATTAGTGGCAGGGACAGATACCAGTAGGTGTTGGATAAGCCTTCTTGATAGAGCAATGTCTTGAACAGTCTAAGCCCCTGAGGCCGATATTGAAAATACACCACAAAAACACAATAAAATAAAAATACACACAGAAGTGCATCATCCAGCATTAAGATTCTTTACTGCCGGGAATGGAAATCAATGACAAAGGGATTATTATAGGGAATTGCTCTGAGTTAAACTTTAGTTTAATGAACACAGCATGGGAGTTTTAAAATGAGAATTTGCCCAAACTTTTTTTATTTTGTTGTTTAACATGGTGCTATCCTTCAAAGTTATCTTTTTTCCCCCCTAGAGGTAATTATTTTTGATGGTCCAGGTGTTATGTCTCCCTGCTACTTCTAAGTGACTTCTGTAGCTTTCTGCCTGTGTTTCACCTTTCATTGAATGGGAAATGAGTTATATTCATTGTTTTGAGTGCAAAATTCTGTAATTGGAATTTTGATTAACATTTTTTTGGCCCACTCCTGTCTCTCAAACTGCTCTATACTAGCCCTAAGTGATGAGGTATAATAAACAACTACAGAAATGTCCAATTTTCTGTCCACAAGACCATGGGCAGAATCCAAAGTAACAATAATGGATATGATCTTAAATGGCTAATATGTAGATTGAATTGATGAAATCTGGAGCATCTACATCCTGTAGGTATGAACTAAAGTCACTAGTTCATTCTCATTTCGCTCTCCATATTTGTCCTTTCCAGAATCAGTAATTCAAGGCAGTGAATTTCTTTTTGGACAAAGGCAAGAGGACTGTGACTTTCTAACTTGGGTAGGTTGTAAGGAGGATAAACTTTTCTTTTGATAGAAAAACTCCAATCTTTTAGTTAGAAGACCTAGGTTCACATTCTAACTCTGACATCAGATGGGTGAATCTTGTTGAGCCTCAGTTTCAACAGCTATAAAATGGGGGTGACTTTACTTGTGCTACCTCTTTCACAGGGCTCTTATGAAGAAAGTCTTGTATGCTATAAAGCTAACAGGACCACAAGCTGCTTTTGACATCGTAATTCTTATTTGTCATGCAAAAATGATAACAGCAGAATGAAAATCCTCCTCAGATGTCTTGTATTTTGGAAGTGATCCTGAGGTTTGGCAAGCTCTGTCAATGGAACAGCCTAAGCTCTGGCAGATCCTACTAGGTGGCCAACTTGGCATGGCCTTTGCTACTGAAAAGGCCTTTCTACCAACTCTCTCCTGACTCTATTCACCAACATATGGATGCCTCAAGGCACCCCACTCTGGTCATCATTCCCATGTGTGTTTGTCTCCCCATGTGGAGTGTGAACTCCTTGAGAAGAGGGATTGTGTATAGCAAGTATTTTCGTGTGCTGTTGGCCTCTTTGACAACCTGATGAAGCCCATGGACTTCTCAGATTAATGTTTTTAAATGCATAAAATAAAAGAATTGCCAAGGAAAACAAATATTGAAACACAGCTATTATTTTTTTAAAAGTACACTGACTATACATTAAGAAACCTTGGTGTAGAGTTTTTATTTCTTTTCCTAGAGTCTAGTGCAGTGCTTAATAGTAAATACTTAAAAATGTCAATCTTCCACTCATTCACTTATCCATCATTTAATTAAAAGTGCCTTTTAGTAGCAAAAACAACATTGAATTGATCAACTGGTAGGACTTGCTAGACTTTTTGCCCCATTGACAAAGCCAGCCAGATCTTAGGGTCACTTCATTCATTCCTTTGTTACTTTATTCATTCATGACTAACCTGGAAAAGTTTCGATAATAAGTCCATGACTATGATTGGATTCTGAGAATGAGCCTCTCTAGATATGGAGAGGTTCGTCTTAGAGGAGTTCTAAGAGTACTCCTTGTCAAAAAAAAGTATGTAGACACCATTTCCTCCCACCATTAAAAGTCTCTCAGGGTGCCTGGCACTCCTACCTTTAGTAATTTCTTTCTGTTAAGGTATTCAGAGAAATGCCCTGGAATTGGGAACTGCTTATCTAGACTCAGGCTGGCAGCTAGTGAAGCTAAGAGAGGAAATGAAAGAAAGGTAGACACCTCTTTATTTAGACTAAAAGAACTTTAGCTCACAGCTATAGAAATCTGGGAATTCAAACATATCAGTGATGAAACACTTCCCTTTTGTGCAGGTTCTAGCTTAGAGCAATTTTCCCACTCTTTCTCTATCCCCTCTGTACCACTATCAACTGTTTGCTCAGCTCAGAAGATTTAGTGTCCTTTCCTTCTTGTGGCCTTGGAAAGCAACCAGCACCACCAAATCTGGGGAATTACTCAGTTTGTATCAGCCTAGGTCTTCTCTGGATAGAGAATTCATTCTGTTCTTAGGACAGAATCCAGCTGCTTCTGCGAAGGGAGCCTTATACGGTTTATGTAGGCAATAATAGTGTAGGTGGTGTAGAGAGGTGTGAGTGTGTGGGGGACATTTCACTGTGGTATTTTATAAGCTAGGGGTAAGTCAATAAACTACTGCTTAGGTTAAATCTGGCCAGTACTGTATTTTTATACAACTCACGAACAAAGAATGGTTTTCACTTTTTAAAAAAGTTTCATTTTATTTAAAAACGTAAAAAACATTCTCACTTAGCTGTCGTTGTTGAATTGTTTTCAGTCATGGACCCCATTTGGAATTTTCTTGGCAGAGATACTGAAGTGATTTGCCATTTCCTTCTCTAGCTCATTTTACAGATGGGGAAGCTGAGGCAAACAAGGTTAAGTGACTTATCCATGCTCACACTGCTAGTAAGTATCTGAAGCCAGATTTGAACACAGGAAGATGAGTCTTCCTCATTCCAGGTCCAGCTCTCTATCCACTATACCACCTAGCTGCCCTTTTCACTTAGCGGAGGATGGTATAAAAAGAATCGGTTTTTGGATTTGTCTCTCAGGCCCCCAAATAGTGATCTGACACTCAAATCATAGATTATTATCCCTCCTTCTCAATCTTGCCCTTACTGAGCAGTTAGCACCCACAAAATGTTCGTGTAGTTTAATTCTCTAATTCAGTATTTCAACAAATATTGCCTGTCCTAGATCAGGAAGTCATAGGGCAAACTATCACAGGAGGACAAAGGCCAATGAACCAAGTCTGACTCCAAAGAGTTCACACTCTAGGGTGAGTAATGCAGGTGCAGAGAATTGCAAAAGTTTAGACCTAGGAAAGGAACTCAGGAATAATCTACTGATTGAGCAATCAAATGTAGGTGTGAAAAATTATCTGTGTATCCTGAATGGAATTGCCTGGCTTTTGCTTGAAGATCTCCAATGAGGAAGATCTCACTACCCCTAGTGCTTGCCCATTCCACCTTGAGATAGCCTGGTGTATGGAGTTAAATAGGATTTCTTTGGGGTGGCTAGGTAGTGCAGTGAATAGAATACTGGCCCTGGAGTCAGGAGGACCTGAGTTCAAATGTGACCTCAGACACTTAACACTTACTAGCCATGTGACCTTGGACAAGTCACTTAACACCAATTGCCCTACCTTCCTCACTCCCAAAAAAGCAAAAAAAAAAAAAAAAAATAGGAGAATTCCCTAATCAACTTGATAATCTTATAGTTTGGTGAACTTTGGAGGGCATGGAAATGGCTCACTGATAATCTTACTCAGACTTTGGGAGTCAAGTACCAGGACAGAAGCAATAATACATTGTATTGGCTTATATTGCTGTGGCAGTGAGTTATCTCTTTGTGTTGGCTTATAAATGAGATTCAGTTGAAGAGATATGGTGTTTTCTAGTGCTTTTCCCCTCCCTCTTTCCCCTTTTTAAAGAGAGAGATCCTCAGAGAGTCACAGACTTACGAAGGAACCTTTGTCTTTGGTGAGGGAAGACCACCCACGAACTGATAATAGCTCCCTCATGAGAGATTCAGGTATGAGTTGTAGGTTATCTTACCTTAATGGTGCAAGAGGAGTTTCTATTCCCTAATTTCCTTGCCTCAGTCTTGGAAATACACATAACCTTTAAACTCAGGAAATGGCAGATGAGGAGAAGTCATATGCTGGTAATTACCAAACCCTGGATTTCTGGAGAGGTGTTCAAGAATTCCTGAATTTCAGTGTCTTGGATAGAGTAGAGGGAAATTTTCGGGTGGGATATGCCTTATTGTAGAGAGAAGGGGAGGTCATGGTCATTCCCTCTCTGATAGAAAGAAGACTCTAGAATCCATCCTTTTAGAAAAAGAAGTAGCATTTATGGACACTGTCAGTCTTTTAGGGAGAAGAGGAATATACACACAGTCCTCCAAAGTAGAGGAGTAACAAAATGCTACAGTCATGACACAGAGGAGCAAAAGATCTGACCTTTATCCTCCACTGTTCTTGTGGTGGAGTTGCACATGGAGTTGCTTTATGGAAGGTAGTTGTCCATCCAGCAATCCCAACTGTGTTTCCTTTCAAGATGGTGGAACCTAGCTAAGTCTTCAGGGTAGTAATATAAGACTGGATGTGCCTCTGAAATCAAAGTGGGCCACAGCAGAATGCCTGGTGGCACCTGCCTCGCAACTTTAAGTGTATTTCCCTTCTAAATGGAGTCTTTAACAAAGTATTATGACAATGGGTCCCTCTATGCATCTTTGGAGAAAGGTAGAAAATTTGTGTTGTTGTACATATTCTACAGTATTATATCTATATCTCTCTATATCTATTCCTTATATTCTTTCTGTGGGTAAATAAAATCTTTCCTGTTATTAATGTATGCATTTCTTTTCTTTCTTTTTAGAGTTTTATAAGGTCTGTGAACCTTTTTACTGACATGTAAAGCATGAGCTACATTAGGATATTTTCCTTAAGCAAATTGTGGGTTGGGGCAAAGTGAATCATAGACAAATGATTTGAGTGTTTGGGGAAATATCTCTGGGAGTGAACCTCATTTGTACAAGACCAGGAGTGCAGGGGCTAGACCACAGTTTATGCTAAATTGTTAGGATGTCTTGTCTGAAACATTGAGCCTAAACTGCTCTTTTTGTAACTTCTGCCTGTTGCTGCAAGTTGTACCCTCTGAGTCTAAGTCTATTCTCTCTTCCACATGACAACTCTCCAAAAATTGAGGGTAGTTCTCATGTCCTACTCAGTTTTGTACATTATTTCACAGATAACAATAATAAGGAAACAGTGATGAGTACATATGAGGGGTCTAAGAAATGTGCTGAGAAAATTCATGGGAGGGAAAGGATAAGGAAGTCTACCCTACAGTGAGCTGAACTGTGCCAAAGGAGTAGGATTTCAGCAAATGGAAATGAGGTCAAAGGGAACAGAATAGGGTGGGTGAGGGTGTTCCAGTCTTAGGAAATTGCACAAAGGCATCAGGAGGACAGAAATGATCCTGGGATAGTTTGCAGAATGCTGAATGGTATGTGGGACTCTCATAAAGAAGTTGAGACAAAGTTGGAAAGGTAGGCTGTTAGATTAACTCAAAAAGGCACAAGCTAAGTCAGTAAACTCACAAAATCAGAGTGAAGATAAAATTGATAGAGGGAAGGAGGAGGGTATAGGTAAATTTGGTAAGTGGGGTAGAGGCCAGGTGAGGTGGCAAAGTGCATAATCCTGGCAGCCAGGAGATAGCATGAAAGCATTGAGTGAGGTAAAAGAATCCTCTCAGGATGACCTCACCAACTTCGCAGTTTTATCAAATACTGACTCTATTTGTAGAAAACTAAGAAAGATGTTCTGATACATAGGCCAAGGCATCTAGACAGTATAGTCTAGCATAGATTAGCACTTTAAAGTTGGATGAACTTTCGGAATTTAGTCATTCTATTCACTACCTGAAGCACAAACTCCTTCTACACCAAAGGAAAGTTCTACTTGACCTTCTTCAGGGACATGTAACTCATTATCTGTCAAGACAGCCCTTTCCATTTTCAAATCCTTCCTTCTATAACCATACAACAGTTCTTAGGAAAAATAAGTGGGGATTTTAGTGGACAGAAATCTCAGACAATAGTGTGATGTGGATATAAAAAAAATTCATATAAGATTCAGGAGCATGAATAGCTACTTAGCATGAGGCAGCTAGGTGGTACAGTGGATAGAGTGCTGGACCTGGAGTCAGGAAGATCTGAGTCTAAATCTGGCATCAGACACTTAGGAACTGTGAGACCTTGCACAAGTCACTTAACCCCTCTTTTCCTCAGTTTCCCCATCTGTAAAATGGGGGTGACAATAGCAGCTATTTCATAGGATTGTTATGATCAGTTGAGATATTTGTAAAGTACTTAGCATATAGTAGGTGCTGTGTGTGTGTGTGTGTGTGTGTGTGTGTGTGTGTGTGTTCTCTTCCTTTCCTCACCTCCCACTGTCCAGAATGAGGGGAGGTGGTGATCCTGCTTTCCTTGGGATCAAAATGACCACCTCAAAATATTGTGCATTCAGTTCTAGGTGATAAATTTTAGCATCCATAGTGACAAGCTAGAGCACATCATAGAAGGAATACTGGGATAAGATGAAGGAACTGGAGATATGTAGATTGGAGAAGGGGAGGTGGAGACAGAATAGATTTCTTTTAGGATTGGAAGGGCCATCATGTGGAAGAGCAGTTATCTTTTATTTTTTTCTACATACTCTGGAGTATAGGTCTAAGAGTAAAGGGTAAATGTTTCAGCAATACAAATTTTGGCTTGATTTGAGGAGGAGGGACTTCCCCAAAATTAGAGATATCCAGAGGAACTAAGTTAATCGAGCAGTAGTTAGTTCTTTGGTGACCCAATTCAACAAGCTTTTCTCAAGTAACTACAGGAACCAAGACCTTGTCCTTGGTCCTGCTAATACAAAGACAAAAATGCGCTCTTGGACCTTACATTCCACTCTCTCTGAGAGAAGAGATATGACATGTACAATGGTAACTGTAGAAAGGGATTTGAGAGAAGAGAAAGTATTAAGAACTAGGGGGATTTAGGAAAGACTCCCTACTGAAGGTTGTACCTGAACTGAGACCAGAATGAAACTAAAGGTTCTAAGTTATGGGAGTGAGGAAGGAATGTTTCATGGTGATGGTTTTAACCTGTGCAAAGACACAGTGGTGGGCTGTAGAAAACTTGGTTCAGGGAACAGTAAATAAGCCAATTTGTCTGGAACAGTTAGATTATTGGGGGAAGTAATGTGAAATACATGAAAGGTTAACTGGAGCCATGTTGTGAGAAATTTTAAATGCCAAGCTTTATTTTGTAAGCAATAGAGAACAAGTAAAATTTGTGAGCAGAGAAGTGTCAATCTTGTGCTTTAGGAAGATGCTTTTTGTAACTGTCTGGAGGGTAGTTTAGAAAGGGAAGAAATTAGAATCCGGATAACCAGCAGGGAGGCTACTTGGGTTGTTCAAGCACTTTATGCACTGAACTACCTAGCTGCCAAAATACTTTCAAATAGAATTCTTCTTAATAAAAATCATCACTAAATTTTATAATTTTGATTTTAAAAACTTGTTTATCAGTTATTTCTCTCTACATCCCAAACCTAAAAACAAATGAATCAGAAAAAAAAAAAGAAAGGAGGAGGGTCTGTTCTATGACAGTGACTGTGTGAGATAGATAAGGGAAGTGAATGGTTGAAAGCAATGTTATGGTTGTAGAATCATCAAGTTTTTGAAATCTGATTAGGAATAAGGGAAAGGGAGTCAAATGTGACTCTGGAGTTGTGAACCTGGAAAGCTGGGAAGATAGTGGTTCTGTTAACTGAATTAAGGCAAGTTTGCATGAGGGTCAGTACCTAGTAGGAGGTTGCTGGTATGTGACTAAAATTCAGGGGAGATATTAATAATTGATTTGGGATATGGCACTCCCAACAACTTAATAGCATTTTATTTTTTCAGTTACATATAAGGATATTTTTCAGAATTCACTTTTGTAAGATATTTGGTTCAATTTTTTTTCTTCCTTCCTTCCCTCCCCACTTTCCAAGACAACATGCAATCTGATATAGACCATACATGTTTATTCATATTAAACATTTCCACATTAGTCATGTTGTGAAAGAAGAAATAGAATACAAGCAAAAAAATCATGTGAAAGAAGAAAAAAGAGAAAATTGTACGCCTCAATCTGCATTCAGACTCCATAGTTCTTTCTCTGGATGGGAATAACATTTTCCAGCATGAGTCTTTTGGAATTGTCTTAGATCACTGTATTGCTGAGAAGAGTCTATCAAAGTTGGTCATTGCACAATGTTGCTGTTACTGTGTACAACGTTCTCTTGGTTCTGCTCAATTCACTCAGCATCAATCCATGTAAGTCTTTTAAGGTTCTTCTGAAATCTTCCTGCTTATCATTTCTTATAGAACAACAGTATTCCATTATATTGATGTACCACAATTTGTTCAGCCATGTTCCATTCGATGGGCATCCCCTCAACTTCCAATTCTTTGCCACTACAAAAAGAGATGCTATAAATATTTTTGTGGGTCCTTTTCCTTTTTTTATGATCTCTTTGGGATATAGGCCTAATAATGGTATTGTATAGCATACCTTTTTTAGAGATGATATTTGGGATCTCCAAGAAGGTAAAAGAGTAGAAAACTCAGAAAAGAACCCTGGTCTACAACCATGGCTGGATATGGATGATTGAGCAAAAGAGATTATGGAGTAGTGATAGGTAGGTAGGAGAAGAACTGTGGTTTAGAGGAGTTCCTACTTTAAATATTAGTTGGATTAGATTATTTCTGAAGTATCATTTTATTATGGAATTATTTGATTCTGTGATATCTTCCATTGAAACTATTTTTTCCACTAGGTGCTACCTTGACAGAGAAATTAGGTATAAATGTATGTGTGCAGTTGTTTTCTCTAGCCTTCCATTCACAACATTTTATTTTTCTAACAACAAGAATACATTTCTCTTCCTCTCATTTCTACCTTCCATTAGTAGGGAAAAAAAGAAAAAAAGAAAAGAAAAACCCTTCCAACAAATATACATAATCAAGCAAGACAAATGACCATATTGGTAATGTCCATGAATGTATGTGTCATCTTGCTTCTTAAGCCATCACTTCTTAGTTAGGAAATGGGTAGAATGTTTCATCACTCTTCTGTGATAGAATTGTGATTGGCCATTTCTTTTTTCTTTTTTTGAATATTTAATTTATGGAATAAAACAAACCTTTCCATAATATAGCACAATAAAAAAGATGATTGCACATAAAACCGCAAATCTATTATGCACAATTTGCTTGCTATTCCTGTCAAATGTACAACAATTATCGTGTGATTTTTTTTCCTTTTTTTCTTCTCTCCGCCACCTCCTCCCTACAGATAGCTACCTTTAGAAACAAATAGACATGTATGTGTGTGTGTGTGTGTGTGTGTGCATGTGCATAAAATTGTTCTATACATACTTCTGTTTATCATTCTTTCTCTGGATACAGATGTCATCTTTCTTCACATGTCCTTGATAATTACTTTGAATATTTATAATAGTCAAAATGCCTTATTGACTCACAACTGTTATTAAAACAATAATACTATTGCTGCACATAATACTCTCTTGGTTCTACTAATTTTACTCTTCATTATTTTGTGCAAGTCTTTCCATGCTTTTCTAAAACCAATGAGCTCATCATTTCATATAGGACAGTAGTATTCCATCACACTAATATACCATGACTTGTTCAGTCGTTCCCCAACTGATGGGCATCCCTGCAATTTCCAGTTTTTTGCTACTACATTTTAGAACATATAGATTCTTTTTCCTTTTCTGTAATCATCTTTGGAAATAGAGCAAGTGGTGATGTTTCTGGGTTAAAGGATATAGGTAGTTTAATAAATCTCTGGGCATAATTCCAGATTGCTCTCCAAAATGGTTGGATTAGTTAGTAGTTCCACCAACAATGAATTAGTGTCCCAATTTTTTCATATCCCCTCCAACATTTGTCACGTTCTCCTTCTATCATTTTAGACAATCTGGTATATGTAAAGTGATATCTCTAGGTTATTTTAATTTGTATTTCTCTAATCAATAATGATTTAGAGCAGCGGTCCTCAACCTATGGGTCGCGACCCCTTTGGGAGTCAAATGCCCTTTTACAGGGGTCACAGGGGTCGCCTATGAAAACACATATTTCTGATGGTCTTAGGAACTGAGACACCACTCCTCTGTCTCTAGACAGGTCTGCCCACATGCAGATACACCCACATATGAGTATTAAAGGGTCACGGCATTAGGAAGGTTGAGAACCACTGATTTAGAGCATTTTTTCATGTGACCCTAAATTGTTTTGATTTCTTCATTGGAAAACTGTTTGTTCATTTCCTTTGATCATTTATCAGTTGGTAAATGACTCATATTCTTATAGATTTGACAACATTCTTTATTTTAGATATGACACCTTTGGCTAATAAACTGTCTATAAATCTTCCCCCCAATATTCTGCTTTCTTTCTGGTCTTGGCTGCAGTTGTTTTATTTATACAAATTTAATATAATGCAATCAAATATATCTATTTTACACCTAATTTGCTCTTTATCTCTTGTTTATTCACAAATTGTTCACATGTCCATAAGTCTGATAGGTAATATGTGCTGTGTTCTTCTACTTTTCTTGTAAAATCTCTCTGTATAATTATATTGAGACCATGTATCTATTGTGATCTTTTCTTGGTAAATGGCATAAGATAATTGGTTTGTGCCCAATTTCTGCCATATTGCATGATTGCTCATTTCATTGACAGAGGTTTTTTTTTTAAAAGTTCATTATTCTACTTTACAATGTTATTATATATATTTTTTCTCCTGCCTCTAATCAGTTTACTTTGCATCAGTTCATGCAAGTCTTACCTGGGCTTCTCTGAAACTTACTTGAGTAATTCTTTAAAGGACAGTAGTATTTCATTATATTCATATGTGACAAATCATTCTCTAGTCTATCTTACTGTGTAGTTCCATTGAAGTCACAGTGGGTGCCAAGTCATTGGTTCCCAAACTCTTTTTGTCAGAAAAATTTTTTATTCCTCCAAAGCCTTCAAGCCATCAGGTGAATGGCAGACAATGTGTGTGGCTGACCAAACATACTCCTCTTCCAACTCGAAACACCCATTAGCCACAGAGAAGAAAGGTCAGTAATGGTTATTTCCCATTTATTGAACAGACTAGATCAGAATAACTGGCGGGTTCTGATCTCAGTGCAAATTTGACATCCCTAATCTGTTGTTTTTAATCCATCCCTGCTGGTACCTCCCCAGCGCTGACTAGTCCCTGGGTCTATGGAAGTTGCCATAAGTTACATTGTTACTATCACTGTGTCTTGTTAATGATCTGCCTGTTGTCTCATAGGATAGGATGTAATGCCCTTGATGGGAGGCACTATTTTAACTTTTTCTTTGTTATCTCTAGCTTATAACACAGTGCCTGAAACATATGTTGTTGTTCAGTTGTATCAGCCATATCTGACTGTTTTTGACCCCATTTGGGTTTTTTTTTGGTAAAAACACCGCAGTGGTTTGCCATTTCCTTTTCTAGCTCATTTTACAGATGAGGAAACTGAGGCAGACAGGGTGAAGTGATTTGCCTAGATATTAACACATCTAGTAACTGTCAGAGGCTGAATATGAAGTCAGATCTTCCTGACTCCAGGCCCAGTGCTCTACATACTCTGCTATGTAGCTGTCTGAAACATATAAGGTGAATTTTAAAAATGTTTGTTGATTAATGATGGAAGTAAGTTATTTATAGCTTGCTAAATTTTGCTGGCTGATTTGTATGTAATTCATCTTGTGAATATATACAAATTGTAAAGAAATACTGTCTTATTCATTTTCTGCCTTACATGTATAGCAACTTTTTTCATGACTCAGAGACCCCCTCAAGATAGCCCAGTGAGGAGGACTTAACTTGGCCAAGCCATGAGCCCCATGTTTTGTTCTTTCCTGTTTTCCTGATTTTTTTTTTTGTCATTTCTAACACCAGTGCAGCTGGGCTTGCTTGCCTCCTGCACCCTGGGAGAATTATCCTCTCCAGGACTCAAAAGCATACTTTCAGAGTCCTTTGAACTATTGAGATGAAAGTACCCAGGTGCATTCAGGACATTGTTGCTTATTTTCCTCCTCTCTAAATTGATCTGTTTGGAGGCGATATTACTGAAGTTCCATTAGCCATGTCAAGCTTTGAAATTTTTCCAAGTTAAAACAGTATCACCTTGTTCCCAATCCATTTATTACTATTTGTTTGGTCAACCTGACCTCTCTATTAATTCAGATTTATTTCCATAGTTCTCCAATAATAAGTATGTATAATTATAACTATGGGGTAACAGAAGATGAAGTACCTTTTAAGTAATGAACATTCTTTTCAATTTCCATCCAAGTGCCTAAGCATAGTGTTTCATTTGAACTTAATTCAATTCAATTTTGGAAACATTTTATTAGTGATCAATTATAAACATTTATTATGTGAAAGGTACTGTTCTAGGCACAAAGACAGAAAGAAACTGTCCCATACTTCATGTAGTATATAGTTTACTGGGGTGATTTTGGGGGGGAGAGTGGTATGCCATATCTGCCAATAAGTAAATTTGAAATATATACAGAGTTATACAAAGAGGCAAGGAATAGGAGCACCTGCTAGGAGGGCAGATCAGAAAGAGCCTCCTGGGATTGACACTTCACCTATGTACTGAAAGGAACTAGGAATTCTTGGAAGCTGTGAGTTGAGGAGAGAGCACTTTCCAGACATAGGGCCCGCTTGTACAAAGACATGGCTGCAGAGATGTAAGGTTATATGTGGGGAATAGCTAGCAGGCCAGTTGAACTGTAATGGAGGGTGTGTCAAGGGGAATAATATGAAAAAAACTGGAAAGGCAGGTTGGAGAAATATTTTGGAGGACTTTAAGGACCAAACCGAGGATTTTGTATTTTGTAAAAGCATATGTGAACAACTGAAGGTTTTGGAGCAGGAGACTGATGTGGTTGCATCTGTGTTTTCAGAATATGAAATTTATTAGCTATAAGAATGGGCAGGGGATACTATCAACAGAGATAAAAAAGACCACAGGACATTGGTGATGATGGCCTGAACTTATGGTGTTGGCCACATGAATGTACTGAAAGGGACACATGTGAGAGACGTTGTGGATGTAGGACTGGATGTATCTGATTGGATAAAGGGCATGAGGAAGACAGGAGAATCAAGGGTGATGCCAAGGATGCTAGCTGAAGTGACTAGAAGGATGGTGTTTTTTTTTTTAGGGGTGCTAAAGTTTCAATCATGAATAAGCCTAGCCATTAAACATGTGATTTGCAAATGAAGAAACATTATGCTCCACAAGTATTTTAAAATTATTCCCTAACTCCAGTATTTTAAGCTTTTAATAATGTACGCTTTCCCTTACTTTGCTGAATTCTTTAACCTCTGTGTGTATGAATATTAACATTTCCTGTTTCATGTATGTTTTAAAGCATATTTTTTCTGCTATTTAAAAGAATTAATCTAACTTCACTAAATAAAATCATATGAGATCTAGAAGGACAGTATTAACTGGGCTCTTAGGAATTATGGACTAAATGATCATCTCTATTTGCACATTTTGAGGTTGTTGCCAAGTATAATTTCAATAATCTTATATTTAAGACTTGGGGCTAGACATATTACAAGTACTTTTGCTTTGTTAGGAGACTGCATGGTACAATGAATAAAATACTGATTAAATTGAGGAGTACATGGGTTCAAATTCTGCATTCGACATTTTCTAGCTGTTGGAATCTGGATGAATCACTTAATCTTGATCAGCCTCAGAGAGTTCCACAATAGTTATGTTTGTCACTAAGTCACAGAAAGTCCTATCCCAGGAGTTTCCTAAGCTGGTAAAGTCATAATTCTTTCTCAGTTTCTTCTTTGTTATTTAAACTAGCACCAATTTCAAGTTTTAGTTTTATTAGATAATGATATGATTTAAGTTCATTAGTACAAAATTTTATAATAGTCTTAATTGTAGCATTGAGGGTCACTACCTAATATGTAGGGCCCCATAAAAGTAGGGACACTGTGGGTCAACACCCACTTAAAACCATATTCGTGAGCCCCTACTCACGTGTTAACTTTCATCAACCAGACAGGAAACATTTCTGAAAAGTAAAAGATATTTAGTCAATGTATCAAGTGAAACAACAGAAAAAGATTCTCATATATACACATGGGGTAGACTTTTCCACAAGTTATCATACCTCTAGTGAGGCTAGCACACTTAGAACATACATGACTAACAAACACATCTGGCGGGCAGACAGACATGTTGGCAGTCCATGTGGTTATCACTTGTGTGGAGGGATGTAAACCAGAATCCCATGTGGCTAGGGCAATGTATACCTCTGACGATACAAAGCTGTTGGTGCCCTCTGGTGATATCTTTGGTCTGCTCTCTGCTGAGCATCATGTCTCTGTACTACTCTGGTCTATAAATTTTCTCTGCTGGTCATTGTACTGTTTCTGCAGGGAATCTCATCTTCACTCATTACTGTGTTGTCTTGGTTAGCCATCTCTGCTGGTCTAATGGTCACTGCATTTCTCTTTGTTACCACTGTCTCTTAGTCTCTCTATTCTTATCTCCTAAACTACAGTAGCTAGAAAACCTCTTCTTGACCAGGCTGTTCCTTCTTTTTACTGTGAATATTTGCTTCATTCTGAGTGGCCCAAAACCATACTCAGCTCCTTACTTAATGTATTTTTAATTATTGTAATTTGTGAACAGGTCTCATGTCCCTTGACTGTATACTCCATTTAGGGGAAAGATTACATCTTTTTAATCTTTATTTCATTGCCTGTGTCTTGTACGGTAATCTGCTAATAGTAAGTGCTTAAACATCTTGTCAAAGTTTGTGTAATCATATCTTTAGAACTGGAAGGGATCTTAGAGGCCATCTAACCTAGTATTCTCTAAGGACCCATGGTTTTGGCTTCAGTGAGTCTCAGTCAAAATGTTGCCTTTGTCATGTATAGTTAAAGAAATTATAGTAAATAGAATTTGGACTCAAACACTATCAAACACACACACACACACACACACACACACACACACTTCTCAATGTTTCTTATTTTAGTTGATCCCTTCATGAAAGGATCTCAAAAATATTCTCTGAAAGGCTTCCCCCTCCTTGAACATGTGGAACTAGCTCTTTGCATTAAGTGCTTTTGGCTGCTTTTAGCATTCGACATTAGACAGTCACGTGGTATAGTAGATAGAATGATAAACAAAAAGTTTGGAAGATCTAAGTTCAAATCTGGCCTTAGGCACTGACTAGATGTATGACCCTGGGCAAGTCATTTAGCTTCTGCATCTATACCTCCTAGGGATATATGAAGGTAAAATAAGATAATATTAAAATAGAATTTTGCAGACCTTAAAGCACTATATAAACATTAGCCATATTACACTATAATATTAATGTTTGCATTATAACATGTAATTATATGCATATTTAATGTATTATCACATAATATATTATCAATTATATTATGATATTATTATTAACCTGCAGAAAACTATTTGAAATATATATGAATAATTAATTATTGATTTGCTTTTGTATAATAATTTATTAGAATTCTGGCATTACAATATGTTAGAATAGCTAAATAGGGCTTTCATCCTTTTTGTAATAACTTATCAAACCCATTGTCAACCACTGAATCCAATTAATTTATTTGTATTATTCTCAAATATTAGAGTTGTAAGGGCTCTCTGATAATATCTGAGTCAACTTTCATATGATGGAGGAATTATCATTATAGGCATACCTAGAAGGTAATCAGTCATTCAGCAAACATTTATAGTTTTCCCATTCTGTGCAAAGATCTATGCTAGAGACTAGGATTTGGGGAGCAGTCAGTTCAAGGGGAATGTACATAATGTGGAGATTTTGTGAGGGAGGAATAGAAAAATGATATTCACGAGGAAAAATTAAAAAAACTTGAATCTTCTAGACTAAAAAGAGAAAGCATACAGGAGATAATGATCATGAAATAGACCTTATGTTGCATGACATTTTATCAGCCTGAACTCACCATTAGCCCAAATTTCTTCTCTTCTCTAGTTTTCAGTTGCCTATGTTCATAATGATATTCCTGGGGTACTAGAGATATTAAAGTGCCTTTTAGATAAGCAAAAGAAGATTCAAATTATTCAATTACTATTCAGATACTATGTTACTATTAAGAACATTTTTTGTTGTTGTTGTGAGTCTTTGAAAATTGGTAATGTATATAGTATTAATCATTATGCCCAATGAATATGTGATTTTAGAAGCATGCAAAACTCCAAGTGTGGGAATTTCTCCCACCAATTATGACTTAGTGGATAGAAAGCCAGGCCTGGTGTCAGGAAAACTCCATCTCCCTGTGTTCAATGTTGAACTCAGACATTTATCTGTATGACCTGGGTAAGTCACTTAACCCTATTTGCCTCAGTTTCCTCATCTGTGAAATGAGCTGGAGAAGGAAATAGCAAGCCACCCCATTATCCTTGCCTAGAAAACTCCAAATGGGGTTTTGAACAGTTGGACATGACTGCAACAACTGAACATATACAGATAAAGACCAAGGAGTTAGTCTCTTATCAGGAAGAAGCCATGTTTCTTCACACACTTTAACCAAAGCAACATCAAAACAAAATGAATGTAAAAGCAGATGTTAATCCAGCTGTCTTATATTAAGCCATACATGAGAGAGATTTGCAAAAATATGCCCCAAATGCTATTCTTCTTGCTATTTTTTTAGAAAATGGTTGGTTTTTTTTGTAAAAAATGTGTTTTATGGTAAATATAATGAATTTATTATTATTTTTATTTATTCATTTTAAGTGAATGAATAAATATCAATTTTTATTTCCAATGTGACAATTATCAATAACTACAATTCTTATAAAGAAAAGGTTTTTAAGGTCCTCAATAACTTTTAAAATATATTTTTATTTATTTCATTAAATATTTTCCAATTACATATAATCTCTTTAACATACTCTATGTTAGGCTGTATCTATGTGGTAGAGTGCTTTTAATTCTCAATGAAGGAGTTTATAGTTGATCTTATAGACCAACAGCTCTCAAATTCTGTGGTCATAGGACCCCTTTACATTCTTTTAAAAATGAATTTATTTTGAATCTATGGAATAAAATTTTCATAATACAGTATAACAAAAAGATAATTTCAAATGAAACTGCAAATCTATTTTATACAACTTGCTATTTCTTTTTAAATATATAATAATGTTATCACATAAATTTCTTTTTTTTCTTTTCTTTTTTTGAGTTGGCGGAAGTGGAACAATACAATAAGTCAATTTGTGAAGAAGTCGAATTTGAGGTACTGATAGAGCATTCCTTAGAACCTGGTAATCAATAGCTGGCAATGTGGGTTTGAATCTCAGGAGAGAAATCAAGTATGGGAATAAAAATGTTAGGGTAAGCAATATCAAGTTGATAGTTAAAGCTATAAGAATGTTTGAGATCAACAGAGATGAAGAATATGTGTAGCGAAGAGAATGAGAAGATAGAGCCTGGGGGTGGGGGTGGGGGTATTGACTATGCCTCCCAAGAGATAAAAGCACTGGCCGAGTGCTGTTATCATAGAATCCAAGCACAGAACTTATTAAGGAGAGGGTGATCAGCAGAAAATACAGTAGAGAGGTAAAGGCATAGGAAGGGAGAAAAAGGATTTTATGACTAGGAGGTTACTGGTGACATTGAAAAATTCAGGTTCACTTATTATGGCGTGGGAGAGGGAAGAAAAAAAGAGGAAAAAAGAAAGTTACATCATAATTTTATTAAACATTTGAAAGGAATACCTAGTTTTGTGTAACAGATTTGCTGTTTCATGTATGATTATCTTTTTTCCCTATGTTATGGAAGTGCTTGTTTTATTTCTTAAGTTCAGAATAAAACAAATAAATAAATAAACAATCAAAGTAAAATGAATGAATGAATAAATGAATGAATGAATGAATGAATAAATAAAAGAAAAATAGGGTTCAGTAGAGTAGTAGAAATAAAGAGATCGAGGTTAGGTATAAAATATGATGGCAGAAATGACTAAATGCTGCATAGTATGCAGAAGGAGATCATGATATTTGTCACCAATTTATTAGTTTTTTTAAAGAATAAGAAATACCTATCTTTTTTAGAGTTTGGTGGCTTCCATAGACAACTTTGTGTACCTTACCTTCTAGTACTGTGGGTCCTTGATTCTGTGAGGTAAGACTTTGTGGAAAAGGATACTTCAGAGCAAATATACTCGCCATTGGACTAGGTAGGTAGGAGACCTGGGTTCCAGAAGCTACTGTATAAGTGAGTATCTATGTGACCTTGGGCAAGATGCCTAGGCCCCACTTTCCTCACCTATAAAGTAAGGATATTTCATGAATTGTAAAGCGTTTCCCATCTCTCATATTTTATAAGTCTATGAAATGCTTTTCCCTCAGAAGGTAACCTCTGCTTAGGTAAATGAAACCAGTCTTAGCACATAATTGGAAAACACTTTAGGTTATGTCTTTGCCTCAGGGACAATAAGGCAATTAGTATACTTTTTTGTTTATTTTAGTGTGACTTAAAATCATTTTGGAAAGATCTGTATTTTATGGGAATCCCTAAGTGACCAACCAGGAGAAACAGAAAATAGAGATCTTGTTCTGAGATGAGTCCTGGGGAATCCTCAGGAGTTTGTGCCAAGAATCTACCCCCTGGGAGCTCACCCAAAGGTTGAGTCTGACCTTGTTTCTGTTGGCTAAGGGGAAGTTGGCGTGTTGAAGTCACTATTCCCAGGCTGTTCATATATTTTGAAAAGTGAGACGACAGCCTAGGGACATGTTTGTATGCCATTCAGACATAAATAGGATACAAACTTGAGCTTGATTGAACTGAATCTGAACTATAAGATCTCTCTTTCTGGAAACTGAACAAGTTGAATTACTGATGTTATTTTGTTTTATCACTAGTACTTAAAATGAGGCATCTTATTGTGGTGTTCAGATCCCATTAGGCGTGAGTTATAAAGAGCATTCTTTCTATTTCACTGAAAAGTATATAGAGAAAAGAATTTTCATTAGAGAGAGGGCATTATGATTATTGAACAGATATTTAGAAATGGGAAGCATTCATTTAAATCAGTGCCTAATATTTTTGCATTTATTTTTTACATAAAAACCTCACAGATTGAACAAGGTGTCCAAATTTCAAGGACTTACAGTATCTGTACAGGTGTTCTTTCTGTAACATTCCTCACAAATGATTGTTCATCCTTTGCTTGGAGATCCCTGGAGTTTGGAAAGTCATTACCTCCTTGAGGCCACTTATTACAATTTTGGAGAGCTCTCATTGTTCAGGAGTTTTCCCAGATATCAAATCTATATTGTCTACTTTGTAACATCCCCCTTTTGCTCTTCATTGTCCATTGGGGACCAAAAAGAACAAGTCTTTTTCATGACAATGTCTTTAAATACTCGGAGATATCAGTCCTGTCTCCCTTGACTCTTGACTTGGCAAGACTAAACATCCCTACTTCCTTTCACCTTTCCATACCGAGATCTATTGTCCTCTCATCCCCTTGCTTGTCATTCCACTGGTCTGTCTTATGCATTCAAAAATGGGGAACCCAGAATGAAATGTAATATTCCATACTCTGTCTTGAATTTTTCTATTTCACCTTAAAAAATTGACTTCCCAAACAGATAAGCTTCTTAAATGCAGTGGCCATGACCACTAATGTCAAATACTAGAAAGGTTGTCAGGCAGAAGAGAGATTTGTTTTGTATGACATACACAGTTCTAGAGCTAAAAACAATGAGGGGAATTTCCAGGGAATCAGGTTTCAGATATGTCTGTCTATCCTATGGGTGCAACCAAAGCCAGTCACAACAGAGTAATAATTAATAACAATGCAAAGGAATGAATAGGAATCTAGTCACTGAAGAGAATAAAAGCAGAACTAAAGGGAGACTTCTTGTAAATTAATTTATAAAGTGTTTGTGGATATTTGCTTTTTACACCTTTCTAAATACCCCACTTTCTCTCCTCCTCCACAACTTGCCCAATTTCTTCCCTTTACCTGTACTGCTGCCTGAAAATGAATGGTGTGAATTATTTTTTGAACCAGTCTTACTGTTAAAATATAGAGGGAAGATTTCCGTGTGCAGTGCCTGGAGGCTTCTGGAAAGAGGTATAACAGAAGCTCAATAAATAAAATATTGATCACATTTACTTTGTTTCTTTTGGCCCTTAATTTGATTTCCTTCTGCAACAATCATTTAGTTGCAAAGTACTTTATTTTCATTTCAACTCCTTGGGAGAAAATAGTGTCCTTTCTTTCCTGGCAGCCAATTACAATCATTTTACTCCGTCTAATGTTCTGGAGACAGACAGCTTTTATATGAGTATCTTTAAGCTGAAAGTCTTCCTTAAATTATTGCTTTTTAAAACAAAATCAATTTCCAGTGGAAACAGTGCTTGAATGTGTCTTATATTCCACTCTGGAATAGTTGATTATGGTAAGATTTCTTCTTACTACTGTGTAGTCCACTGGCTATTAGAATTGCAAAAATGTTAAGATTGGAGACTGTTACTGGTTATCCAGTATATGTCTATCATTTCAAGGAACATAGTACTAAGGTCTAGAGAGGAGACTTGACTTGTCCAAGGTCTCTTGCACCAAGAGAAAGTGGCAGGGCTGGTCTTTCGTCAGGCTTCCTGACCCTAAAGTTATTGCTCTTTCCATCACAGTATAATACATTGTCCACAGACATCTAAAGTTTCTCCATACTTTTAGCTTTCTGTACTTGATTTTATTGTATTTGGAAGAGAATGGCATCTTTCCATTGATGTTTGACTCTGTTGATGCAAGGATGCTTCCAACCATGGAAGCAATAATATTGGATAGATGTGGTGGGGACAAATATAGTATCTCAAAGGAGCTTAGATTTTAGAATCAGAAGGGACCTAAAAGATCACCCATTTCAACCTTTATATTTTACAGATAAGGAAATTGAGGTAGAGAAAAAATTAAGTAATTTACCTACAGTCACATCAGCAGTAAGTACCTACTAGGGCAGGAATGTAAGTATCAGATTTCAAGTTCACTGCTCTTTTCAATATATAGTGCTGCTAAATGAACAGTTTGGGATAAATCATTGGTACTTAGTCCATTGAGTGTGTGTGTGTGTGTGTGCGTGTGTGCGTGCACATGTGCATGTGCATATATGTGTGTATGTGCATATGTGTATGTATGTGTATATGTGTGTGTGTGATAGACTTCTTTTGCACTTAGGTAACACCTATGAACTCTTCTTCTCCTCAGAATAATATTCTTCATTGCATAATATAAAATACATTACAGAGGAAACCAATTATCCTGAAAAATAGTTATCAAAATTTTTTAAAAATTAAGTTCACAGAATGTTTTACATGATTGTACATATGTAACCTACATCAGCTTTCTTATTGCCTCAGGGTGGGGTGTAGAGAAAGAAAAAGAGGGACGTGGAATATGGAACTCAAAACTTAAAAAATATTAAAATTTGTTTTAACATGTAATTCGGGGAAAATAAAATATGATTTAAAAAAATTAAAAGTAAGTTCACAGATTCCAAGTTAAGAACCCCTGACATAAATGATCTCTAAGGTATATAACAGGTCTGTTATTTTATAGTTGTGAAAGTACTTTGAAAATTGTAATATGGTAACTCTAAGACTTTGTGGGTTATGACCCCAATGCCATCTTTAGGTGTAAATCAAGAAATGGGTTGGGGGAAGGGTAGGAAGAGATCTTAGATTTCTCTACAACTAGTCATTTTGTGTTTCCTTCAGAATGCCATGCCCTGGAAATCGTTTTATAAATTTGCAGTGGGTGCAAGTATTTTAGAACAGGCTGAGAAATGCTGAATCCACTACATATACATCTACTGAATTCAGCTCTCCATTTGTCTGTGACATTTTCACTGATGCACAAAGGCACTTAGAATTTTTTGTGTTTTCTTAGGGTTCATCTTTCCAACCTTTTTTTTTCTTTTTATCACTTCCGCTCTTTGTTTTCCACATTCCAAGTACTTTCCTCTATTTCCAAATGAGGATCTCCATTTCAGGAGAAGATCTGTGACCATCGGGACCTATTAGAGATATTTCCATTTTCACATTTTCTTCCTGAGCACTTCAGGGCAGCCTCAGAATTTATTCCAGAGAACAGAAGAGTTTTCTGTGAATGCTGAGCCTGTGTCCACAGCTGGAACAATAAGCCAGAGCATTGTTCTTGTTCTCTGGATATTTTCAGAGGCAGAGAAATTTATTTATTTGGAAATGCAGACTTGCAGCTTTCTGAAAGGAGTTTGGATTTAATTTGGGGCTCCTGAAAAGAACAGAATCCTTCTTAGGACATCAAGGATACTTGTACGCTGGCCTAGATTATAGAACACGGAAAGAAATAATCAGAATCTTATTGTAGCTTTTCACCTGGTGTCGGCCTCCACTCAGTAGACATGTTATTTCCTATTAATGTCTTTCCTATAGATTTTGTCATGAGGGTCATTATTATTAATGATAGCTTATAGTTGGATGGCGTTTATAGTTTCCAAAGTTCTTTCCTCATGACTGCCCTGGGAGTTAGGTAATGTAATTATTAGGCTTATTTTTCAGAACAGGAAACTGAGATCTAGGAAGGTTAAGTACTAATAACTCATGTTTACTTAGCCGTTGGTGGTTTACAAAGAGCTTTCCCTATAGCAACTTTTGAGGCAGGTTCTGTAAGCAGTATTATTCCTTTTTCTCAAATGAGGGCCCAGACACCAAAAGAAAGTAAAGTGATTTGCCCACA
Organism: Pseudochirops cupreus; assembly: GCA_028627135.1. Classification (NCBI taxonomy): domain Eukaryota; kingdom Metazoa; phylum Chordata; class Mammalia; order Diprotodontia; family Pseudocheiridae; genus Pseudochirops; species Pseudochirops cupreus. Next base: position 147,497,837 of record CM053582.1, read on the forward strand.
GTACAGCTGGAAATGATGGATCCAGGACTGACTTAAATCCAAGATTCCTGACTGTCCAGTGTTCTTTCCACTGTACCCTATGGGGTACAGCTGCCCCCACCCTCCTTTTATTGGGAGCAAAAATCACAGAACAGGGTACTAGAGTCTTGTCTCCAGGAATTTCTGTTTGGCTCTGCAGAACAAGGCTGGAATTAATGGGTAAATGTTGTGAAGAGGTAAGTTTGAACTTGATGTTGAGGAAGATGGACAAAAGTTGAACAAGCTGCCTCAATCAATCAATCGACATTTATTAAGTATCTACTATCTGGGCATTGGGGACACAAAGAACACATAAGAACAAAGACGGTCCCTGCCCTCAAGGAGCTAATGGGGGAAGACAACACACAAACAGAAGCTGAGAAGAGAGAAGGAACAGAGAATGGATACTGGGGGGCCATGATGGGGAGTTTCAAAGAAGACCCATGGGAAATTGGAAAAACTGTGCTGAGTTCCCTCTTTAAAAAGAGGCTTTAGAGTCCATGGCCCTGCCCACCAGTCAGAGTTTAAACAGAGGTGTGGAGAAGATGTGAGTATCAGGCAGAGGCAATCTTGCAGCATAGTGAGATTTCTGAATGATGAGTTTCCTGGGTAAGGAAGACATCATGGAGGTGTCCAAAGAAGTCCAAAGGCAATGGAGCTGGTTGGTAAATGGGAAGATTAACTGTGCTAAGCCCCCTCTTTAAATAGAGGTCCTGGAGCCCATGGCCCTGCCTTCCATTCACAAGGAGATAATGGATTCCCCCACCTTGGAGATCTTCACTTAGAAGATGGATGGGGGTGGCGGTGGAGAGGATAAAGAAAGGTCACAGGTGGTACTTGAGTTGGCCTTTGAAGGAAACTATGGATTCTAAGAGGTTGAGGAAAAAAGAGAATATTCTAAGCATGGAAGACAGTCTGTGAAGAGACACAGGAGACAGTAGATGGGTAGCTGTGACATGGTTCATTTTTTTCAGTCACAGATACTCAAAGACTGCCAATACCCACTGGTGGAGGGAGGATGGACAATGATTAAAATCCTGGATCCTTGTCATATTGAAGTATATAAATGATATGAGAGGCAACATGGTGTAGTGGAAAGAGCCCTCAAGTGACAGTCAGGAGATCCAAGTTCAAGATTGGGTTCCATCACTTATTGTGACCTTGGGCAAATCATTTAATTTCTCGAAGGCTCTGTTTGCTCATCTGTGAAATGAGGGCCTTGGACTAAATGGTCTCCAAGGTCCCATCAGGCTCTGGCATTCTGAGAGTCTATGATCCTCCTTAGAATGCTATTAAGCAGAATTTCAATGATGTCATGGCTCTCCTGGAAGCCAGCCTGTGTGCAGACACGCTAGTGACTACTCAATATGTGAAGATGTTTCCCAATGCTTGCTAGAGCAGCTTATTAACAATGCAATGCGGAGAACACTCACTGAACTAATAAATAATCCTGGTGCTTTGGCAAACATTCATTGTCACTGCCAGGAAGGAAATTTCTTTCTTTTTTTAATAGCCATTTTTTCCCCAGATCACACAAGGTCTGAAAATATTGAGCGCAAGCACTGGCAAATGTGGTGTCCTTATTTGGAGGACATATCATAATATGAGGAGTCCATATCCTGTGTTCGGTTGAAAAATGAAGGTTAGTCTGGGATGTTTCTACCAGCTGCTGCAAACATTTGACAATTGTAGAGTCATGGGATTTAAATTTGGAAGGGACACTGGTAATCTTCTAGTTAAATCCATTTGTTTTACAGATGCGAAAACTGAAGGCTTATGAGGGTTCATCTTAGGATTATAGCTTTAGAGTGAGATGGGGCCTTAGAGATCTGATGATAGACTAATGGAACTAGGGCTGGCAGAGGGCTCAGAGGACATATAGTCCACCCCTCTCATATTACAGATGAGGACACAGGTCTACAAATTAAAAATAAAATAAACAAAAATAAAACAAAGAAAGTTTGTGGCTTTCCCAAACACACACAGATTGTAAGGGTTCCAAGGTTACTCCACTTCCCAAAGTTACTTGTCCAGGTTTACATACTAAATAGTAGAGCCACAAAAAGCTTTGTTGAGATAAAAATACATTCATTTAGAGTATTTCATTTTTTACTAAAATACTAATTTTTAATTGAAGCTTATACATTTTTTACTTTAGTAATATCCATGATCCTTTGAATCTAACAGTCCCAATCAGCAGTTAATGACCATCAACTCTGGGCAAGGCAAGCCCTATGCTCAGTGACTTAGGGGACATGAAGGAGAATAAGGTCTAGTCCCCAGAATTGTATCTGGGGTAGGATGGTCAGGGATTTAGGCTGGGGCACACTTCCTCCCATATTTCACAGTCTGCTTCCTTGTTTGACCTTGAGCCCCTCAGGTACAGATATCCCAAGGTCAGTCAGGGGTCCAGTTTTTGTGGTGTCATTCTCCTGGATCCAGCTTAACCCTACTGCTTCCATATAGTCTCCTCCTACTAGTGGTTGGGAGAATGGGTGTTGACTAACATCAGCTATGCTGGGGGAGATTGCCTAAACACTGGTACCATGGCTTAGTGGATAGGACATTGAACTTGGAGTCAAGTAGACCTGGGTTCAAATTCTGATGTAGACACTTAATAGGTGTGTTATCCTGGACCTCTTTGTATTTTAGCTTGAGAAAGGACAAACAACAACGTCATCTATAAATAATCAGGGGAATGAACAAGTAGGTTCTAAATCTATGATCCTTTTATCCAGTGAGATGGCACAATCCAGTCACACCTGGATTGAACTGTCCTCTGTCCTACCTGTCGTCAAATAAATTTACCTGGAAGGCAAGATTTTTTGATTACATCTCAGACAATCACACTTTCAGTCAACAGGCATCTATGTGTCAGGCACTGTGCTAAGTACTTGAGATGCAAAGGCAAAAATGAAGCGACCCACACTCTCAGGAGCTTATATTCTATAGAAGAAGCTCGAAATCCAGGAGGGAACATAATATGTACATATTTAACTCCACAGCAATAGAAGTAGGTGCTTTAGGAATTCTGATTAGGTATAGATGAGTTAACCTACTTCTTATCTTCTAAAGACTTAGCCTTTCTCTCAGTTCAGACAATTTACATTCTTTCCTAGGACTCCCTGAGCTAGCCTAAGTACTTTGCAGTATATAGAATAGAGATGTGATAGGACATGCCGATCAGATGTGCCATTCTCCTTTCAGATAAAGGGAACAGAGCAAAAATATCTTCATGGTCTCAAGCTCTCAAGAGGGGGATCAGTCCGACAAAGATCAAGATTCAGTAAATCCAGCAGAGAAGGCTCAAATCTTTGCTCCATTTCTGTGAAAGGAAATGACTTCCTGCTTCTTTTAAAAAATATTTTAAATTTTCAATTAGTAAAAATCTGTTTTTTTCTCCCTCTCACCTCTCCCCTCCCCAGCTGAAAAAGAGAAAAAGGAAAAACAAAACCCTTGAAACAAAATTCATACTCAAGCAAAGCAAATTACTGCATTGGACACATTCAGAAAATGTCTCATTCTGTGCCCATAACCCAATGCCTTTCATCATTCTTTGTAACTGTGGTGGGCCATTGTACTGATCCAAGTTCTTATGTCTTACAGACAAAGCATAGTCTCCAGTGCTGTCCATGTAAATAGCATTAGCCTGACTTCTGGTTGCTAGCTTCAGGTTCTCTATCCCTATGGGATTCAAAGGAAAAAGCAGAGCAAAAAAGTAGCATCAACCCAGACAGATTTAGGAAAATAGGGCCAGTAGCAATTATTCAGTCAACAAGGCTTAAATATTAACTCTTTAGTCTCTCTCTGCTAAGAGATAAGAATACAAAGAAAGACAAAAAACAGCTAATTGGATTTGAAGGCTTAAGTATAAGCATTTAATTAAATTTAATAAACATTTAATATTGTTCTTGTTCAGTTCTTTCAGTTAGGTCTGACTCTTCATGGCCCCACTTGGGGTTTTCTTGGCAGAGATACTAGAGTGGGTTGCCATTTCATTCTCTAGCCCATTTTACAGATAAGGAAATTGAGGCAAATAGGGTTAAGTGAACTTGTCCAGGGTCACATAGATTGGAAATGTCTAAGGCTGAATTTGAACTAAGGAAAATGAATCTTCCTGATTCCAAACCCCATGCTTTATCTACTTTGCCATCTAACTGTCCCAGATGTTTTATAAACACCTGCTTATGTGTCATGTACTGTGTTAGGTGCTGGGGGAATAAGGTAAGTAAAAAGACAGTCTCTGCCTTAAGAGAGCTTAGAATTTAGTAGGGGAAGACAATACACATGAGGAAGCTAGAAAAGTGTGTGGAGGAGCACAGAAGTACCAGGGAGTACTGGATGCAGGGGCATCTTATTCAATGTTCAAACCAAGAAAAGCAGCAGATACAAAACAGAGGGCATGACTCTGGCTCCAGCAAATTGTTTCTGCCATGTTGCTGATGTTGCCACAACAAGATATGATCCATCACTCAGAGGGCCCCTGCTTGGACTTCTGTGGTTTGCTTGGATGGGAAGTCTGACCTGAACCTCTCCTTCACAGCAGGTGTTCTGAAGACTGTTTTTCATGACATTTCATAACATTTCCCTGGTTTAGGTTGTAGACTTATTTTCTTTCAGACTAGTGATTTAAAGTTCTCCATCTGGCCCCCAACTATTTTTGTAAAATTATTTTTAAAATTTCCCCCCACTTAATAGTGTTTTTTTTCCCAATTACATGTAAAGATAGTTTTCAGCATTCACTTTTATAGGATTTTGATGTCCAAATTTTTTTCTCCCTCCCTCAAAAATGATTTTTTATTATTGTCCTTTGTGGACTCAGAATTCCAGGCAAATTGATCTACTAACTGGTCTCTGAATTGTACATGCAATGTCTCATCCCTGTCACAAGCAGGAATGTGATCTTTTCACACCTCTGCCTCTTATAATCCCTAGTTTCATTCAGGTCCCACTTAGGCACCAAATCCCATCCTCTAAGAGTTCAAGTTCTCCTACTCCTGACTTTGCTTTGGGCAGCAGAGAATAGAGGACTAGCCATGTAGTCAGAAAGGCCTGAGTTTAAATCCCACCTCAGACACTTAGTATAACTGTGGGCAAGTCACTTATGTTAGATAAGTCTCAGTTTCCTCATCTGTAAACGAGAAAAATAAGTTTACCTGAATCCCAGGGTTGTTGTGAGAATAAAGTAGGGTTTTCAATATTGAATACTTTGCAAACCTTAAAGTACTGTAGAGAAGAAACTATTTGCATTATTACTTATCCTTGCAATTATTTATGTCTCTTAAAATGCTCACTACTTGGTGGGGGGGCAGGGAAGAAGAAAAGGAAAAAAAAAGAAAAAAGAAACTTACAAGATAATTTTATTACATATTTAAAAGGAATAGCAAGTTGTACATAATCAATTTGCAGTTTCATGTGCAATTGTCTTTTTATTATACTATTTTATGGAAGTGCTTGTTTTCTTCAGTAAATTAAAAACAAAATAAATTTTTAAAAGAAAAATAATAATGCATTTAAAAAGCAACAATAGTAAGAAATGCTGACTCCTTGAGGGCAGGCAGGGATCATTCTGTTCTTGTCTCTGAATCTCTCTGCAGTTTTGTAAAGCATTCTGCATTGAGTTAGTCCTTCATTTTCGTTGAATTTAATTTGATTCCTTCCTGAATAAATAGTTCATTCAAGTTAAAGCATTTCTGTATTTTTCCCCAAGGTAAAGAAATTCCAGAAATCAACACTGATACTTGATGTTTGGATAACAATTTAAACAAAAAATCTTTCTGCGCTCTGTAGTGCATCAATCTTCATAACTGCCTAGTGAGATAGGTATGGCAGATGTTATTGCCAGATGAGGGAATTGAGGCATGCACTACCCAGGCAGAATAATTTAGTAGTGAAATCCCTGGCTCAGAGTCAGATTTAGGGTGGGGAGAGTGGTGGTGTTGGGGGGACGGTGGAGAGAAGAAAGGAAAGTTTTTTTTTATCATAACTACAACAGTAATAGCAATTAATAATTCCTTTTTCCAGAATTATTCTTCATAGTTACGAAGTAGGTTATGTGTATTATGAGCTAGATATTATCACCCCCATTATACAGATGGGAAAATTAGTATCTTCAAAGATTATGATTTATGTTCCTCTTTGCTAGGTCTAGCTCTAGGGGAGTATGGTGAGGCACCATGCATCTTCCCACAAATTCCAGTTTTTTCTTTTAAAACTCTTTTTGTTATTCCCTTAGCACCCCTCATGTTTTTTCCAGGCTACATGATGGACACTAAACAGCATAATTCTCTCATAAGAAGCAAAAAAGCCATTGTTTTTTACATGCAACTGAGAAATAAGATATACAGGTACTGGGGTATAGAAATTCATCTTGCCCTACTAGAAAGTTAGAGGGGGAATAGGTTGGATATAAGAGAGAGAAGATTGGGGAAAGGGGTATTCAGTAGGCTCAATCTCTTGGGATGGGAATAGGGGAAGGATGGTGAGAAAATTTGTAACTCAAAATCTTGTGGAAATGAATGTTGAAAAATAAAAATAAATTTTAAAAACATAGAAAAAATAATTAAATAAATAAGTCTTTATCTTTTTCCTATTTGTCCTTAGCCTCTATTAGCCATTAGAAGGGCATCTAAGCTTATTACTGTTAGTAACAAAAATTGATAATACATTCATAATAATAGAATCATTGTGCCTGAAGTCCTTTGGGTGCCTAACCAAGACTAAGTGAAGATATAACATAAAAAGTCAGCAGTGGTTCTGATGTGGAGGTCAGGGAGTTCAGGGAGTCCAGGAACCCCAATAACCAGAGTCCCTAGAAAGCAGTCTGGAAAGAATTCACAGATCCAAGCATTCTCTAAGTCAAGGTGGCCAAGATTTATTGTTACACTATACAGTAGGCAAGAGTTCTTATGGAACATGCAACCTTAAAGGGGTACAATTAAAGTTTATATCGGATATTCTATAGAATAACAAGTGCCACATATGCTAAGTAGGTAAGTCAGGGTGAGATTAGGGAGTGGTTAAGGAGTGATCAGTTCTTAAAGGAACTTTTAACATCTACTAAGCTGATGTATTGTCCAGAATTCACTGGGAAATAGACAAGGGCGCTGCATGGAGGTGTGGCTTTAGGCTTGAAATGTCACTAAGTCAGTTAGCATTCAGGGCTGACCAAGCTGCCACTCATCAATGTTAATTTGACAAGATGGATGTTGGGAGTATATGTATAACCTAAGCTAACGAGGGATTCAGGATGTATATAATGAGCTAGGGAGTATACATATGACTGAATCTAGGATACATAAGATAGGTATGACCCAAGACACAGCTGCTTTAGCCAGTACACAGTTGGGTCAAACTACTAAATTCTATAGATGTGGCTGATCACTGTAACAGGAAGAGAGATAAATACTTTGTTAGGGCATGCTGCCCTTGAGATAGAGAGAAACTGCCTGAGACAGTGCTTTGAGGCTAGGGAGATTTGAGGCTAGGGAGAAATGTGATTTTACAAACTGGAATTCAAACACAGGCACCCAAGCATCCTATCAATTCAATAAATTTCTTAGCTGGCACCATGCCAAAACTGTCTTCCATTACTGTATTTCCAACTCTGAAAGGAGCAAATACATGAAACTACTCCATAATAATAAATAGAAGACTAGGAAGTCTTTAAACTCTATTGGAAAGAGGCTGCCAGTTTACCCTGGCACTTGGAGCCCTATAGGATCCTAGAATTTTAGAGCTGGTAGCCACTTGATAGAAGAGGGAAAACAGTAGTTTTCACAATATCCCTCACCTAATTACTTAGTAATCAGTCTACCACCATTTATCAAGTCCATCTGCCAAAATTTATAAGCTTTTATTAAACTCTTCCTGTGTGCTAGATACTGGGCTAAATGATAGGGATACAAAGAAGGGCAAAAAGGCAATCCCTGCCTACAAGAAGCTTATACTCTAACGGGCAAGTAGGTAGGTAACTATGTATGTACAAGATGTATGCAGAGTAGATGGAAGGTCATCTGAAGGAGAAGTCACTAACAGCTGTTGGGGGTACAGAGGGAAGGTTTTTAGAATGTAGGACTGGAAGTGAGTCTTAAAGCCCAGAAAACCAAGGGTAGATAGTAAGAGGGGTAGAGTATGCCAGGCTGGAGGAGCTTGAAATACAAAGGCAAAGAATAGGTAGTTGGAGGTGGTATTTTAGGACCTGCAAGTCTAACTGAAGTGTAGATTATATGTGCCAGGTGCTGTGAAGAATGCAAAGGGGACCAGGCAGCCATCTTCTCAGCATGGCAGGGCCTATTCTCTGAATCAGAACCAGAGGCTATTTGCTTTTCGATTTCCTCAGGGCCAGTAGAACTGCCACTGCAGGAAGGGGTACCCAGTTTAACTAATCCAAGCAAGCAGTGAAAGAGCACTGTCCCTGAAATCAGGAGGACCTGAGTTCAAATTTGACCTCAGACACGACATTTAACCAGCTGTGTGACCTTAGGCAAGTCACTTAAGCCCAACTGCCTTGCCTTTTCCCCTCCAAAACACACACACACACACACACACACACACACACACACACACACACAGACACAAACACAGACACAGACACACACATACACACACACACACACACACACACACACACACACACACCCAATCCAAGTAATCAGTCTGACATTAATTGCTATGAAAAGCAGCATGGATTCTAGAAAAATAGAATTTGGGCTGCAATTCAGTCCTTCACTTTGATTCTTATATACCAAATGACCCAGGGCAAGTTCCTACATCTTTTGGAGCATTAGTTGCCCCACTTATAAAATGAAGATATTGATACTTTAAAGTTACCTACCTCTCAGGATTGTTTTGTGGAAAGTTCTTGGTTAGCTGTACAGCACTAAATAATGAAAGCTGTTGTTATGGTTATTTCTTGTTAAATACTTGGTCTGACAGTGTATTTAATTAATGATTCTGTTAATTAGTAAAAGAGATAGTTTGGAATAGGAAGAGGTGAAAAGAATTGCTCATTTAAAAGTCATACCCGGCAGTTAATGTTGAATTGATTGCTTGGCTCATTATTAAAAGGTAAAGAAATATTCCCTGCACTGGTCAGTTTTCTTAACTGTGTTCAGTGAGTTCAGGGATGGGATGGGAAAGGGTAATGGAAATGGACAACAGCCCAATATAATGGGAATAGCACTGGCTTTTAAGTCAGAGGATCCAGATTCAAATACAGTCTCTAGTCCTTACAGCCTGTGTGACCTTGGACAAAAATTAGCCTCTCTGGGCCTCACTTTCCTTATGTTTAGGTGGCCTCTGAGGCCCCTTCTAGTTCTTGACCTGTGATCCTATGTATATTTAAGCTAACAAAATCTGCAAGAAATTTTGATATCTAAGTCTCAGTTACTCATTTATTAAAGGAGAGATTGCAACTAGGAGATTTCTAAGAGTCCTTCAGGTGTTAATATCCTATGACCTGGTTATCCTAAAAGAGGAGATCAGCAAAACTGAGTGGGAATGGAATGTAGCAAGCAGAAAGAGCTGAGAGCAAGCAAGTCTAGTCTCCAAAGACTGTCTCAGCTCTACCACCATGTTATAGTAGAGAGAGTGTTAGGAAGACCAGGACTGAAATTCTGCCTGAAACACTTATGTCACTGGGCAAGACACTTGACTTGTGAAAGCTTCCATTCAACAGGTACTTATCAAGCAACCCTAATGGGTAAAGCATTTTGTTAAGTACCAGGGACATGAAGGCAAAAGAGAAACGCTGTATGCCTTCAAGGAGTTTATATTCTACCAGAGGGAAACAAAACATACAAGCAAAGTAAGTGTAACATATATAAGAAGGTAAATAAGAAAATAATTTACTGGACAACACAAGCAACTGGTTTGGAAGTGGGGTCAGGAAAAGCCTTGTGTATGTGGTAGCATTTGTGCTAAACTTTAAAGGGACCCAGGGTTTCCAAGAGCTGGTGATGAGGAGAGGAGAGCATGCCAAGCATGACAGGCAGCCTGAACAGAGCCCAGCAGGATTTGGAGAATGGAATTTTACACACAGAGCATAGCTAGCAGGCCATTTTTGACTAGAACCTAATGGGTGGAAATGTTTGAAATGACTAGAAAGACATAATGGAGCCAGACTGCAAAGAGTTTTAATTCCCAAATTAGAGAGGTTACAGGGAACATTTGAAGTTTCTTGACCTGGTTAACATTTTGACTTAGGAATATCAATTTGGGCCAGAGTTGTTAGCGCGTTCCTGGACTGCAGCCACAGAAAAGAACTGAAGCTCGGGAGACTATTAGAGATTTCCCCACACTCTCTGTCTCCATACTCAACCCGACCTGGCCCAGTGTGGCATGGCCCGGCCCGGCTAGGCGCCACGTTATGGAGTTACTGTGGGTTCTGCTCTTGGGCTTATGTTGCAGTTTGGCCTCTGCCGACAGACACACCGTCTTCTGGAACAGCTCAAACCCCAAATTTCAGAGTGAAGACTACACGGTCCATGTCCGACTGAATGATTACTTAGACATCATCTGTCCACATTATGAGGATGAGTCTGTGGCCCCAGATGCCATGGAGCGTTATACGCTGTATCTGGTGGATCATGAGGAATACCAACTGTGCCAGCCACAATCCAAGGAACAAGTGCGATGGCAGTGTAACCAGCCCAATGCCCGGCATGGTCCTGAGAAACTATCTGAGAAGTTCCAATGTTTTACCCCCTTTACCCTAGGAAAGGAGTTCAAAGAGGGGCACAGCTACTACTATATTTCCAAACCCATCCATCACCATGGAGACCAGTGTCTGAAACTGAAAGTGACTGTTGATGGCAAAATCACTCACAGCCCCCACGTGGATGCCAAATCACAGAATGAGAATCACTTTTCAGCAGATGATGCAAATGTCCAGGTCCTGCATAGTGTTGGACACAGTGCTGTCCCTCAGACCTTTCCAGTTGCCTGGGTTGTGCTACTTCTGCCCCTCATACTGCTTCATACCCCCTGAGGGTGGGCATCAAACCCAGCTTTTGAGCACTAGAACTTGGCTGGGGAACGAAGGGGTAACAGCCCCTTTCCAAGGGAGAAAACTGGAATCCTCTGCCCAAGGAACTCCATCCAGCGTAGTACAAACCTGCCACCCTTGTGGCATTGGTCAGTATTAGGGGTACCAGAAAAGATTGGCAGTGCCAACTTTTCCCCTGCCCCCATGGTTGGGAGGACACAGCTCTCTTCATTCCTCCTGTTTTGCCAAAGATCAAGAACCTGAAATTAACCAAGGGCAGCTGCTCCTCTTAGAAGTGGGGAGCTTATGGATGGACCCTGGGCATGGAATGGCCATGCCCTCCATGGAAGACCCAGGAATGCCCAAGACGGAACTCTAAAAGAGTAGAAAGAGAAACTGAGCTTTTCATGTGGGAAGGGGAGGATGGGGAGAAGGAAGCACATTGTGTGCACTCAGGGTCTGCCTTCCCTACACACTCACATACAATTTCATCTGTAATGCCATATTGGCAAAAGAAGGTTACAGCCTGGGCTGTCCTAATTCAGAACCACCCCTCAGGGGGCTATCTCAGAGCAATACCAGGCAGGCAAGGAGGGGCAGTGCCCCAACATGTGCTGTATATAAAGGCAGTGCCCGTTGTATATATATTTGTATGCAAAATCTCTCCCTGGAGAGATTTCTACAACTAAAGTTGTTGTTTTTACACACACACACACAAAAGGAATATCAATTTGCCAGCTGTGTGGATGATTGAATAGAGAGGCAAATGATTGGAAGCAAGGAGACCTGTTGAGGAACTACTGCAATTGTTTAGGGAAAATATGATGAGAACCCTGACAGTGATAGTCATGTAAATAGAGAGAAGAGGATGTTGAGTATGTAAGATGTTATCAAGATAGAATCAACAAGATATCAACTGATTGGATATAGGGGTTAGAGAGAGTCAAGAATCTAGTAGGCTTCCAAGGTTTTGAACCAGGGTAACTAGGAAGATATTGGTTCCCTTGACAGAAATAGGGAAGTTAGGAAGAAGTCGGCTTGGGGGCTAGGGTGTGTAAAGATGATGAGTTCTGTTTTGGTCATGTTGAGTTTGAGATACCCACTGGACATTCAGGTAGGATTATTTAGAGGGCAATTGGCAATGCACTGAACTTTGGGAAAGAGATAAGGAATAAACGTATGCATAGATTTGCAAGATCTACATGGAGATGACAAATCCATGGGAGATCAAGAGTCTGCTTTGGCTAACTACAAAGGGATAGCAATTAGGTACATGAGAGATAAAGTCATTGATATATAATGTAGAGAAAGAAAGTGATCCCTCTTAGGACAGAGCTCATGAAAAGATGTCATAGTTCACCAAGGAAGACTTATAAGGAGAGGCTAGATAAATCAGAGGAGAACCAGGAGAGAACATTGTCTAAAAAATGCAGGGAGGAAAGAATATCTATGAGAGGAGAGTCAACAGTGCCAGAAGCTAGAGAGTTCAGGAATGACGTAATCTGAGGAAATGGCCATCACATTTAGCAACTAAGAAATCAGTAACCTGGGAGGGAGTACATGAAATAAAATGATAGAATTGAAAGATTGCAAGCAGTTGAGAAGTGGAATGTGAAAAAGTGGAAACCATCAGTCTAAATAGATTTCCCCCTCCCCATTTTATTATTATTTTTTAATTCTGACCTAAATAAACAGCAAACAAAATTAGCATTTTCATATACATTGTACAACGGAAGATTGTATATGAACCTGTGAATCTCTATTATGTAGAGCTTAACTTTCTTTTTAAGTACATAATGAATTCAATATGCATTTCCCAAAACTGTCCTAGATAAATTTTTCTAGGTGTATTGTTTTTTTGTTTTTTTGTTTTTGACAGCGAAAGGGAGGAGAGGCTAGACTAACTGCTTGAAGGGATGGAAGGAATAAGTAAAATTTCTTAAGTATGGAGGAGAGCTGGACATATTTCTAGGCAGTAATAACGAGAATGAAGACCAGAGAGTTGGGATGGCAATGGGTACAAACTCCCTGAGAAGTTGAGAAGAAATAGGATCAAGGGCCCAGATAGAGGGGATCTTGTTTTGTTTTTTTTCATACACTGAGAGTTTTTGTTGTTGTTGCTGTTGCTGTATTTCCAAAATGCAATTTGGTGAAATCCCATCATCTGTTTCCATAGGCAATGGAGATGGTACATTAGAAGGAGATTGCCTTGAGAGTTAGATGATATGATTTGGAGTCCTAGATCTCTCATTTATTTACCTGAATGACTTTGGAAAAATCATTTTATTTTCCTCTATCTGGGCCCTCAATTTTCTCATGTCTAAAATGAGGAAGATAAGCGAGATCCGAGGTTCAAACACACTGCCTGAGGGCTGTAGATGGCCCACAACAATCCCAGGACAGACCAAACCAGATTAAATGTAATTGGGAAATAGTTACCAAAAAACACAATAAAATATAGATAATATTACATCTTAAAACCAAGTCAACTTATGGCCCACAGGAATCCTTATGTACAGACGAGTGGACCCTTATTTCTATTTGAGTTTGATACCACTGAACTAGAGGACCTCATAGGTTCCATCTTGTTCTAAATCATATGATCTTAAAAGAGGACTGTGGTCTTACAGTAAGAGTGCTGAAGTTAGTCAGCAGACTTCAGATCAGATCCTTACAATCACCTGTCTAAACATGGACAAATAATTTATGAACCTCTTTGCCCCATCTGTAAAATGAGGAGGATTGACCTCTAAGGTTTCTTAAAGCTCTGAAGTTCTTTGTTCTTTTGTAAACACCATAGCTTGAGGGGCTCCACTTCCAACTCTGGCTTCATTTCAATAAAAGTCCTTCCTTAAATATTAGTCATGAAGTTTTATGAAGCTGTAAGCTTCCTGGGTATGTGGCCTAGCTGGTTCACAAAATCCCCTAGGGCATTGTCAGGCATGATTAGAGCAGGCCCAGCGGCACTGACATGCCCGCAGAGAATCTTTTCCCAATTTGGTCTCAGTTATGACCTGTGGTGAGCCCACAGTGGATGTCATTTTATCAGATGCACCCAAAGTTTTCATTCCTTAAAAAAGATTTTTTATTGAGTCCTTCTGTAGTTCAATGAATAGAGACCTGGCTCTGGATTCAGAGGACCTGGATTCAAATCCTGGCTCTTATGTTTACTACTTTTGTGACTCTGGGCAACTCATTTAGTCTCACTGGACCTCAGTTTTCTTATACTTAAAATGAGGCCATTGGACAAGATCAGTGGTGTCAACCTCACAGAGAAAGGGGGCATACTCAGATGTACATAAGGATCTCTGCAGGTCAAATATTGACTTAGAAAACTGCATGTTAACATTATAGCTATGTTCCATTGTATCTTCTTAAACTTGGTTAAGTATTTCCAAGTACATTTTAATCTGATTTGGCCACACCTGGGATTGCAAGCTTCATGTCTGACACCTCTCTTGTAGACGACTTGCAAAGGTCCTTTCTGGTTCTAGAACTCTGATTTAGTGTGGTGCTACATTCATTCAGAATTCTTGGTATAGGACTGCTTGCCAGTCTTTAGGATCAGAGTAAGGAATTGCAACATAATCTCTGGAGTGCTGTTTAAGGAGATGTTGGGCAGATTCACTCTGTACCAGAGTGTCAAAGGTCATGAATCTTCATGTCAGAAAGAAACCTAAAGTTCATCTGGCACAGTCTCCTGCAGGACAGATGAATCCTTTCTACATCTGCACTATAACTGATCCTCTCCCACGATATTCTCCTTTTTTTGACTTTATGTTTTGAATATTCTTTAAGAGCAGCCTCTGAAAATGCAGCTACCTACAGGAGGAGTTACAGCGTAAGCCTACATTCACTAAGCTCTCTCTGAGCCTCAGTTTGTCTCAGTAGCACAAAGAACAAGTTGGACTCAGATGATCCCTAAACTTCCTTCTGGCTCTTTTCTTCCCCCATCAAGATCAATGACTTGGCTCACTGATGCCCCTCACTGGTTTTTCTCATTGTTACAGCCTCTTTTCTCTTAAGCTGCATTATCTATCACTCAGTTTTAGGTTTCAGGATGAATAAGCCATATTTTCTTTTTCTTTCTCCCTTGTTCTCTTTTTTGGGAAGAGCATATGGCTTTTATCTTTTTTTTTTTCCTAAAACAGTCCCTGTGGTCTTCCAATTTCTACTTTTTCTCCATATCACTGTGCCACAATAACCTTCCTTGAGCACAAAGTTAATCATGAGACCTGTACTCAGAAATCTACAGTGGCCTCAGAATGCTTCCTGAGTCAAGTTTGAATTCCTTGACTAATTTAGGATGCAGAGAGAGAAATCCTTTTTTTGAATATGGTCAATGAGGTAATTCGTTTGTTTTTTGTTTTTTGTTATTTTTCCTGATCATACATATTTGGTATGGAGGTTTTGTTTTCCATCCTTTTCCATTCGGAGTGAGAAGAAAAAATAAATATTAAAAAAAAAACCCCTCAAATAAAAGGGAAGAGGAAAGGGAACAAACATTTCTTAAGCTCCTACTATGTGCCAGGCACTGTGATAAGCACTTTACAAATATATCATTTTAAGGAGGCAAAAAAAATGTTAGAAGGAAAAATGTTTAAAAGAAAACTCCTTTCGATCCAATAAATCTACTGCTATGATATTTTTTTAAATCATTAAATAGGAACAAAGCAGCTCTCTGAACAAAAATATTAGAAGCCTTCCTTCCCTCTCTTTTCTTGTAGAATCCTGGGTCAGTTGAAACATCATGTTCTCTTTGAAATCTTCCGTGTTACCTATAGGTGAGGGATGGGTACCCTTGGTCCTGTTCTCTCCAGATTAACTCCAAAATCTTATTGCTTTCAGGAGAAAGTAAGCATCTCAAGTCCCCCTATCCCAGTGCAGTGGTTTGCTTTACTCTTTTGCAACTAAAAACAGTTCTTCACTACAGAACACACATCTGCCCATCCCTAGGGTCCTAGTCTTGTAGCACAGGTATATTTTCTTATGTTGTACTTTGATATTTTGGTGGATCCATGAGAATATGTGCCAATGGGAAAAGTATAGATTTAGAACTTGGAGAGTACTGAGTCCAACCTCCTTATTTTATTGATGAAGAAACTGAGCTGCCAGGAAATTAAGAGAGATTAAGTCTAGAGCTACAGCTAGTAAGTGTGTAAATCAGGATTTGAATGCAAGTCTTCTTGCCTCCAAGTCCAATGTTCAATCCACTATGCCACCATAGATCTATGCCTCTTAGCTAGGGCAAGTCACTTAACACCTCTGGGGCTGGAGTTCCTCATCTAGATTCAATGAGCAAGACTGAACTAGATGACGTCTCAGGTAATTTCCAGTTCTTAATCTATAGTCCTATGTATGAACTTTCTGCTGGTACAGATCTCAAACCATGCATACCTTCTTACTCAAAAGGATTCCTGACCTTGTTTCTCCCTAAATTTTGGAGATCTAACTCTGGTTCATTTAATATTTCCTGGCCACCAGCACTGCTTTTGGGCTGGTCATCTGTTTTTCCTCTGATGCACTTCATGACTAGCCTACTTCCTTTTCCAGTCAATCATGACTTTCATGGTGTCTTTCACAGACCCTTTTTCATGGACAAGTCTAATGCTGAAATCTTTTCAAAATTAGCAAACCACAGGTATTTTACAGGACAATTCTCCTTTGACTAAGGTGGAGGATGAGTAAGAACAATGTTTTTCTTAATCATGGGTGATTGGGAGAATGATTCCTTTGAAAATTCGGTGCTAGGGAGGACTGAAATAAAAACTAAATTATGAGAACTCGTAATTATAGAGTACTTTATAGTTTACAAAGAGCTTTCTGTACAATAACCTTGTGAGGTTGAAAGGGCAATTTTTACCCTTCTTTTGTGGAGAACGACAAGGAAGTTCATGGATTTTCAGTCACTTGCCTGAAATAATTACTTAAACTGAGTCTGCCAACTCCAAGTCCACATGCAGACATACTTATCTTCTGGACCTCCCAGCAAAATTCTACAAAGCCCTTTCCTCTATCCCTCTCTCACTGCCTTCAAGACACTACTTTGACATGTTTCCTGGGCACCTCTTTTTGTGAACATGCAGGGACTTCTTTGGCACCTGCAAATAGAAAGAATTCCACTAGCTTGCCCATCTTTCCCCCAAATCTTCCTTCCTTTCTTCCAGTGGCTGCCAACTGCATCTGCTATAAGTAAGAAAAACATTCTCTTTTCTTGGATGCCCATAGGTAGCAAGCTGCTAGATGTTTGTGGTACATAAAAAAATGTATGTGCTTAACTCCCATTTTATTGTGATGTAGCTTTGATGATTTATTGACTTGGAAGTTGGAATTTTTTGGTTTGCAAAAATGTGATTTTTGCATAATTTTTTAGATACAAATAACATGAAACTTTTGGAGATTTCCACAATGCAAGTTAGATTCACATTTATATGTGGGTATTAGTGTGCATATTCATATACACACATACATGTATACATACATACACACGTGCACATACATGCATATATTGTTCTAATACAGAGGTGTCATACTTATAGCCAGGATACTCCTGAGTTAGTTGAACCAGAGTTAAGTGCAGTTGGGAAGTGTTTTACAAAATAAAACTACAATGCAACATAGATAATGTTAATATAGAGTTTTGTAAGTTAATATGCACCCGCAGGGGCACATTTCTATTTAAGTCTGACACCACTACTCTAATATATGAGTTATACAACATATTATTATGTATGAGAGTTGAGACAGCTAGGTGGTACAGTTGATAGAGTGTTGGACTTGGGATGAGGAAGACTCATCTTCCTGAGTTCAAATCTGACCTTAGACATTTACTTGCTGTGTGATCCTGGGCAAGTCTCTCAAGCTTTTTGCCTCAGTTTCTTCATCTGTAAAATAAGCTGGAGAAGAAAGTGGCAAACAAATGTCATTGCTAAGAAAATCCCAAATGGGGACACAGAGATTTGGATACAAATGAAAATGTGAGAATTGTAATACATACAATATAAACATACACACATGCGCATGTAACACACATGCATACATATATACCCATACACATTTATATATAATATTATGTACTGCACCAAGTTGCCTCTCACAATAAACATAAAACTATGAAAATTTCAGCCTTTGATGTCTTTAATTATTATTATTGATGTTGTTGCCATTGTCAGATCTGTGATTGCTGTTATTATACTAGTACCCACTAGTTTTACTATTACTAACGAGTACAGAGATAGGTAGCACAGTAGATAAAGTATGGAAAGTGATATGAGGAAGACCTGAGTTCAAATCCAACTCCAGGTATTTCCTAGCTGTATGACCCTGGGCAAATCACTTAACTTTTGTTTACTTCAGTTTCCTTCACTATAAAATGGGGGTAATAATAGTATCTACCTGGCAGGGTTGTTATGAGAATCAAATGATATAATATTATAAACTTCTTTGAAAACCATAAAGTACTTTATAAATTATTATTATTATTATGATGATTATGAAGAACAACATGATATAATGGATGGAGGGCTTGTCTTGGAAGCAAAGACTTATTCATGTTGCACCTTTGACACACACCTTTGACACGTGGACATGGACAAGCTATCATCTCTCAGTGCCCTAGTGAATTCTTCTTTTTTTTAAATCTTTTTTTAAAATTAATTTTAGTTTACATCATCCATTTCCATGAGATTTTGAATTTCAAATTTTCTCCCTATCTTTCCCCTACCCACCACCCCAAAACAGCCATCCCATTGTATAACCCATCCCCAAATCTATTCTCTCCTATGTCCTCCCCCGTCACCCCTCTGACTTTCTGGTAGGGCAGGATGGATCTCCCTACCACAGTGCCTGTGTATCTTAAGTCCCAGTAGGATGTAGTTAATAATAATAATAATTGTATACATATATATACATATGTATTTTTAACATTTGATTATAGAACTTTAAATTCTAGATTCTTTCTCTTCCTCCCTCGACACCCACCCCCACTGGAAGGACAAGCAATTAAATACAGGCTGTACATGTGTAATTACGCAGAATCTCTCCACAGTGGATATATTGTGAGAGACCAATTATATGTCCCTCCTTCCTATCCCGCCCCCGCCTTGTTCTATTCTCTACCCTATCCCTGTCCCTTTACGGAAGTGTGTACTTCCATCAGCCCTCTCCCCCCAACCTGCCCTCCCCTCTGTCATCCCACCTCTCATCCCCATTCCCCCAACTGTGTGGCAAGAAACCCAGTTTAGAGTTTATGTCATTCCTTCCCTAAGCCAAGTTCAGTGAGAGTAAGGTTGACTCCCTTTTGCCTTCCTGTTCTCCCCCTCCATTGTAACAATTATCCTTTGCCTCTTCTATGAGATGATTAACCCCATTCTGTCTCTCCCTGTCTCCTCTCATTCTAATCCTCTCTCACCTCAGGATTTCACCTTTTAGAATATTGTCCCTTCCTATTCAATTGATCTTGTGCCATCTATGTATACATATATACACACACTCAGATATGTGCTTGTATGCATATATAAACCCTCCTATATAGATATATGTGTATGTATACCTATATATACATTTGTATTCCCT
>CM053582.1:147517915-147550012 GCA_028627135.1 Pseudochirops cupreus
CATTTGAGTTAATCTATTTTTTAAGGTGTTAATTTCTTCAGTCAGATTGTTGACTTTCTTTTCATGATTTTCTTGCATCGTTCTTATTTCTCTCCCCAATTTTTCCTCCACTTCTCTCATTTGGTTTTCAAAATCTTTCTTAAGCTGATCTCTAGCTTTTAGGCAGTCTTCATGTTTCTTGGAAACTTTTGGTGTGGGAGTTCTGACTGTGTTGTCTTCCTCCCGTTCCCTGCTTTGATTCTTCTTGTTCTCAAAGATGGAATCTAGAGTTTGGTTGCTGTTCTTACTTTGCTTCTTTTGCTTGCTCATGGGGGCCATTCAATGATTTTTTAGCTCTGTGGAACTCTGCTTCCAGAGGGGAAAGCTCTGTCCCAAATTGCTGGGGTTTTCCCAGCTGCTGGACCTTTTAGGAGGCTGCTGCAGCCCCCACCAGCTTTGGCTCACTGAAAACGCACCCCAGGACCACCACCCAAGACCACGATCTGGATCCAGGCCGCTCAATGCAAGAGTACTTGGCCTCTGAACGATTGCTTGGCCCCCCTGCAGTCTGCAGGCTGGGAGCTCTGAAGCAGCAACCTGAAGGCAGCTGCAGGTCCTCTGCTTCTTCTGCTTCCTTGCCCTGGAGGCAGTCTGGCCGGGCCTGCTTTTCTCCTCCAATTTTAGCCGAATTCCACTGATTTTTCACTTAATCCTTTTTTCTTATGGCTTGATAATTCTTGAAATTGCCACAGCTGCCACAGATCTGCTCTCCTGAAGCTCCAGCTGTGGCTTGGCTTGGCGTGTCCAGCTGCCCCCACCCTCCCCCAGGGGCAAAGCCACAGTTTCAGGCTGGGCTGGTTTCAGCTCCCAGAGCTGAGATGGTCCCTTTGAGCCGAGCTGCCTTCAGCGGGAGATATATCTGTGTGCATTTTAGAGCCCTAGAATTTGTTTAGAGTCATATTTTTTGGGTATTTGATATGGCTGTGTGGGAGCTGCCGTACCTTGCTGCTCCTATGTCGCCATCTTGGCTCCATCCCCCTAGTGAATTCTTTACAGCTATAAGGTACAGGTGACTCCTTGATCTGCAGTGGTGGAGGGAGATTTCTACCCTGATGAAATCATAGTTCTGGAATTATCTTTATGTGAAAGAAGATGAATAAAATTCCCACGTAATTAGGAAGCTTGGGTAATTTGCAGTACTGAAGGAAATAACTACAGAAAAGATCACAGATCCTAACTCAGTATGAGTCAAAAACATGACATATGGCAGCCCTAAACCACTATCATGATCCTTGGTGGCATTAAGAAGAGGAGTGTATAGTGCTCGGTTGTCTAGCCAGATCCTGGCTATGGCACATCTTTAGTGCTGTGTCCATTGAATCAAAACCATGCCATATCAGAAACTGATTGGAAGAAATTAGGAAGGTTATAACTGGAGAGAGAAAAAAACCATTCAAGGTAGGAAAAATAAGCAGATATGGATGAGATGGAACATGGAATATATCAGAATTAGATTCAAACATATGAACGACTTGGCAAAGGTCATATGTTGAATTAGTGGGATATCTGGGATTGGAGCCACCATCTGCAATTGCCCATTCCCATGCTCTTTCCACCAATTAAGTACTGTAATATATACAGTCCTGTTGACCTGCACCTTCACAAAGTTTTTATGATTTCTTCAGCTTAGAGTGAGGAAACTTGTTCCACCAATATAGATTCTAGCTCCCTTTGAGTTAGTCTACAAGTCTCATGTCACTGCCTAAGGAATATCTAGTAGGTTGTAAGCTTCTTGAGGGCAGGGTTTCTATTTTACTTTTCTGTGTGTTCCTGGTGCTTAGCACAATACTTGGTAAATAATAGACATGTAAGAAATGCTTGTCAGTTGGATGTGGAAGTTAAATGACTTTCTTGGAGTCTCCAAGCTAAGATTTGAACCCGTATCTTCTTGACTGCCAGGCCCAGTACCCTCTGCTTTGATATTTCTTGGCTTCTATACATTGTTGAAATTATATATTTGTAACCACATCACCTGGCTACCTTCCTACTACTGCTCATTCTCTCTGACTAGGGGAGCTAAAAGATCCTTTTTGCCCATTCCATTGGGTAACAGAAACTATATTTGCAAAAACAGAAGATTCATTAAAAAACAAAAACAAAACAAAACAAAAAACAACACTTTGTCATCAAGTGTGATGGATATCAGCACTGCTTCAAAAACATTCACTTGAAAATATGTTGATTGTTCAACTAGAGAGTTCCTGCTGCCTCTTCATTGGTTGATCTTGGCCAGCCTAATTGTTAAAAGGAAAACAAAATTCCTACCGAGTTTTGCATTAACCCTACCCCAGAATTAGCTCCTCATCCTTGAAAAGGAAAGAGGCCTCCCTCACCCCTAGAGACCTATTTTCTATTTTAACTTTAATTCAATTTCATAGTCATTTATCATTGGATTGGATGTTCTCAATTGCATTTATTGGTATTGCACCTCATGTGGAGTTAGGGCAACCTATATGAATTTGTTGCCTAAGGATGGGGAGACCTGAGATGGATTTTAAGTTAATGGCAGATTAATCTGAAATTTATTTCTGTTTTCTTCTGTAGATCAACACTTCATCTCTCACTCATTAGTATCTCTCTAGGTAGCAGAAAAGATTTTTCCTCCCTTTCCCCTAATGCCTACATTTATTTTTAGCCAACTGTATTGGTCTGAATTTCCAAATACCAGCAAAGAAACAGAGATTCACCCTTTGCTCTTTGGGGATTTTATTTTTCTTCTCTTCAGGAGACATTTCCTCCCACCCTCTTCCTTTAGTGTCTCGCCCACATTTTTCTCACAAAGACAAATATCTTTTTTTCAGCTCACTCTAATTTACACAATACAAGTGGAAAAGAGATTAAAAAGTGGAGATAATGACAATGAAGCCATTGGTATGGTTACAGAGTGATGTGCTAGAAAGAACACTGGCTAGTCAGAGCTGGCCTTTAATACCAGTCCTGCCGCTTATTAGATATTTGGCTTTGGGCAAGTTACTCAGTTCGAGCTTACTGAGCTCTAAAATAAGGTTAATCCTGTGTTGCCTACATTCAAGGGGTGATGCGAGGATCATATTGTGTGATATAGGCTTAATATCCTTTCCACTATCCAAAACTTTTTCTCTTCAGTACATCTCTATTTCTTTCAAGGGCACCACCATCTTCCCAGTCTCCCAGGTTCCTTGGTGTTATCCTTGAGTCTACAATCTCTCTCACATAATCAATCAATAGAAATGTCCTTTCTACATCTTTGCCTTCCTCTTTACATAGATGCCACCACACTATTTCAGGCCCCCTCCTCTCTCACTTAGACTATTGATTGATCTCCTTACCTTAAGCCTTTCTTTTCTCTAAACTATTTTCCACATAGCTGCCTAAGTCATTTCCCCAAAGTTCAAATCTGAAGATGCTGCTCTTCTCCTTAGCAAGCTCCAATGGCTTCTTTTTGACTCTAGCCTGAAATATGAGCTCCCTCATTTATCCTTTTAAACTCTTTCACAACCTATCTTTCCAATTTTATTATACATTAACTCCCCTTCCCTTACTCTATGATCCATACAAATTGTTCTTCTTACCATTCTTCATACATCACACTGTATCTCCTTCCTACCTTTGTATGGCTGCCCCTCCATATCTGGATTACACTCCTACCTTGACTCTGCCTCCTAAAATTTTTGTCTCCTTCAAAATTCATTTTTTAACTTTTCCAGGAATTCTTGTTGGACTTATGTCTGGTTCACATTTTTTTTTCCTTTGAGGCTTTGCTTGTAGGTATTTTGACTTCAGTCTTTTTCTGAGTTTCTGTCTTGATCTTCCCTTCTTCCCTGTCACTTTATTAGTTTTTTTTTTATGTTCATGTTCCTTTTCTTCTTATTGTTCTTTGCTCAGTTCCCCACCCCTGCCCCACCCTATTTCTTGATTTTTATGTTAAGGTTAGGCTCTGTTCCTGGTACCAGCGGGCAGAGGGGTACTTTCTCAAGCTTTAGGCTTTTTCATACTGCCATTCTCAAAGCTAGTTCTGGGTATTTGGAAGTTTTCACTGGTTGCAAGGTAGTGGTCTGAGGAAAGGTATGGTTATCGCTCTACTGGTCTGCACTCTATTCCTTACCCAAGAAGGCCCCCATTGCCCATGGAACCAGAAATAATATCATGCTTCTAAGTCCCTGATCTATTGTGGTCAAAAGTGATACTGCTCCTTGGGGGTTCCTGCTCCTTCTTGACTGTAAGTGCTCTTCTCTGCCCTTGAACTATGTTCCAGAAGTAAGTATAGGCAATGGAATTGCCAAACAGTCTAGTTCTGTGTCCTGTACTAGCACATGGAATCTTCTATAATTTCTTTCTGACCAGTTGCCAGGTACACTTACCATTTCTGACTTGATAGCTCCTGAGGCTGCTGTTGCTTCTGTTGCTACCACCTAATCTCACTACTGGTATTTCATCCATATGTACTCCAGGACAACTCTGACTCTATTGTCACAGATCTTTTCTTCCAGACTCTTAAGTTGTGTTGAGCTAAAAGCATGTCTCACCTTGACCTTTTGTTGGCTCTGCCACTCTAGAATTTGATTTGAGGTGTTATTTTAAAGTTGTTTGAAGGGGAATGTTGGAAGAACTCAACTGAGTGCTGCTTCTACTCAGCCAAGTTGGTTCTGCCCCTAGAAGTCCTATGTATTTTCTTACATACAGATCATGTCCACTGATAGAATATACTCTTCTCAAGAGCAGGGACTAGTCAATTTTGTCTTTTGTAACTATCTAGTGGAATGCCCAATACCTTGTAGTTACGTGCTTATTGATTGATCATTGATATATGAAGCACTTTGTAATCTTAAAGCCTTCTGTTTAGCAGAGCTGTTATTGTTAGTTTAAAGGATTAAATTAATAAAAAGCAATAGCATTTATTCAAGACTTTAAGGCTTTCTTCCCAAAGGCCGCATGAAGTAGATAGCACAAGGATTAGCTGCCCAGCTTTATAGACTGGGAAAGTAAGACTCCAATATATTAGAATCAGGATGCAGACTCACACATTTGGCTCCAGAACTCTTTCTACCACTCCATCCAACCTGCAGAATCTTTTGCATTATCAAAGATTTTTTCTAACAGTCAGGAAATTGAGAAGAATGCCTCAGTTTTCATTTTGTTTTGATTTTGACTCTCTATTGTCTGTTCTCCATAGGAATCAAAATCTTTCTGACTCTTGATGAGCTTGATAGTAACTGTAGTGAAAACATCATTAAGTCTAAGACTGAGGAAAGTTCTTATATAAATATCATTAGACCATTAATCTCCAATCAGTCAAGTCAGTCAATCAATCAATCAGTGTTTATTAAGTAAGGTATTCAGAGAGGACTAGCTCCCAGGTGTGAGGGCTACTGAACTGACTGTTCATCCATCATTGGTGCCCACCAGGTACCACCTTCATCTGTGGCTCCAAGAAGCTGTAGCATGCACAGTGACCACACCTTGATAGATAGGGTAAACCAGGCTGAGGGTACAAGAGAGGTCTCAAACCTGTTAGTGAGTTAGGGAGATGACTACCCCAAACCTGTGAAAAGTTCTCCTGATGGAATGGGTGGATGAGAACAATTTTTTTCCCCCCAAAGCCATGAAGGCAGCTGAAGATGCTGTGGCATCTTTAGACCTTGATCAGATGTGAAAGATGCCAAGATCCAGGCCGTTGTCAGTCATTTTGACTTTTGTCTTGCCACTGAACTTCCATGACTCTGGAAGAGAGAATGAGGCTGATGACTTTGTGCAACTCTGCTTCACTTAAATCCAGTTAACATGAGCGAAGACATCACCCTTGATGTCATTGATCCTCTTAAAAACAAAAAAACAAATAACAGTTTATTAGTTTATTAAGCACTTGTTATAGCTAAGCACTGGGGATACAAAACAAGGCAAAACACAATCTCTGAACTCAAAGAGTTTACAATCTGATGGGGGAGGCAACATGAAATTAAAAAAAAACAACAAGCTAAATACAGGATAAATAGGAAATAATTAACAGACAGAAGACATCAAAATTAATAGAGGTTGGGAAAGGCTTACTGCAGAAGGTAGGATTTTAGTTGGGACTTAAAGGAAGCCAGGGAGGTGAGTGGTAAGAGTGGAAGAATGGCATTCTTAAATGGCTGTCACATTCTAAGCATGGTGCTAATTGATAAGCACACAAAGACCCATAACATACACTTCATATGTGTTTACAATTCATGGAGACCTCAGAAATTGTCTAGCCTATTTCCCTTCATTTTATGAATGAGGAAACTGAGACCAAGGTTATTTGTCCAAAGTCTTACTGGTATCAGAAGAAACAACACTTGAGTCAAATTCTTATGACTTTAAATTCTATATTTGTTTGCTTTGCACCAGGGTTTATTGAATAAATAATTATATCATATTCCCCCTAATTAAAAATAGGGAAAGAGGCCTATATCATAGTTTGTAAACTTATAGGTCTGGAATAATGTTCATTTTTACTTCTGTTGAAAATTTTTCATCTTTACATGCATGGCAAATTGAATCTCAACTTTTCATAATGGAGCCCATAACCTATTCATATATAACTGTATGTTATATAAACTTTTAAAACAGTTTCCTTATGCATGATGTATGATTATGCCAAGGCAGATGACAATTATAGTATGGGATGCTGAATGGCTCATTCTGTATCTATTGCCTTGGAACTTTTCTTTTTTAAATGACTAAGGAACATATTTCATTTGATGTCTTTTTTCCATTTGAGTAATGGAGAACATCCAGGCTTACTTCATAGGGCTGTTAAGAGGAGAGAAACACTCTATAAACCTTAAAGCCTTCTATACATTTGACTTATTTATTATTGTGGTTATGGCTGTAACAAATAACAAAATAAGGAATTTGAAGAAGAATTGGAGTAAAGGATGTCATCAGAGAAATGTGTAATCAGTTGAGTGTGGCAGTTCATCCATATAGTAATGGCTCCTGGGGAGGTTGAGGCTCTCTGAGTTTGGGAGTTCTGAGCAGTGGTAGGGCTAAAGCTGACTGGGTATGTGCATTAAACCTGGGACTAAGCCTCTGGAGGTAGGTGATATCAGGATGCCTAAGGAAGGTTGAAGTGGCCAAATATATACATATATAGAAAGGAAGAAAGAAAGAAAAAAAAAGAAGTAAGGAAAGAAGAAAGAGGAAGGAATGAAGGAAGGAAGGAAAGAAGAATGAAAAAAATTAAATTTGTTTACTAATTCTGCTCATAATGCCAAATCCATTGCTTAAAACACAGGTTTTTACATGGCAATCCATTTAATCTTTCTGAGTCTTAGTTTCTGAGTATTCAAAAGAAGAAAATAATATAGTCTTGCCTTACAGGTTTAAATGCAGAATAACTTTCAAAATAACCACAAGATTTCACATGTATATACAGGGTCATACAAATATTTTAATAAATTCGATCCTACTTCATATGTCATCAGACTGACCCATAGAACAGGCAGGGCTTCCACTGTGAAGTGAATGGTGCCTTTCTAAAAAGATTTTTTTTAAATTTATCTAAACAGTTTCAGTTAGGTACTATTGTTTATGCTTTATGAGTCTGAAATAATGGAATAAGTGGTTATAAAATCTCTGTCATCTATTATGGATCAAGAGAAGCATCAGATAACAGAAAAGAACACTGGGTTTGGAGGCCAAAGGTCTTGATTTCAGATCCCAGTTATACTATTTCCTACCTGTGTGACACTGTGCTGGCTGCTTTACCTCTTGAAATCTCAGCTTCCTTATTGATAAAAAAGTTCATTTCCATTCAGTAAATATATATTAAGCTCTTACTATAATATAAAAATGAAAACATTTTTGCCTTCAAGAAACTCATTTTCTACTGTGGTAGATGGCCTCTAAAGTCCTTTCTACCTCTAAAATGATACTATACTTTAGTGTTCCTTCTGTAGCATACTATTTTCTGACTGTGGGTCTTTCTTTAAGCTTACATAAGCCAATTTTTCAAATATAAAACTAGAAAGCAATTTAAAGGATTAGTGATATTCGTTTAGGAATCATTCTTAAAATACTGTTCACATCTTTTTTTTCTTATATCAGTCTTATTTCAAAATATATCCCTACTCCTTCACCTCCCTAGTCCAATGTTAACCATCCCTATAACAAAGGAAAAAAGAGGAAAAATTGTCTTGCTAAAACAATTAACACATTCAAAAAAGTCTAATATTATACACAGCGTTCTATGCCCATAGGCCTCTGCTTCTACAAAGAAGGTGGAGAATTTCTTCTTATATTTGTTCTTTGGGGACAACTGCTGTCATAATTCTCCATCATTCATGCTTTGTTATTGTTCTTTCCTCTTACATTATTTTCATCATTATATATAGTTTTCCTGCTTCTTCCTTCTTCACTTTTCATCACTTCATCTAAATCATCCCATGCATCTCTGTATTCTTCATATTCATTGCTCCTTATGAGGCAGGGAAGTGATGTAGTTGATAGATTGATGGAAGTGGAGTCAGAAAGACATGAGTTCAAATCCAGCCTCAGATACTTACTAGCCCTGTATCCCTGGACAATTCACTTTTCTGTACACCTCAATCTCCCAGATGATGAAATGGGGGATAATAGCATCACCTACCTCCAGAGAGTGTTGTGAGCATCAAGTGAGATAATATTTGTAAAGTGCTTTGCAAATGTTAAGGCATAATATAAATACCAGCTTTTGACTTTTTAACTATTATGGGGGTAATAATATCCCATTACATTTGTGTACCACAATTTCTTTAATATACCTCCGTGTATGAACATAACTGTTTTCAGACATGAAAGTGCTGCTATAAATACTTTGGGGTATATAGAACCTTTCTATTAAAAATTATCTCCACAGAATATATGCCAGTAATGGAATCTCTAGGTCAAATGGTATGAATATTTTAGTCACTTTACTAGCAATAATTCCAACTTGCTTTCCAGAGTAGATTAATTCATCCATTTACTTTTCTCAATACATTGTATGTTTATCCATCTCTTTTGTTTTGGTTGTTCAGTCATTTTTCAATTGTATCTGAGTCTTCATGACCTCATTTGGGGCTCTCTTGGCAGGGATAGTGGAGTAGTTTCTTATTTACTTCTCCAGCTCACTTTACACATCAGGAAATTGAAGCCAAGTGAAGTGACTTTCCTAGGATCACACAGGTAACAAGTGAATGAGGCCAGATTTTAACTAAGGAAGAAAAGTTTTCCTGACTTCAGAACAGGTACTTTATCCACCTGGCTGCCCTAAAGGAAACATCCTCAGAGGAGACCTGAG
Source organism: Pseudochirops cupreus (assembly GCA_028627135.1). Lineage (NCBI taxonomy): Eukaryota > Metazoa > Chordata > Mammalia > Diprotodontia > Pseudocheiridae > Pseudochirops > Pseudochirops cupreus. Next base: position 147,527,217 of record CM053582.1, read on the forward strand.
ATAATTATCTAAATAATTCAAGCACCCAAAGCCAATATAGGTCTCATTTATCTACTTATTTCACATTGTTGTTATTCAGTCATTTCAATTCTTCATGACCCCATTTGGGGTTTTCTTGGCAAAGACAGTGGAGTGGTGGGCTATTTCCTTCTCCAATTCATTTTACAGATGAGGAACTGAGGCAAGCAGGGCTAAGTGACTTGCCTGAGTCACTCACACAGCTAGTAAAGGTATGACCCTAGATTTGAACTTAGGTCTTCCTGGCTCCAGACCTGGCACTCTATCCATTATACCACCTAACTCCCTTTTGTTTTTGTATCCTCCCAATTCTGGAATATCCTATCACTTCCTCTACCCATTAAACCATCCCTTATAGTAAAGAGGGGGAAAAATCAAGTATTTGCATAAAACCTAGGAGCACATAAACCATGTCTAAAAAGACATGCAACATTCTACTTTCCTAGCTCCCTACAATTGCAAAGAGGAAAGGAGGGTGAATTTTTCAACTCTTCCCTAAAAGCCACTGCAGTCATTATAATTACATGGAATTCAGTTGTCTTTTGCTTGTTACCATTCTTTCCATTTGTGTTACAGTTCTGTGAATTGATATGAGATAGCTGTCACTATTCTGTGAATGTTTTGGTTTTGCTTACTTCACTCTGTATCACTTCATATGTCTTCTCATACTTCTCTAAATTCATCATATTCATCAATTCTGATTTGCAACAATGTTGAATTTTATTAATATATGACAGTATGTTCAACTATATCCTGATCAAAATGGCCATTTACTTTGTTTCTAGTTTCCCATTCTTTGGAAACACATGTGCACACACATACACACATGTTACTTCAAATATTTTGCAGAATGCTGGACGCATTTTATTTACTCATTCATTCAATAAACATTTATTAAATGCCTACTGTGTGCCAGGCACTGCAGTAAGCATTGGGAGCACAAAGAGAGACAAAAGACAGTTCCTGCCCTCAAGGAGCTTACAATCTAATAGGGGAGATAACATGCAAACAAATATATACAAATAAAGTCATGTAAAGGATAAATAGAGAATAATTAAAAGAGGAAAAGCAGGCATTCAGAGGGGTTGAGGAAGTCTTCTTGTAGAAGGTGGGATTTTAGTTGGGATTTAAAGGAAACCTGGGAGGTCAGTAGTCAGAGTGGAGGAGGAAGAACATTCCAGGAATGGAAGAAAATTAGAGAAAATGTCCAGAGCTGAGAGATAGAATGTCTTATTCCTGGAACAGCTGGAAGTCCAGTGGCTGGTTTGAAGAGTAGGGTCAGTAAGTAAGGTGTAACTGGAACGGGCTTTGAATTCCAAATAGAGAATTTTTTATTTCATCCTGGAGGTAATAGGAAGCCATATTTGGGCACATGTTTAACCATAGGATCAAGACTTGTTCATTTTTTAAAATTCTCCTCTCACTTTCAGTTTCTAAGAAAGTCGACACAACTTTCCTGCTTATTTGTCACATCTTGAATGAATAGGATTCTGTTGAGACTCCAGAAAATTAAGTTGCGTTTTCCCTATCAGAGTTGGAATTAAATGAGCTGAACCTTCTGTTTGTGAACTTTTCTTCCTATGAAGATGGATTTCTCTTAGTAAGTTGCCTCATCAAATACATTTGTCAGGACTTATCCTGACATACTTCTTCCATTTGTTTTGTTCTTTTTTCATCCCTACTTCCCATCAGGGGTGTCTTGACAGCCTTTTTGACCTTTTACAGTCTCTCAGATAGGCATTTAATTTGCCCATCACTTGGTAAGTCATTTCTCTACTGGAAAACAACATATTTCATTCATGAAGTGACCTTTCCAATTCTTGTTGTTTACCCCAGGCATCAGTCCTTTTTTTTTTCATAGTCAGATGAAGTTCAGAAATTTACAGCTTAGATACCACTTGAGGAATGGGTTTCCTGAGTGTGAGGTTTTTGCGAGAGACCTTGATCTAGATTATGGACCAAGTGGCAATTGAAAATCACATGGTACAGTGGCAGAAGCACTGGGTTTCAAATCAGTGTACTAGGATTTGGATCCTGACATCTGTCACTTACTACTTGTGTTGCCCTTGGGCAAGTCTCTCGTTACCTCTGTGTCTCCTCACTTTTTTTTTTCTGTAAAATGAAAGCTTGGCCCAAATCAGGGATTCTTAAAGTCCATGAGTATGTGTGTGTGTTTATAAATATATATACATATACACATACACATATACATATACATATATGTATGTATATGCATACATATACACAAACCCATATATATGTTAATATTTTGAAAAATATATTCAAATATACTTGTTTTTCTTTCTATTCCTCTGTATTATTATTTTATGTATTATTCTGAGATTTTATCCGTGATCTTAGCCAGACTGCCATAAGGAGTCCATGAGACAAAACAAACAAACAAACAAAAGAACCTTTGGCCTAGATCATCTCTAATGTCTTTTCCAGCTTTCAGTCCTATCATGCTGTTTTATTTTATTTTATTTTTGAAGGGGGTAAGGTAAGGCAAGGCAATTGAGGTTAAGTGACCTTCCCAAGGTTACATAGCTAGTAAGTGTGTCAGATTTCTGAGGCTAGATTTGAACTCAGGTCCTCCTGACTCCAGGGCCAGTGCTCTATTCACTGCACCACCTAGCTGCCTGGATGCTGTTTTTTTAACAACCTGTTCTTACTTGGGCTTTTTGTAAAGAATGGCTTCCTTACCTTGCTCTATTTACATATTTACATTTTGCATAGAGGACATCTACAATTAGATTATATCAGACTTAATATGCCCACTGTTGGACTAATCTTTCCCCAGAAAGAGCAGTTCCCTTTCATAATTATTCCATTTCTGTCAATGATATTGCTAGTCTCCTGCACTCTTATAAAGAAGAAACCCTGGAATCAGACAATGTTAGGTCATAGAGCATCATCATGAATCATAAAAAGTGGGAAGGGCATTGGGAATTATCTCATTCTTTACTATAGTTTTATAGATGAGGAACCAAAGAAGTTAAGTGACTGATACAAACTTGCACAGGTAGTGAAAGGTTCAGGAAGAAAGCCCCAAACGCTGGATTCCTGAGTGTTCTTTTCAGTCCTTATTCCCAGCGTGATTTTGAGGACATTACTTCTTGCTCTTGGCCATAAGTTTAAAATGAAACTATTAAATAAGAACTCTTCTGATTTGCAACTTTTTCCTCCCTTTCAACTCACATATCCAAACAGTCTTTTTGTGCCTTCATTTCTTCCTCCAAGTATTTCCCAGATTCCTATCTTATTCCCCATTCCAGCTGCCACTACCATGGCTCGTTCTTTTGTCATCTCACTTCTTGATTATTGATCAATCCAAACTTATATCCACACCCCTAGTCTTTTCTTGTTCTAATTCATACTGCGTATCATTTCTAGACTAGGCTCTTTTCACCAAAGAATCCTAAAATCTTGGAATTGGAAAGAATCTTAGGTTTCATGTAATCCAGGTTCCTATTGCATAAAGGAATCTTCCCTGCAGCATCTTTGATAGATAGTCCATCTTATCCTTGAACACTTCTAGGGATAGGAGATGCATTACTTCATAAGCTTCCTATTCTAATATCGGGGATACACACACATATACACACATATACATACACATACATGTGTGCATACATATATACACATGTGTGCATACACACATACACATGTGTGCATACATACATGCACACACATACATATATGTGTGCATACATATATCTATGTATACACATATATACACATGTATACATATACACAAACACTGTGTTTGTGTATCTATCTGCTTTAGAAAAGATTAAAACAAATTTGTTCATCTGCATCTTTTAGCCATTTGTTTCATTCTGCCTTTTGGAGCTAGTAGAGTACTCCAGTTAATGTCTGATCAGAGTGAATTATAGGGGGGTTGTAACCTTCCCAATTATACATACCATACTTAATTGGAATACAACTTTAGTGCCTGTTTTGTGCCATGGTAGCTAGAGTGTCAGACTTAGATTAAGGAAGACCTAATTCAAATCCTTCCTTTACTAATTACTATTATATAACCCTGGAAACATCTCAATCCCTCTGTGTCTCAAGTAGCTCATATTTGAAATGAGGCTGTTGAGATCCATGTTCCCTAAGGTCCCTTCCAGTTCCAAATCTCTGGTCTTTGACTTTCACAGCACATTGTTACCTTGTATTAAGCTTGTTTTCCACCAAAAGACCTAAGTCTGTTACATGTGAATTGCTTTTTAGTTCTCTCACCAATCTGACACTCATAATCGTAGCATAGGATGCTACATAAGATTTCATCTTATTATTATTTTTTTTTTTACAGCTGCAGTTCTAGGTTATCAGAATCTTTAAGAATCTTGATTGGGCATTCAAGATATTAGCTATATGTCTAAGTTTTGAGTCATCTTCAAATTGTATTAGCCTGGCTTCATTGTCTTCATCCAAATCATTGGTAAAAATGTTGAAAAAAATGTAAAAAATGTTCCTTCTCTGTTTAGGAATTCTAGTCCTTTCATATTTCTTATCACATCAGTTATAGCAATACCTACCTTTGTATATAATATGCATAGTTTACAAAACACTGACATAATTTCATTTGCATCTTGCAGAAGTTGCATGAAGTAAGTTGGAGAAATTATAGCCCCATTTTGCAGGTGAATCAAAAGAACTAGAATATTTTTGTTTTACTCCCTACCCAGCATTCCTTCTCCTACACTGTACTTTAAATTTAAGCTATTCTGGCTGGCATTTAAAGTCATAAATGATCTTTTCCCATCTTAACTTGTTTCCCTTTATTGATTTTTTCTCCAAAATATCCTCTACTTCAGGCAGACAGACCTATTTATTTTCATGCTCAGTTCCAATTCTTAGCTTTTGCAGGTGCTATATACCAGACACCTTAAATGTATTCCTTTTTTGCCTTTGACTATGCAAGAACTGATTTTCACCTGCTGTATGAAACTTCTTTAACTGAATTCTATAGAGATTACTTTATTTCTTGAAGACTTCTGGCGCTCATTATAATTAGCACTACAAAGAAATTTTGTCACTAGAATGATTCAGTGATCATTGTTTTGTGGATGTTAGGTTTATTTCCCCAAAACTATGTGTATAATGTCCTCAAAGCTGAGCTTGCCACATATGTATTTGGTATCTTTCAGGACAAAACATAGGGCTACAAAAATCATCATCATAACCAATTTTTCATATACTCTTATCTATCAGTCTTTCTCCTTTATAATCAGGAAATATTCTTTCTATGGTTTCTATAGCTGCTCTTATCAGTTCCATATTTCATAAAATTATATAGGTATTATCTAGAATGTTGTAAAAATTTGTTAGTGTCCATTTTACAGTTCCAGAAATGCATGTTAAAATTCTTTTTGGTTGATATCAATTGTAAAACATTTTATTCTCATTAAGCTTTGATTTCAGGATGCCAACAAGTCTCTTACAACACTTAGCCACAGTTGTATCCTTTCTCCCGAGTGGGTTTACAGTCAGTGTTTCTTACTTGGAAGAGACCAAAGTATCTATAAACATTACTATTATTCATCAGTTCAATTTGATGTCTGGGTTTAATTTCAAAAGTTTAAGTCTTTATCTTCCCTTGGAATACTTTGAGAATTTTATACTTTTAAAATTGAAATAGCATTTTGCTTTTGGGTGGCTTGTTCATTATGAGTGAATTAATACTAAGTTGATGCTTGCACTGCTGCTTTGACATCCTCTATTGCTTTAACTATTGGACTTTCCATTTAGTTGCTGAATAATAGTTATCTAGAATTTCTAATATAGTTTTTTTTAAAATTCTGTTCCGCATTTTTATTTTTTGTTTTATTTAATTAGGTGATATGGAAATCAAAATTTTCCATTGTGCATACTAGCTGGATTCTGGTATAATCTTAGATTCCAGTGCCTTTCAATAATTTTATTAAAATGTTTCTGACATAGTGGTATTTGTTACCTCTTTGTTTAAAATAAAATCCTTTATATCTCAACCATCCTATATTTCTTATAGTGCCTATAGATGTGACATATATTGTGATTTTCAAGAATTAGAGTGTAATTATGCTTTTTGCAGGTGAATCATTCATTTATGTTGTTTATAACAAATTCTACTTTTATTATTTACTCTGGGTTTAGTTGGCATGTTAGGTAGATTTGTGTCATTAAACTAAAAAAAGGCTTTAAAAAATTCCGGTATGCCTACTTCTTCTTTAAAATCATGTGATGCATCAATATTTGTTTTTGTCTTCCATTTTGTTGTCAGGTAGAATTTCTGGAGTTTGTGCTACATGATGGTTTTCAAGAACCTTAGGTTCTTTAATTAAAAAAAAATCTTATAACTCTCAACTTAAATACAAAACATCATTTCTATGCACACAGAACAAAAAAGGGGATTTAACATGAAACCACAATTCACTATTTCATAACATTTGCTTTCATAATACATACACATATATATTTATTTATAAACAATTCTATACATCATTTCTAAAACTGTTCTATTTATCTGTATTTCCTTCTAAACTTCATTCTGTTCTTCTATTTCAATTAAAAAAAGTTTCGACTGTCCCTCTTTTTTTTGTATTACTGTTTCTAACCTGCCTCTATACCTGCCCTCCGCATTCCAATTAATCAAGAGAAAGGAAAACAAGCAATCTCAGTGAAGCAAACTGAATCCATACTGTGGCTCTGTCTAGAAATGTATGATTATGTATCTTGTGTCCTTTACCTTTCTGTGAGGAGGTGGATACGTGCTTTTCCGTAGATCCTCTGAAAATATAGTCTTAAGTCTTTTTAATTGTGTTGTTGTTGTTGTTTTTCTTTCATTTTTATCTTGGTAGTGTTTTCATATAAATTGTTTTCCTGGTTCTTTTTGCTTCAATGTTATCACATGCTGTCCATGATTTTCTGAAATGTCTCTCATCTTTTCTTATAGCACAGTATTTATGCTACCATGACAAAAATATCCCAATTTATTCAAACCTTTTCCCACTATCTAGGAGTTGATGTAAAGCACACCTTTAGATTATCTTTTTCTTTTCTTTCCTCTTTTTATTAATTCCCTCTTTTAACTTCTTTTCAGGACCAGGAAATTTTTCGTTTCATTTATGGTTATCCTCATTCTGATATATTCTTCCTTTATCTACACCTCTTCCCAATACCCACTTATTTCTCTGGTTATTTTAACATGTATCTACACAAAATTGGGTGTGTTCATTAATTCTTTGTCCATTTCAGCTAAGAATGAGATTCATTTGATGTCCACTCTACCCACTTCTTCCACTTTGTATGTTTTCTCATGTTCCTTCCATCATAAAAAAAAATGACAAGATCTACCTTTCTTCTTAATTTGTACTCCAAAGTGTTCTCCCCCCTTTTTTTCCTCTATTCTCTTTAAACATTCAAAACAAAACCTACTCACCCCTAGTCCTCTGATTTTTAAATTTATCTCCCTCAGTATACTTTGAAGATTTTAAAGGAATCCTTATTGGGTTTTGAGTGAATTATCCTCCTCTCCTCCTCCTCTTCCTCCTCCTGCTCTTCTTCCTCCTTCTTATTGCTTTGTATCACTTTTATGCTGTTCTCATCTTTTTATAATGATAACTGTTAATAAGAATAAAAATATCAAACACAACTTTTCACAAAATTATATTAATGAGAATGAATCAATGCACAAGCATGTATTAAGTGCCTACTATGTGAAGAATTAACAGATGCTCTTGGATTTGATTTCACTTGCATAACCATCTGTTAGGTCTTGGGGGAAGATGCAAAGTTGAGATATGACTCCTGGAAGCTCTTCTTTATTTTTTTGTATAATGCTTTAACAATTTACAAAACACTTGGCCCATAATACTGTAAATTAGGCGTTTTGTAAGTATTATCACTCCTACTTTACAAATGAAGAAACTGTGACCCAGAGAGTTAAAATGAATTATTCAAAACCACAAAGAGAGTAAGTGGCAGATCTGAGACTTGACTAAAGATTCCTTACATGCTCTTTCCCCAATAGTAAAGATATACAAAGTGTTCAATAATTATTTATCAATTTAGCTGAAGTCTTTGGGTGAAAAATGCTATACTTCTAATCAAATTTCATCTTTCGCTCTACTCTTTGCCTTTCACATACAAGCTGGGCATAGGCTGAGAAAATTCTATGTAATCTCTCCATACATACTTTTACAATTATTACTTTCCATCTGTTTAAGTCAAGGAGCTATAGAAAACCTCAGTGAAAGACTTCTTAATGAGATTCTGTGCTGATTCCTGATGTTTTACATTCTATTATTCTAAGAGACTCTTGAATAATATGTGGTAGCCAAGCATCATGGAAATCAAAAAGTCTGAGTAGCTTTAATATTAAAGTGAACCCCTCCTACGTGTTGGCAGGGAAGTTACTTGGATTAGCTTTCAAAATGTTTACCTTCTATATACCATATAATTTTACAGAAATATTTTAAGGCTAGAAAATAAGATCCCTGAAGAGAATGTCAAAGAATGGGAGAGACTTAGCCTTGAGAAACAAAGGCTAGAGGGGGATTTGATAAAAGGCTTCGGGTATGAGAAAAGTTATTCAACAAAGGGGAATGATGAGAGGAACAACCTTATTAGAAGGCTATTGGGTTTGCCTTAGAACATAGCTCTAAAACAGGAGGGGGCTTCTGAGGTCACCTAGTCTAACTACCTCTTAATATAGAAAAGGAACCAAGGCACAGAAATACTCAGTGGTTTTCCTAAGATCACAGTGGCAAAGATGGGATGGGAAGCTAAATCCTTTGGCTCTGAACATTGTGGTATTCCAATTGTACCAGGGACACTGAGGACCACACCTAGCCCAAAAACATCTACAATGTCCATTTAGTGCCTCAAGTTCTATTTTTACATATATATATATACATATTCCATTGTTGTCTTAAATGGAAATGTCTCAGTGGAGTAAGCCATATCTTTTTTTTCTTTCAGCGGGCGGCAGGGAAGTCTAGGAGGAGACCTATGACTCTATCAGTGATGGAAACTACTTCTGTTATTGCATATCGGAAACTAGTCTGTAACATATATATATATTTTCACTTATCAAGCAGTGATTCTTTTTATCTTCCCCCAACATGTTTGTACCGCTCTCCACTCTGGAAAAGAAAAAGAAAAAAGAAAACCCCTGTAACAAATAATGTGGTCAAACAAAAAGATTTCCGTATTCACCACGTCCCAAAATATGTGTCTCATTCTGCATATTTGTGCCACCACTCCTCTCTCAGGAGGTAGGTAGCACTCTTTAACACCAGTCTTCCAGAATCATGGGTGATCATTATGTTAATCAGAATGCTTAGGTCTTTTAGTTTTTTAGTCTTTCATTTTTACAGTGTTGTTACCATATAAATTGTTCCCCTTCTTTGCTCACTTCACTTTATATCAATTTATACGAGTCTATCCACGTTTCTCTTAAATTATCTTTTTCATCATTTCCTACAACACAATAGCTTTCTGTTATACATGTGTACTATAATGTTCAACATTGCCTAATTGGTGGATGTCTGCTGAATTTCCAGTTCTTTGTCACTAGAAAATAGATGCCATAGTTTTGTACTTACTGGACATTTGCTTCCTTAATCTCTTCCTCTTTCCCTTCTTCCCTCCCCCCACCCCTTCTTTCCTGTCTTTATTTTTTGGTCATGGCAGTTTAATTTAACACACATTAACTGACCTCCACTGTCTGAAGGCCAGGTAGGTTCTATTTGCATGTCACTCTTCCTCTGTGATTCTCTATTACCCCTAAGGGGATTGGGTGTGGATATAGGGGCTAGGCTCTATGCACACAACTCCAGCCTGATGTTGTCCCCTGAGTTTTCGAAGGTGGCTACTTGTACTCCTGTTTCTTTTAGGCACTGAAAGTTCAATTAGCTTTCATATAGGAGTATTTATTTCAAAACTTTTAATCACGAAATATCCACAATTACCACCCCCCCCTCCCCCCCAAACACACCAACACATGGAAGGCACAATCTTCCTCCTTCCCTGCACTCTTCAGTCTCTGGGAAGAGGAAGGGGATTAAGTTAATAGATTAGCTTGAATTGAGCAGAGTTTCAGTTCTAAGTCTCAAACCTGTGTCAGGCTGTAGTCCCTGATACCCTGGTTTCTCAGGCCTTCCATACTAGGCTGGTTGACTGCACAACCCCACCTACAATTCTGGCTCCATTGTCACTGTGGCTCAGACTCGGTCCTGTGAAGATCATCTCTGGTACCTGAAACTGGGGAAAAGAACAAGTGGCTCGATCTTGCCAGTTCTAAAGCCATCTACAGAAAATCCATGTTGCAGGGGACAACTAGGCCTCATTTTTTAACATGCTCCATAGACCTTCCAGGGTTTCTCCGTGTTAAGAAGGCCAGATATGTCCAGACCAGCCACGGCTGTATTTGCAATAAATTTTTATTTTTATTTTCTCATTCAGCTGACATTTTGTTAATACTTTTCTCCTAAAATCCTCTACAGAGTGGATGAAAAACACCCCCATAATCCCAATAAAACCATCACTAAATAGTTGTATAGCCCTGTAAAGTACATAACCTTCTTTGCCATATCCAAAAATACACATGTCCTTTTGCATTTTAATTTGATCACCTCTTTGTCAGAAGATGAGTGATGTGTTTCATCCACATTGTTTTGAACTTGTGATTTCTCTTTGCATGGATTAGAATTATGAAGTCTTTCAAAAGTTTCCCCCCTTCTTTAATGTTATTTATAACTTTTGAAATTATTCTCTTAGTTCTCCTCATTTTGTTCTGCATCTGCTCACTTAGAGACCATTGTCAGGTTATTAATTGGAATAATTTCAATATTGTTGTGTCTCAGGGAACAGGGATGCCCAAGGATAGAAAGACAGAGTGAACAGCTGGTCAGTGGAGCAATCAGAACATAAAACAACATTTACTGATTCAGGTTGCCACCTTATATAGGCACATTTTGCACTCTAAAACAATTATAATAATAACCTCAATGATCACTAATCATAGATCACCATAAGAGATATAATAATAATGAAAAAGTTTGAAATATTCTGAGAATTACCAAAATGTGACACAGAGACATTATGTAAGCACATGCTGTTGGAAAAATGGCATTGATACACTTGCTCCACACAATGTTGCTGCAAATCTTTAATCTGTAAAAAATGCAATATCTCCAAAGCACAGTAAAGTGAACACAATAAAACAAAGTATGCCTGTATGTGTATATATGTACATATGTGTATATATACATGCATGCATATATATATATATATACATGCATACACATATATACCTACATATCATTTTTATCTTTTAAAAATTTCTTTGGGGTCTAGGCTTTGTAATTGAATCACTCTACCATTAATATACTAACGTACCTATTTTTTCCCCACAATTCCTCCAACATTTATCACCTTTTTTCATCTTTACCATCCTGATAAGTGTGTAGTACATCCTCAAAGTTGATTTAACTGGCATTTCTCTAATTATTAATAATTAATTTTTAGAGTATTTTTCATTCAGTTGTTAACTACTTGAATATCTTCCTTCAAAAACTGTGTTTGACCCTTTTTCCACTGGGGGATGGCTCTTAGTCTTTTAAAGTTGAATCAGTTCCTTATATATCGTAGATGTGACCATTACTAAAGAGATGTATTATAAAAATTTTCCCTGAGTTACTTGTTTAATTTCTAATTTTTTTTTGCTACATTAACTTTGTACAAAAACTTTTAATTTTGATATAATCAAAACTGTCCATTTTATCTCATGTAATTCTCTCTATCATGCCTTTGGTGATGAAATCTTACCTTATCCATAGATCCAAAAGATGATTTCTTTCCTTCTTTTCCAATATCCATTTGGAACTTATCTTGGCATAACATGTAATGTATTTATCTTTACCGAATTTCTGCAGGACTGTTGTCCAGTCTTCCCAACAGGTTTTATCAAATAGTGAGTATTTCCTCCTAGGAACTGGGGTCTTTGTTGAACAAACACTGTGTTACTGTGTATAACATACCCTTAACAGAGTCACCTGGGGGTACCAAAGTATTAAATGACTTGCCCACTGTCATACCACTAGTTTGTGTATGTAGGATATAAACCTACGTCATCCTGACCCCACGGCCAGAACTGCCTTTTATCTAGTAAGCTATACTGCCAGGCATCACTATTTTTTTTCCTTTGGCTGAATATTATTAAGTCATTTCTTGAGGATTAGTGTTGTTAGGTGTACTAAGAACATGTATGGTGAGGAAAGCAACAATATTGGGATAAATCACAAGCTCTCTGGGAAGCCCAATTCCCATCTTATCCCATTTCTGCAGCATTTGAGAAATCAAGTTTAACATTTGACAATGAAGAAGCAACAATCTATATACTCAGCAAATTTTGAATAGTTTACAACAACAGTTGTAAAGACATTACTGTGATGTGATGCAAGATGAGGGAATCTTATGATCTATTTACCTAGCATAGACATAGCCCATGATTTTCCACAGAGATAAAATATGGGAACTCATTTTATTTTTAAAATGAAACTCTCCTCTTCAGAATGGATAGAGTAACTAGAGTTTAAACTAACAGGGGAAATGGACCTGGACAAATAGAAACATTTACATCTAAGTAACCCAACTTCATTTTCTTGGCAGGCAGTCTAAAAAAGATTCTCACCGTCGTAGTCAGAAAAAGAATATCCAAAATTTCCATTAACCATTCATTGAACAGTTGGACATCAATTCCATAGGGATGTATACTGTTTTAGGTGCCTAACAAAGATACTAAGATAAATAAGATACAGTCATTAGTTTCAAGGACCCTACAATCTAATAAGAATGATAAGTACAAGTATTATATATCTCAGATTGTTTAGAATAGTTTCCATTTCAGGAAAAGACAAGTACTTTTAGTGAGCTTTTGCAAAAGGAATGGCCCTTTTTTGGTCACGTCTTGATCGTTGGTTTGAAAAATGTGGTCATCCTAGTGTAACACCAAACACAAAATAGCCTCTCTCACAAACTATACATAATGCTACTCTATCTTTAAGAAGCATTGGAATCTTTAGAGATTTGTAATTTACCTGGGATACTAGAGAGTTACTTTTCATGTCAGGAGAGACTGAATGAAGTGTAGAGTGAAAAAGAATTAAGAGAAATTCTCTCCTGAGAGAATTATTTATTATCTCATGCTTAGGAAGATACTTATAGAGAGAATTCTTGAGAATCTTTGGCCAGCATTCTAAAATAATTAAATATTGTGGCTATGATTCCCAAATAGTGGAGAAATCAGCTATTGTAGTAATGGTTAAAGGTAATATAGACTGTGATCCACTTATGACTTTATTCTATTGATTGTTACACCGTTAATGAAAAGTATAACTAGTAACTTTGATGGTTATGTCTATGAGAAATTAAATGATTCTATACATAGAAATGAGTATACACTAATATTTATATATGCATATATTTACATGTCTATGCACATCCATACACATATATGCTTATTACTTAAAAATAAAATTAAGAAAAAGTTTGACCCAGAAGAGCATCCCTGGAATAAGGAAAAGTGTGAACAGAAACAGGGATGGAGGAAAACAGAGAACATTCAAGGTGTGGCAAGTAGTCTGTTTTGACTAGAGTACTAAATACACAAAGGAGTATGGGAAAATTGGATTGGTAGACTTGAGCCACATTATGTAGACTCTGGATCAACATATTAAAGAATTTTGGATGTAGTCATTATACAATGAAAAACAAATGATTTTGAGCATTAAAATGATATAGATTCACCATCATATAGAGCTCTAAGTGACTGGTTTAAGATCATTTAGCTCAAACTATTTCACTTTATAGATGATAAAAGAGAGGATCAACTCCTCGAGTTGAAATAACTTGTCAAGGGCTACAAAGATAGTAAGTGGCAGAGCTAAGACTTAAACTTAGGTACTCTGATTCCCAAACGCAATTTTTTTGATGACACCTACCTATTAGGAAGGTCAGTGTGGCCATAGTGCATTAGATGGTTTGGAGTAGGAGGGATATAAAGTGCTACCAAATGTGAGATAATTCTTATAGTTCATGCAAGAATAAAAGACTATTAGTCAGCAAATTTGAAAATTAGGTTTGTCTTAATTTTGGTTATCAACCCAATGGCTTTATTTATTAAGCCAACGACTAAAGCTAATGTCTCACTTGAACGATAAAATTTCACAGATAACTAAAGTAACTGGTGTAATATTTCATGGCTGGTTAACATCAGAGTCAAAACTAGATCACTAGTCTCCCAGCCTCTGTGATTTTATCAATCTACCTGAAACTTTTGGCTTGCTGTCCATTTACATTCTTCGGCCTGGACACATGATAACCTTTTCCCTCTCTCTCTCTCTCTCTCTGTCTCTCTGTCTCTGTCTGTTGGTGTGTTTGTCTCTCTCTGTGTAGTATCAACAGTTCTCAGGCATTTAACTGTGTATATGATTCCCAGGTCTATATATCTAGCCCCATTCTCTTACCTGTTTTTCAATCCTGCCTCACTAATTGTGTTCTGGGTGTTTCAAACTGAGGGTCCCAGAGATGTCTTAAACTCACTATTCCAAAACTGAATTCATTATGATTTACCTCAAACCCTTCCATCTTCCAAACTCCCCAATTTCTATCAAAGAGTCCACCATCTTTCTAAGCAGCCTGGTGTGTCACCTTGGCATTATCATCAGTTCTTTGTCACATAGCTACAAGCTTAGTTCAGGTAGGCCTCTATCATCTCATGCCCAAATTGAATTGTAACATGTTCTTAATCAACCTCCCTGTGTTTCAAGTCTCTCCTCATCCATTTCACCTTGCACACTGATGCCAAAGTTATTTTTTCTCAAGTCCTGATCTGATCATGGAATTCCCCAACTCAATTCCAGTAGCCTGCTAAACCTTCTAGTAATGCCTCTGTCTGTAGAGCATTTAAATACTTCTTTCTAGTATTAAAATCTTTATGCAGCCTGACCCTAACCTCTCTTTCTGGTCTTATGGGATATTCTCCCACACTTTGTGATACAGCTATGCTGACTTTCGTTCTGTTCCTCATTCACAATACTCCAGGTCTCATTGCTGTATCTTGGCACTGGCAACCTCTCATGCCTGCAATACCCTTCCTTCTTGATTGTCTTATTAAAACCTTCTCTGCGTTCAAGATGAGACTCAAACTCTACTTTATGCAGAAATTCTTTCCTGATTCTCACAACTACTAGGACCTGCCCTTTGAAACTTTATATTTAACTGCTTTGTACACTATTTGCATTTATTCTTACACAGATACTCATACATATGTTTATGTTATATTTATGTATATGTGTACATATATATGGTATCTGTATATGTATATAACACATATGGTGTGTGTACATGTGCTGTATAATATGTCTATATACACATTATATATGTGGAATATACAAGTCTATGTATATATACATATATGTGATGTGTGTATATATAGTGCATACTATGTGTATATCTATATATCCCTCTATATAGCATATGGTATATACTATATATGTGTGCTATATGTGGTACATAGTATACATGCCTATACACACATCATGTATGTGGCACACACTCAATGTAATGTGATATAATTAATATAATATAACATAATATAAAATAATATATAGCATATGTTATATATGCCATATATGTGCACACACACATGTGGTATGTACAGTATATATGTGTATATGGTGTATTCCATACACACATACAACATATATATGGAGTATGTATGTATAAGATAATACTACATGTATGAAGTGTATTTTAATACCATATATGGATGCGTGCATATATGGTGTTTATTACATGTGTTACACACATGCATATAGCAACACATACACATGCATGTATATATGGCATATACTACATGTGTGGTGTTGTGTGTGGTGTGTATGCACACACATGCATGCATACATGTGTGTGTGCCTGTATGCATGCATGCATATTGAATATAAGTATTATCTCCTCCATTAGAATGCAAGTCTTGCAGTTCAGGACTTTTTCATACACTCTTTGCATTTGTATCTCCAATAATACATCCAGTTGTAGTGACAGTGAGTGGAGACACATCAGCATAAGGCAAAACCAAGGAAACCACAAAGATGGGATAGTGTGGGGTATCTCCAACTGACAATATGTCTCAGGCAAAGAATCATATTGAGGCAGTACAGTGGCTCAAAGTCAGTTCAAAGTCATGAAGCAATGGGCTTGGACACCCACCTGCCTTAGAGAGGTGTAATCAAATTTAATGAATATTCATGCATTAGTTTGAGCTCCCAGATTAAAAGGTGCTCAGTTCATCTAGATATTGCTGGCATCCTGAATACTCTGTATTAAAATACCACTTGTAGAATAATAATTTCCATCCACGTAGCACTTGACATTTTATAAAGCATTTTTCTTCAGACAGCCCTGTAAGATAGGCAGTACAGGTATTAATACCCATATTTTACTACCAGAGGTACTGAATTTCAGGGAGATGAAATAACATATCCCAGGTCATAGAGCAAGTGCATATTGGAGCCAGGTCTTTAACTCAGGTTTTTGATACGACATATCAGACAAAATATTCATTTTATTACCATGTGGATTGTGTAGGAATCAGAAATGCCCTGTCCTAATGGACATTAATGCAATAGACTATCTAATAACAATGTAATATCTGTAATAAAAATAGCGCTGTAATCAGTGATCTTGATTATATTAAAGCTTTATAGCTTTTGATTATTTCCATTGAAATTTCAATACTTCAGTGAATCTGTGATCTCATTTAAGTGAATGCTCTCTTTAGCAATACAGATAATAGCCATGAATGGGTTTTTATCTAGGGCAACTCTTGTCAATGTTCCCAACACATCTTCTGCAGAGGTTCCACTCAACATGTTGGGGAGGAGGGGCCTCCTCTAAGTCTCTAGATATTTTGTGATTATCAGTATACTGCACAGATTACCCACTGGTAGTCCTTTTCTCCTACCACCTTCTCTAGACATAGAAAAGAGGAGTATCACACCATGCCCCCACCCCCAATTGATTTAACATAATCAGTGTGAGGGCATGAAAGTTCAAATATGTAAATATAATAGTTCACAATCTGTAGTCTCTTTACTAGATATGAACTGCTTTTGTTGTATCAAGAAGAATATAGTTGATTGGCTGACTAAATGGGCTGACCATTCCTCTGAGGCTTTAAATATATAGAGAAATTTCATAAATTGATCTAGTGACAAAGCAAATAAATAGTGAAGGAATTCAGGTTCAGAGGTGCCTTTTAACAGAAAATATTAAAGAGTATAAGGAGTGAGCCCAGAAAGCATGCTACATTGTCTCTCTTTCTTTCTGGCATGAAGCCCCCCTTACCCCCAGCCCCATATACATAATGATCCTTATATGGGAGAGACTGGACCACTAGTAAACAAGAAATTCAAAATACTCATCAAGGACAAAAATGGACATTGAAGATGATGCAGAAAGATAGTCAACTGAGTAAGGAAGCCCCTTTAAGGAATGTACACAGATCATCTAGTGGCATATAAAAATTATGGTTATGAGATACAACTTTTAGTAACCAGGTGTCATAAGTTACCCCTCTGTTTCATGTGTTCTCTACATATGTGCTTAACCATTATTTTGTTTAACAGGTAGAAGCCAACCTCCCGGGGACTTGTGGGTATTTGTGTAAAAGCAGGCACTGTAGTTTTGAGGAGATTTTTGTGTACCAAATGTTGTTACTATCTCATCTTAATAAATATCTTTTTCTAAAATTTAATTGAAATCTGGCAGGCTGGTTATCAGTGAGAAATACACAGATAAGGGCTCATTAGTGACTATTGCTATTAAATCCCCCACCCCTTTATGGTTACCCCTATAACCCCTGGGAATAATCATTAGCCTGACTTTGTGAGTGGGAGTTAGGGTATTATCTCAGAGGGATGCTACACATCTCTCTGACGACACTCTTTGCGCTGCTTCTTTTATAAATTTTCTAGTTGATAATCTATTACCACCTATCTACACCCACAGTGTTCTCCATTGGTGTTGATTTGTTGATTAATTAATTTTAAAGAATAATGAATAATCCTTGGGAATAGAAATATAATCTTATGCCACAGCTTGACTAGGTGAAGCACTTGGCTCCATGACAAAAGAAATTTGATTTTAATGCAAAGGTCAGGATGAGATTTATAAGAAGAACTGAAACCTGAACAAATATAGGCTTTATTGTACTATAACAACCATAGAAATATGAAGAGGAACATCCACTGATCATCCAGGTTCTTTATGGCTAAGGTATTCTAATAGAAAGACAAACAAATGGGCTTATAGCCCCTTTTACAATAAAATTTGTGATTAAATTTAAAATAAGCAAAATAAGATGATTTTAGGCTTTCATTTTTTTCTAGTTACATCACGTTCCCACAAATGACATCTCTCAAATTTTCATTAGTCCTTAATTTTAGCTTGTTTCACGTGGGAAAATATTTCTGTACAACCAGTATGTAAAAAAAAAAATTCCTAAAAACAGGCAGAGGTGGATGTAATTATGGGTGCAACTGATGCATGACTTGTGGGGACAATTACCTATTCACACCTGGACCTGACTCCTTTTTATGTATGTCCTGGAGAAGGTGATGTCATGTGGCTCTCTCTTGTCTAATAATTCATATCTTTGAGTTGCATGCTATTTTAATCTAAATGAAAAAAAGGATTACAGTGACAACTTAGTTTCTCCCTCAGAAATGTAAGAGAGAAAGACATCAGGGCTCCTAGGCAATTGCCAGTCTAAAGATTCTACAAATCCAACTTGGTATGGTACAGCAAGTGTAGTGGACTGACCAAGTACTTATTCCTAGGTCTTTGGCTTCTTGTACCCATATTCTGAAGTGACCTCGTGTAAAAGGATGGCTGAGTATAAAAGTAGAGATGAGTTAGTTCTTTGTTCTGCAGTCTCGATGTGGAGCATTCCCTCCTCCCCTCCTTTTCCATTCTGTGACTGAATACTTGGGAATTAATGTGGGTGTTAGAAGTTTCCAATAATAGGAATATGTTACCATAGACACGTCCTTTAAATATGTCAGTGGTGCATTATTGCATAGCAATACTTAAAGGAACTCAAAAAATACAACTCAAAAAAGTTGTATTTTATGAGGTTCTGGAGTTATTGGGTTGTGAAAGATAATTGGAGTTTTGACTTTGAGCAGAGAAGTGGTCTTGTGATGCGCCTTTGGAGTCATGTGGAATATTATCATGGGAGCAATTTACTAGAGAGAATAGTTAGAAGTTAGAGGATAAAGAAAACAGGTCTCTCTACTGGACAATTCTCTTATGGCTTTATCATTTTTTTTAAAGAGTACTAGCAAGACCATTTGGCTGAATTCATGAAATGGGATTTTCTTTTGCCACCTTACATATTTAGGGAAATAGGATCTTTTCTTACTTAGAATACCTTTAAGGCTTGGATTTCTGTGATTTGGAAAACTACCACTGAGGAGGGTCACCAACTGCCATTATCATATTCTTTCTACCCTTACCTTACTAGCCCTATTTACAACTGAGAGTTTTCTCTCACTGCAACAAATACATGCTTCCTAGTAGAGATGGCTACACAGTACAATTCTGCAGAACAAACCCACTTACACAAAGGATTCATGATCATATAGCACTTGACGTTGGCAAAGCATTTTCCTTAAAATAGCACTATGAAAAAGATAGTGCAGATATTACTATACCTATATTGCTTATGAGTAAACTGCGAATCAGAAAGTTTAAATAATGTGTTTAAGTACCTAGAACTAGTAAATGGCAGAGGTAAATCTCATTTTTAGGTGTCCTGACTTTAAATGATCTCCTTTCTGCTATTCTACGCTGCCTTATAATTTTTCTGGTAAATGTCGACCAATTCATCAATTAAAAAAACATCCTGAATGGATACTAAATTCAAGCTAGGTTTGCTAAGCACACTATATCTTTATGAAAGACTAATAAATCAAAGCAATGTTCTCATAGAGAGCATTATTATGTGGATGGAATCTATAAAATTGCTAAGAATCATGAATGGAATCAGAAGGCCTTCCATAGACAACATTCACATGAAATCAACAGACAGTATGTTGACAAAGGAGCAACAAATGTATGGCAGAGTTATGCATATGTGTTCATAGAAACAGAGAAGTTTACGACAGGAATACAGCATCAAGTCATTGCCAAAAAATTATAAGTTTATTCTTAAGAGGTTCAGACAAATTGATCAGTATAGATTTTTTAATAAAGATAAAAACAGTGAAAGACATCAATAAATATGACACCTAAATACCTAATATGACATGACCCATTGGCTAAAATTGAGCATTAAGAAATTTTCTATCCTTTATAAACTAAAAGAAAATGATTCCTCATAACAAAATTTCAAACCTCAAAATAACCTTGGAAATTGAAAATATATATTATATTAGAAATAGAGAATTACTGGAGACAAAATTGTTGCTGACACTGATTCAGATGTAACATCGTTACATAAAAATTTAAGAATATCATTTTAAATAGAATCCACCAAGCCAAATACTCACAATCTCTAAGATACATGGAAAGACAAGCTTTAAACAGTGTTAAGATTTAGCAGAAGAACTAAAAATTAGATATAATCAGGATGAGGTAATTCTCATTCACCCCATCCTGTCTACTGCTAGAGTTTTCTTTAAAGTAAGTCTACAATAATTTTATTCAATTATTAAATGCTATTTATTGGCCTATGTAATCATCCAAAGGATATTAAATATGAAAGAAAAATCGTAGGATAGTGACCATTCTCAGTACTATTTCTATTTGAATATCATCAGGAAAGATTAGAGATGAATAATAAAAGCAGTTCTTAATTAGGAGGGCTAGCATAATCCAATGGGTGAATATGATTATTATAAATATATTTGACTTCTCCCAAGAAGATCCATTGAACACAAAATTGTGTGACTTTTCTGGAATCCTGAAGTCAAAGTCAGTCAAAAAGCAGGTATTAATTATCTGCTATGTACCAAGCACTATGCTAAGCACTGTAAATACAAAGAAAGTTAGAAAAAAAAGAGTATCCTCAAGGATCTCACAAGTTAGTGAGGGAGACAGCGAGCAAGTAACTATGTAAATATCCCATACACACATACGTATATATGCATATTTATATACATGCACATCTCCACATACACGTAGATATAATGTGTGCTTCTATAGATACATACACATAATATATATATGTCTTATATGTAGTGACATATTATAAATAATATATTGTAATATATGTTATAGATCTTATATATCTATATCTATCTATCTGCCTCTCTGTCTGTCTATCTATGAGAGCTAGAGTGATTTGGAGAGTCAGAGTGATTTGGGGTTAAGGCTGTCTTTAAGACAAAAAGGGAAAAAAAAGTTTCAGAGATTAAAGATTTACATTCTGTTTGGGCAGAGCACCTGCAGGTAAGGGTGTGATATATGGACAGAGGGAAAGAGAAGGAAAGGGAAGAGAGAGAGAGAGAGAGAGAGAGAGAGAGAGAGAGAGAGAGAGAGAGAGAGAGAAGAAAGAAAGAAGGAAAGAAAGAGGGAAGGGAGGAGGAAGGAAGGAAGGGACGAAGGAAGGAAGGAAGGAAGGAAAAAAAGAAAACAGCGTTGCCCAGTTCCAGTTTCATCCCCAGGGGGCAGCTCCTTTTCTATTCACAGAGGTGGCTATTTGTCCTTCATTCTTGAAGAGGACCATGACATCAGGCTTCTTAGCCACGCCTCAAACAGGTTTTAGGTGGGGGGAGATAGGTTGTGGTTGTGCTTTGTCCTTCGTTCTTGAAGAGGACCATGACAGCAGGGAGAAGATGACATGACTTACAATTGAGTTTGATTTGAGAGAGGGAGGGCTGTGAAAGGTCACCAGCCTCACTTTCTCCTCCAGAGCCATCTGGGTCCAGTGGCCAGATATTGATCAGGAAGATTGGCTGGCCCTTTTAGGCAAAGGCCTTTTCGGGATCTCACTTAGAGTTGAGGTAATGCTCATTCAATGAATAGGCCTCTTGAAGAAGTGAGTCAAGGGATGGCCCCCTCAATAAAAAAAAAAAATGGGAGGGGAGGACCCTCAGGGTTGCTGGCCAAAAGAGAAGAGGTTACTATTGACATTAAGAGCCAGGAGGGCCCGAAAAATAACTGTTAAGTGGTCCTTGGGCAGGGTCCTATTGTGGTCCAATCCAGGACATGCAGGATGAATTTTGTTTAATAGGGGAGATAGAAGGAAGGGAGGAATGCAGGGAGAAAATAGCAGGGACTGGAAAAATGGCCCTGCTTTCTGCTGTCTGTCTCTTTAATGAACCACAATTAGGGGAAAGCCAAGCCCTACTTGGTCATTGTTTGGGCCCTAAACAGATGCCAATGAATGAAAATAGCAATTTTTTCTGTTTTGTCCAGAAACCCTGTGGGTCTTCCCCGCCCAGACCTTTTTTTTTTTTAGAGACCATTCTTTGCCTCATTTCTAATTAATCCTTAATCACCAACTAGGTTTTACCTCAGTGAAACTGAAAAGATTTATCTTGAAAAGACCTTCCCCTACTTCATCCAGGGCTATCTCCACTTGTCCTTATCCATATCTGACCGCTGGACCCAGATGACTCTGGAGGTGAGAGTGAGGCTGGTGACCCTCACTTAAATGGAATTCACTTGCATGTCATGGCATCACCTTCCGGATGCTGTGGTCCTCTGAGAACGAAGAACAA
>CM053582.1:147550512-147616575 GCA_028627135.1 Pseudochirops cupreus
ACTGAAAAGATTTATCTTGAAAAGACCTTCCCCTACTTCATCCAGGGCTATCTCCACTTGTCCTTATCCATATCTGACCGCTGGACCCAGATGACTCTGGAGGTGAGAGTGAGGCTGGTGACCCTCACTTAAATGGAATTCACTTGCATGTCATGGCATCACCTTCCGGATGCTGTGGTCCTCTGAGAACGAAGAACAAATTGTAGCAGAAACAGCAGCAGCAGTATCTAACTGTGGTAATTTTGGGTGCTGAGAACCCTAAAATGCAAGGGTACGGGGGTAGGGGAGGGTCTTCCTTGAAAGAATTCTACCACTCAAGCCTTCTTTCAGTCAGAGTAACAAGGTTTTATTATAACACCAGTAAAGCAGGCAAGATTCCTAATAAATCTGCTAGTGTAAGACCAATTGGAATGGAGTAGATTCTTAGGGAGTCTTTGAATTTGATGAGGATGGGATTTATATACAAAAAACACAGTGAGAAGATTTCAATGAGATTAATGAGTGGCATATAGCCTGGGATGGACCAGATGCAGATAATGAAAGGAGTTAAGTGGTCAGAGAGCCACAGTGAAAGGGCAGTCAAAAGGATTATTGAATATCTAGGTAGACTGGGATGGGCCAGATGCTTCAGGCAAAACTGTAGTGTGAAAAAGTTCAGGGCCTTGGTCTTTTAGGGGTGCAGGTTCCATAACCCCTTCATATCTGTCTATCTATCTATCATCTATCTATCTATCTATCTATCTATCTATCCATCCATCCATCCATCCATCCATCCATCCGTCTCAGACTGTGGGACTTAAGCTGAGTCTTGAAGGAAACCAGGGAAGTGAGCAGGTGAAGGTGAGGAGGAACAGGATTCTAGGAATGGAGAATAGCCAGTAAGACAACAATAGATTGGAAGCAAGTAGCCCAGTATAGCCGGATTATAAAATGTGTGATTGAGAGGAAGTGTAATATGATTGGAAGGATGGAAAGGGGCTAGGTTCTCAATAGCTTTAAAGAACTGTTTGTGGAAATATTTCCTGTATAAAAACCCATACTACTTCACAGAGAAATAATATTAAAGATGAAAATGGATCAGCACCATCGAATGTAAATGACAGCCACCCTATAGACCCTAGCTATGGCATAGCTAGGACACAAGAATGGAAGCCAAGGGCCTTCCATAGATGATGCTCAAACAGATGAACAAAGTACTGAGTCATGTGGATTTGTTTAAGGAAATGGAGGGGTTCATGAATGCCATAATGACACTATGTCATTAATTCTAGAAACTATAGGAAATTTGTTCATAAGGATCCTGAACCTAATGAAAGAAGAAGGTTTTTTTTTAAAATTTTTTTTGCCTTTTGGAGGGGAGGGAAATAGGGCAATTGGGGTTAAGTGACTTGCCCAAGGTCACATGGCTAGTAAGTGTTTGTTTGAACTCAAGTCCTTCTGACTCCAGGGCTGGTGCTGTATTCACCGCACCACCTAGCTGCCCCAAGAAGCAGATTTTTATGGTAACTGTTAAAATAATGCAACTTATCATTGTAGGCCGCAAAGATTTAGCACCAACCTAATAACTAGAAAAATACAATGAGGTAGCTAGAATTATACACCTGAAGCTTCTTGTTTTTCACAAACTAATTGAAAACAAATCCTCATATGATAAATATGAATCTCAAAATATTCTTGAGGATTTTCAACACACAGTCCGTAAGCAGAGTGTTATAGACTAAGCTGTCATCTATTATCCTGCAAACATAACATTGACCTTCAAAAATTTAATAACAATATTTTAATAGATGTCACTGTACAGAGCATTCACATTAAGCTTCCAAACTATATGGAATGAAAATCTCCCCAAAATATAAAGACCCAGTGGGAAAAAAAAATCACAACCAGGTGGGAATGGAAAGAAGTATATCATCATCTTTTGGCTGCTGGACATATCCCAATGGTGTTTTTACTGAGTCTGTAGAAGAAGAGCTTATGTTCCCCAACTTTCATTCAGATACAAAAAGTGATTATTTTATCTATCTATCTGAGCAATAGTCTAATGATCATTAATCATAAAAGAACAATATTAAGTGACTTGTACTAGGACACTAGTATATGAACTCCATCAAAAACTAAAGTCAAAGAAGCAATGATGAGGGATAGGTTTTGGGGGATTTCTAATGAGAAATCCTTTCTAGGTTTGGCGTCTGAAAAGAATTATAGGCTCAGCTGTCCTTTGGCAGATTTATAAAAGTTTATTGATTCACAGGGCAAAAAGGGATAGGGTGAGGAAACCTGGCTAGGAAAAGCTCGCAAGGTGCAAGGTGGGGGGTGGTGGTGGTGGTGTGTGTGTCAGAGAATCTTGTAAGTGTGACGCTCTGCAGTGGGCAGATGGCCTGCTAGAAAAGGGCTACCTGCAAAGTTCTAAGGGTCAGAGAGGCATTTTTAAAGATACAAGACTGTCAGTCATAAGTTCATTAAGCTAATGAGGTATACAAAGGTGGAGTTAGGGAAGGACCTGGGAGGAGCCAGGGCATGACTAATACTTAAAGGGACATGCACCCTTCACATCAACTGAGCATGTGTTTTACCCATAATTCACTGGGAGATTCCAAGGTGAGGGGGAGCAAAAGGCGTGGTTTTAGCCCTGAAACGTCATCAAGTCAACCAGTGGTCAGATCTGAGGTCAAATTCCTAAGGAGAAGTACCTTATCCAGTTAGGGGAAGGATGGGTCTTGTTTTGGCTGGTTACTAGTAGTGCCTTGAAAAGACCCTTGTTATCATAGCTACAGAGTTAATTCTTTGTGGCTGGGGGCAGGGGGGGGGGGGGAGACAGTTAATGCTTCACAGCTGGGGGGAAGGAGGGAACAGAGCCAAACTGATCTCACAACTGATGGTACATACAGAAGACTGAAGTTATAACTATGCCACAAAAATCACCCCAAAATATTCAGAGGCACCCCATCAGCAATGTTTTAAAATAATAATATAATGATGTGATATGATATAATTAATATGTGTATTGGTTCAAAGTTTGCAAGGGACGTATGTAACTCATGTCAAACTGCTTAGCATCTAGGGAGGGGAAGAGGAGGCAGGGAAGCAGAGAATGTGGAACTCAAAATTTTAATAAATGAATGTTAAAAATTGTCATTGCAAATAATTGGGAAAAATGAAATATTTAAAAAATAAAATTTGCAAGGCTTTTATAGATTCAGGGTTGGGAAAGACCTAAGAAGCCACTGAGTCTCACCTCACCACTTTAGAGATGTGAGAACTCAGGAATGGAGATGTTAAATGATTTGCTGAAGACCTTAGAGTTAATAGTGTTTATGGCAGGATGTAAATACAGATCTTCCTAATTCGAAATCCAAATCTCTGTTTACTATCCTATATGCTTTACTATTTTCTTTTTTGAGAAGGTGGGACTGGACCTGGACTTTCTTGGTATGGGCAGTTTCTGGTGTGGGAATGTTCTCCATCAAGGCAGACAGGTAATTTGTTTGCAATTTACAAATTACTATCTATGGTAATTAGGTAGTAAGTGATTTGTCAGGGTCACATAACTAGTAGGCATCTGAAGCTTGATTAAAATTTGTTTTCTAGATTCTAATTCCATCTCTAAGCAGCTAGGTGTCATACAGGAGAAGGTGCTGGATATCAGGTCAAGAATACCTGAGTCTGTGCTTTGGCAACCTTAAAGTCATACATACACACACACACACACACACACACACACACACACACACAAATGCTTACACACACCTATGTATGCACACACAAGTGTGTATATGCACATACATACACATAACACATGCATGTGTGTCTACTCACACATGTATGTCTCTGTAATATACACGAACATGCACACATATACACACATATACATACACATATGTATGTCTATATATATGATGGTTAATATTATTAGTATTATGATCAGCAACACTATGCCATGCTCTCATTTACTACAAATCATAATTTTTCACTACTTTTAAACAAAATGTTCTTTGCTCTAGCCAAGTCAATATCCTCTCTGCTGATTTATGAGATTAAATCTTGCCTAAGCTCTCACTATTTTCCTGCCTGGAGCACATTCTCCTGCTACAAGAGTAGACACTCTGGTATAATTAAGAACACAGCCAGAGATTGTCTTAGACATTCTAATATGGCCAGACTAGAATTCAGGGATGAGGAGTAGAAGCAATAACAATGATAATGTTGAGAGGTGCATTAGAATGAGGAGTGGTATCATGAATAGGGATATTATCAGGACTGGGGACCAGGACAGTGCTGTTAGGCTGGAAGTAAGAGCAAGGCTGGCACTGAGATGTGGGATATTTTGGGAACTATGTTATCAGCTATACACTCTATCCCACTAAGCTGGAAATTTCTTTCAACTGAACTTGGGCTGAATGTGTAATGGACACCAACTGGGTTGAGTTCCAAGAAGTCCTATATGAAGGTTTCACTAATTCCTATACAATTAAGGAATTACAGAGCAAAATTCTACATTTTCTTAGCTGCCCAAATTCCCATTTTGAGATTTTTCTACCACAGAAATAGCAAATTTTCCACAGGGAAATAATGTCTTTATAAACATTGGATTGTGCTGGTTATCTGTGACTAAAACTAAAACTTGTCAGCTAAGTTGTGTTTGCTACTTGGAGTTAATAGTTTGGGGCTTTGGGGCTCTATTTATACCTCTGCCACCACCACTATCATCAATTACATTTTTTTTTCAGAGGGAGGAAGGAAAGGCAATTTGGGTTAAGTGACTTGCCTAAGATCACACAGCTAGTAAGTATTAAGTGTCTGAGGTTGGATTTGAGCTCAGGTCCTCCTGACTCCAGGGCTGGTGTTCTATTCACTGAGCCACTTAGCCGCCCCCGCATCATTTACATTTATTATAGGACATAAAGCTGAAAAGGGTTTTAAATATTAGCTAGCCCAACCCATTCATTTTATAAATTAGGAAACTGGAACCCACATAGATGAAATTACATGCCTCGGGTAAATACAGCTAATAAGTGACAGAACTGGGATTTGAACCCAGGTCCTCTGGTTCAATTTCAGTATTATTTTCATCATACCTTGTGTTCATTTTTATCAGGAGTAAAGAAATGACCAATACAATAAAATAAATAATTTATTAAGTACTTTCTATGTATGCAACCCCATTCTGAGCACCAGAAATGCTTAGAAATTTACTTTTGAAAGAAAAAAAATTTATGTTTTCTCAGAACAGAGAAGAACAAGAGAAAACTAAATAAGTAGGAATGCCATAATGGTTGTGATTTATGACATTCACAATCCCAGATTTTGAACCACTATAAGGTAAATCTTCCTAACTAGCTGGGCAGTTTAAAAATGGAATTTGTCTGTCTCATGAGATAATGTATCCCCAATCATCAGAGATGTTCAGAAAGAAGATAGATTGCTGCTTGTTATATGTGCTTTAGAGGATATTCATAAAGAGGGAGAAATGCAGGGAAAGGAGTGAACTAAATGACCCATGAAGTCCCATCCATTGGGGAATTCAGTGATCACCCTTCCTCGTTGCTATGCCTATCTTCTGAGACCATTATACCCATATGTATGAAGTGATATTGTGAGTTTGCTGTAGGGTCAGAGGACTTGGGGTCAGAAGGAAGCTTAGATATAACTTATATAGTCCAAACACTCCCTCGCCCTTACTTTGCTGATGTGGAATCTGAGACCAGGAAAATAGGGAGTTAATAGCCCATGGTCACAGTTAATAAGCAGCAGAGTCAGCATTTGACCACTGGTCTTCTGACTCTCAATACAGGGCTTTTTATACCCTCACCCCATTGCCATGAAAAGCTACTGGTTGGTTTTTATGGAGGATTAGGTAAGAATAATTGATCTTCAATTCAATCAATATTTACTGACTATTATCAGTGTGCAAAAAACTTTGGGGGATTTTATTCAATCAATAAAACATAGTCTCTTCCCTCATGGGTCTAGAGGGGGAGAGAAAATATCTAAAAATAACTATAGCAACAACAAACACATTTTGTAATACTCTAAGATTTTTAAGAAGTCCTTTTGTCCACTTAGCATTGACTACATGAATTTTTGACCTCAAGATCCCACTGTTATGCATCTCTCCCCAATGGGGGAAAAGACAGAAATGTCCTATATGCATCAAAATATTTATAGCCACACTTTTTGTTGCAGAAAAGATTTGCAAAGGAAGTAGACACCCATTGATTGGGAAATTTCCAAACAAATTGATCTACGTGAACATAATGGGATATTGCTATCCAGTAAGATATGATAAAAAAGAGCAACATTAAATGATTTATATGAACTGATAATGTGGCATAAGCAGAAGCCAAAAAAATAATCTACACTGTGACTACAGCAACATAAATAGAAAGAACAAGATTGACCAAAGAGAAGTAACTAAATGTTGTGTAATCGTAATCACCATGCCTGGCTCCAAAGAAGAGTTAAGAAAATACATCCCTCTTCCTTTGTAAAGGTGTTATAATTCAACAACCTGGCTACTGTAAGTCCCAAGTGAATCTCTCTTCCCAAATTCTCAGCCCTGTAAGTCAGCAGCTTAGCAACTAAGACCCGAGCTGACCTGCCTTTGCAGATTCCTGGGCCATAATATCCCATTCTGGGATATGCTCCTTAGTCTGATCTCCACCGCTGGTATCAAACTCTTTCTCTATCCCTGATTGGCCAATGTCATGGGTGTTGCTCCATTCCTGGTGTCTTTGTGCCACTCCTACATGGCCATCATTAACGACCTAATGCTTCTCCTCGGAACCTGAACCCTCAGTGCCATAGCCCATGGTGCCCTCTCTGGTCCAGGTGGAAGAGGGGCTGAAGGTGCTAGGGTATGAGTCTACAATAATTCAAATTCACTTTCCATGGCTTTCTGAGACTATCCCAGGGCCCAACAGGGCTGGCACTGGCCATTTGAGTTTCACACTACTCAGATGCAGTTGATTTCCAGTCCCCACTGGGACTGGGAGAGCTTGTCTAGACAGCCAGCATTATTTTGAGGGGCCCTCAGCTCAGGTGACATTCTTGGAAGTTCCCTTCCCTCAGGCCTGGTCAGGTTGGTCTCTGCTGTTGCCAGGTCTGGGGCATCTTCCTGAGAGGATGTAGCCTACTCAGAGACAGGGGAACTGGCAAACAAGATGCAGGGAAAGGGGTGGTGGGACAACAATGCGTATTTTGTTAGTTAGTTGATGTATTGGTTAGTTTCGTGAAGCTGCCTCCCTTCATTTTTATTCTTTCTTATCTGGTTTGGGGAAGGTTATATCTGGGTATGAAAGTGACGTGTAAATTCAAGAGATCAGTAATTTTTTAAGTGCTTTCTTCTGAAGTTGGCAGTACAAACTAGATTATCTCCATTTTTGGCATAAGGAAATGAGAACTGACTTGCCACAGGTCATATGGTTAGAAGATACCAAGACTTTGATCTTGACTTTCCATTGATTTTAGGTGTAGTGTTTGTTCTCCTATATCACACTTAGCATTCCTCCAAAAGGCAGAATCTGACAAATGCCAAAGAAGAAGAAAACACATGGGAGTGATAGATACTAGCTAGTTGGTGGGGAAGAAGGCAACATAAAAGCTTAGGATCTTAACAATCTTTGCCACCAAAAAAAGACTTATGGTAGTTGGATGTAAGGAAGACCTGTTGAAAGCCCTAAGAGATATCAGAACAGATTTCTAAAAAAGATAGCAGAGTTGTATTGTTCCTATTCCAGTCCCCTTCACTCAATTTGAGGGGCTATATCACCAAAATCGAGGCATCACTGAAAAAGAAAAAAAAAAAGTGTAAGCTGATGATGAAAAATGTGCAATGGCTAAGAACTTGCTAACAGTCTGTACTTAGATCTCAAATAATCCGGGTGTTCAGGGAAAGCATAGCCCGTATTCAGACCAACATACTATTTATCCTACATATCCAAACACTCCCAGACTTCCCCCAAGGCTAGGCTGGTATTCTCAGAATTCTAGCTATTTACTGTAACTTATCCTTTCCTCTTTCTCTTTCTGGGTCCTCTCAGTCAGTTTCAGGAAATATTCTCCATGTTTCTGTCCACCTGTCCAAATTTGACCTTTCTTTTAAGTTTACTTAAGATTTACTTTACCAAGGAAGCTTTCTCTGACTGCTTCAGCCAACAGTGTTCTCTCTCTTTCCCAATATCCTTTATCACTTATGGTCATAGGATCTTGGATTTAGAGATGGAAGAGACATTAAAAATTGAGTCTAATGTCTTCATTTTATATATGAGAAAATTGAGGCACAGAAAGGTTAGGACCCAGGGTCACACAACTAAGAAGTGTCTTAAGTGGGTGTTTGAATTCAGGTCACTGAATCTCACTTTGCAGCACTAATTTTCGCATTTTGGTACATAGTACCTAGCATGATTATTTCAGTTTTGCACATATTTTCTCTGCCTCTCTAACTAGATTGCAATCTCTGAGAGAAGAGTTTTATCCTATACTTACTTTTCCATCTATCCTTTGTAATCTGGCTCAAACAGTACCTTTACCAGGAAGATTTCTGTGATCCTTCTTTTTGGAAGTGGTCTGATCTCATAATACTTTTCTCTTTATCTTGTGAACTTTATTTTATTTTGTATTGCATTTGTCTGAGAGTATGTCTTAACTTTTCAACTATACTGGCTCCTTGAGACAGGAATCATGTGCCATTTATCTTTATATATTTCTCCAGGCATCTTGTACTGAAGATATTATTTCAAAAGACTCATGATTTAATCAGTGTGGATATTCCTTCCACCTGTACCTTACCTTTACAGGTCATGACTCCAACATGCCTTAGGAAACATTCTCATGAGCTTTTAGGATTTCAGCTACATGGAATCATAGTAGTCCTCCTATCAGGGCTACATAGCAGAGCTGAAATTCAAGCCTAGTTCTTATCATTCAAGACAATCCAGTTGGAGATACAGAGCACACATATATTCTTTCTATTAATTTTTCTCATGATGGATGCTTAATGGAACATAGAGTGAATGAATGAATGAATGAATGAATGAAAAATACATTTCTTTAATTCTTACTAAGCACTGTGTTAAGTACTGGAGATATAGATATGAAACCAAGATGACCTCTGCTCTTAAGTGACTTATATTCTAAAGGTGTAGAAACAATACGTATGAGAGTGGAGCTGCAAAGCAGCTGGCTAGTTTTAGAGATTTTTTATAATACAGCATCAGGGTTGATGGCAAGGCCCTAAGATAATAGATTTAGAACTGGAAGGAATCTTATAAATTATCTAGCTCAATGCATTCATCTTTTATGTAAGGGAATTACCAGAAAGTTTAAGTAACTTTTCCAAGACCAAACTGATAGAAAATGGCAGATCCAGAATATGAACTCTGGTCTTCTGAATCCATATTCAAAGACTTTGTGAGATTTGAATCCAAGTCCATTTACTGCAAATCCAACTTGATTTCACATACCAACAACCTCTGCAATATCTCTACCAGTCATTGAAGTATGCTCTTTAAGACCTATAATTTTTTGCACATTTCCCTGGAAATTCTTTAAAAATCACAGAATTAAAAACATAAGAAAAGAGAGCACTGTAATGTATATGGCATCCAATCCAACACTCAGCTGATAGAGAACTAATTTAGAATAGGGAATCCAGCTCAATTTATTTTCAACTTGTCAAAATTAGTTATCCTGAGTCAACATGTCAGTAGAAGCATAATAGTCATTTCATTGCTTAGTACTAGAACAAAATGTTTTAGTTTTTTTTTTTTCCACTCCCTTAGGGTGCTTTAGCTATATGTTGTCTTCAAGTTGAATAATGAACTTTGTCTTCTTTTAATTTCCCTTGTGATATAGATAACTCTGTGAAAACTCTCTAAACACAGAAAGCAGAAGTAGAAACTCTTTGCAGCGGAGAGAAAGGAAAGAATACCACCAAATATAAGAACTTTGATGCATGCATGATCCCCCATACCCCCACTCCTTCCTAAATGCACACACATTCAAGGGACAAGAAGTAGAAAACTTATCAAAGGAGACAGAAAAGCAATGGTTAAAGAGGTTAGAGAACTGGAGAAGTATGAAGTTAAAATCAAACACTTTGATTTGTAAAGCAATGATTTCCTATTCATACCAACATGTTTAGAATGTGACCTGCATTCAAATCCTGATTCAGGCACTTATGAGCAAGTGATTTAACTTCTCAGTCTCTATTTCTTCATAAGCAATTTGGAAAGCGGATAATAATAGTACCTAACCTACCTCACGCAGTTGTTGTGAGGATCAAATGAGATAATTATATGTAAAATATTTTGAAAACCTTTAAGTACTGTGTAAATGCTAGCTATTGTTATTTCAGATATGATGGCTGTTAGACTCTGTGTGTGTGTGTGTGTGTGTGTGTGTGTGTGTGTGTGTGTGTGTGTGTGTGTGTGTAGAATTGAGTTTACATTTGGGATTGAAAATAATCAAGTTTAAAAGATCACAGCTACTTCTTCATTGTTTTGCACAGCCACATATAAGATTAAAGCAAACATAGCCAAATTTGAAAGCCATGCTTTTAGGAGGATATTGCCAAATTTTAAACTCTATCAATGACTTAGGTCCTGTGGCATCTTGAACTTAAGCTGTTGAAAACTGAATTTATTATCTTTCCTTCTAAACTTAACTCTTTTCTAAATTTTCCAATTTTTGTCAAAGATATCACCATTCTTCTACTGTCTCAGGTTCATGATCTTAGTATGATTCTGGGTTTCTCATTCTCTCTCTCTCTCCCCATATATCCAATCAGTTGCCAATAGTCACCTTCACAACAGCTCTCACATTTAGCCCATTCTCTCCATTAACACAACTAGTAGCTTAGCTTGGTATTCAATGCCTTTCCCCAGTATAATTGTAATAACTTCCTCATTGGTCTCCCTGATTCATTTCTCATCACTCTAGAACTGCCCCACACATGGCTGCCAGTATGATTTCCCTTAAGTGCAAATCTAACCACTTGACTCACATACTTAATCAATTCCAGTGTCTTTCTGTTATTTCTAAGATAAAATACAAATTCTTTCTGTCTGGTATTTAAAGCTCTGAACAAGATGACTACAGACTATAAATTGCCAGCCTCAATGAATATTTCACTCCTTCTCATGCTTTGTGATCTAGCCAGTTCAGCTCACTCACAATATTCTATATACCATCTTCATGCCTTTGCTCTGGTTGTCATGACTCAAATGCAAACCTCCTTACTCATAGAATACATCTCTTTTAAGATATAGCTCAAGTATTAACTTCTGTATGAAATAATTTCCCCAACTTCTAAAGATCAAACTACCTTGTATTTAGCTATTCTGTGTGTGTGCATATACACACACATACACACACATATATATATTGTATACACACACACATATATATATTGTATACACCCACACACACCCCCCCACATATATCTATATATATATATCTATATAGATATATATCTATATATCTATCTATATATATATGTATATATATGTAAGACAGTTGGAGACACTAGGATTGCTAGCAGGTGTCCTAGCCTTAGCACAGGGTCACTCTTGATCTTGGCAGACAGGAAGACAAGAACAGAATCACAGTAAAAGGCTAAGTAAGTTAACTTTATTCTGTTCTTCTCAATGGGTTCCTGATGAGGGGAGCATCAACTCCTATGGGATCTCCTAATCACCCTTCTCACAGGAGTAAGCAAGAAGGAGGGGCAACTACCCCTATAACTTGATAGAGCCAGTCAGGATAGGCACAGCATTAAGGATTGTGCACTGTCCTAAATCCCCTCAAGCTGCAAAGGGGGACAGTTGAGGAATACACAGCATTATACTGTCATATTCCTCTATAGGCTCCCTACTCACTGACCAGTGCCCAATTGCTTTTATAGGGGCAACAAACAAAGAAGCCAACTGGCCAGCAATAACCTCACAAGTTTACATTATCTCACCATTATATCTCACTGTGCAGTCACAGTAGATATTTACAATTTTAAGCACAAATGTTTATATTATTTATCATTATATAACACTGCACAAGTGTGGTGGAGATGTTTATAAGTCATGAGCCTGGGAAATAGAGATTGTTGTGGCCATGGGATCCTGAGAAACTAAACTCCAAGACAGAATAACAAAAAATCCACTTCTCACACATTAAAATCCACCTTACATATAATATATTTATTAACTTTATATTTATGTTATGTATATTTTATATGTAGGGCAGCTAGGTATTCCAGCCTCAGACACTAGTTGTATGACCATGGGCAAGTCACTTAACCCTGTTTGCCTCAATTTCCTCATCTGTAAAAATGGGTTGGAGAAGGAAATGGCAAGTCACTCAGTATACTTGCCTAGAAAACAAAGAGTCAGACATGACTGAAACAACTAAAACATGACATACATAAATACTAGGCTAACTAGGTGATGCAGTGGATAGATTATTAGGCTTGGAATGGGGAAGACTCATCTTCATGAGTTCAGACTTAATCTTGTAGCTGTATGACCCTGTGCAAGTCACTTAACCTTTTTGCCTCAGTTTCCTCATCTGTAAACTGAGCTGGAGAAAGACATATCAAATAACCCCAGTATCTTTGCCAAGAAAATCCCAAATTGGGTCACAAAGAGTCAGACACAAATGAAAATTATTGAATAATAAACAACAACAATGTATTTTATACGTATCTCAGGCAGTCAGTCAGCTAACATTTACAAAGCATATCCTTTATGCCACGCACTGTGGGAAACGTGGAGTTCAGTCCAAGGAGTACAGCTGATGGAAGATGAAGAACTGCCTGGTTTGTTAGCCCTCTTTAAATGGAGACTTTGGGAGGAGTTCTTTGCTCTGCTCTGCAACCCCCCAAGCAGAGGGGCAGAGGTGCTGAGGGGACTGAAGAGGTATGAGTAACAAAGCTGATGAAATCACACAGAATGTTGGATTTCTTGGTGGGGAGCTTACCTGGGAGCATGATAATGGTTGAGTCTAAGCCAAAGATTTCAGCTACTGAAACCAAGTTGAAAACTACCTCTTATTCTCATTTAAACAGCTTCATGCCCTTCTTTCCCTCTTCAGTTACGGAATAAAAGCCATCTCTGGGATTATTCAGGGTTTGTCCTTTCACAACAAAAAAAGGCCTTTCAACTATCGATCAATGCATGTCTAGGAGCAGACCCCAAAACTCCCATGTGGTTAACTGGAAACAGGTGTGGAGTCACTTCCTTGCAGTTGTGGCTTGTAAGTTGCCTTTCCTAGGAGTGATCTGTGCTACAGCTTATCTGTGAATGCTCCCATAACTCTCTCAAGCAGAATCCTACAATGAATTTCCTTATATCATGCCTTATGCTGGTCCTGTATTACACACACAGACCAAAGTCTGTAGTTAAAAAACAAAAGCACTAGGCTTCTATAACCACATTGTCTATGTTTTTGTTGAAAGTTCCATTCAACATTTATTAATCACTTAATAGTATTTTGTTTACATCAGCACTAGGGGAGATACAAAGATTAACTGCTGCTGCTGCTGCTGTCCTGCATTTTTATAGTGCTCTAAGATTTGCAAATCATTTTTACAGTGTTTCATTTGACTGTTGAACAACCCCATGGAGAAGGAGAAATGAAAGGCAGGAAACAAGGAAGGAAAGGGAGAAGGAAAGAAGGATGGAAGTAAGGAATAATGGAAGGAAGGATAGAAGGAAGAAATGAAAGATGCAGGGAAGAATGGAAGGAAAAAAGAATAATGAAGGAATGATAGAAAGAAGAAATGAAGGATGGAAGGAAGAATAGAAGAAGAAATCAAGGAAGGAATAATGGAAAGAAAGAAGGAAAGAAGGATGGAAGGAAAGACAGAAGGAAGGATGAAGAGAAGGAAGCAGGAAAGGCAGGCAGGAAAGAAGAAAGGAAGGAAGAAAAGAGATTGGGAGAATGCCTCTTTTCTGGATTTTCGATTCCTTGAATGTAATGCTGATATACATCTTCAGTTCATAGTAAACATCATAGAACTCAGTACTCACTCAGCTGCATGACGCTAGGCTAGGCCTTTTTATTTTCTGGATGTCAACTTCCTTATTTGTGAAATGAAAGGGTTGGACTAAATAATCTCCAAGGTCCTATGATCCTATACTTTCCCAGCAAAACCATAGAAATTCAGAAGAAAGGGAAGGGAGGAGGACTGGCCCCATTCCATGAAAAGAGCAAACTGTAGAACTGTTTTTTTTTAATGCAGTTTTATTATTTTCAAGTATTGTATGTATAAACTGAGATATAAAAATAGATACTAATAAGTTAAATAATCTAATGAGAGCAATTTGCAACAGCAAAATTACAATTATGTAACAATGTATCCAAATATACAAGTCCTTTAACTTATGGGATTGTCTGCAGATGAGACCTGCAATTACTAACCATTACTACAGTCAGCTGGAACAAGCTTCTGGTTTCACTTTTTAAAAAGCTAATTTCATGTTGTTGTAACTTAATTCTTCTCTTCAGGCATGAATTTGGGGCACTTACCTGAGCTGCTGCCACTTGCAACTCACCATCACTATCACCATCAAATGATATCTTTTCCAAACTCTAAGGCTCAGCTTAGATACTACCTAGACCAAGAAGTCTTTCCTGGTTTCCTCCAATACCTTCACCCCCAAATGGAAATAAACTCTTCAGCCTGAAATATTTGATATCACTTTGCATTCAACTCTTTGTTACTCACTACATATGTACTTGGCAAGTCATTACACTTTTGAATGATCTTGGTTTTCTTATCTGCAAATCAAAGGGGTCAGATTAGATGAAGTCTGATGTGTCATCCACTTTGAACAGTTCATGATTTTAAGACTGTTGGAATCTCTGCCTTACAACCCAATCAGACTGTAACTTCATTAAAGCTAAAGGCTTGAGGAAAATGGGAAAGGCATTAGAGAATTTGATAAGGAAAATAATGGAGTCTGCAGATTATATGTTGGCTTGGATTCCTGGGAAAATTCTGGAATGCTTTGTTAAAGGAATGATTAATAAACATCTCAAAAAGGAAGCAGTGAACAAAAAGATGAACCAGGGCTTCATCAAGAAAATCATGCTAGACTCACCTCATTTTCTGATAGATTTAACTAGGCTATACACCTAGATCTTAAGGAGATATCTAGACAAATTTTGCAAGCTATTTTTATGGAAAAAAATAGAATGAGATAGCTGATATTACAGTTAAATTATTTTAAACTGGATGAATAGTTGAAAATAAAGGATGGTTATTAATAACTCAGCATCAGTTTGGAAGAGACCCCTAGTGGAGTGTTCCAGGGATCAGTTCTTATACTTGTATCAGTCACTTTGAATGAATGCATAGATAACATACATGGTCAGTTTGTATATGACAGAAATGTAAGCAATCTCTAGCATGTTGATGACTAAGCCAGGATACAAGAAGAGCTCAGTGAGCTAAATTAAACATTTGCCATGTAGACTCTTTAAGGGTGGTGACTTTTATTATTTATTTTTGTATCCCCAGTGTCTACAACATGTCTATATAAGTAGAAGAATTCATATCTGAACCCCAAACTTGAAGGCAAGTTAAAGGAATCATCAATTTTTTGAGCTATCAATTTTTAAAAAGGCATTGAATTTGAAGAGGATTTGCCATATTCCTGACATAAGAGTGAAATATATATGGAAAATTCAGAGAAGTTCCTCCCAATGTAATTCAAACTTTCTAAGTTAGAGTTAAGAGGGGTGACTAGGTGGTACAGTAAATAGGAGCACTCACCCTGGAGTCAGGAGGACATGAGTTCAATCCAGGTAGACACTTAACACTTACTAGCCATGTGACTTTGGACAAGTCAGTTAACCCCAATTGCCCTGCTTTTCCCCCTCCAAAAAAAAGAAAAAGATTCTTCCTAAGTTAGGAGTGTTGCATGATGAGGCACTGAGAGCTTAAGTGATTTACCAGGAATAAAAAAAAAGAGAAAACAAAAATCCGAAACAAAACCAGTATCCGTCAGAGGCTGAACATGAACCCATATATTTGTACTGAGAGAGAGATAGAGAGAGAGAGAGAGAGAGAGAGAGAGAGAGAGAGAGAGAGAGGGAGGGAGAGGGAGCACTTCACTGGAGATTTGTGGTGAATTGGTTGATTCTAGGGCTATTTGTAGTTAATTTTAGGGCTATTGGTTAATTCTAGGGAGTTGCCCTGTATTCTTCTTCCCCAATAAGTGATACATTCATTAGTGGCAAACCCTTAGAAAACAATAAAAATTAGCTTAATTAAAAAAAGAACCCACACATTATAAAAGTTCAGTTAGCAAATAAAGAAAATTTAGAGAGAATAATAAATTCCAGTATACCAATGGCAGTTTGCCAAGCAAAAGTTAGGCAGAAGAGGGATAGAAACTGGAAAGGAATGAAATCACCTGGTCTTAGTATGGCAACAAATTGTTTATCGTTAGGACTCAAACTGTTCACAATTACATTCAGTTTGGGGAGCCAACACTCTTCTTTTTCAATTTGGTTGACCATTGGTTTGGCATCTCTGCACTCTGGGATTCCAAAATTCCTGGGCTTATCTCATCCCCAAAAGATTCTTCTTCCCATAATCCTCTAGACCCTACTTCTAAAACAACACTTGCTATTATCAGTGGCCCCCTTGCTGATCAGGATCTATCTCTAAGATGACTACACTATCCACTGTTCCATACTGCTTCTTCATGCTTTAAACTTTTCATGTTTTGCAGAGGAAAAAAAAGTTTTAACTTTTCTTCAATGTGAGAATCACAGACCCAGTGACTGTAAATTCTGAATAGGTAGAAGAGAAATGAATTAATAAGGTCTCCTTGTATTTAGGGTTTATCTATTGCCTTGAACAGCAGAAATCTTTTCAGACTACTTACTGCACCTTTTCTTGTGTTAAATCAGTGTCATTGTCCCAATTTTTTTTTTAAAAAGAGGAACCAGAAAGCTAGAGGAGCTAGATAACATGTCTTCAGGCATACAGCAAGTTGAAGGCAGGGAGAGGATTAAGATATGTCCAAATCTAAGCCTGTGAAGTTAGACTATTTTTGTTCCTTTGGAATTCTTCCTTTAGAACATGTTATTTAAGCTCTCAATACAAACATCCAACTATATTGATTTGCCAGGACATTGTTAGGTTTTCTTTGCCCCCCCCCCCCCCCTCACTTGAAATCATTACAGAAATCAAAGAAATTTCAAGTCAAGTGCCTGGGAAACACCAAGTCATTTATCAAGTATGTGGGGGAAAGCAAACAAACATGAAGTTAAACTTTAAAAAAAGGAACCTATGTATACTCAAAGAAAGCACATTTCTGAAGTGGACCAAGGCCACTATCTTGAGCTTTCACTTTTCACTTATGATTTCCTGAACAATAGAGGAAATAGTTCTGCTATACTTTTCTGTATGTAAGACCACAGCTGAAACACACGCGCACACACACACACACACACACACACACACACACACAATTATAAATTGGAGACAATAGAGCGGAGGCATTAGCATTAAGGGGCATCAGGAAATGCTTCTTTTTTTGTTTTTTTTTTTGCTTTTTGGAAGGGAGAGGGCAGGGCAATTGGGGTTAATTGTCTTGTCCAAGGTCACACAGTTAGTAAGTGTTAAGTGTCTTGAGGCTGGATTTGACTCAGGTCCTCCTGACTCCAGGGCCAGTGCTCTTTTCACTGCACCACCTAGCTACCCCAGGAACTGCTTCTTACAGAAGGTAGGACTTTTGCTAAGGCATGAATGAAACTAAGGAAGCCAGGAATAGATGAGGAGAGAGAGTATTCAAGGCTTAGAAAACAGTAATTGAAAATGTCCAGAGTCAGAGGGTGGAGTGGAGAAAGGAGGCCAATATCACTGGATGAAAGAGTATGTGGAAGATAATAAGATATAAGAAAACTGAAAAGATAAGAAGAATACCAGTTGTGAAGGGCTGTGAATGCCAAATGGAGGATTTTATATTTATTTGATCACGAAGGTGATAGGGAACCATCGGAATTTATTGAATGGGGGGTAATGTTGGCATGGTTAGATCTGCACTTCAGGAGGATTCATTTGATAGATAAGTGGAAGACAGACTGGAATGGGAGGGGACTTGTGGCAGGGTGACCAACTGGAAGACTATTGTAATAGTCAAGGGGTGAAGTGATGAAGTTCTGTGCCAGTGTTATGGTAGTGTCAGGTTAGAGAAAGAGGCTTATATGAGATATGCTGTGCAGATGAAATTGATACATCTTCACAAAAGATTGGTTTGGAGAGGGAGAAGAATTGGGAAAAGGGAAAGCAGTTGAAAATAATAACCAAGTTTGTAAGCCTGCATGACTGTGAGGACAGTGGTAGCCTCAATAGTGTTAGGGAAGTCTATAATGGAGAAAGGAGGAGGAAAAAATATCTGTTTTGGCCATGTAATGTTTAAAGGGCTTGCAGGATATTCAGTATCCAGTTTGAAATGTCTGATAGGCAGTTGGATATATACGGTTGGAGGTTAGCAGTGATGTTGTCTGAATAAGTAGATTTGAGAATCATCAGCATCAAAAAGATAATTACATCCCTGGGAAATGCTAAGAAAACCAAGTGAAATAGTATAGAGGGAGAAGTAAAGGTGGGCCAAGACAGAACCTTGGGGGATACCCACCTTTAGCAATATGACTTGGATAAAGATCCAGCAAGGAAGAATTTGGACTCAGGTCTTCCAGACTACCCAAGTTCAAAACTCTATCAACTGTACTATCTTGTACCTTCCTAGTGACTGAAAACAGTAGCTGTTTCATTTTTGTCTGCATTCTCAGTGCCTGGTGCCAAATAGCCTCTTACCAAATGCCTTTAGATTTCTTGATTAATTGGATTGACTGAATGATTGACATGATAACTTTCTTCAAGTATTCAAAAGGCAGTCAGGTCAAAAAAGGTTTTGACTTATTCTCTATATAGACAATATCAAAGATATTTGGAGGCAGATTTCAACTCAATGAGAAGAGCATCTAACAGTTGGGGTTGTCTAATAATGGAATGGACTGACAGAGGAAAAAAAAATGACCTCCATACCTGGAAATGTACAGGCAGAACTGGATGTCTACTTCCCAGGTATATAGAGGAGATTTATATGTCTGATAGATGCTTGAACTGCATAACAACATTAACATGGAATAATAAGACCGTCCATGGGTGACATTGATATGTAAATTCCACAAACAACATGTCCACAATGCAACTTTGAACAAATTACTGAGCTTTGCTGATTTCATTGCAGTAACAGGGCAGTTTATGCTATGAAGTCAGGGCTAGGTCACTGCAACCAGAAATTACAGGTTAGACTTACTGATCACTGAAGATTTTGTAATGCTAGAAACTGTGCAGATCATTATCACTGCATATTGGGAAGAAAAATTAGTACTCACCAAATACCTAGCAAGACACCATCAGGAGGCCAGCATTTTACATCAGAACCTTTCTCTTCTTCATAGACTATCTGACAAGAAATTTTTGTACCACAAGTACAGACACAAAACTATCCTTCTGAATTCAACAAATAAACCACATTGGAAACAGACTGTTATCATACACAAAAGTGTTGCTCACACTCCCCTAGACAGAACCTTGATGCCTAAAAAAAAATTTAAGAATAATGTTTTTACTACATTCCATTATACTGAATATTCAATTTCTAAACTATGTGGAATGAAAAATTTTCAAAATATAAATATCCAATAGCAGAAAATAAAACCCTAAGTGGGAGCAGAATATGATATCTGCCATAGCTATTGTTTGTTTTCTTGGAATACTTTTGTTAAACCCACAGAAGATGCATTTACAACACTCTAACTTATTAAGTTACAAAAAATAGTTATTTTATTCACTTGTGTAGCAGAATATTAAATATAAAAAATAAAAGGAAAGACTTGGCACATTATCTTTTATATCTTTAAATATCTTTTTATTTGATTGATAATAATAGCAACATATTCACATAGTACTTTAAAGTTTACAAAGGACTTTCTCCATAGACACTCTGTGTTGTAAGTAGTACAAACTGTATTATAATTCCCATTTTACAGATGGGGAACATGAGCTTATCAAAGATTAAGTGACTGTATCATGGTCCCATCC
This sequence comes from Pseudochirops cupreus, assembly GCA_028627135.1. Lineage (NCBI taxonomy): Eukaryota > Metazoa > Chordata > Mammalia > Diprotodontia > Pseudocheiridae > Pseudochirops > Pseudochirops cupreus. The sequence continues at coordinate 147,570,632 of CM053582.1, forward strand.
ATTAAGTGTTGGAGTTAAAATTTGGTTGCAGGTTTCCCGATGCTGGTTTCAGAATTCTTTCTACTTTAGCATGCAGCTAACCTCTTCCCATGACCACTAAGATCCTTTCTGTGTCTGAGATTCTATGATTCTAACCTACAGTAACTCCTATTACCTTTTCCATAAAATCTCAACTCTTTTGTCTATCTTGTGAGCTTCTTCATAAGCAAATTTCACTCTGATAATAACACTTATATTATATGTTATTATAACTCACAGTTATGTTGATATTTAAATTCTACAATACACTTTCCATGCACTATCTCATTTGATCTTCAATAGCAATCTTGTGCCATACGTGTTATTGTCATCTTATTCAATAGTTGAGGAGATAAGACTTAGGTTAAGTGACTCATTCAGGGTCACAAAGTGTTTTAAGTAGGATTCAAACACAGGTCTTTTGACTCTAAGTGAACCCATAATAATACATTGCCAAATTTCTTTTCCACGTCTCCCTAACAGATACTTTCTTCTTAGTCAGGCCAGTGTACATGTCATTAGCATTCTTTTTTCTGTGCCTTTCCTCATTCTATTCCTCCTATGTAGAAAGTACTAATTTCCTTCTTACATAGATTAAAGACTATTTGTAAAATGATTTGTATCCACAGACCAGCATTTGAACACAACGCATTACTATTTGTTTTTCTCGAAGAAAAATCTCTTGATTATTCCATTCCCCATTTCCATCTTAGTTATTTGAATTTCTCTTTCCCTTAAAAGGACTGGACTACTTTGTCTGGGGCTTAACTGTCTCATTTTTTTTCCTTCTGAGTTAGTTCTATTTCCCTAGTTAGATATAATAAGTGCATGTACAAAGATTTTCAGTGCTGTTATATTCCCTACAGTCCTGTCCATATAGTAAATGATCAATGAACATTGATTTACTGACTTCTTTAGGTGAGGAAACATAGTATAATGGTTGCTCTGAATTTTGAAAACTTGTGTTCAAATTATAACTCTTGTCACTTACTACTTGTGTGACCTTGACCAAGGCATTAATCCTCTCGAAGTCTGAATTTCCTCATCTTTATGATAAGCAAAATAGATTTGGATAATTTCCAAGATGCCTTCCTGCTCTACAGACTGTAATCACCTTCTATTGCTGATCTTACCTTGGCTTTCTCACACTGCAAGAACAATCCCTTTTTTTGATAGCATCTTCGAGCATAGTGGACAATCACATCATTTCTGTCTTGAGAGAAATGCTTCAGTGATATTTCAATTAATACATAAAAGATGTCCACACATAAGCTGAGACAAAAACAACAACAACAAAGAAAATGTGAGTGTTAGTATATTAGAGTAGAAAAAAATGGAGTTTTTTCAAGAATGTTGAGGATAATGTCAAGAACATTAGGACTTAGATGACGGCTTTTGTCACATACTACCTGGTCAACCAGACAGTCGGGAAGCAAATATTAAGTGCATGTTGTGTTCCAGGAACTGTGCAAAGTGCAGGGGATACAAAGAAAGACAAAAATCATCTCTGCTATCAAGGAAGGAAGGGCAAAGGTAAATGTCGAGGCTATTAGAACTAAGGTGAACAGTCATTCAGCTTTTGTTAAGTACTAAGTGCTGCATGAACTGAAATGTGAGTCACCAAAAGCTAGTCTTTATTTGATTGATTGATTTTTCATCGACTTCTTTGTTTACTTTACAAGATTCAGTTCCACAATCCTCTGAGTTTCAAAGTTTCTCCCCTCCCTTCCCCCCTTCCCTCCATGGTGGCATGCAATCAAGTACAGGATCTGCAAACACTTTAATATTGTACAATGGTCTGGTTGTATAGAAGGGTTGTAACCAATGGAGTGAACAATGGGAAAAGAGAAAGAAAACCAAACATGAAAAAGAACAATAGCATGTAGATTGCTTCAGTCTCCATTTAAACTCTGGTCTTTCTAGATCTTTCTCTGAATGTAGAATCTCCTTCCATCCTGAGACTTGTAGAGTTGTCTTATAGCTGTGCGTTGCTGTAGTCTTTATTTTAAAATAAAAGTAACGCCTTTCTTTCCTGTACTTATTTTGTAGATTGTAATATGCTTTCATATTTATTATCTTATTCAATATTTATACTTACCATGTAAGGAAGGCATTTTTAGACTCATTTTATAAATGAGGAAAGTAAGGTTCCTGTTAAGTGTCTGACCCTTGGACATATGGCTTGAAAATGACAGAGTGGGGACTTCAATGGAGATCTTTTGATTCCAAGGCTAGTAGTAACTTTTCTGCTCTATTGTCTCTCTTCAAAAATAACCAAAATCCCAAACAGATTCACCCCAAAACATATATTTCATTTTTGGTACCAACTAACCTGCCTTCCATTAAAAAAAAATCATGAGCAGGGAAGCTAGGTGGCACAGTGAATAGATCACCAACCCTGGAGTCAGGAGGATTTGAGTTAATATCTGACCTCAGAGATACTTACTAGCTATGTGACCTTGGGCAAGTCACTTAACCCCAATTGCCTTGTCTTTCCCCTCCAAAAAAAAATTACAAATTCCAGTAGGATAACTATCAATGATATGTACCTTGTGATATTACTTTTCAAGCTTTTGGTCCCAGTTAAATTGTTTACAACATGGGATGTATCAAATATCCTGTGTGTGATAGACACCTTACTATATGCTCTATGTGGCTTTATGTGTCTTCTCCATTTAGAGGCTTTGTTAATCATCTGACTTGTCTGTCTGCCAGTAGTTATTGAATGCATGTGTGGGATGATTTGGAACTGTACAAGGCTCTATAGCAGTGTTTCTCAACCTTCCTAATGCCACGACTGACCCTTTAATACTCGTATGTGGGTGGATCCGCCTGGAGACAGATAGAGGAGGGGTGTCTCGGTTCCTAAGACCATCAGAAAGATGTGTTTTCTATTGGTCTTAAGTGACCCCGTTCGACCCCCAAAGGGGTCGCAACCCATAGTTTGAGAACCGCTGCTCTATAGAGAATTACAAACGAAATATAAAGGAATGGGCACTTGTCTCAGATGTTAGATTTATAACTCGGAGTTAAAACCTTTAGATCCTAATGGTCTAGCCTCAGACATTTATTAGCTGGGTGACCCTGGATCTTATTTGCTTCAGTTTCCTCATCTGTAAAATGAGCTAGAGAAGGAAATGACAAACCACTCCAGTCTCTTTGCCAAGAAAATCCCAAATGGGGTCACAAAGAGTCAGACACAAATGAAATGACTGAACAGCAGCAATGTAAAGTGATTTGTATCCATAAACCAGCATTTGAACTAGGAACCTCCCAACTGATGCGTGAATTCCCTCTATAAAGTCTCTTCTCAAATGTTCATCTATTCCTTGATTAGACACCTCTAGTCTTGCTGGAGAGACAATACTTGCAAAAATGACAATACTTGCATATGGAAACTATATGTGCCTTAAAAAAAAGTTACTGCCCCTCCTTTTGTTCTATAATGTAGAAATAGAGGAATATTAGAAATACATTGGACACAAGGGTAGTTAGAGTAGCTTGAAGTCAGTTGTAATCAGGGGCTGTTTCCCTGGATAATATGAACAATTCACACTAGATTCTTGGTTTTTTTTTCTCTCCAACCGGATTTGAATCTAGGTTTGACCACTCATGTTCAATGTGACCTTAGGACAAGTCACTTAATCTCTGTAGGATGAGGGAGATGAATTAGGTAACCTGTGAGATCCTTTTCAACTCTGAATCTTGGAACCCTCTTGTATCAGCAAGCACCCTAGCATACCCAGGATGGCTGCTAGCACAGGTTCTTAGATCTACTTTTCTAAAGGAAAGCAACTAAAAATGGGTTAACAACCTTACTTTAATCAATCAAATGTATATCATTTATCTAGTTCAGGGGAAAAAGTCAGCACCCTGGACTTCAGAGAATGCAAACACAGGTTACAAGCACAAGTTACAAGCAGACAAAGAAACAGATCAGCAGATGGGCTTCCAACCATGTGAACATTACATCCATACCCAGTCAGTTACCAGAGAGGGAAACATCAGCATCTGGGTTTTCAAAGCTGGGGGGCTCAATGGTTTTCCAGAGTCTCGTCTGGCCAAATCATATAACTCTTCTCAAAGTACGCACCAAAGCAAAAAAACTCCCGTCAGGATATATATAGCCTTCTCCTGGATCAGAGAATGTCACAGCCCTCTTGACCCACACTGCCCAATCACAAATTAATAAGGTGTGGGCATTCCTGAAGAACAAGCCTCCCGCCACAGGCTCCATGTGACCACATTCAGCTTATTAGGGGGCAGAGTATACTTTCAAATCAGGGAAGGTTCTCAGAGCCACTTAAGCCATTTAATCAAAGGGCCTAGGGGCAGGGAAGATCTTCAGATTCCCATAACACCTCCATCCATTAATCAGCTCACTTTGACTTGTTTATGTCATGTCTGATATTTATTTGGGGGGTCTTAAGCTATAATCAGTTGTTCAATGGTAACTAAGCACTATAGCATGATTGTGCTGTCAGATATTGGGAGAAGGGGGATATCAATGAGTGCTAGAAAAGCTGGTGACATCTGTGTGGATGTGGAGTATAAGAGTGTGGGTTCACATTCTAGCTCTGATACCACCCTATTCCACCTTTTGGGAATCATCTCTCAACTTCAGGTGTTTTCAGGTGAAAGAATTCTTTTGTGAAATAAAGAAGTTGAATGTTAGGATCCTTGAAGTCTTTTCCTGTTCTAAAGCTGTGGTCTTGTCATTTATGTGAAATAAATTGAGGTGAACCTTAAAGACAGGTAATATTTGTAGAGGGAGTCTAGAGAAGTAGAGTATAGTTCATTACAAGTGGACGAAATAATATGAGTCAGAAGTGGACAGGGACATGATACAGACAGATGGACAGGTTCCTAAGAACCAGTTGTTAAATTTTCAATGTTAGTATTTTCACTTAGGAAACTAGCAAACACTATAAATCAGTGTGTAATTTATTGTTTTATTGATGGTCTAGACTTAAGGAAGTGAGGGGGATAACAATGAAGGTTAAACAGAAAAAGGTAACTTTTTTTTTTTGTATGGGGGAAGTGGGTTGTTAAACATATACCAGAATACCCCTGCATGTAGCAGTGCCCAGGGGCATTAGCATGCATGATGAGGGCTAACCATACTTTTAAAGGAAGGGTGGAAAAGAAGGCTAGAAGTAAAATAGTAAAATATGGAACTAGGAAGGCTTTGATAATTATACTGAGATAAGAAAAAAGTCATAGTACCCTTTTCTCTTTTGTCATGGATTAGTTTTAAAGCAATAGAGTCTGAAGGCTTAGGGTGTTCTGGTATATGTTTAACAACTATTTTTACCCCTGAAGTCACCCTTTTAAATTTAATCTGCATTTTTAGAATTTTATTCATCACTTCCTTAACTTTAGACTACCATATAAAGGCCCACAAGATCACATCTGGACAGACAACCCAGTGGCTATTAATTATGGAAACATAGAGGTTGTTATAGATGGATTGGCCCTTAGAGATCATCCAATCCAACCTTTTCATTTTATAGATAATGAACATGAGACCAAGATAGGTGGAGAAACTTGCCTATGGTCACATAATATATTAGTGACATAACTAAGACTAGAATACAGGCTACTTTGTTCCTAGACTACTAATATGTCCACCACACCACACTGCCTCCCACTCCATTTGAGAAAATTTGGAGGTCTTAGAAGTGTTTCTTTGACTTTAAACCAAGGTGATAACTTCAGCCACAAGGTTATCTCAAATGGCAACTTAGAAGATGACTTTGATTTTCAATTTAAACAGTTCCATAATGACTGATGAACATTTATAGAAGAGAGCAAGTTATCCAAGAGGTGAGAATAATTGGACCACTGCCCAGAGATGAGAGGGAAAGCATTTAATTGTTAGGTTATTCATTCCAAAGGGAACATCATGTTTCTCTTACTGTCATGTCGTTGCCTCTATGATTGCTAAGATCTGCAAGTCAATATTGCATTCTCCCACAAAACTGATGTATTTTAAGGGGCACTTGAATGGAAAAAGATATTAAATACAATAATGATAAAGGTATATTTTAAAAACGTATCTCATGATGAATATAGATTTCATAAATGAGTCCTATTCATATCACATTTTTCAATATATAAGGTGCCTTCCTCACAAACCTCTGTGAGCTATTCTTTTTATTATCTTTCATATTACAGAAGAGGAAACTGAGGTTTATAGAGATTATTTTGTCTACATAGTCCTGTTTTACCTTCTGACTGTTTTTTTAACTGCTCCTTCCAAATATGTCCAACATTAATTAAGCTGATCTCATGGCCCCCATGCATACATTATGGTCATTCCTACATCAATGACTGCCTTCATATTGTTTCCTCTGCTTGAAATGCCTTAAATTGCAGTTCTTCATTTGAAACATTCATATATTACTTGTCTATAATCACAGAGCTATTAAGAATTTGAGGTCAATGATGGCCAAGAATTGGAAATTGAGGGGATGTCCAACAATTGGGGAATGGCTGAACAAGTTGTGGTATAGGAATGTAATGGAATACTATTGTTCCATAAGAAATAATGAACAAGTGAACTTCAGAAATACCTAGAAAGACTTACATAAACTGCTGCTGAGTGAAGTGAGCAGAACCAGGAGAACATTGTACATAGTAACAGCCATATTGTGTGATGACTAATTTGATAGACTTAGTTCTTCTTAGTAATGCAAGCATCTAAGACAACTTCAAGAAACTCATGATAGAAAATGCTATCCACATCCAGAAAAAGAAACGTAGAGTCTGAATGTAAATTGAAGCATACTATTTGCTCTTTCTCTTTTTGTTTCTTCTTTCTCATGGTTCTAATTTTTCTTTACAATGTGACCAATGTAAAAATATGTTCAATATGAATGTATACATAGATCCTTTATCAGATTGCGCACTGTCTTGGGTAAGGGAGAGGGGAGGTAGGGGAAGAAAATTTAGAACTCAAAATCTTATGGAAGTGAATGTTAAATGAATGTTAAAAACTAAAAATAAACCAATAAATTTTTTAAAAAGAGCTGGAGCTGGGGGCAAACCCAAGTCATCCAACTCTTAGTCCTTTCTACTCCCAAGATCGTTCTACTCACTGGGGTATACCATCTATATAATATATCCATAATGTATTTTAAAATGTGCTTTCTTTATTTCTATATGCCCTTCCTAGAGCATAAGATCATAAGATCAAACATATAGAGTTGGGAAAAAAATTTAGATGTTGTATGATCATAGATCCTAGACCAATTTTCTCTCATTTTAAAGACAAACTGAGGGGCAGAAAAATTAGGAAATTTACTTAAGGTCACATAGGTAGTAAATAGTAGTATTGATATTTGAATCAAATACGACAACATACTCTTCCAATATACCATGAATCTAAGATGGAGAAAAATGCACAGCTAGTAATCATAACTGTAAAGATAAATGGGACAAACTAACCTATAAAATAAAAGTGAATAGCAGAATGGGTTAGAAATCAGATTTCATCAATATGTTGTTTATAAGAAACACACTTGAAGTAGAGAGACACACACAGAGTTAAAATAGGAAGTTGGAGCAGAACCTATCATACTTCAGCTGAAGTAAAAAAAGTCAGTAGTAGCAATCAAACAATCAGCCAAAGCAATATCAAAAATAGGCCTTTTTAAAAGAGATAAACAGGGAAACAACATCTTGCTAAAAAGCATCAGAGACAATTAAGTAATAATACTAAACCTATATACACTAAATGGCATGGCATCCAGATTCTTACAGGAAAAACTGAATTATAGGAGGAAATAGGAAGTAAAACTGCTAGTGAAGGATCTCAGCTTTCCTCTCTCAGACCTAGATAAATCTAATCATAAAATAACCAGTAAAGAAAATAAGGAGACGAATAAAATCTTAGGAAATTTGGATTAGAAAGGAGTATATCTTTTTTCAGTTGTGCATGACACCTTTACAAATATTGACTATACATTTGACCATAAAAACTTCGTGATCAAATACAGAAAAGTAATGCTAAGTGCACCCTTATCACATCATAATGCAATTAATAATTACATTCAATAATGGACATGGAATTTAAAAATTAGAAAAAGAAAAAATCAAAATTCCCCAATTAAACATCAAAATGGAAATCCTGAAAATTGGAGGAGATATTAATGACATTGAAAGTAAAAAAAAAAAAGAAAGAAACAAAAACTCCAATTTGAACTAATAAGTAAAACTGGTTTTATGAAAAAAAAACAATAAAATTTTAAAAAATCATTAATTTGACTTTAAAAAAGAAAGAAGAAAACTACATTACTAGTATAAAACACAAAAAATGTGAATGTACCAGCAATAACAATAAAATTCAGCAATCATTAGGCCTTATTTGATTCAGCTAAATGACAGTAAAAGTAACAATCTAAGTGAAATGGATGAACATTTACAAAGAAATAAAAACTGGCACAATTAACAGAAAAGGAAATCAAATACTTAACTAACATATCTTAGGGGAAAAAAATTGAATAAGGCATAAATTAGCATCATAAGAAACAATTCCCATGACCAGATGTATTTATAAGTGAATTCTATCAAACATTTAAGGAACAATCAATCCCACCACTAATTAATTATTTGGGACAAATAGGTAAATAAGGAGTTCTACCAAATTCCTCCTATGATAGAAATATGGTTTTGATACCTAAACAAGGGAAAGCAACAACAGAGAAAGATAACTATAGACCAATTTCCTTAATGGATATTTGTGCAAAAATTTAAAATAAAATACTAGCAAAGAGATTCCAGCAATATATCACATAAATCATATGCTACTTATATCAGGAATTCAGGGATGGTTCAATATTAGGAAAACTATCAATTTAATTAACTATATTAATGACCAAAACAATAAAAATAAGATAATTATATCAATTTATGCAGAAAAAGTCTTTAAACATATAACATACAATCCTATTAACTATACTAGAAAGCATAGGAAAAAAATGGAGCTTTTCTTAAAATGCTAAGTAGTATCTAACCAAGAGCAAGCATTATCTGTAATGGTGATAAATTTGAAGCTTTCCCATTGATATAGTGGGTGAAGCAAGGAGGTCCATTACTACTACTGTTATCCAATATTGTACTAGAAATGCTAGCTATAGAAATAAAACAAGAAAAAAATTAAAGGAATTATAATAGGCATTGAGGAAACAGAACTATCACTTATTGCAGATGATATGATGGTATATTTGGAGAATCCTGGAGAATCAACTAAAAAACTAATTGAAGCAATAATATCAACATAGTTGTAGGATATAAAATAAACTCACATAAATCATTGGCATTTCTATATGCTATCAACAAAAGCTAGTATCAAGAGACAGAAAGAGAAATTCCATTTAAAATAAGTGCAAACATTATAAAATTCTTCAGAGTCGGCCTGCCAAGAAAAATCCAGAGATTATATAAACGCAATTACAAAACACTTTACACACACACACACACAAAATCAATTGGAAACATATTCATTGTTCATGGGTAGGGGAAGCCAGTATAATAAAAATGATAAATCTACCTAAGGTAATTTGCTTATTCGGTAACATATCAATCAGTCTACCAAAAAATTATTTTATGGAGCTAGAAAAAAATAGCCACATTTATCTGGAAGAACAAAAGGTCAAGAATATCAAAGGAATTGATGGCAGAAAATATGAAGGAAGGTGGCCAATCAGCATCAGACCTCAAACTATAACACAGAGTGGTAATCATCACGACAATCTGGTATTGGTTAAAAAATGGAGTAGCGGACCAGTAGAATGTATTAGGTACACAATACACAGTACTAAAGGACCATAGTAATCTAGTGTTTGATAAGCCCACAGATCCAAGCTTTTGGGGTAAGACCTCACCATTTGACAAAAATTGCTGGGAAAACTGGAAAGCAGCTTGGTAGAAAGTAGGCATAGACCCATATCTTGCACCTTATACCAAGATAAGATTAAAATGGGCAAATGATTTAGACATAAAGGTTGATACCATAAGTAAATTAAGGGATCACGGAAAAAGGTCAAAACCCATGGAAAAGGGAAGAGTTTATGATGGAAGAAGAGAGAGGATCATGGGAAACAAAATGGATAATTTTGATTACATTTAATTTAAAAAGCTTTTGCACAAATTAATGCAACCAAATTTAGAAATAAAAAAGGAAACAGGAAAATGTATAGTAAATTTCTGTGATAAAAGTATCAAATCTCAAATATATAGGGAACAAAACCAAATTAATAAAAACAAGAGACTTTCTTTACTTGATAAGTGGTCAGAGGATTTGAACAGTCATTTTTCAGAAGAAGAAATCTAATTAATCAATAGTCACATGAAAAAATGCTCTAAATCACTATTGACTAGAAAAATGCTCTAAATCACTATTGACTAGAAAAAAAAAAAGGACCCTGAGATACCACCTTGCATCTGTCAGATTGGCCAACATGACAGAAAAGGAAAATGACAAATGGGATATGGAAAAATTGAGACACTAATACACTGTTGGTGGGTCTGTGAACTAGTTCAGCCATTCTAGAGAACAATTTGGAGCTCTTATAGGCAATGGTCTACAACCTGTGTATACCCTTTGAACTAGCAATACCACTAGTAGACCTAGATCCAAATGAGATAAAAATAAAGGGAAAAGGACCACATTACACAAAAATATTTATGGCAGGTTTTTTTTTTTTGTGGTGTCAAAGAATTGGAAATTGAGGAGATGCCAATCAGTTGGGGAATGGCTGACTGAGTGGTGGTATATTACTGGGACAGAATATTTTTGTGCAATATGAAATGACAGGAAAGGTGGTTTCAGGAAAAACCTTGGAAGTGAGCACAACAAGGAGAACAGTGAACATATTAATGGCAGTATTGTAAGACTTATCAACTGTAAAATACTTTGTACTCTTATCAAGACAGCAATCCAAGACAGTTCCAAAGGACTTATGATGAAATTGCTCTCCACCTCCAAGGACAGAACTGATGAACTCTGAATGCAGATTGAAGCATTCTTTTAAAACTATCTTTTCCTTTTACTGGTCTGCTTTCTTTTGCAACATGGCTAATATGGAAATGTTTTGTAAAACTTCACACGTATAATTGATATCAAATTGCTTGCTTTCTCAAAAAAGGGAGGGATTTTGGAGGAAAGTAGAGAATTTAGAACTCAAAATTTTAAAAAGTGATTATTAAAGTTTTTTTTTACATGTCATTGGGAAATATTTAATGAAATAAACAAAAACATATTTAAAAACAAAAAAAGATGTATAAACAGAAGCATATTTTGAAAAATTGTTCATTATTTCTCCCTAATATGATACAAAATCTAACTCATATATTTCCCCTGAAATAAAAAAAATGACCACTCTATTATTTATTAGAATCACCTGCTCCTCACTTCTGAATTAGAAGTTGTCTCCTGGGATCAAAATGAGAATGTCTTCCTGCCTTTGAGGACCTTACAATATAATGGGAGAGACTTCATGCTAATAAATGTATATAAAGCAAGCAATATAGAGGATAAATAGGAAATAATTAGCAGAGAGAAGGCACTGGAGTCAAGAGGGGTTGGGAAAGGCTTCCTGTAGAAGGTGGGGTTTTTAGAGGATTTAAAGGAAACAAAAGAAGTCAATAGTCTGAGTATAGGAGGGAGAGCGTTACAGGCATGGGGGATAGCCTGAACAAATGCCCAGAGCTGAGAGATAGAGTGTCTTGTTCGTAAAACAGCCAGGAAGCCAGTGTCACTGGATGAGAAAACATGGCAGAGAGAAAGATATAAGAAAACTGGATAGGCAGGAAGGGCCTAGGGCAGCGGTTCTCAACCTCTGGGTTATGTTCAATTTGTAACAATGAAAATACATCCTACATATCAGATAGATTCATAACAGTAGCAAAATTACAGTTATGAAGTAGCAACGAAAATAATTTTATGGTTGGGGGTCACCACAGCATGAGGAACTGTATTAAAGGGTCGCGGCATTAGGAAGGTTGAAGAACCACTGGGCTAGGGTATCAAGGGCTTTGAATGCCAAATTGAGAGTTTTGTTTTTGATCCCACAAGTCATAAGAAGCCATTGGAGTTTATCAGATAGGGAGGTGAAATGGTTGAACACTTGCTTTACGAAAATCACCTTGGTGACTGAATGGAGGATGATCTGTAGTGGGGAGAGAATTGAACCTGAGGGACTGTTAAGACAGTGCTGCCTTGTACCATAATAAGGGAAAGCGGTACAGGGTGAGAAAGAGTTGAAGACTTGAGGGGGGGATGTAATAAGTCCTGTATTGGACATGTTTTATTCAAGATATCTACCGGACATCTTTTTTTTTTTTAAGACACAGGAACTTTTATTGCTGAACATAAAAGAGCAAAAAGAGGCCAGGGTGGCCAGGCCAGCAGTAGGACCATGGTGGTGGTGATGGGCAGGACACATTGGTGGGTTCCCCCTCTCTTGGGGGCTATACTCCATGGAGCCACTTGGAGGGGCTCAAGGTATCTTGGTTACATCTTTGAGAGCCACAAAGCAGATCACATTCACACGTATACAAGCAGGTGAAGAAAAGAGGCCACAGGAGGAGGAGAAATGGGGGGAGAGTGAAGGCAGGGGGGAAGATTAGAAGGAGAGATCAGAGGAAGAAAGGAAAGAGATGGGGACTTAGAAGTGGGGTGGGTAGACAGAAAGGAGAGTAGAGAGAAGGGGAAAAATGTTAGGCCCTCAACTCCAGAGGAGGAGAGGGAGTACTCCTGTGTGTACTGGACATCTGATTTGAGATGTCTGAAAAGGAGTTTGATGTGCAAGATTAGATGTCAGCAAAGTTTGGGGCAGGATAGATAGATTTGAGAATTGTCACCATAGAGATGATAATTAATTCCACTGGAGTTGATGAGATCACCAAATGAAGTAGTACAGAGAGAGAGAAGGGAAGATGAATAAAACTCTGCAGGGCACCTAGGGTTAGAAGGCACGATCTGGATAAGAATCCAGCAAAGGATATTAAGAAGGAGCAGCCAGACAGGTAGGATCCGAACCAGGAAAGAGTGGTATCCAGAAAACCTGGAGAGAAGAGATTATCTGGGAGGAAAGGGTGATCAACAGTGTCAAAGGCTGTAGAGAGGTCAAGGAGAACAAAGGTTGAGAAGAAGCTATTTTGACTATTCTCTCTCTCTGTCTGTCTCTGTCTGTCTGTCTCTCTCTGCCTCTCTCTCTCTCTCTCTCTCTGCCTCTCTCTCTGCCTCTCTCTCTGTCTCTCTCTCTGTCTCTCTCTCGTTCTCTCTCTCCTCTCTCTTTCTCTATCTCTGTCTTTGTCTCTCTCTCCCCCTCCCTCTCCCTCTGCCTCTACTTCTCCCTCTTTCTCTCCCTCTCTACTGTATGTATGTATATATGTATGTATTTATAGATAGCCATCCATCTATCTGTTTATCTATCTACTCAAGGATTGGAAGGAGCCTTAGACTGAGTCTAATATACCCTCCCTCTTTGGACAGATGAGGGATTGAGGCCAGAGAGGTGATATAACTTGTCCAAAGTCACATAGATAGAAGGATGATCATAGGATTGAAGCTTCCAAACTGGAATGGACCCAGGAGGCCATTTGGCGCACCTACCCTCCCAGTTCTCATTTAAGAAGCCTGTGACCCAGAGTTATGAAATGATTTGTCCAAGGTCTTACAGGTAAGTAATTCAATCAGTCAAAAGGCATTTTTAAGCACTTACTATGTGACAAATACTATGAATACGCATAAATGTTCAAACAGCAACAACAAAACAATCTCTGCCCTTGGAGATCTTTGTTGCATCTTACTGAGGAAAATCTATATAAATAATAAGATGAATGCAAGATTTATACACAGAGTAGATGTATGGTCATCTATATCTTCATCTCTGTCCATCTATCTGTCACTTATGTATCATCAATCATCTTACCTATCCATTTATGATCTATCTAAATCCATCTCTGTATCTATGCCATCTATGCATCTGGAAATGCATGCGTGTTTATATGTGGCTATCCATCCATCCATGTATCTATGCATGTATGTATCTATCCATCCATATGTGTATGCATGTATGTAGCTAGCAGCAGAGTCAGCATTCAAATTCAGTTTCTGGGACTTCTAAAGCAGAGTTCTTTCTACTTTGTCATGATTCGAACACAGTTCTTTTGACTGTAAAATCTAATACTCTTTCTATTTCACTGTGGCCCCTCTCCATATAAACTTCTATATGTGTCTATCTATTTGTCTATCTCCTAACACAGATATCTCTCTAGTAGAGCCCCAACAGAGTAGTGAGAGAAGAATCTCTGATCTGTGGTTCTTCCCTGGTTAGATCAACAGCACCCTCTCTAGGTTAAGAGATCCAGGGTAAGCATGCATTTTATGCATGCATGTCAGGTACCTTTCTTAAGAAGTCCATTTGCCATTGAGGCTCTCAACTATTATACAAATATGAAAATGGCATGTGAAGAGATTGGCTTTAGTACCTGTTTTCTGAAGGTCCTAGATTTCTTTTCCCTGCAATAAGATGAAATGCAAATAGCCTCATTTGCCCTAGCAAGTCTCTAGATTTAGGTATTGGTAGCAGGGGGGAAAAAATCTTTTTTTATTATTAAATTTCATCTCCTAATTAGGAGTTCCCAGAATGCTGAAACAACAGTATAGAAACTGAGCAAGCTCAAAAATGTATTCTTAGCATATAACAGATGCTTAAAACTTTAAAAAAATGCTACAATATGAATGACAGCTGAGCGGGTTGTACTTTAAGCTTCAACTCTAAATAATCAGATTTATCAGTCAGAGATGCTTATTGGGATGTCTTTTATCTAGGGGAACACAGCAAGGAAAGACCTTTTAAGTCAAATTTGGCTTTAGCTGGTCCACTTGATTTTGGCAAACACCTGGTAATAATTTCACGGTTGTGCATTTGGGATCTGTGATTTTTGTCATTACAGAAACTTTCCTCACCAAGCCAGGGCCCAGTCGCTCTGTAACCTATTAGTTATAGGATCATAGCTGAAAATTAGGATCGTAGAGACTCAGAAGCAATCTAGTCCAATTTGCCATTTTACAGATGAAGAAACCAAGGGCAGGGTGGTAAACATAAAATGTGGATTTTGAATAGAGGTCCTCTGAATTCACAGCCAGCATTTCTTACTGCAATGCCATGCTGTAAGGTCCTTCCTCTTGGTCCTGATCAAAAAAGGCTCACATCTCATGAGTTACCCTGCTGAAGTAAAGCCTCCTGTAAAATCAAAGCCTTTTTCTTGCGGTGAGGAATGAATATCTACTAGTCACCAAGTCCTGAGGTATTCCCCCTCCCCTAATATAAATCAGCATCAGTCTCTGAACCTTGACCTGTTCATAGGCTTCCTGCTATGGGCATCTAGGTGGCACAGTGGCTAGAGTGCTAGGCCTGGAGTCAGGAAGACTCTTCTTCTTGGGTTCAAATCAAAGCTCAGACACTTCTTAATTATGTGACCCTGGGCAAGTCACTTAACCCTCTCTGCCTCAGTTTCCTCATCTGTAAAATGAGTTAGAGAAAGAAATAGCAAGCCACTCTAGTATCTCTGCCAAGAAAACCTATGGACAGCAGGGTCCATCGTGTCATGAAGAGTCAAACACAGTTGAATGAATGAACAACAACAATTATTATCCCTATTTTGTAGATGAGGAAAACAGCAAAATAGGTTGAATGAACTGTTCACGATTATTCCACTTTTGAGAGCTTCACCTGTCTATTTATATGTTCTGGGCTTTTTATAAAATGATTTTTAAAAGTTGTCCATAGTGTCTTTAAGGCCAGCAGAGTTTTATCATGAAAAACCAGAGTCATTAACAGGACCCCCATTTCCTCTGTGTTTACCTTACCTCACTATATCTCTTTTCTCTGCATTATCCAGAGTACATGTTAACAGGGGCTGCCTGTTCCCCTTACACATACCATATAGTGAAAGCCAAACTAGAAAACTAGTATGAAAGAAAGGACCTGCCTATCACATGACCTCTGAACCCTCTTCCTCCTCCTGGCCACCAAAGGAGGAGGTAAGAAAGAAAGCTCTGGTCTTAAGTGCAGCTGAATACTAAAACCTAAACTCTGACTGATACACAATATGCCAGAGAGGAAAAGGAGAGGAATCTGTCAAGAGAATCTGTTGCATAAGTTAGCCTGCCACTGGGAAGGTCTTCCGGTAGCGTGGGAGAACAATTTGCCATGGCAACCCTCACTTCATCTTGCGGGGGTGGCAGGAATGCCTTCAGATTTAATGGGGAGAGGGGAGGGTAAGTCCTCAAATCCCATCCAGCTTACTAATTCCTTTCTGAGGAAACCTGATGTGACCGGAAGGACCTTCTTGCTTGACAGGCAGCCGGCTTTGTCATCAGTGTCTAAATTAGTTATTTAATGGTTCAAACCACTTTCTAGACTCATCCAAACACATTGTCATCTTTCTCTCTCTCTGGGTTCACTCAAGCATACAAAAGCCTTGCTCACTCTTTCCTGATGTCTTCTTCACTTTTGTTTTTCCTAGCCTACCCATGAAACCACTAGATATTGAAACTCTCTGATGAGCATAGATAGAAAACCTGGCTCATGTTGAATATGGGAAGGGCACTAATAAAATGCCCCAATGAGACCTCCAGTTGAACTTCATTTTTAAAGAAGTGTTCATTATTTTAAAGTAAGTCTTGTGCCTTAATCAGAAGTGTTAAATGTCCCAAAGTGTTAGCTGACCTGGCATGAAATGTAGAACTTGTGAATTAAAAAAAAAAATTACAAAATGCTTCTCAAAAAACAAATGCATGGCAGATAGTTCCTTTGATTAAGACAAAACCTTTAGGAATCCTAGTATTCCAGATTGTAAAGGACATTTAAGGTCACTGAGTATTACCTCATATGCCATGTGGAATCTCTCAGATAGCTTTGTGTAGTAAAAAGTGTCCTGGATTTCAGAAATGATTCTTCTACAATCTACTTATGTGACCATGGGAAAGTCACTCAGCAGCGGAAAACACTGTTTTGTAATTTCTGGGTGCAGAGGGAGATAGAAACTGTAAATAAGACATGCTTCTAACCCTTGTAGCCTTCCCCATCTGTAAAATGGGGATGAGTTAGTCTTTACAGCCTTAACATTGCATAGAATGTCTGGTGCATAATAGATGCTTATTAATGATTTTTAAATTTGTTGATTGGTTTCTTTACGTACTTCAGAGGATTGCTATGAGGAAAGCCATTTCTCTATAATGTGTGCTGATGTTACAATAACTACTGAGAGGTGATCATTTGATCTTTGGTCGTACAGTGCCAGGAACTTTTAACTTCTATAAAAGACCAATCATTCAATTTGTGGATAGGTCTATTTGTTAATTCAACTTCTCAGAGTTCCTTATTTTGATCAAAAATTTGCCCATTTGTCCAAGTTCTTTCCTCTGGAGCTAGATAATGAATCTAAGCCCTCTTCCTTACAACAACCCTTCAAATATTTTAACACATACTTAGGGTGTGCGTTCCTTACATCATCTGTTCTTTTCTTTGATCTGTTCCTCATAAAATTCAATTCAAAGCCATAAATATGTATATAGTACATAATTATTATGAGGCATTGTGCAAGGCACTAGAGATTCAAAAGACAAAAAGAAAAAGAGGTCTTCCCCATAGGGAGCTTACATTGTATTGGGGATACAACATGTGCACAGATAAGAAAATAACTAAGGTAGTTTGAGAAAGAAGATCATGCTACTGAATTTGTTGGAAGTGAGAGGACCTTAGGTGAGCCTTGAAAGAAACTGAGGATTATAAAAGGCAGCAGGGGCGAGATGAGGAGAGAAGTGAATTCCAGGGATGAGAAACAGCCTATACAAAGGCTCATCAATTAGAGGTGGACTGTCAAGTTTGGGGAAGAGTAAGTAAGTAGACAAGGTTGTTTGGAACACAAAATGCACGAAAGTGAGTAATGTGAAATTGGTCCAGAAAGGGATGCTGGAACCATATCATGGAGGGTTTTAAATCCAAGCTGAGGATTTTGCATTTTATCCTAGTGTCAAAATGGAGCCAGTGAAGATTCTTGACTAGAGGAGTGACATTGTTAAATGTGTTTGTTTTGTTTTAGCTGTATGCATGGATTGGACTCATATTTGATGTCAAGGATTCCTGGGATGGACAATCCCCACAGTAATATAGAGTGACAAATCATCTGCAATTTTTAAATATTGTAGAGTTTTCTGAGATACTAAAAGATTAAGTGAGTTACCCTGGATGACTCAGCTAAAATGTGTTACAGGCAAGACTTAAATACAGGTTTTCTTGATTCCAAGCCAGCCTTCTAACCATTACATGACACTTTCCCATGGACAGAGCTGTGCTTTAATAATGTTATTTTTGCATCTGTATGGAGAATAAATTGGAGAGGGGAGATGCTGAAATAAGAGAAACCAGTTAGCAAGTCCAGTTGAGAAGGGGCGGGGGCTTGAGCTAGAGTGATAGCTGCGAGAAGGGAGAGAAGAGGACGGATGTTAGAGTTAGGGAGGATCTCGTAACTGATTGCATATGGCAGTGAGGGAGAATTAAAAGTCAAGCATGACCACAAGGTTTAAATCCTGGTTGACTAGAAGAATATTGAGGAATGCCTTTAACAGAAATGAGAAAATTGGGAGGAATGATAGGATTCAGTGGGAAAATGATGAGTTACACTTCAGATTATTGTTATTCAGTTATTTTCATTGATGTCTGACTCTCTGTGGCTCCATTTGGGGTTTTCTGGGCAAAGATCCTGGAGTAGTTGGCCATTTCCTTCTCTATCCATTTTGGATAGACTCAGTTTAAGGTGTCTGTGGGGCATGTAGGTAGAGATATGAAGCAGGTAGTTGGCAATAGGGAACTGTTGTTCAAGAGAGAAAACAGAGCTTGATATATAATTTGGGAGTCATCTGCATAGAAAAGACAATCAAATCTTTGTGAACTTCTTAAATACCAAGAAAGAAGTTGTAGAAAAACAAGAGAAGGTAATCCAAGAGAAAGTATAAGGAGACGTCTAAAGAGCTAACCCTGGAGGCTAAGGACCTGAGTTCAAATTTGACCTTAGACACTTACTAGTTGTGTGATCCTAAGCAAGTCATTTAACCTCATTTGCCTTGGTTTCTTCATCTGTAAAATGAACTGGAGAAAGAAATGGCAAATCACTTCAGTATCTTTGCCAACTTTCTTCCTGTAAGAGACACTGGGACATAAGATGAGCTAGTATGCTAGACTCAGAATCAGAAAGACCTAGGTTCATATTACATATTTGATACCACTAGCTATATAAATGAAGCAGCTAGATGACTCATAGGATAGAATGCTCAACTTGGAGTCAGGAAGACCTGAGTTCAAATCAAGTCTTACACTGGTACTAGCTATGTGACCTTAGGTAAGTCACTTAACCTCTCTTTATCTTAATCCACTGGAGAAGGGAATGGCAAACCACTGCAGTATTTTTGCCAAGAAAACCCCATGAACAGTATGATCCATAAAGTCACAAAAAGTCAGACATGACTGAATGACTGAACAACAACAAAAGTGATGTGAACGTGGATATATCACTCCACCATCCTCAGACTCAGTTTCCTTTTATGTAAGATGGGGATGGTGATACGTGTAGTGTCCACCTCACAGTGTTTTCATAAAGCTTACATGAAATCATGTTCGTAAAGCACTTTGTGACAGTTCTTCTGACTATCTTGTTGGTTCAGGTCCATTACTCCAGCCTGTTAACAGCCTTCTGAATCCTGAATCCGTAACAACAGCAATAACAACTCAAACACATACAACAATTTCATAATATTAGTTTTTCCTCTGAAATTTATTCCTTGACTTATCAAGGAAAACTTCTTGTTTGGCAGTTTGTTTTCTGATTGACATCTAAGTTCCACATTTAATGTTTCAAACTGCAGTTAGCTAAAACAAATTAGCTTTCAAAATTACACTGTAAAAAGAAGCATAATTTATAGAATGGTTTAATTATTTTTTCCTGCTGCAGGCAGTTAACATTGTGTCTTTAGCTATAATATGTGTATATAGAATCATTAGCACAGAATATTTATTGGACTGAGATAGACAGCCTGGTAACGTGAAAAGAGGACTGAAATTACAGCCAGAGAAGCTACTTTTTTGTCTTAGCTATCCTGCTTATGGGGCTTGTAACCTTGGGCAATTTTCTTCCTCTTTCTGGATCTCGCCTCTCTCATGTTGGCTTTCTTCATTGGAGTTCTCCTTTGGCTTATCACTGTGTCCTGAGTGTCCGAGGTTCAGAGCTCTCCTGGCTGCCAGCTGACTGCAGCTCTACCGCAGGGTTCCCAGGGCCCCTGAATACAGCTATGGCACATTGTAAACAGCTTCCTGTGCTTTACTGCCACGGCCATACTCGCAAACCCGTGTGAACCCTGTCTGGAATTTCTGTGCAATGGCTGTTCAGACAGGTTTATTCCCAGCTTTTCTGGATAGTTGTTGCAAAATGATATCTCTGGAGATGAGTAATAAAAATAACTCACATGAAATAGTGTTGTGAGTTGGGTCATTTAGAACTAGGAGGGACCTTAGAGATAGTCTGATCCAAAACTCTTCAGTTGCACTGAAGAAATCTGAGGCCCAGAGAAGTTCAGCAACATATATAAGGTCACATAGTTGGTCATTCAAGTCAATAAACATTTACTAAGGATATAAGTGGTACAGTGGATAGAGTGCCTGACCTAGAAGGCCTGAGTTCAACTCTAGCCTCAGATATTTACTAGTTTTATGACCTTGGGCAAGTCATTTAATCCTGTTTGCCTCAGTTTCCTCATCTATGAAATGAGCTGGAGAAGGAAATGGCAAACCACTCCAGTATCTTTGCCCAGAAAACCCCAAATGGGGTCACAAAGAGTCAGCCACGACTGAAATGACTGAATCAACAATAATAGCATATGCCAAGCATTGTGCTAACTGCTGGGAATATGAAGAAGGGCAGAAACATGGCTGTTGCCCTTCAGTAACTTACTGTATGATGGAAGAAACAATATGGGAATAGCTACATATGTACTACCTGTCTGTCTGTCTATCTATCTATCTATCTATCTATCTATCTATCCATCCACTTCCCCACACCCACCCATCTATCTATCTATCTATCTATCTATCTATTGAAAGTAATCTAAGACAGAAGACTAATATGATAGAAGCAGTGTCTATGTTGCAGGGAGAAGGATGGGGAGGGAGAGGAAAGAGACCTTCTGCAGTAGATCAGATTTGATCTGTCTGTAACACTTAGGGGAATTCAGAAGGTAGAGAAGAGTAGGGGAAGCATTCTACATATGGAGTAGGGTGATGCAACGAAAAAAAAAGTCATGGACTTGGGAGAGAGAGTGTCATATGTGGGGAAGAGCAGAAAGACCTGTGTCACTGGATCATTGAGCACATGGGCAATAGTAAAGAAGAAGAAGACTAGAAAAGTCAAGAGGGTTCAGATTGACTCAGGGAGTCAAGCAGCCAATTTGTATTTCAAAACTAGGCCCTTTGATTCCAAATCTCTTTGCCTCTCCGTCATACAATGTTACCTTTCATGAAACAAGTCTCATTATCCTTATTTTAAAAATAAGTACATGAGGCTAAGTTGCCCGTGGTTTTGCAGCTTATAAATAGTATGCCTGATGTTTAGTAGTTGTTTAATAAATTCTTGGTTAATTAGATTTGATTGAATTGAATAGTAAATTATCCTACTTCCCAGGTCAAACATCAGACCTGTTCCCACTCCTTAGGATCTGATATCTCAACAGAATCTACCACTGTAAAATCCATTGGTTGGTCAATACAGAGTTCTCTCAGGATCATAGTTATAGGCAGCAGAGCATGGAGAAAGGGGTTTATCTCATCTCAAATAATTTTTTAGAGTTTAAAGGGATCTTAGCAATCATCCAATCATATCCTGTCATCTGAAGCAAATGGAAACTAAGGCCCAGAGAAGTGAATTTACTGTGTGACAAGGTCACAGTGTTTCCTACATCATAGGCCTCAACATGTGACTCCCCTTTTCAAGAGAGCTTAGTGACTTCTAGTCACCTCTGTGATAAAATAAAAATGTTGATGCTTAACATTTAAAGTCTTTACCAATCTGGATTTGTCCATCTTTCCATGCTGGTTGTACATTACTCCTCTTCATATACAGTATATTCCAGGTATATGGGATGTTCGGGAACGACCAACATCTCTGGTGTGAGGGCTTGTTGATCCCTTTTCAGGGTTGCTTATCCGTCTTTGGTGTCCAGCTCTTACCCAACTCTCACCTGTGGCTCTAAGAAGCTGTAGCACTTACCGAGACCACACCCTGGCAAAACCGTCTCAGCTGACAGGCTAAACCCAACAGGCATCATACATGTTGGTGAGTTAGAGGGATGTCTACCCTAAGCTTGTGAAGACTTTACCCGGTGGAATGGGTGGATGAGAATAATTTGTTCCAATAGCCACGAAAGTAGCTGTAGCAGCACTGTGAAGCTCTTAGAGCTTGGTCAGACATTGAAGATGCCAAGGTCATCCACTGTATTTCATCATCTTGAATTCAAGTCATCTTGAATTTTGTCTTGTCCTGCACTTTGATGACTCTGGAGGAGAGAGTGAGGCTGATTGCATTGTGCCACTCTGCCTCACTTAAATCCAATTCATGCACAGGTCAAGATAGTACCCTGTGATGTCATTAGGCTTCTTTGAAAAATGAAGGATGAGCAATAACAATATTCTAGCAAAATTAGCCTTTTTCATAGTTTTCATGTATCACACGTCTTCTCTTACTTCTGTGTCATGGCATAGGCCATTCCTGATGCTTGGGATGTCTTTCCTCTTTGTCTCTGTCTCTTGGAGCCCCTAATGTCCTTCAAGGCTCTGCTAAAGGACCACTTTCTTCGGGAAAAATTTCCTAAATGTCCCAAGTTCTTAGTGATTTTTCCTCTCCTAATAAAATTTACTTTATTAATTTTTGCATATATTGTGAATGTACTTATTTAGGTGCATGCTATTCCCTCTTGGTATAATGTAAACTCCTTGGTATAACGTAAATGGGTTATCATTTCCACACCTAGAACAGCATCTTGTACATAGTAGGTACTTAATAAATGCTTGTTGAATGGAATGGAATGGAACGGGGTTGGTATGAAAATCTTGGACTTATATACTAGTGATCTTGCCACTGCAACTGGTTTCTTTCATGTCCTTGGGAGACTTTCATCCCTGGAGGGATTCTACTTGTCTCTGCATATTTGTATGTAGCAAGAAGGTATCAGGGAGCTCTCTAGGGTGGTCAGGTTGCCAAGGGCAGTAGTTAATGATAAGAAATCCCATGAGAGTCTAACTAGATTCTTCTCTGAGAATGTGATTCTAAATGCTGCACATCCTTTCTCCTCAACACCAGTTATCTAGATAAGGAGAGTTACTGCAGAAGAATCTATATTTCATAGTGGGCAAGGGTTTGGATGAGCCAATACCATCCCATCACAATTAAGACTATGTATCCTATTGATATTGAATCAATTATGTTATCTTTGTGTATGTCATCAATAGTGCTATGCACATGTTATATATACAGACAATAGTAGTATTTTAAATACCTACTACATAGCAGCATGATGTTTGTTTTAGGGATGGGGGAAGAGATATGCAAAATTTAAGGAAGATATGGTTCTGTGGTCGAGGAGTTTACATCCAGTAGACTATGATCTAGAGCAGCACTTCTCAATCTGTCATGACCCCTTTGGGGGTCGAATGACCCTTTCCCAGGGGTCACAGGGGTTGCCTAAGACTATCAGAAAGCATATATTTCTGATGGTCTTAGGAACCAAGACACCGCTCCTCTATCTGTCTCCAAGCGAGTCCACCCACATGCAGATATGGCCACATATGAGTATTAAAGGGTCACGGCATTAGAAAAGTTGAGAACCACTGATCTAGAATATAGTCTACTTGATTTCACATAAACATGAGTATTAGCCTTGTATTTGGTGTGATGGTACTATAGAAGCAACTGAACATTCTTCTATCTATAGATGATTTATATCTGTTCAAAATAATGTGGAAAGAGCACTGGGTGTGGAAGTCAAGACCTGGGTTCTAATCCCAGATCTCTTACCATCTGTGTGAACTTGGACAAACACTTTACAGATTTGGACCAAAATTTCATTGTTTATAAAATGACATTAGAGTCTATAATTTCTAATATACTTACATCTACTACATAATTTTGTAATGTATATAAATATACTTTCATATTTCAGTGGATCTATGATCACATTGATTTGGGCTTGCCTTCCTCTGGTTCAAATTGTAGCTTGAATATCATTTCTCATACTGTACAATAATTATCTGAGTCATCTCATACATGCTCCATAAAAATCTGCGCAATGTGTTGCGGGCTTTTCTTAACATCTTTTAATGTTTTTTGGGTACCACTGTAGAACTTGAGTTGTCCATCCCTCACTATTGCTTTGTGACTACCTCCCTTCCCCACTTTTCCATTAATTTATTTTCTTGTATGAGTTATATCAGTCTGGGCACATATATAAAACATAGCACATTTCAAACTACTTAAGCACTTTTAATCTTTTGAGTCCCTCCTGGATCACTGCCTTGTTGTAGCAAAGGGGATTGTATAGCTCAATGAAACTATGGGCTATGTTCTGCAGGGTTACCCAAGATGAACAGGTCATAATAGAGCAGCAGTTCTCAACCTGTGGGTCATGACACCTTTGGGGGTTGAACGACCCTTTCACAGGAGTCACCTAAGACCATCCGAAAACACATATTTCTGATGGTCTTAGGAACTGAGAAACCACTCCTCTATCTGTCTCCAGGTGGGTCTGCCCACATGGAGATATGCCCACGTACAAGTATTAAAGGGTCGTGGCATTAGAAAGGTTGAGAACCACTGTAATAGAGGATTCTGACAAAAGGTGATCTGCCAGAGAAGGAAACGGCAAACCACTCTGGTATCTTTGCCAAGAAAATCCCATGGACAGTATCAAAGTAATAAGGTATATGGCATAAAAAGAAGAGTCCCTTGGGCCAGAAGGTGTCCATCATGCTACTGGAGAAGAGTTGAGGACAAAGACAAGTAGCTCCAGTACTAATGAAGATGTCACATTCATTATAGGAGACTGGAATGCTAAAGTAGGAAATCCAAAGATAATTGGAATGGCAGGCATGTTTGGCCTTAGAGGACAAAATGAAGCAAGACAGAAGCATAGAGTTTTGTCAAGATAACTTTCTGACCATAGAAAACACTTTTTTTAAACAATCCTAAAGGTTGCTCCATATGTGAACATCACCAGATGGTTAATATTAAAATCAGATTGATTATATATTTTGTATCCAAAAGTGGAAAAGCTCTGTATAGTCAGTTAAAACAAGACCTAGCACTGACTATGCCTCAGATCATGAATTTATTACAAAATTCAGAATTAAATTGCAGAAAGTAGGGAAAACCATCAGACCATTTAGGTGTGAACTAAATAAAATTCCTTACAAATATGAAGCAGAAATGAGGAATAGATTTAAGGGATTCAATCTGGTAGATATAATGCCTGAAGAATTATTGACAGAGTTCCATAATATTGTACAGGAGGCAGTAACAAAAGGTATTCCAAAGAAGTAAAACAACAAGAAAGCAAATCTGCTGAGTTTATACAAATAGCTGAGGAAAGAAGGAAAGGGAAAGGGAAAGGAGAAAGAAAAAAGATATGCCCCAATTAATGCAGAATTCCAGAGAATAGCAAGGAGAGATAAGAAGGTTTTCTCAAATGAGTAATGCAAAAAAATAGGGAAAAAAAACAGAATAGGAATGACAAGAGATCTCTTCAAGAAAATTAGAACTATCAATGGATTGTTTCACGCAAAAATGGATATTACAAAAGACAAAAATGATGGGACTTTATAGAAGCAGAAGAGATCAAGAAGAGGTGGCAAGAACACATGAAAGAACTATATTGGAAAGATCTTAACATCACCAGTTACCACAATGGTGTGGTTATTGATCTAGAGCCAGACACCTGGGAGAATGAAGTCACACAGGTCTTAGGAAGCTTTGCTAACAATATGGCTAGTGGAAGTGACAGAACTCTAGTGGAGGTATTTATTTTTTTTTAATAAAAGTGTATTTAAAATTTATTTTTAGTTTTCAACATTCATTTCCACAAGATTTTGAGTTACAAATTTTCTCTCCACCTTTCCCCCACCCCCTAGCCTAAGATAGCAAGCCTACTGAATACCCCTTCCCCAGTTTGCTGTCATATCCTCCCCCATCCCCCATCTAACTTTTAGTAGGGAAAGATGGATTTCTATACCCCAGTGCCTGTATATCTTATTTCCCAGTTGCATGTAAAAAACAATTTTTTTTAACATTTGTTTTTAAAACTTTGGTTTCCAGATTCTTTCCCTTTCCCCCTCCTTACCCACCCTTACTGGGAAGATAAGCAATTTGATATAGGTGGTACATGTGTAGTTACATAAAACATTTCCATAGTAGTTACATTATAAAAGAATGATTATATTTCCCTCCGTCCTCTCCTGCCCCCCACTTATTCTATTTTCTACTTTAACCCTGTCTCTTTTCAAAAGTATTTGCTTCTAACTACTCTCTCCCCAAGTCTGCCATCCCTTCTATCAATCCCCCTCTTATTCCCTTTCCCTCTACTTTCCTGTAGAGTAAGATATCCAAATAAGTGTGTACATTATTCCCTCCTTAAGCTAAATTCAATGAGAGTAAAGTTGACCCATTCCCTTTCACCTTCCCGCTCTTCCCCTCCATTGTAACAGTGTTCTCTTGCCTCTTTTATATGAAATAATTTACCCTAATCTATCTCTCCTTTTCTCCTTCTCTCATTATATTCCTCTCTCACCTCTTAAATTTATTTTTTAGATATCATCCATTCCTGTTCAACTGATCCTGTGCCCTCTGTCTATGTATGCATGTACATACATATACACGCACTCACATATGCATTTATACACACACACCGCCTCCTATATATACATATATATGTATGTATAAATCATACACACACACACACACACACACACACACACACACACATATTCCCTTCAACTATCCTCATGGTGGGAAAAGTCTCATGAGTTACAATTATTGTTTTTCCATGTAGGAATATAAACAGTTCAACTTTTAAAAGTTCCTTATGATTTCTTTTTCCTGTTTACCTTCTCATGCTTTTCTTGCCTCTTGTAGTAGAAAGTCAAATTTTCTGTTCAGCTCCAGTTTTTTCACCAAGAATATTGAAAGTCCCCTATTTTATTGAATGACCATATTTTCCTCTGAAGCATTATACTCAGTTTTGCTAGGTAGGTGATTCTTGGTTTTAATCCTAGCTCTTTTGACCTCCAGAATATCATGTTCCAAGCCCTTCGATCCCTTAATGTAGAAGCTGCTAGATCTTGTGTTATCCTCATCGTGTTTCCATAATACTCAAATTGTTTCTTCCTGACAGCATGCAATATTTTCTCCTTGACTTGGGAACTCTGGAATTTGGCTATGATATTCCTGGGAGTTTTCTTTTTTGGATCTTTTTCAAGAGGTGATCAGTGAATTCTTTCAATTTCTATTTTGCCCTCTGGTTCTAAAATATCAGGGCAATTTTCTTTTTTTGATCATGGCTTTCAGGTAGTCCAATAATTTTAAAATTATCTCTCTTGGAGCTATTTTCCAGGTCAGTGATTTTTCCAGTGAGATATTTCACATTGTCTTCTAATTTTTCATTTGTTAGGATCTGTTTTATAGTATCTTGATTCCTCGTAAAATCATTAGCTTTCATTTGCTCCAATCTAATTCTGAAGGAATTGTTCTCTTCAGTGAGTTTTTGAAATTCTTTTTCCATCTGGGCAATTTGGCTTTTTAAGGCATTGTTCTGCTCATTGGCTTTTTGGGCCTCTTTTGCCATTTGAGTTAGTCTATTTTTTAAGGTGCTATTTTCTTCAATATTTCTTTGGGGTCTCCTTTAACAGGTTGTTGCCTTGCTTTTCAAGATTTTCTTGCATCATTCTCATTTCTCTTCCCAATTTTTCCTCTGCTTCTCTTACTTGATTTTCAAGATCCTTCTTGAGCTCCTCCATGGCCTGTAACCAGTTCATATTTTTCTTGGAAGCTTTTGAAGCAGGAGTTTTGACTTTGTTGACTTCTTCTAGTTCCATGTTTTGATCCTTTTTGTCCTCCCAAATGGAATCTATGGTCTGATTGCACTTCCTCTGCTTGCTTATCTTGCCAGCCAATTACTTGACTCTTGAGCTCTTTGCCACAGTAGAACTCTGCTTCCAGATTGGAGACAGCTGTGTCCCAAATTGCTAGGGTTTTTGCAAATATTGTCAGAGCTATGAGAATAGCTTTTTACAGACACTCTTTACAGACACTCCAAACTCTGGCACACTGGTCACACACCCCAGGACCACCACCCAAGAATGTGATCCAGATCCAAGCAACTCAAAGCAAGAGTGATTACCTTCTGAATGATCACTTGGTCCCCTACAGTCTGTAGGCCAGGAGCTCTGGAGGCAGTCACACGACAGCAGCTGCAGCCACCATGCCTCTGCCCCATCTTGCCCTGGGGTCAGGGCCGCAACCACACTCTTCTGTTACCAGGTTCCAATAGAGTTCCCCATTGACCTTTTACTTTGTCTTTGGAGTTTATGGATTGGGAAGTCTGGAAACCTCCACAACTGCTGGTGATTCACTCTCCTGAAGTCTATTCTATCCAGTTTGTGCTGCTGAACAGGGCTGCCCCGGGTCTGGGACCATGCGGTTCATGCGAGACTCTGCTTGGCACCCAGCTAGGTGTGATAGACCGTTCCTTTTGGCCTGCCAGGCTGCCTTCAGCAGGAGATTTGTTTTTCTCTTTCACTTTGTGGGTTGTACAGCTCTAAAATGTGTTTACAGTCATCTTTTACAGTGATTGGAGGTGGTTGGAGTGGGTGCTCAGCTGAGTTCCTGCTTCTGCTCCACCATCTCGGCTCTGCCCCCCCAGTGGAGGTATTTAAAACCCTAAAATATAATGTTGCTAAAATGTTGCACTAAATATAGCAACAAACTTGGAAAAAAAAACCCCAAAACTCAACACTGTGCACCTGATTTGCAAAGGTCAGTTTACATCCAAATTCTAAAGAAGGGTAATGCCAAAGAATGTTCAAAGGACAGAGCAACTGTACTCAGTTTACACATCAGCAAGATTATGCTTAAGATTCTGCAAACTAGGCTTTAGCAATATGTGAATCAAGAGCAGGCTGGATTTTGAAGAGACAGAGGAACTAGAGACCAAATTGCCAACATTTGCAGGATTATGGAGAAAGCAAGGGAGTTCCTGGTGGGGGGGGGGGGGGGAAACAAAGCAAAAACCAAAAAAACCTACCTACTTCTGCTTCATTGACTGCACTAAAACCTTTGACTGCGTGGATTACAACCAAATATGACAAGTCCTCAAAGAGATGGGAATACCAGATCATCTTACTTATCTACTATTGAACCTGAATGTGGGCCAAGAAGCAACAGTCACACCCAAATAGGGAACAACTGAATGGTTTAATATTGGAAAAAGAGGATGATAAAGTGGTATATTGTCATCTTCTGTATTTAACTTATATTTAGAGTGGTTGGTTGTTGTCCTTTATTCTCAAAGAGGACCAAAATGGCATCCCTATGCTAGTACAGTCAAGTTTTGGTGTGTCAGACTGTGACTTATCAGGCCAATACAGTCATGTGAAATACCAGGTTTGGTGAATAAAAAGCTGGAATTAAGGTTGCCCAGAAAAATATCAACAATCCTAGATATTCAGACAATGCCACTCTGATGGCAGAAAGTGAAGAAGAGTTAAGGAACCTTTTGATGAGGGTGAAAGAAGAGAGCTGGAAAGCTGGTTTGAAGTTTTAAGATAAAAAAAAAACAAAAACAAACACTAAGATCTTGGTATTTGGTTACGTCACTTCCTGGCAAATAGAGGTTAAAGAAATCAAAGCAGTGTCAGATTTTTGACCTCAAACATCACTATAGATGGTAGCTGAAGCCACAAAATTTAAAACAAACAAACAAACAAAAATACTTGCTCCTTTGAAGAAAAACTATGGCAAATCTGGATAGCATACTAAAAAGGAGAGACATCATCACCTTGCTGATAAAGGTCTGTATAGTTAGAACTATGCTCTTTCAAGTAGCAATGCATAGCTGTGAGAGTTGGACTATACCGTCAATTGGGTATGGCTGAACAAGTTGTTATAAGTGATTGGGATGGAATACTGTTCTACTACAAGAAATGACAAGCAGGATGCTCTCAGAAAAAAAACCTGGAAAGACTTAAATAAACTGATGCAAAGTGAAATGAACAGGATCAGGAAAACATTGTACATAATAACAGCGAAATTGTATTATGATCAACTGTGAATAACAGCTATTCCTAGCAATACAATGATTCAAGACAATTCTGAAGGACTTAGGATGAAAAGTGCTATCCATCTCTAGAAAAAGAACTGGTGGTATCTGAATGAAAATTGAAACATGCTTTTTCATTCATTTCTTTATTTTTCTTTCTTTTTTTTTGTGTTGTCTTTCACAGAATGAGTTACCTGGAAATGTATTTTGAAGGATTATACATGTATAAAATCTGATAAATTGCTTGCCTTCTGAATGAGGTGGGGAAGGGGAGAGGGAGAGAATTTGGAACTCAAAATCTGAAAATAATAATGTTAAAATTGTTTTTATATGTAACTGGGGAAAATAAAATATTAAATTTAAAAAAAAGATGGAATTGGACTATAGGAAAATTGAGGGCTGTGGAATTGACACTTTTGAATTATGGTGCCAGAGAAGCCTTTTGAGAGTATTTTGGACAGCAAAGAGATCAAAGAAGTCAACTCTTAAAGAAATTAATTCTGACTATTCTTTGGAAGGCCAGATATTGAAACTGAAGCTTAAATACTTTGGCCACATAGTGAGAAGATGGGATGCATTGGAAAAGATTCTGATTTGGGGAAAGATTGAAGGCAAAAGGAAAAGGAGAGGGCAGAAGCTGAGATGGATGATGTCACAGAAGCAATGAGCATGAGCTCGCACAGACTTTGGGAGACAGTTGGGAACAGAAGGGCCTGGTAGTCTGTAGTACATTGGATTACAAAGGGTGGATACGACTGAATGACTGAAAAACAAAATCTTTTGAAAACATTGGCTTTTTGTTCATCATTGACTTCATTTTTGTTTCCATAGCTTCCCTTTGCCTAGCAGTAAAATACAGACTCCTTTTACTGATATTAAAGGTCTTCTTTACTCTGCATTTTCAGCTTTATTTCCCACTATTTATCTTATGACTGGCTCCAACAAAAGTGAAATCTTTGCCATTCCCTGTGTCCATTTCCCCTCTGTTCTTCTTTTATCTCATGGGTGAAAGTCCCATGCTAATGCTTCTCTGGAATGCATTTCTTTCAGAATCTTATTCATCTTCCAACACTTAACTTGCATGTTATCTCTTCTATGAAGCCTTTCCCTGTTCCTCTAGCCAGAAACAATCTCTTTTTCTTTGTCTTTCCATAGAATTTTGTGAAGAGAGGAGATCAGAGATGGAACAGTCTTCTTGATGAGTTTGATAAAGGTCAAGGAAAGGAAGGATTGAATTTGTACAGTTTTTTGTACCACTCATGGAACTTAAATTCAATCTTGCATTATAAGCATTTGCAACTTTGTATGCTTCATTATCAGAAGGGAAACAATTAGGAAATTAATTTTTCACCATCAAAATGTAGACAATTTAAAGCAGAGAGGGACTGTTGTTTCCAATGATGAAAGGAAATGACATATTCAAGAAATCATGGATTCTTGAAGCATTACAATACACTTTTGTATTATGATATTGAGTTTAAAAGATTATAATGTCCTTCAACACAGTGACTATATCTTACTCATTTTTGTGTCACCCTTGACCCCTGTCACAAGCCCTTATGTTTAGTAAACATTTAACAAATGTTTCTTGAATTCGCTGTAGAAATGAATAGATGGATAGATGGACGTTATCCAACCAACTACCTTCTAACTGTACACCCTACTGTTCATCACTCAATGAAAAATATTTACTAAAGGTCTAATATGTGACAAAGAAAATGGGAAATATGTGACATGTAAATAATTATAACATATCAAGTATAAGAGGGAAGTAGGAGGACAATGAGCCCTACCCCTTATTTTTCATATAGAGGTCCTGAGTTCAAATCTTGTCTCTAGTGAATGCTACCTGTACCCCATGCAAATTGCTTAATCTTCCAAGTCCTCCATTTTCTTATCTGAAAAATGAGAACCTTGAACTAGATTGCTTCTGAGCTTCCTTCTAGGTCTAGTTCTATGATGCTATGATCATAAATGAGGAAATCAAAGCAAAGGCAATCAAACTAACCTAATTTTTTATTTGTAATGCTATGGTGAGTAACTATCAAGTCTCCTGGCACCCAATAGAGTGCCCTTTGCAGTGCCTGTCCTTGAGAAACTTAAATTTGAGTTGGTCAGGTAAGAACTATGCACATGACACAATTAGAGAAAAGAGTGTATAATCAAGGTCTGATTTTTGCTAATGATTATAAATGCTAATTTGGTTACAGTCTATAAATGTTATAGGAATTCAAACAAGGTAGGCAACAGTGTGGACTGGAACTGTCAGAAAAGAGACCATAGAGGAGATAGGATTTAAGCTGGAATTTGAAGAAGGATAAAGATTTTGGTAGGTTCATCTACCCCAGAGTCTTCTTTTCATTTTAAAGAGGCATCCTGATATGACAAAATGAGCACAGAAGATGCAGGTTTGGGTCTCTACTCTTCTGTGGTAACCTTAAACAGGTCACTTCTCTCTGCCTTTGTATGTAGAGTGAAAAGATTGGACTAAGTTTCCTCCTAACTCTCCTTACTTTGAAACTTCTCACTTTTGGAAGTACTGTATCTCTTTGTCCAAAATGGAGTTATTTGAGGGGAGAGGTCATGTTTTATAAAAAATGACCTGTTTGTGTTGCTAATGGAAGCTGTGAGTATTCCCATATTTAGAGATCTTAAAAAAGTGAAATTGATCCCCATACTGGAGACATGGGGATGAATGAGATAACAATGTTTTGTCACAGAATCACAGAATCTCAGAGTTGGGAGAGACCTTAGAGGTCAACTAGTCATCCTGTATCTGAACAAGGATCCCTACTATGGCATTTGGCAAATCCTCATCTTTGTTTGAAGACATCTGGGGAGGAGAAACTGCCTTGCACCTCAGTCAGCCCCTTCTACTTGGGGACAGCTGGCCTCATCTAAAATTAAGTTATTCTTTAAACCAAGCCAAAAAGTTTCATCTTGGCATCTTCAATCAATTGTTCTAATTCTGCCCTCTGGATACAAGTAAAATAAATTTCATTCCTTTTCCATATCACAGCCCTTCAAATATCTTGTGTCAGTTATCATATCCCTCCCAAAGTTTCTTTCTTATAGATTAAAAGCCCTTAGTTCTTCACTGAATGTCTTATAGTTTTGAGATTTCTGTCCAAAGTATAATATACACTAAGTTTCCATTACATCAGAATTCCAATTACCAGAATGCAGCATGGACCTAGAGAGGTAAAGTTAACAGAGGAGTGAAAGCCTTGCTAAGAGGACTGTCATTACATTTTGCTAAGGGATGGGGACTGGAAAGACAATGATGGAAAATTTAAGGTAATTGTTGAAGGTCAGCGTATATACCTTTCAAACTTTAAGACTGCTGGGGATTCTCAGTGCATATGGCAGGGAGTCTTAACCATTTTTGTTTGTGGTTTTTTCAATATATTTATAAATGAAGAAGATGCTAAATTTCAGTTAGAGGTTCAAGAAAATAAAAAAGAATTTTTCCCCATTACAATGAGTATTCATGTACCCTAGGTTAATTATCCCTGCCATAGGGTAACTGTAGAAGCTACTCTTCTGTGGGTCTGGATTTTAAGTGTTTCGAGCAGTCTGTTTTAGAATGCTCTGACTAATGGTCTAAAACCCAAACAAATGGAAAAACAAAAACAAAAACAAAAACAAAAAACCAAGGAGAATAGATAGAGGAAATTCCAGGCCTCAATCCACTTCAAGGACAGTTGATGGGACAAACTTCATTCTCCCTTGATGCTGATAAGGAACTCATTGGTTTATGTGTATGGAATGAAACAAATTTGAAGCCAATCATGGATCCTCAACTTCTCTGAAGTGGCATTCATCCCAAATACATGTGGTATCCTGGAGCATGGACTGACTTTAATGAGATTGAATTTAATAGAGATAAATGTAGTCCTTCGCTTGGAATCAAGAAATCAACTTCACAAATACAATACGGCAGAGGAATGACTAAACAACAGTTCTCCCAAAGATGGTTTGGATGTTTTTGTGAAAGCTCAGTATCAGTCAAAATAGGATATGATGGGAAAAAGCACTAATACAGCATTCAGTTATACTGAGAGGTTTGGTACTCCACATTAGGTTGGTGATAATACTTCTATACTTTTTTTCTGATTGAATCATATCTTGAGAATTGTGTTTAAATGTAGGCTAGAAAGAGTTCAGGGAAGGACAACCAGGATGTTGAAAGGCCTTGGCGTCATGCCATATAAATAGTTAGAGTTAAAGGAATGGTAGTAGTTTGACCTGCAGAAGAGAAGGTTTTGAGAGGACCATGTTAGTTGTTTTTAAGTCTATGATGATTGGCCCGTCACATGGAAAAGGGACTGGACTTATTCTCTCAGAAAATAAATTTATGAGTAATTGATAGTGGAATGGGCTGTCTTTGGAGATAGTGTCCATGCATCCCACTTGTAGAAGGGATTCCTATTTAGGTTCAATTTAAACCAAATGGTCTCTGAGGTACCTTCCAACTCTAAGATTCCATGAGTATGATATTGTGGTTTCCAAGGGTATTTAAAAGTAAGGTTGTATAAGATCAGCCTAGTGATTGGTTGTATAAGATCAGCCTTAGTGATTGGTTCAGACTGTTTTGAATGCTGTACACCTTGTTGTCTGGTGTACACCATTTAGCACAAGCCAGCTCACTGTCCCAGAAGGTCCTCTGTGTCAGAAATATTTTACATATTATTGAGATAAATTGTGGTGAAATAAAGCCTTTGATTGGATACTGGGCATGGCAGGGTCTTCTTAGTGCTTAATTTCTGTAGTGTAATGAGTGAAAAAAAAACCCAAGAATTTTGGTAATTAATAATTAATTTATTAATTAGGCTAGCCAGCAATCAATAAATTGATAGCCAGTGGTTTCTTTCAGTAACGAAAGACAAAAAGATAGAGAACCTGAAAGCCTTAAATATTTTTTGAAAGAGAATGGCCCTGACAAGTGAAAATCAAATTTGATTGGTGGCTGTTTAATGAAGAGGTAGGCTCCTCCTGCTGTGGATGTGGTTTGTTCGTGACACTCAATTGTCTCCAGCAATCTGGACAGGGGAATTCATCTATTCAGACCACTCTGATTGGTTTTCTCTTTCATGAGTTGGGTCACCCTAAACTCTAAAGGAAGGTACAAGGACAGGGCTCTTTTTCCCTGGGTAAGAACTTGCCTAGACTGGATTCTGTTCAAACTCTAATCAGAAGTAAGATCTCCTAGTTGGGTGGGATCCCACCCAAGATTGAAGAGTGTGTACCGTGAGGGTTAGGAGAATCTCATCAATCAGTCATGTCCTTCAGAAACTGACTTTTTGTAGAGATTGGACTTTAACTGAGGAAATAAAGAAGAGCCTGAATCTCAAATTACTAACTGGTTATTAATATAATAGTAAAATAATTTCTCACAGTAGCTATAAAATATGAGTAAAATCATTAACCAACTAACTGGAATGAAAGGGATGAATGAAAGTAAAGAATTCTGTGTGGAATACTTTGTACTTAATGAAGTCTCTGAGTAATGGTCATAGCATACTTGCATCATAGATGTAGAGCAGGAGAGGATCTTAGAGGTCATCTGTTCTGACCTCCTCCTTTTACAAATGAAGAAACTGAGGCTCCAGATCGTAAAGGTAACAAGTGACAGGACAATGATTCAAATGTAAGTCCTTTGATTCAAATCCAGCTCTCTCTCCATTGTACTATGCTGGTTCCAAAGGTTGGTCAATGTGTGTCACTGAAAGTATTACATGTTATACTAAATGGATTATATTTTAAGCTCCTTGAGGGTAGGGGTTATGCCTTATTTCTCTTTGTATATCCTTTCATACTTAGCATGGCATTCTGTTCATACTTAAATATTGAACCAAATTTTTCGTTTCACTGATATGGATACTGCCTCCACTGATATAGATCAGAACACTTCAATTTCTTACTAAATGTTTTAAGTTCTTTGGCCCAAATGTTTTCTCTTAGTGGCCAAGGAATTGTTTATGAATTTGTCTGGCTTAGTTGAACTGATCCTTGGATACCAAGCATACAGTTCATTGTCAATACCATGATTAAATCTTTTCCAACTAGGAAGGACCTTCTAGATCTCACAGGGTTTTGGACTTGGTTTCCCAGAAGGAAGAACTAGGAACAATGGATGGAAATTGTAAGGAGGTGAATTGATATTTGATGGCAAGAAAACTTCCTAATAAAGCATGCAGTCTATAAGTTGAAGATTCTATGTCTCTATTAGGATAAGCTTAAGGAATACAGAGTCAACTCCACAACAAGTTGCATAGACATGCATGGAAATTTCTCCTCTTGGAATCTCTGGCTTTCTTAAGATTCAGCTCAAATATCACCTTCTGAAGAAGGCCTTTTCTTCCTTTAGCCCTTAAGACCCTTTCTTTCTACATAATGTTGTGTGTACTATGTATGTATCTTTTATGTACAATTTATGTATCTATTGTTTCCCCCATTTAAATGTGAATTCCTTGAAAGTAAGGACTCGCCCCCTCCCCCCCTCCTTGACACGTACATTGCTTTGCTCAGTACCTAGAAGAAAGTAAATGCTTAATATATCCTCCTTAAGTGATTGGTGAATTATTAGAATAGGAATAAAATAGAGACTTCTGAATAAACAAATGGTTGTTAGATGACCGAACAAACAAATGAATGACTATAATTGGTAGAGTTTGAAAGTGAAAATATTGAGTGGCCATTTTATTAATGATTTAGTTAAATAAAAGAAAATAATTTTAGCTTTATTTTATTCTCCAACTTTTGAACTCACTAGAACCAAAAGATAAAATAAAAACAAAACAAAAAGTGTCAATCTAATATGCCTTGCTTTCACCTCTGTTTAATTGGCTTTGATGTTTGGATAATGATTTTACCCTTCAACATGGAAACTTGCTATAGTTGTTTTTTTTTTAAACAAGAGTCTGATTTCTTTTCATGTAATAGAGAAATAGAAAAAATAAATTACTTCACGAATTACTTCTTGGTTTGTCTGTGTGTGTGGGGGGGGGAGATTGGAAGATGAAGTAATACTTCACTTTTGATTTTTCCCCCTGGGATTGGTTCATTAAAAAAAACACCCATATATGTATGCGTGAGAGAGTTAGCCTTTTAAGAGCTCTATTTCATCCTCAAATACTGGCCCCCAAGCCATGAAAGGTCCAAAAGCATGATAGATTCTAAAGACTATAGATCATTCATTTCTTTATTCCAAGGATTAATTTTCTTTTATGATTATAGGTTCTTAGATTTATAGCTTGGAAGGGAACTTTGAAGCTATTAAGTCTGACCTGCTCATTTTAAAGTTGAGAAAACAGGCCCTAAGCAGTTAAGTGACTTACTCAAGGTCACACAAGTAGGAAGTGAAGTAGGCATGAATTGAACCCACATTCTCTGACTACAAATCCAATGTTCTTTACCGCTGCACCATGCTGATTACAATGGGGGTAGACATGTTTGTTTTCACAGGATTTTTAAAAAAATGAATGAACAATAAAAATATTTCCCAAATCATATTGAAGGAACTGCATGTCTTCAGGCCCAAATTCTGATTTTTAACATGAAACTGTATGTTTATTTCATCCTTCCCTGTAAGCTGTTCTAAGGTTTCTTAAAGTTCTAATTTCTCTCTGTGTCTCTCTCCTCTCTCCCTCCCTCCTTCTCTCTCTCTCTCTTCCTCTCTCTCTCTTTCTCTCTCTCACTCTTGCTCT
Source organism: Pseudochirops cupreus (assembly GCA_028627135.1). Classification (NCBI taxonomy): domain Eukaryota; kingdom Metazoa; phylum Chordata; class Mammalia; order Diprotodontia; family Pseudocheiridae; genus Pseudochirops; species Pseudochirops cupreus. The sequence goes on from CM053582.1 coordinate 147,608,783, forward strand.
CTCTCTCCCTCCCTCTCCCTGTCTCTCTTTCTCCCTCTCTCTCCTTTTCTCTCCTTCAAAATTACCCAACATTCCCCCCTTTTTAAAGCTAGTGGTGGTACTTGCAATTGCTTATTTTCTCATCCTGATGAATAAAGTACTAAAGTGCCTAGTACTAATCAGTCATAAATCGTGAAATGTGTACTTTTAAAAATTCCTTAGAACTCAAGGAGAAAAAAAAAGGTGTACTAATTAATCTACACCTCCCCCCTCCACCCCCATGCTTTCTCTTATTTGGGCTCTTGCCTTAAAAATAACTACAAGAAAACCAGAGCTCCTCCAACCTCGGCAAAGAAAAGCATTTATTGGCCGGATATCTTTGCCCTGTGTTTAGCAGCTAATAAAAGTTGTTGAGCATCGGAGTTGAAGCATACATATCTGTATCTCTTGTACCGGAAGTCATCCGATATACTGGAAATGCCTGTAAGTTCCAATTGTGTACATTTGTGGGACCCTCCGAACAGGGAGTCAGATTTAGTAGCTTCCGCATTACTGAGAAGTCCCCAGCTGAAGACCAGATTCCCTTTTTAAAAATCCGCTTCCCCCCCTCCCCCAAGATACAAACAATGACATGCCCAAAATAGCTTTTTAGTCAGAATTGACGACACTTTCTGATTGCTTGTCATCAGGAGAGAAACTGAAAACCCTGCTTTCTTATTCCCTAATTTTTCTTCCTTTTAAATACCTCACTTCCCACTTGCATTGCCTCACCTCATTGCCCACGGGAAATGCCCAGGGCTTCAGCACCCCTGCAGTGCTCAGGGGGGTTTATGTAAAACATATTAAAAGAATAATCCGAAAAGTCATTGCAGGTTTTTTCTCCCTTCCCGAGTTATGCTTCTCCTCCACGTTGCTGTTATGCTGATGGGGAATGTCGTGGCTAAGACAGAACCACTTTTTTTTTCCCCTCCCACAATTTTTGCTGCAGTGAGAAACTGCTCTTTTCTCGTTCTATTTTAGCAGGATAGCTTCAAAATTGTAGCTGAACATTAGGGCTTCCCAGGGCTGGAGACAGGACTTTAGAAGCACACATTGGACTTGATCCTTTCAGCTCAGTAAAAATCGAGTTAATTTGCAGCATCCGGTGCCTGACAGGAATGACAACAGACAGTGGGATCTGACCACGGTTTTGAATTAAGGGTGCTTCTCCCCCCTTCCTCACGATTTCGTGAGGGCAGAGAGGCTTTCTGTCTGTCTTCCTGAGCCAGCTGATCATTTGAAATTCAGGAGCAGTAGCCACCGAAATCCGAGGTTATGTTATCCCCTGGAATCCTGTCTCTGCTTCAATCCTTTGCTCTGATATCGATTGTGTTTTACCAATAAAGCCCAGGTTTGAAAAATTGTGCATAGCTTTTGATTTGGGAGCCCAGGCGCTCCAGCCGTCCCCTAGCAGCTGCAATGATTTGTACCCGATGGCAAAGAAGTAAGAGTCGGTGGTACTTCTCGGCCATTTAAGCACAGTGGACCCAACTGGCATTTAAGATAGACCCCCTAGCTAAGACAGAGATCCTTCCTCTACCCCCTAAGCCCACAGTCTCACTCTGCACTGATAGGTAGAAGGAGGTGAATTTGCAAGGATTTGTAGTACTAAGGATTTGCCAAAAAGGGATTCTGCATCAGGATAGGTGGGGATGGATTGCAGAGCCTACAGTATCCCTCAGAATAGAAAAGGACTCCCTATTCGGTTCCCACCTGCCTGATGCATTCCCCTTATAAAGTACCTAATCAGAAAACATCAGCCCTCCCCTGAAATATAAAGTAATCCATTGGTTAAATTTTAATTCCTCACCTTTCCCCCCACCCCGAGTGAGTTCCCCTCCCTTCTTTTCTTTTCTTTCTTTCTTCTTCTTTTTTTTTTCCTCTCGCCCTCAGTGATTTAAAATGCTAGAAGGGAAAGCAACTGAGGTCTTAACTTTCAGCTGCTGAATTCTGGGCTAATTGAAATTACTGGGCATAATGCTATATATAGGCAATGAAGAGATTTTTAGCTTTCACTCAGTGCCTTCAAGACATGTCTTTTTGTAGTCAGAAAAGCCCGAGATCAATGCATTTTCAAACTGACAGAGGGAACCGGCGCTTCTTTGGTAGCACATGCTCAGGATCGGGTCTGTGGTTTGTGCTGAGCTGAGGAGCTGAATGCCAGTCCATATGCTCCTTGTTTACTGCAATGTTTTTTGCATGTTACTGTGCACTCCGGACTAACGTCAAGGTAAGAGGAACCGAGGCAACAGTGGGGGCAAGATGTACATGTTTAAAGCCAGCTGCAGAAAATGTCTACCTTGTGTGGCTGGCTCTCCAGGACTTGAGGATTGCTAGCTGCTCAGGCATATTATTACAGGTGGTTGGAGGGGCTTTGTTTTACTGGGACTGTGGAGCTGAGCTGGAGAGGCATGTTTGCAATGTGCTGGGTAGTGACCTTCATGTTTAACTCTTTGTAATTCTGGTTCATCAAACGGTCTTCTGGGGTGGGGGGGGAGAGGCAGGGGGATAAGGGAATAAATGGAAATTAGCCAGGTAGGCCAGAACCAAGAAACCAGGGATGGAACAGAGGAACCGAATTCGATTTAGAATTAAGAATTCAAATACTTCTTCGCAGAAAGTGACGGCAGATGCATGTTTTCTTGCTGCTTTATTGTCTCCAAGCCAGAGGGTTGGAAGAACTGGTGGCTGAAATGATATCACGGTGCCATTTGGGGCATAACTTGTCATCAAATGCACACAAACAACTGAGGAACACTGTTAATTGACAATATCTGTCTCCCTGCTCCTCAGCTCTCTTGTGATCAGTGTCAGCCGGCAGCATCAGCGTTATGATCTCTCCTTTGCTCATGTTTGTCACCCTCCCCACCCCAAACCCCCTTTAGCATTCACTTGTTTGGGTTAATCAGCCTCAGAAGTTGAGTCTAAGTTGCTAGATTTATTCCCTTGTCAGCAGCTAGGACAATATTAGTTGAAAGGATCACTGGCATTGTATTCATTCAGCTTTGAGGCAGGCATACAGGCCAGCTGTGGGATTCCAGTGGTATAATTTAAGTGAATTACAATGCTCTGTCAACATATTGAGGATGTGCGGCTGTTATTCTTGCATTGAGCACAAATGGAAAGTATGTGCCTCAGAGAAAATTTAGTTAAAGACCCCAAACTTAAAATAGAGATTTTGAAAATTGAATGGATAGATTCTTAAAATTTCATTTTCTCAATGGAGTGTTTTAAGATGTTTGGGCGCTAAAGTTTCATCTCCTGGGCTTGGGGATTTTAATAACAGAACTCAATACTACTGTAGATGATTTTATAAGGGATTTCTTTTTTATTGGATTTAAAATAGGGGGAATCTCTTTTATCGTAGTATGCTTTTTGTTGGCGAGTAACTCCTTAACACAACCCCCTGTTCATTTTGTTAAGTGATTGAGGTTTTACTTTTGATCACTTTAAAATTAACTTTCTTAACCCATTCACCTCCACGCCTGTGATCGAGATGGTGGGAAAATACATATTTTGAAATATATAGACTATATACTTGGTGATTTCTGATTCTTCCTCAAAAAAGGCAATAGAGGAAAGGGTTTGTGAGGGAAAATAATTGTAGGTGCTTATGTACACTATACTTGAAGGGGATCATCAAAGGACTTTCTTTATCAAACTGCAACCTCACCCCTGCCTTTCCTGTGCTCCTGGGCAATCACCAACCTGACTAGTAGTTTGAGACTGGAGTAGAATTGTACAACCATGCTGTCCAATAAGATAAATGTGAGATAAAATGAGTAGACAGTTCTTTGACTGCCAGTTTTATGAGACACTCTTTAAAAATATTTATTAACAGTGAGAGTAGCATTTTATGGATTTAACTTTTCAAGAAATCTACCCTGAAACTCACAGATACAAGAAGATATATTCTCATGCCCACAGAGGTTTTGACCACATCTGGATGATTGTGGGTGGGGTGGGAGAAGCAGTCAGTGTATGATTGTGAAGTATTCCCAACTCTGATTCATTAATCAGTTGAAACTCAGACCTGGACATTGCCATATGTTGTGTTGTAGTCATTGTACTGAGTGCGTGAACTTCAGCCAAATTTATCCTTGTCTTTCTGAGAGTTAACACTTGCTTTTTCTTTTATAAATCACTATTTTCTTTCTGATTTCTCTGGTCTTGGGAGCAGCAAGATTTGTGGCAGAGTTTGCCATCTACTTATGCTTTAGTTCCCCAATCAAAGTGACATCTTGAAATCTTGTCTGTAATTTGGATTATATGTTGGTTTTGCAAAGAATTGTTTACTTCTGTGGGGTCATTGAAATCTCTCTTATATGTACCAGTTTCCTAAAGTTTTCCTGGGTCAACTTGGTTGGTGATAAATTGATCTCTACCTTTCCAGCCTGGCTGGAACATAAGTAGCAGGTATAATTCTTTGTTTTCTAGATAGAATAAACCACTAATGTCCCAGTTCCTAATTTTGCTTATTGGGAATCTATGGACTGGCACAGCCCAAAGGATTTTTGGAACTGATACATGAATAAGACTCATGGTTTTGGGTCTGGACCAGTGACAGCTATGGGAACCAGTTTGACCTGTCTTAGCCTGACAAGTTCAAGGGAGGTCTCAGAAGACACTATCACAGGTCTGGCAGAGGCTGAGCATGTGAGTCTATGTGAAAAAATATGAATAAGTGAGAAGCAAATTGAATGTTGACTGAGGAATAATGACCATAGAAATCTGATTGCCTTTATGAGTTGTGTTTATGTTATCCTTGTGTCTCTAAACTGATTATATTCACTAGGGAAGACACAATGATGATGAAAAGCTATAGTCAGAAGCTGTCTGTCTCCAACTTCTGTTATCTCCTTAGTTGCAAGTTGTTGTTCACATTTATTGTGAGTAGTAGTAATAGCAATCATCATTCAAATAATGAGAAGAATCAGTGATGATGATGATGGTACTCCAGGTACAGATACCACACTGCAGTTTTTCAAAGCACTTTCGTACATATCCTCTAGTTGTGTTTAAAACTAAAAAAAAATCGAGGAGTATGGAATTTAAATAGCATCTGCACAATTACAAGGTAATGGAAATGAGGATATGATGGATACTTGAGTATTCCCTAAGCTGTTTATATCTGAAAAACATAAATCATTCATCCATTCAATAAGTATTTATTAAGTGCCTACTGTATATAAGACACTGGCTAAGTCCTGTGGGGATTAGAAAGATGAAAAGACAGGGTTCTTACTCTCAAGCATGATTGAGGGCCTAGTGGAGGACAGATAAGTATAATACAAGATAGAATGTTAAAATGAAATGAAATAGGACTAAGTGATGTGAAAGTTCAGAGGAGGAAGGGATGCCTTCTGGCTGGGTAGTTGAGATAAAAGTGCTTTTTGTTGTTGTCGAAATAACTAATTTTAGATAAGCCCTTGTCCTTAGAGAATGAACAAACGAATGAATGAAAAAGTGTGTATTAACTTCTCACTTTGCCAAGTACTATGCTAAGTGCTGGGAATACAAACAGAAAAAAAAATGACAGTCTCTGCTTTCCACCTGGCCCCAGTCTATCTTTCCAGTCTTATTGGACATTACTCTTGCTCCATTATTAAGAAATCCAGCCAGACAGGCCTTCTCTCTTTTCTTTACCCATGACTCTCCATCTCCTATCTCCAGGCATTTACAATGCCTGTCCCCTGTGCCTAGAGTATATTCCCTCCATACCTCTACCTCATAGAGTACCCCTTTCCCTTAAGTGTAGCTCAGGCACTCTCTTTTGTATGAAGACTTTCCTATTTTTCCTGTAAAGATGATATATTTTAGAAATGCAAATATGACCTGAAAAATCAGAACCTAACTAAATATTTCAAATTGCCTGATTTGTGCAGAGTGCTTCCAATTTCTATTTAATCATTTGTGTGTGTATATATAATCTATCCCTTTTCTATTTATGCTATACATATTCTACATGTTTTAGAATACAATTATAAATATAAGTTAGAATGTAAGCTCATTGTGATTAAGGGTGGTTTTTTCTTTGTACTTGTACCCACAATGCCTAGCACAGTGCCAGGCAATAGTAATTGCTTAATAATAAATATTTTTTGATTGATTGACTGTTTGAAGGAACTCATATTCTTATGGAGGAGGAAATTCATACAGGAAAGACCTGGTGGTCCTTAGGGTACAGTTACAGGGCAAATAGCAAAGTCTAGTGGTCCTGAGAGTTGTAGTTGCATCAAAATGGTAGAGACAACTATTGATAAGAAATTTATTTTTGTTTTGGACTTGTGATTTTTTTGGTTTAGAAAACTCTTACTGTGAACTTGTTCTTCTCTAATTACTGACAACTCATCTGTAATTTACAATTCTTGAAACTTTACCTTGTACCCTGAAATATATTCACAAAGATAGGATCTGCCAGAATCAAGACTTGAGCTCAGGTCTTTCTGACTCCGTCAACTATCCTGCTGCCCCACTAGGTCCCATTAGATTGTTGACATTATATCTCAATAGTACTTTTTTCCCTAAATTTTTCAATATACTTTTATGTCTGTATACCATTATCTTTTATCTGTATATCAATATATTTTTATATCTTAGATACCAAAAGTATACCAATATACTTTTATGTCTTTTATATTGTTATCACAAAAAACCCTTGAATTGGGGAAAGTATTATTTCTATTTTTCAGATGAAAGAACCCAGGCAAAATGTGGTTAAGTGATCAGTTTAAGGATATTCAGCTAGCTAGTGGCATTCCAAGGACTAGAAGTGGTCTCTTGATACCTACACCATGTTCTTTCCACTGCAGCATATTGCCTACCCAATTGAATTTTAAAAAACAAAGCAACAAAAACTTTGAAGTTGTTTGTGAGGAGGCATGGTATACTGGAAAGGATATTGGAACTGTAGTCTAAATAACAAGAATAATTGTAGCTAAAATTTATGTATTGCTTTAAATTGTATAGCACTTTACATATCTGATCCTCACAGCAACCTTGTGAGGGAAGTGCTATTATTATGTTCATTTTAGAGATGAGCTGAGAACAGGAGGCATTAGATGACTTGCCAGAGCCATAAAGTTAGTAAAAACTTTGAAGATCTGCATTTATCACTTCTTGCCTGGGTGATCTAGGGCAAAATATTCTACTTTTCTAGGCCTCAGTATTCTGATCTTTAAAATAAAGAGGTTGTACCATATCACCCCACCCCCCACCCCATTGACCCCAAGGTCCCTTTCAACTCCAGATTCTATGACCATGTCTTCTTCCATTTGACATTGTAGGCAGCTTAACATGATATGGTAAGTTTAACACAGGGTCGAAAGTTTTGACTCTGTGGCCTCATTCAGTAGGCAGCATGGGAGTTAAATTTTATAGGAATTTTCAGGTAATACAATTAACTCAAAAAAGCTTAGAGTGCTTAAAGGGGAACATATTTTGGAAAATGATTTGTATGAATTGACCCAACCGGAAGTAAATAGGATCCAACGAACAATATTTACAACTACATAAATGTAACTGAGTTTTTAGGGACTGACCTTAGCCCCAGAGAACAGATAATGAAATTAAGCATTGTTTTTGATAGGGAGGTGGGGATCTTTGAGGATGGAATAGTAGTATGTCCGTGGTCGGGCATGGTCACTGCATCAGTCAGCTTTACTACATGTCTTTTCTTTTTTTTTCTTTTTATTTTTTTTTCTTTATTTTTTTTTCTTTATTTTTTTATATGAGATTCTTTATTAAATTTTTTTGAGTTACATCTTTTCTCCCCG
>CM053582.1:147617075-147631340 GCA_028627135.1 Pseudochirops cupreus
CTATGCTAAATGCTGGAGACATAAAAGAGGCAAAAGGCAGTCCCTGACCTCGAGGAGCTTATAATCTAATGGTAAAGGGACCTAGAATCTCTAACCCATTTACCAATCTTGATGTAATCAGATCCTAAGTAGTTTTGAATACAACAGTCATGAATAGGTGAAATGAGGATAAACACTGGAGTTGCTAACACTTACTTGATATTTCTCTAATAGAATTTCCCTCATCCTATGAGTGAAGAGAACTCACCAACTCATCCTGTAATAATTTGTATTAGATATGTCCCACCACTTTGAATTAAAAGCTTCTAGTGGATAGTAACCCAGACGTTTGCATAGTTTATATGGGAACTAGCAAAAACATAATGTGTGATCACTAATAGTGCTTTGAGATTTGCAAAGCACTTTATGTATGCCTTCTCATTTGATTCTTAAAATATCACTATGACATGGGTGTTATTATCAACCTCATTTTATAGATGTAGAAAACTGAATTTAGGAATAGTCAAGAAACTTGAAAAGGAACATACATTAGTCATTAAGTTTCTGAGGCAGTATTCAATTTCATGTCTCCCTGACCCCAAGTCCAGTCCTCTATCCACTTATGCTACCTAATTCCTTGTGATAAGATAAATGACAAGTTTTTAAAATAACGACTCATTCATTCTTTCCTATATTCATTTACCAACCTCAGTGCTTAATGCTATCAGATTGTGGAAAGACTTCGGATTCTTCTCTTCCCACCTTCCCCTGCAAAAGTAAAAGTACAGGAAGGCCACTATCAGTCTCCTTCTGAATGTAGACTGACAATAGGGGCCAATATAGTGGTGTGTATGTGAAGGGGGTAAATTTCTCACACCATTGAAAGCCACATATAGCCACAAGTCAAATCAAGTCATGCAAAGAACATGTTTCAAGTTTTCATACTACATAAGACCTTTCAAATAATCTTCCCCAGGCGCCTTTGCACCATGGGATTCATGAGGGCCCAGGCTGTCAGCCTGATTTAGGTCAACTTCTTACTGCCTTTATAGGTGAGCTGTGCCTGAGAAGAGACTGCAAAGCTAGAAAGGTAATCAGCCAAGAGCATTAACTGAACATCTCCTCTAAGGAAACAAAACAAAGCAAAGCACTATGTTAGACATTGTGGGGTAATGAGAAAATAAAGCAGGAAGACCACTTCTGCTTTCAAGGAATATACTACATATCTGGAAATAGTTGACATTTTAAGGTACTTTGTGCTGGCAAAGCATGATGTATTCATAGTCTTCTTTGAAATTCCTATTCATCCTGTGAGATTAGTGGTGCCAAGTATCAACATGCCCATTTTATAGATGTGAAAATGAGGACAAGAGAAATTAAGTGATGTCCAAACTTATATAGCTAATGAATAGAGGGACCATACTTGGAATTTAAGCCTTTTGTCTCTAAGGACTCTTTTTTCCTCTATGACAGTAGTCCAATCTACATGTGGTATCAAGAAAGTAACCAAGAAGATAATTAGAAAGATAGATTGGATAGATAGATAACTAGAAAGATAAATTAGATAGATAGATAAATTGGTAGGTAGGAAGGTAGGTAGGTAGGTAGATAGATAGATAGATAGATAGATAGATAGATAGATAGGAGCGCACCTAACTACCCTTGATGAGTTCAAATCACTAGATCCAGAAAAGAACCAATAATCACAAGTGACCAAGATGGCTTCATCAGGAAGAGGTCATATTAGACTAACTTCATTTTCTTTTTAGATAAGATTGTTAGACTAGCACCAGAATATTACAGATGTAGTTTACCTAGTTTTTAGCAAAATATTTAATAAAGTCTCTCCTTGTTATTTGAGAGAGAGAGAGAGAGAGGGAAAGAGACAGAGAGAGGGAGAGAGAGAGAGAGAGAAAGAGAAAGAGAGAGAGAGAGATTTGGTCTAGACAATAATAGAGTTATATGGATTTAGAACTGATTGTCAAATAACAGTTCAATGCCAACCTGGAAGAAGGTCACCAGTGGTTTTTCCCAGGATAGGTGCTTGGTGTTGTGCAATTTAATGTTTTTATAAATGATTAACAAATATGTGGAGACTATATTTAGAAGATCTGCAGATAGGACAAAGTTAAGAGGGATAGGTTACATTTTAGGAGACATAAGCAAGGAACATTAAAGTCTTGACAAACTACAATGTTGAGATGAAGCTGACAGAATGAAATTTAATAGAGATAAATCTAATGTAGTTCATTGAAGTTTTAAAACACCAAGCATACATGGGGAAGGCAGATAGATATACTTGTCTAAACAAATGGTACATATGTTTAATATATTGCAAGCTCAATATGCATCAACAGATATGGCAGCCACAATAGTTTTCCAGTGATATTGGCTTCCTTGCTATTTCTTGCATCAGACCCTATGTTTGGAAGAACCTTGATAAGCTGGAGAGCAACTATAAGAAGTGGGCTAAATGGTGAAGATAGTTCAAATAAAAATCAACTGAGGGAGCTGGGATCAGAGTGGAAAAGAGATTGCTTAGAGGGGTCGTGATAGCAAGTCTTTGAAAGTCTATCATGTGGAAGAAGGATTGAATTTATTAACCTTGGCTGCAAGGCCACAACTTGGAGCAATGAATGGAAGTTGTAGAGAAATGTATTTTGGTTCAATCTCAGAAAGAAATCAAAACTGTCTAACAATCAAACTATCCATGCTTCCAAAAATATGGCACACAGAATTGAAACTAATACTCTAGATGAGGTCTAATCAGGGCTGAGTACAGCAGGAACATCATAACCATAATTCTGAACACCATATATGCCTCTTAATGTGGTTGAAAACAGTATTAGTGTTGTCAGGTCAATAAGTATTTATTAAGTCTTTCCTGTGTGCCAAGCACTATACTGTGATAGAGATTAGAGATATAAGGAAATGCCAAAACAATCTCTGCCCTCAAAAAATTCACAGTCAAATAAAGATACAGACAGGATAATGATATCATAAGGAAGGGGCTAGCATTAAGGGAGACTGGAAAAGTTTTGTTTTGTTTTTACAGAGGATGGGATTTTACCTGAGACTTGAAAGAGTCCAGGGAAGGAGTCCAGGATGTAGAAGTGATTTAGCAAAGGACATTAATAATTACTTGTCATGTAGGTAGGAAGACAACCAAGTAGGTGCATTTTCGTAGACACCAAGGAAAGAGGAATCCAGAAAAAAAGAGATTAGTCACATTGGTAATCTAGTAGAGTTTAATCCAATGGTAGGATCAAAAACTAGATTACTAAAGTCTGAATAGAATGTGGGAAGTGAGGAAATAGAGATAATGTTGCTAGGAATGTTTAATTCACACTAATAGGTAGAATGGAAGTTTCTCAAGGACAGGGTATGTTTTTCATCCTTGTCTTTTTATCGCCAGTGCCCAGGACAGTGCCTCACTCATATATAACAGATAGTTAAACAGTGTTGTGGAATATATGAATGAATGAACATTCTTTGGATTGATGGAAATACAAGACAAACTCCCTGCCTTCCAGGACTTTATAGGCTAGGAATGGAAGAATATGCATTTTCAGAAGGCGAGATAGACAATATTATTCAATATTTTGGACTGCTTTTGGTGGTACTTAACATAGGATACTTTGAATAAATTTTTATGGAATGGAGTAGAATGGAATAGAGGAGCATCATGTGCTGCTTTTTAAGTTTAATTCTCACTTTTTGCACAGGCAAAAAATACTATTGGAATTCAGATGTGCAATCTGCCCCATTTGTAGATAAAGTCCAGTTGCACCCAAATTTGGCTACATTTAAGAGCCATTCAAAGCCAAGTGAAAGTTCAGCATACTTTTAAAGAGGTCTATTGGCAATGCAAATGGAAAGTCACCTACCTAGTAGTAAGTACTGCAAACATAATAATGAATCTCATTAGAAGTTACTTGTTAGACATTCTGCCTTACAACATTTGGCTTTGCTGAGTTAGAGATGCAGAAGTAGAAAATCAAATGACTTTCCACTTGAACTTAGGCTTTCTTCCTTGAAGTATGAACTAGGTAGGTTTCATTATTTGGGATGAAATGCCCACAAATATGTGCTCTGACTTTAAAGAAGAAATAAAAAAGTAATATTATGAAAACTAAGAAGCAGAGACATAACTATCAGTTTTTCTGCCTGAGGCAAGTAGTACAAATCACACCCTCAAATGCAGCTGAGTAGGCTACTCCAGCAGGGCTTACTGGGGTCCACTAGGAGATGACCTAGGATGAGGCTACGAGAAGAAATCTGCTAACTTCCAATTTTAATCAATTATTCTTCTTAACTAAGAATTAAATACATTTGTTTCTGTAGTGGTGAAAGACTCTACATGTTGTCAGTGCCTTCCAATTGTCATCATTCTGGGACAAAGCCACGCTCATGTAATTGTAGTTATGGTTCTGTTCAAAGATACAAATGATAAGAGTGGTGGGTCAGGTCAATAAGCAAAAGTGCTGTTAAGAGGAATTATATATTAAGCTTCATTTTGATAGAAGGATGCATGGTTGATAATTTGGATTGGAAGAATGGCACAGGTAAATTCCCCCAGGTGAAAATAAGCAGAAAGATTAACTTGGCTTGAAAAGAAGGGTCATATAATGCCAGTCTTATTCATAGGTATTTACTAAAAGGGACTGATGATTCTTTTCATGTTCTTTGTCAGGTCTTATAAACCCCAATCCCCAAGTTCATTAGGAAAGGTAAACAAGGAAAGCTATTTTATGAAAAGTAAATAAAGACTTGTGGGAACTAGAGACATTGTTCTTCTCAGGCCATTGCTTTTCAGCAGAGGATAGAAAGCTTCCAAGTGTGACATTGGAATGGCTCTGAAAATGAGGCACAATTTAAAAAAAAAAATGATGATGCTTAAGTTTCTGAAGGAGTGTTGAGGCTATAGTTGGCAGTAGAGCAAGGTGAAAAAGGAAGGGAAATGAAATTTAGGTAAATAGGCTTCTCTAGCCAGTCATCTCCATTCCTAACTTTCTCTTTTATTCCCGACTGCCCTGTCAGGTCAGTTCAGACTCCTGTGATGCAGTCATATAGGGTGGATTCTATAGAATGCTGATCTCCTTAAAGCAGAAGTGAACAAGAAAATTCCAGAATCCTATTCAGGGAGGAAGGGCAACGATAACTCAGTAGTAACATTGTTAGCACATGAAATGTTTGTATTTTCAGACCATTAACCAAAGAAACCAGCAGATAGGAAAATTCAAAATTTTTTTGAATTTTAAATATAAATGGAGGCATCAAATCATCTCCACATCCATAAGATGCTTGAGAACTTTCTCAGCATAGAAGTTGCTTAACTTAGAGGGAAAAGAATGCAAAGTTTCAGTCTGGTTCCTGATGATACCTCCATCACTCCCTAGCTGTGTGTCCTTTTGAACAAGTCTGATTCTCAGTTTCTTCATTGGTAAAATGGGGAAAGAACAAAACTACGCACTAATTACAAGATTGTCATGAGAAAAAAAAACATTTTGTTCTATATAAATGTCATTAAGGCAGTTATAATTATCATAACATTATATGTTGTAAAGGTCTGATATTAAATACCATGAATTTCCATGTGTGTACTTACCATAGTGCCAAACACAGAGTGTGGGTGTTAGAATAATGAATAAATAGGCCGCATATGCTCAATGTAGATCATAGATTATTGGGGAGGAAATAGATCTCAGAGTATAGTTCAGCCTTCTCATATAGCAGGTGAGGAAACTAAGGCCCAAAGAAATAAAATCATAAAGTTTATAGCTGAAAAGGGCCATAGAGTATAACCCTTTCTTCTTACGAGATGACGGGAATATGAGGAGATGAGGAATCTGAGGTTGGACAAGGTTAGAAGCCATGTCTGAGATTACAGAATGGATAATTAGCATCATTAAGACTCTGATTCATGGATTCTGACATTGTTACCTCTAGAAGGAAGCCTTGAGATAGAGAGAATGATTATGTAAGGCTTAGAAAGGGGAGGTTCTAATAAGGTGAAATTGACCAGGTATAAAAGTGAAGTCCTTCCTTTATAGAAAAATAATTTAAGTGCAGAAAATACAGAATGGAGGAGATGTAGCTACTTTCTAGTTCATGTAAACATGTTTTGGCTGTTTTACTAGTATCCAAATTTTACATAAGCCAATAATGGGATGTGACAACCAGAAAAGCTAATTTGGCTTTAGATGGAATAAAATTATAGCATCTATAACTTTATTTCATAGTCTTCCTTGTCTAAAAAATTCATCACCAAGTGGGACATATAGATTCTCCCTAACTAGAAGTCTTCCATCAGGAATTTAAGTCACCCTTTATTGGAGCTGCTATAGAGTAGATTCTTGTTCAGGTTGGATTGGGACCAGATCCTTCCAATTCAGTTTCTCTATTTTAGTCATGGGATAATAGTGTTAGTGGTGGAAGACAGTTTACAGACCATCTAGGTGAGAGATGAGGAACCTCAGGCCTCAAGACCACATGTGGCCCTCTAGGTCTTCAAGTGCGACCCTTTGACTGAATCTAAACTTCACAGAACAAATCCCCTTAAAAAAAGGATATGTTCTTTTTTTCATATTTTATTTTATTTATTTTAGTTTACATCATTCATTTCCATGAGATGTTGAGTTACAAATTTTCTCCCCATCTTTCCCCTACCCACCCTCAAAACGGCCATCCCCTTGTATAACTCCGCCCCCAATCTAATCTCTCCTTTGTCCTCCCCCATCACTTTCCGATAGGACAGGATGGATCTCCCTTCCACAGTGCCTGTGAATCTTAAGTTCCAATTGGATGTAGTTAATAATAATAGTAATAATAATTGTACATATATATATATATATATATACACACATATATATTTTTAACGTTTGATTAAAGAGCTTTAAATTCCAGATTCTAAAAAAGGATATGTTCTGTAAAACTTGCACTCAGTCAAAAGGCCACACCCTACAACCTGGAAGGCCACATGTGGCCTCAAGGCCTCAGGTTCCCCACCCCTGATCTAGTCTAACCTCCTCATTTTTCAGATAAGGAAAAAAAAAGCCTGGAGAAATGAGGTTGACTTGCCTAGGGTCACAAAGGCAGTGTCAGATGTGGAATCTGAATCCAGGTCCTCTGACATCAAAGCCCATAATTTTTGCCACTATATAATTCCACCTCATGAGGTAGAGTCACTTATATAATGGGACATGGTGAATTTGTGCCAGGGTCAGGTCTCTGAATGAGAGGCTAGTAGTACAATGGATAGGATGCTGCACCTACAGCAATGGTTCTCAACCTTCCTAATGCCGCTACCCTTTAATACTCGTATGTGGGTGTATCTGCATGTGGGAGGACCCACTTGGAGATGGATAGAGGAGTAGTGTCTCGGTTCCTAAGACCATGGGAAACATATGTTTTCCAATGGTCTTAGGCGACCCCTGTGAAAGGGTCATTCGACTCCCAAAGGGGTTGCGACCCACAGGTTGAGAACCGCTGACCTAGAGTCAGGAAGACCTGAGTTCAAATCTGGCCTCAGATATCTACTGCTATGTGACCCTGGGAAAGTCACTTAACCCTGTTTGTCTCAGTTTCCTCACCTCTAAAATGTGCTGGACAAGGCAATGCCAAACCATTCCAGTAACTCTGCTAAGGAAATCCCCAAATGGGCTCACAGAAAGTCAATACATCTTCAATCTTTCAGAACACTTTCCTGCACAAAAGATTGCCTGCCCCTCAAATTATACATTCTTTATTGTGGGGAGAACTTAGAAATTTGTTCTGTCTTGATGGAATGAAATTCTTGCCCTTATGACTTCTTAATCTTTTGAGTTTAAAAGAAAAAAATCATTTTACTTCTTTACTACTTTTATTCTACTGGCAATTCCTCATAAAAAAAAAAAGAAAAACAAAAAACAAAACTTGAGGTAATACGAAAGTAATAAGTCAAGGCTGCTAGGGATATGCTAGTATGACACTGAAATGTCATCCCTGGTCACAGCTCTAAATCTCTCCATTTGTCACATGTTAAAACTTTGCATCGACAAGCTCCTTGCCATGTGACTGGGGGGACTGCTGTCAGTCAGCGATGGTTTGAGTAGGCATCCAGAAGCTGTGATGATGAGTCATGTGATCTTGTTTCCATACTGTAGGACTCTTAAGTGTCAATGCTTCACTCAGTTGTTAGCCCTATATGAAAACAGAACTCAACGTTATAGTCTCCTTGGACCTCTGAAATGTCTTTCATATATCTGCATTAGAAGATGCAAATGAGGAGCCATCTTTCTTAAAGAAAAAAAAAATTCTTCTGACATTTTCACTCCTAAATGTAGGTTTCAGAATAGCTCAAATTCTCCAGAGAATGAATTAAACATTTCCATGGTTCCCATGTATTTTCATATCCACATTTTCCCCTTTTTTTGTCTTGATTAATTTGTTTGTTTACTTTTAGTTTATAAGATTCAGTTCCACAATCCCTTGAGTTTCAGATTTTCTCCTCCTCCTTCTCTTTCCCCCCCCATGGTGGCATGCAATCAAGTATAGGATCTGCAAATACTTTCACTTTAGTCAGGGTATAAAGAAGGATTGTGACAACTGAACAATGGGAAAGAGGAAACAAAACCAAACAAGAACAAAAAACAAAGCAGGTAGTTTGCTTCAGTTTGCATTCAAACTCTGTTCTTTGTAGTTCTTTCTCTGAATGTAGATGTCTCCTTCCATCATAAGTCTTTTGGATTTGTCTTATAACCTTACATTGCTGAGAAGAGTCCAGTCTATCAATGCTGGTCATCACGCATACGTTGTGTCTGTAATTGTGTATAAATTTCTCCTGGTTCTGCTCTTTAGCGTCAGTTCATATAAGCCTCTCCAGGTAAATATGAAGTCCATCTGCTCCTCATTTCTTATAGCACAAAAGTATTCCATTATATTCATATGACACAACTTGTTCAGCCATTCCCCAATTGATGGGTATCCTTTTAATTTCCAATTCTTTGCCACCACAAAAAGAGCTGCTATAAATATTTTTGTATATACAGGTCTTCCTCCCATTTCCATGATCTCTTTGGGTCATATCCACATTTGAGCAGTTGTTTTAGGAAAAAAAGATCTAAAATGAACAGATAGCAATAATAACAACAACATTTTTATAGTGTCTCCTGTTTGCCAAGTTCTTTATGATTATTATTTCATTTGGAACTTATAACAACTCTGGGAGATAGGTGCTATTATTATTATTATCCTCCTTTTATAGATAAAGAAACCAAGGCAAGTTAAGTGACTTGCCCAGGGTCACAAAGTTTGTAAGTGTCTGAGGTTGGATTTGAACTTAGAGCTTCCTGATTCCAGTCCCAGAGTTCTATCCATTGTACCACCTTGTTTCCCCTAAATGACTTAATAATAACTGGCATTAATATAATCCTTCAAAGTTTACAAAGGACCTGATATATGTCATCTCATTTGATCCTCACAACAACCATGTGAGGTAAGTGCTCTCATTATCTTCTTTTTTTAAATTTTTTTTCATTGTCTTCTTGCAATAGAAGAGGAAATTGAGGATAAGAAAGGTTAAGTGACTTTCCTGGGGTCATACATCTAAGAAAGGAGCTGAGACAGTACTCGAAAGCAGATCTTGCTGACTCTGAATGTACCACTTTACCCACTGTACTCCTTAACTTTTGACTGCAGTTCTTTTCTCAAGTCTTGTTGTTGTTGTTTTTGTCCTTCGTTTTTGAAGAGGACCATGGCATCAGGGAAATGATGACATGATTTATAGCTGACTTTTATATTGTAGAGGAGGTCCTGGTCCATGAAGAGGCTGCTACGGGAGCATAAACTCTGGCGGATCTTACCAAGCTAAAAAGGCTTTGGACTTCTGTTTAAGGGCCTTCCTGGCTGGTTGAGGAAGGCCCTTCACCACGTGGCTGGCCATCAGGGAAGGGTTTTTTTTAATTATCCAAGGCATTTTGATCATCATCTTTATTATCTTCATCTGCCTCATTGACTTTATCAATAATATTAATCAATCAGTCCATCCACAAACATTAATTAAGGTAGCTAGGTGTCTAAATAAATAATAAATGCATAATATGGTCTACTTACTAAAATCATGTGTCTTACAATATACACATAATAATAGAAAATGGTATACATTTGTTTAGTAAATAATTCCTATCATAAAATAACTAAATTAATGAAAGTAAAGCATCAATTGAAAAGAAAAGTTAGTTTATTACTTTTGGTAATTATCAAGATGATAGTAAATAGAACAGAAGAACTGAAGTCAGGAAGAGCTAACTTCAAAGTCTATCTGGTTATATGACCCAAGGAAAGTCACTTAATCATCTAAATTTCAGTTTTATCTGAAAAAATAAGGAAAATAACAGCATTTCCCTTGTACAGTTGTCATGAAGATCAAATGAGATACTGTGTAAAGTGCTTTACAGACCTTAAAGCACCATATAAATAATGCTAATACCGCTATTAATAACCATCATCATCTTTATTACCTACTACCCAGGCGATACAAAAGTAAAAAAATGAATATACTCAAGGAGCTTCCAATAATAGCTGACTTTTTATAGTAACGTGGAGTTGGTTAAACTACATTATCTCACTTGAGTCCCAAAACAATCCCTTAAGGTGTATAGTATAGGTATTATTATCACCCTTTTATAGATGAGAACACTGAGGTTCAGTGGGATGATGTGACTTGCCTACATTTAGTACTTTTCAGCCACTGGATGGGAATCTGGTTTTCTTGATGCTTAGTCCAGCATCCATCTACTGCACCATAATGGCTGATGGAAACTGTGACTTAACATCTACGGCTGCATGTTCTGAAGACATCTTGAATCAAACGTGACCCAAACTGAGTTCATCATCTTTCTCCTAAAACCCTTCCCTCTTTCAAACTCCTCTGTTGCCACTGGGGCATCTCCATGACCCTAGTCACTCAGGCTTGCAACCTACCTGTCATTCTCAATCCCTCATTCTCCCCTACCTATCAAATCTGTCCCCAAATTCTGTTGTTTCTACCATCACAACATCTCTCATATACTCCCCATTCTCTCCTCTGAAACTGGTACCTCTGGTACAGGCCCTCATCACCTCACAACTGGACTAAATGCCTTCTGCTTGACCTCCCTCTTTCATGTCTTTCCCTACTCCAGGCCACCCTCCACTCAGCTATCAGAGTGGTTACCCTAGTGGTAGGATGACCATATCATCTTCCTGTTCTATAAATTTCCGTGGATCACAGTTACTCCCAGGATGGATCAAATATAAAATCTTTTGTCTGGCTTTTAAAGTCCCTTGGAACCTGGCCCATTCCTATGTTTCCAGTCTTCTTACATCATACTCCCCTCCATAGTCTCTACAGTTTAGCACAGATTGGCCTCTTTGTTGTTCCTCATAAAAGATACTCCATCTCCTGATGCCATGCATTTTCACTGGCCATTCCCCAATACCTGGAATGTTCTCCTTCCTTATCTCTGCTTTCTGGCTTCTTAAACTTTCTGCAAGTCTCAGCAAAATCTCATCTTCTTTAAGAAGCTTTCCCCTCCCCCGTTAATGCTAGAGTCTCCTCTCTGAGATATCTCCAATTTTTCCTATGTACATCTTGTCTATAGATAGTTGTTGACATGTTGTCTTCCCCTTCAAAGTGTCGGCTCCTTGAAGGCAGAGACTGGTTCTGCCTTTCTCTGTACTTGACAATGATTAGCCCAGTGCCTGACAAGCAATAGGCACTTTGTAAATGGTTGTTGATTTAGTTTAACATATGGACAAGTTGGGGGCAGCTTGGTTGTGCAGTGGGTAGAGTGCTGGGCTTGGAATCAAGAAGACTCCTCTTCATGACTTCCAATCTGGCCTCAGACTCTTACTAGATGTGTTACCCTGACCAAGTCACTTTATTCTGTTTGCTTCAGTTCCTTATCTGTAAAATGAGCTGGAGAAGGAAGTGGCAAAATATTCCAGTATCTCTGCCAAGAAAACTGCAAATGGGGTCACCAATAGTTAGGACTGAAATGACTCAACAACAATATGAACAAAATGGACAAGAGTTACCACACCTATTAAATCATGAGTAGGATAAAAGGTAGGGCAATGGTAGATCATATGGGATATATGTGTATATACATATGCATATGTAGATATGGGTCAATTGGTTTTGTCTGAGAGTGATTCAGGGATCTTGAGATCCTGATGAGTCTGGCATTCTTACCATGGACCTCATTACTGCCTGTATTTTTCTGGCTCCCATCTCACTTTGTTTGAAGTCTCCTACTTCTGGTTATGATCTGAACAACTAACATTCCAGTTAAACCAGAAAGCAGTAGGGGCAGGGAATTCTACTTAATCAGAATCACTGACTCTGAGATAATTAGAACGGTATATAATGAAAACAGTAGCTCACATTTATATGTTGTTTCTGTTCAGTTGTTTCAGTCATATCTGACTCTTTGTGACCCTATTTGGGGTTTTCTTGGTGACAGTATTGGAGTGGCTTGCCATTTCTTTCTCCAGCTCATTTTATGGATGAGAAACTGAGGCAAGCTGGGTTAAGTGACTTGTCTAGGGTCACACAACTAGTAAATGTCTGAAGCCAGATTTGAACTCAGGAAAATGAGTCGTCCTGATTTCAGACCCGGAGCTCTATCCACTATACAGCAGAGTTGCCATTCACATTTGTATAGCCCTTTACAAAGAATTTTACCTACATTAATTTATCCAGTTCTCACAGCAGCCTGGTGAGATAAAGGCTATAAGTAGTTTCATTCCCATCTTACAGATGAGCAAGCAGAGGTTCAGAAAAGTTGAATGACTTGTAAATGGGGGCTCTAAGTCTTAAATGCCGGTATCACAGAATCACAGAACTTTAGAACTAGAAGGTTGCCCGATGGCCATTTAGTCCAATCCCTAAGAGGAAAAAATATCTTTACTTCTGTTTACCTATTGGTTTACCAGCCTCTTTCTCAAGTGTCTCAGAGAAAGGAATGTATTGCTTCCTGAGGTAGCCCATTCCACTTACAGGCAGGTCTAATGGTTAGAGAGAATTTTTCCTCATATCAGGACATTTGTTTTTGTTTGGTCATTTTCAGTCATATCCTAGTCTTTATCACTCCTTTTGGGATTTTCTTGGCTAAAATACTGAAGTGGTTGCCCATTTCCTTCTCTAGCTCATTTTACAGATGAGGAAACTGAAGCAAAGAGGGTTAAGTGACTTGCCCAGGGTCACACAGCTAATAAGTGTTTAAAGCCACATTTGAACTCAGGTATTCCTTACTCCAGGCCTGGTCCTCTATCCACTGTGCCACCTACCTGTCCCAGGTCAAGACTAAACTGACCTCTTTGCCATTTTCACCCATTGTTTTAAAATATGTCGTTGGGGATCAAACGCAATAAGTATAATCATTCTATAGCAATGTTTCGTATACTTGGAAACAGCTATCAACAATTCTGTGCCCTGGCAGAGTCAAGATGGCAGCATAGAAACACTAGAACTCCGTGAGCTCCTTCCAATACCACCTTGAATACCTATAAAATATGACTCTAAATAAATTTTAGAGCTCCAGACTAGACAAAAATGACAGAGTAACAGAGCTCCCACTGAAAGCAGCCCAGCAGATGGTCATTGCAGCATGCTGGAAGCAGAGCCCAGCTCCATGAGGTTTCAGCCCCAGGGCATCCAGGAGAAGCTGTGGCTGTAGCGTTCAGGAGAGCAGATCATCAGTAGTTGTGGAGATTTCCAGAATCACCAACCTAAGGGCCAAGGACAAAGGGAAAAGGTCAGTGGAACTCGGCTAAATTTGGGGAAGAGGGTCCAGCCAAACTGCCTCCAGTGTTGGCAGCAGTCTGAAGCAGCGGCCCTGCTGCTACCTCCATGTGGCTACTTCAGAAGCTCCCAGCCTGCAGATTGAAGGGGGGGCCAAGCTATCATTCAGAGTCAAGTACTCTTGCTTAGAGCTGCCTGGATTGGATTGCAGTCTTGGGTGGTGGTCCTAAGGTGCGTTTTCAGTGAGCCTAAGCTGGTGGGGGCTGCAAAAAAAATGGCGCCCTCCTAATAGCTCCTGCAGCTGCGAAAACCCCAATGATTTGGGACAGAGCTCTCCCCTCTGAAAGCAGAGTTTCACAACTGAGCCCAAAAGCCAAGTAACTGACTGGCAACATGAGCAGACAAAGGAAACAAAGCAAGCCCAGCAAACCAACTTTAGATTCCTTTTTTGGGGACAGAAAGAACCAAAGCATGGACTGGGAGGAAGACAACACAGTCAGAACTCTCACACCAAAAGCTTC
>CM053582.1:147631440-147674787 GCA_028627135.1 Pseudochirops cupreus
AAGATACTATTAAACAGATCCAAACAAATGAAAAAAATAGAAGACAATGTGAAATATCTCATTGAGAAAACCACTGACCTGGAAAATAGATCCAGGAGAGATAATTTAAAAATTATTGGACTACCTGAAAGCCATGATCAAAAAAAAGAACCTAGAAATCATCCTTCAAGCAATTGTCAAGGAAAATTGCCCAGATGTTTTAGAACCAGAGGACAAAATAGAACTTGAAAGAATTCACTGATCACCTCTTGAAAAAGTTCCCAAAAACAAAATTCCTAGGAATGTCATTGCCAGGTTTTGGAGTTACCAGATCAAGGAGCAAATATTACAAGCTGCCAAGAAGAAACAATTTGAATACTGTGGAAACACAATCAGGATTACACAGGGCCTAGCATTTTCTACATTAAGGGATCAAAGGGCCTGGAATGTGATATTCTGGAGATCAAGGAAGCTAGGATTAAAACCAAGGATCACCTACTGAGCAAAACTGAGTGTAATGTTTCAGGGGAAAATATGGTCATTCAATGAGGTGGAGGACTTTCAAGCACTCTTGAGGAAAAAACCAGAACTGAACAGAAAATTTGACGTTCAAACACAAGAAGCATGAGAAGGTAAACATAGAAAAGAAATCATAAGGAACTTATCAAAGTTGTACTATTTACATGCCAACATGGAAAAATGATCATTGTAACTTGTGAAACTTTTCTCAGTATAACGATTGGTGAAGGGAATATAAATGTGTATCTATGTATACTTACACATATGTCTATATAGGAGGGTATACATGCATATGAATATATATGTGAGTGTGGGTATTTATGTGTATGTAGACAGAGGGCACAAGATCAATTGATTTTGAAGGGATGATATTTTAAAAGGTGTAATTAAGAGGTGGGAGAGGAATAGAATGAGAGGAGACACAGAGAGGCAGAATGGGGTTAATCATCTCATATAGAAGAGGAAAGGCATAACTTAGAATGGAGGGGAAGAAGAGGAAGGCAAAAAGGGAATGGGTCAACCTTACTTTCACTGAATTTGGCTTAGGGAGGGAATGACATACACTCTAAATTGGGTATCATGGCCTATAGTAGAGTAGGGGGAAAGGGGATGAGAAGGGGGATGATGGAGGAGAGGGTAGGTTGGGGGGAAGGGTTGTTAGAAGCACACACTTCTGTAAAGGGACAGGGACAAAGTAGAGAATAGAACAAGTGGAGGGAGGGATAGAAAGAAAGGAAATATAGTCAGTATTATACAATATGTTCATTGTGGAGATGTGCTGTATAACTACACATGTATGGCCTGTATTGAATTACCTGTCTTTGCAGTGGCTGTGGGTGACAAAGGAGGAATGGAATGAATTTAGAATTTAAAGTTCTAAAATCAGATGATAAAAATATTATATTATTTTTACTATTATTTACATGCAACTGGGAAATAAGATATACAGGCACTGGGATAGGGAGACCCATCTTACCCTACCAGAAAGTCAAAAGGGTGATGGGGGAGGATATAGGAGAGAGCAGATTGGGGGAGGGGGTGTACAGTGGGATTGCTATTTTGGGGGGGGTGGGTAGAGGAAAGATGGGGAGAAAATTTGTAACTCAAAATATTGTGGAAATCAATGATGTAAACCAAAAAATAAATAAAATTTAGTTAAAAAGTAAAAAAAAATCTATTAAAAAAGAAGGATAAATAACAACCCTTCCTTAAAAAAACAAACAAACAAACAAAAAACAACTCTATGCCCACACCAAGTCTTCTCTAGGCTAATCGTTGACAGATCTTTGAGCCCATCTCCACATTGGGTGGAGTCAGGGCCATTAGCCAGATTGGTATTTTTGCTTCAGGGCATTTTCATATACTTTCTTGTAGCCTCTACATAATAGAACTCTACAAATCCAATTGATTAAGCACATTTATTAGTAGCATCATTTTGGGCAAAAAGTTTTGTATATAAGTAGAAATTTAGGATGAAGCAAAAAAAATCTATTAAATTTGTGCTTACAAATCAAATTATTGTAGTGCTCTTCTGCACATGCCTATATTTTAAGGTATCTAGCCTTCACTCACTGGTTACTATAAAGAGCATCAGCACAGATGTACAAGCAGATTAATCAATCTTACTTTGACATCCTGCCCAGTTTCTCTTCTCCAAAATATAGACTTCATGAAGCTACCTATATTCATTAGGGATAAGACCAATGTTAATGATATCTACACTGGTCTTGTCCAGGGGTGGGGAACCTGTGGCCTTGAAGCCACATGTGTCCTTCCAGGTCTTCAAGTACAGCCCTTTCAACTAAAGGGCCACATTTGGCCTTGAGGCCACAGGCTCCGCACCCCTGGTCTAGTCTATATCATATCTTCTATTCAGTGGCCTCCAAAGTGAAGCTTGTATACTCCTAAAGGCTGATGACCTGACCACGATGATTAATTGGAAGGTGGAAAGATAGGTTACATCCTATCCTCCCCGTGATAGCCAATTTTGGGTTTATTTCCAGTATAATTACACTACTCCCATGAATCATTACTACCAAATATATTCTGTCATTCTATTCTTCTCTCACAATTGAAGGTGTATGATCTGAGAAAGTTTAGCAACCACTGTTCTAGTGTTTTGCAAGCTCTAAATGAGGCATCAATGTTATATGACAGCCAAAAGATGCAATGAAGTCATAGGTTCCGTGAAGAGAAGTATTTTATTGAACACTAGTCCCAATGTACTTTGCCCTGGTCTGATCCCATATGCAATATCGCATTGCATTTTGGGCATCCCATTTTAGAAACTGCACTTTGGGGAAAGGTTGTTAGTATGGTGATTGGACTTGAAACCATGCATTTTAGGGATCTGATGAGGAAAATGAGACTTGTTCATTTTATAGAAGGGAAGGTGAGGGAACATTAAAGAAGTCTTGAAATATTTGAAGGAAGGGATATAAATTAGAGGACAAGAAGTCTGATTTATTTTGCTTGTTCTGAGTGATAGAACCATGACGAATAAGTAAAAATTATAGGAGGATAGATTTCTGCACGTTGTAAGGGAGCACATGCTATCAATTAGAGAAGCTTCAATATGGACTGGCCTGTCCTAGGGGGAAGTGGGTCCCATATGATTACAGGTGTTTGGTTGGTCACACATCAAACATAGCATTCAAGTTTCCTACTCAGGTCTATCTCTGAGGTTCCTTACAACTCTGAACTTTTATTCATTTGTGCTTCAGTGACCGTAGTGAAATGAGTGTCTGTTGGACAGATGACTCTTAACTGGGTTCTAGGAGGCCTGGATTCTAGTTTTGATGCCAATCTTGGTTCCTCCTTCAATAGCTGACAATTTTTTTTCCCCTCTTTGGTCTTCTATACCGCCTCTTATAGGGTCAGTGATCTACAAGTTCCTCCTAGCCTGACATGAAGGTTTTCAGGCTTCATTTGCAAATATCTGAAGGGTGCTACATAAACCTGGGTATTGTTATTCTCTCCCTGTTATACTTAGTCACATCCTAATTGAGAGAAATGATGGGCATGATGAATGACAGCAGGAGGGAAACATTTTTCATAACCTGTCAGTTTATTTTCCCCAAATCATCATGTTGAAAAAATGGTATACCATCTTAGGTAATATAATTTTTTTTGCTCTTGGGTCTATCCATCATCTCTTTCTCTGACCTCTTTGTACCAAAGTCATGTAGAACTGTAGAAAAAAAAAGAATGCTGAACTTCTAGGGCAGAAGAATTAAATTCTCATTTTGTTTCTACCACTGAATACTTGTAGGACCTTGGAAAAGTCATTCTCCTTCTCTATGACTCTGCTTCACCATCTATAAAATGGAAAGCATATTACCTACTCCACCTATCTTAAAAGGCTATAGAAAGAATAAGATGAGGACATTTACAAGAATACTCTATATGTTACAGTCACCTCTTCATTACTTGTGTGTGGAATATCTGGAGAAATGGTCTAATGCCAGATACATTGTCTGTTCCCTCTCTGTCACCAAGAGCTTCCCTGCTGCCCCCAGCTGCTGTCACTAAGCCTGTGCTCAGGAGGTGCAGACTCATTTTAATATTAGTCTGAGCAAAACAGAATTGTGGAAATAAATCTGTTGGAGGAAAAAGAAAGGAAATTGAGCTGTATTCCAAAAACAAATACTTTAAAGTGCTATTTGAATTTTTGACTCTGAGATAATCTAGACCAATATATTAGCATGAATAATTGATGGAAAATTACTGGCCTATCATAGGTTTTTTGTTTTTTTACTCTAGACTAGATTTGAAATGATTCGCTATGCCAAAAAAGGAATATATATATTCTCATCTTACCATTTTTCATATTGTCCCTCATATCTAAAAGAACTTTTCAGAATTAACATGCTTCAGCATTTACTTTTGGCTACATTCTTGATTTCTGAATTAACATACTTTGGTGTTTACTTTTGGCTAAGTTCTTGTTTTCTGGTAACCTTGTTCCCAGATGTGTTTTACTCTTTTCCAAGGTGTTCTCTTCCCTGACCTTGTCTTGCTCTACACATTAATGCAGTGATGAGCTCCAAATAATTCCAGGATATACTGGTGGTAATTAAGATTTGTCTTCATGGGGGTGGCTAGGTGGCACTGTGAATAGAGCACGGACCCTCAAATCAGGAGGACCTGAGTTCAAATGTGACCTCAGACACTTACCACTTACTAGCCGTGTGACTTTGGGCAAGTCTCTTAAACCCAATTGCCCTCCCTTCCCCCTCCAAAAAGCAAAAAACAAACAAAAAAGACTTGTCTTCGCACCCCCTGAGTGGTGGAGTATGACAAAAGATAAGAGAAAGAGAGCAAGGGTGCCTCATAATTCTACTCTTTTCCTCCAGACCCTAATTATTACCTTAGAGCAGACAAAGTAATCAATGGGTGGAAGTTAGAAGGTCATTAATTAAATGCTCTATAGCTGTCCATACATCCATCTGTCCATTTATTTATCTGTCTACCCATCCATCTATTCACTCATTCATTCAACAATGCTGTGGTCCAATTAAGAAATAAACTTTTGTTAAGTACCTTCTATGCACCACATACTGTGCTAAGTGCTGGAGATAAAAAAAAAAAGGCAAAAGACAGTCCTTGCCCTCAAGGAGTTTACAGTCTTATAGGGAAAACAACATACAGACAAATACATACCAAAAAAGCTATGTACGGGATAAGTAGGAAATAGTTAGCAGAGACAAGAGACAAAAACTACATGGAATGAGGGAAGGCTTCCTATAGAGGGTGTGATTATAGTTGAGAATTAAAGAAGGGAGCGAGGTAAGTAAATGGAATGGAGGATGGAGAACATTCCAGGCATGGGGAACTGCTGGAGAGAGTGCCCAGAGCCAAGAAACAGAGTGTCCTATTCATGAAATAGCCAGAAGGCAATGTCACTGCTTCAAAGGGTACGTGATGGGAAGTAAGGTATAAGAAGACTGGAAAGGTAAGGTAGGATATGAAGGGCTTTGAAAGTCAAACAGAGCATTTTGAATTTGCTCCTGGAAACATTAGGAAACCATAGGAGGTTACTGAGTGGAGTGTGTGTGTCACATGATCAGATCTGTGTGTTAGGAAAATCATTTTGCTGCCTGAATGGGGAATGGATTGGAGTGAGGAAAGACTTAAGGCAGGCAGATCCACCAACAGGCTATTGTAGTAATCAAGGCATGATGTGATGAAGGCCTGCACTAGAGTACTGGCAGTGCTAGAGACAATAGGGGGCAGATTTGAGGGATATTGTAAAGGTGAAATCCATAGGCCTTGACAAAAACTTGGATGTGGGGAGTAAGAAATAGTGAGGAATCCCAAATAACTTGTAGGTTGCAAGCCTAAGAATGGTGTTGCCCTCTACAGTAATAGTGAAGGTAGGAGTGAGTGTTTAACAGGAAAGATAATGAATTCTGTTTTGGAAATACTGAGTGTGAGATGCCTACTGGACACCCAGTTTGAGGTGTGGGAGATTGGAGGTCAGCAGATTGGGGTACGAAAGGTCTCATTCTTATTGCTGGAGATACAAAGAAACAATGGTCAGAAAAACATGCACAGAAATCACTGATCATAGGGAGAGTAAGATAAGTGCAAACATAGGTGTAGATAATTTCTGTGAGAAATTTGAAAATATACTACTGGTAGCTATACCAGGGCAGAGTGGTGGTGCAATGGATAGAGTGCTGGACCTGGAGTCAGGACTCCTCTTCTTGAGTTCAAATCTGACCTCAGATACTTCCTAGTTGTGTGACTCTGAGCAAATCACTTAACGCTGTTTGCCTCAGTTTCCTCATCTGTAAAAATGAGCTGGAGAAGGAAATGGCAAATCACTCCAGTATCTTTGCCAAGAAAACCTGAAATGGAGTCATGAAGAATTGGACATAACTGAAATGTCTGAACAGCAACAATAAAGGCGATGCCAAGCATTTACTTTGGGGGTGTGATGGTGAGAAGAGTTGACCAGTGATTTCCTCAGAGTGGGGAAAATCTCACTGTCAAAACTGCCCCTACCAATTTCCATCAGCAACTTGTCCAAACAAAGTAAGCACTTAATAAATGCTTGTGGACTGGACTTGTTGACCTGAGATTTATCATCTTACATAATTGCCTTAGGTAGAGGCACTATGTGACTTCTAAATTGTGACACAGCTTATGTGTGTCAGAGGTAGGCCATGAGCCAGGGTCTTCCTCATTCGAAAGCCAGCCCAGTATACGGTATGCAGTGACACATCTCCTACACCAGGCATTAGGGCAGTGCTCACCTCACAGAGGTTTATTTTAGGAAAATTCCTTTAGCCTCTGATTAAAGAAGGCTTTGTTAAGCCTAGACAGGAGCAAGGGTTTCAAGTTCTCTTAGGCTAACTGTAGTACTAGAATTACCATCTGGGAGCCTGTACTTACTGTAAGCAAGTGTGTTACAGCTTAGTCATCTCCCATTAAGTGTCTAAGTAACAGGGCCCAAGTCCAGATTTCCATTCAAGAATTTTACAAAATTGCCTTCTAAGAAAACATTGGATGTTTTCACAAACAAGATTGATTCTAAATGATTTCGTTTCAAGTCACAGTATTGATTACATGGTTACTCAAGCCACAGGAAGTTGATCATCACTGATAGTTCTATTTTCATCCCTGTATGCTCTTTAACATTGCTTATGTCATTTTTTTTACAAGGTTTGCTCACCCAAGAAAAGCAGTGTGTTATATATGTACCTTAAAGACAGGGAGACCCGAGATCAAGTTCTGCTTTAGATATATATGCTGGCTATGTGATGCTGGACGAGTCCCTTGACTTCTCATTGATTACTCTGGACTAGTGGTATAAAACTGAAATAGAAACAGATCCCTGCAGACTACATATTGACTTAGAAAACCACAAATTAACATTATCTGTGTTGGATTACAGACAACTAGGTGACACAGTAGATAGAGCACCAGACCTTTAGTCAGGAAGATCTGAGTTCAAATCCAGATTCAGACCCCTGTTAGCTGTGTGGTCTTAGGCTTATTGCTTAACTCTCTTTACCTCAGTTTCCTCTTCTATAAAATGAGATGGAGAAGAAAATGGAAAATCGTTCTAGTATCTCTGCCAAGAGAACCCCAAATGGAGTAAGGAAGAGGAGGGCATGACTGAATGAGAACAACATGTTCCACATGCTGGATTATAGTTTCATTTATTTTATTAAACATTTCTAAATTATATTTTAATCTGGTTCTGACCACACTTGGTAATTTTGTGGACTGGGCAGTCACTTTGACGCCTTTGCTTTAGGAAATTCTCTAAAGCTATAAGTTGCAAAAAGTTGCTAGCCTGCACTAGCATACTTTCTTCAACTAAGTTAAATTACACGTCCATTTCCTCACCCTATCCCCCTGTTCACCAAAATCTTTTCTATTTCTGCTAATACGAAAATGGAAACATAATAGTATAATAAAGTGAAATTAAGCAGTGAATATTTATTAAGCTCCTATTATTTGCAAGGTGCTAGGGAGGAAAATATAACAAATGAAACCGTGACTACTCCCATATTCTAGAGGGAGAGACAAGAAGTACATATATATATATATATATATATATATATATATATATATATATATATATGTGAGAATAAGTACAAAATAGCTAACTACAGGGCAATTAAGAAGAAAGGACGTTGGCAATTGAAGAGATGAGGAAAGAATTAATGTAAAAGATGGAGGTAGATATGCATTTCAAA
The DNA here is from genome assembly GCA_028627135.1 of Pseudochirops cupreus. Taxonomy (NCBI): domain Eukaryota; kingdom Metazoa; phylum Chordata; class Mammalia; order Diprotodontia; family Pseudocheiridae; genus Pseudochirops; species Pseudochirops cupreus. The sequence continues at coordinate 147,639,651 of CM053582.1, forward strand.
GGAAAAGAGAAATTTGGTGAGTCAGGGGTAAAGAGAGAGTACATTCTAAGAGTGGGAGATGACCAATGCAAAAGGACAGAAAGGAGAAATGGGGGATCGAGTGTGAGGAACAGAGAGGGTAGCTGTCTGGATCTCACAACATGGGAGGGATGTAATGAACAATGATACAGTTGGTGGTGCATGATTGATATTCAGGGAAAAGATTGGCTGGATAGATAATGTCTAGGAGTTATCTGCGTAAAGATGATAGTTAAACTCATGGGAGGTAATGAGTTTACCATGAGAGTGAATGTAGAAAGAGAGGAATAAGGTACCTAGAACAGAGCCTTTGGGGGAACACTCTTATTTATGGATTATGATCTGGAGGAGTAGAGAATGAACCAGAAAAAGACTATGAATAAAGTAATATGGTGGTAACCCAGAGAAGAGGGCATACCCAAGAGGGAACAGTGGTCTACAATTTCAAATAGAGTAGATACCTAAGGAAGATTTAGGATTGAACCATCAGATATGGTCATCAGGCAACTTCAGAGAGAGCAGTTTGAGTTGGTTGAAAGCCAGATTGCAAAAGGTTGATAGATGAGTGAGAGAAGAACAAGTAGAGATAGGAGATGGAGCAAGCTTTTTTCCAGGACTTTGTTTAAGGAAAGGAGAAATAATATAGGATGACACTTGATAAGAATGGTGGGACTGTGAAGTTTTTGTTAGGATATGGGATGATGGGTAATGTTTTTGAGGGTGGTAGGGAATAAAACAGTACATGGGGGGAAGTTGAAGATTATAGATGGGGGTGATTGAGGTTGCCATATTCTGAACAGGTAAACATGTAGAGGTGTTAACCTTGGAAAGTAGTAGGACTAGCTCATTCTTAGAAAATAAAGGGAAAGAAGGAGAGAATAAAAAGGACTTTGAGATGGAGAGAAGGGCTAAAAAAAAATCAATGAAGTAGAAAGAGAGAGTCTCAACTTTGAGGAAGGAGATGGTAGTCCAGCAAGTTTGAGGAGAGAATAAAAGGTGTAGAAAAGCTTTTTGGAGTAGTGAAATAGAGAATGAATAAGTGAAGAATAAAACAATTCTTGCAATGAAGGCTCTGATGAAACTGGATAGCATGAATTTATAATGTACTCAGCTTAGTTGTGAGATGTTTATAATATGTTTTGTAAATCTTAAAAAACTTTAGAACTGTCAATTATTATCATCATCAATGTCAACATCATTAATAAACATTTTGCTTTCTAACATGATCATGCCATGTAATAACTGGTTCTAGATAAGAAGAGATTATATTTAATAGAGATTTGACACTTAGACCATACCCAGGTGACCATGTTTGATTTCCAAGTAATTAGAAAGAATAAAAACAACGTAAAAATGATACAAGATGGAGTGCTGGACTTGGAGTCAGGAAGATCTGAATTAAAATGCTTCCTTAGACACTAGCTGTGTGACTCCCTAAGCAAGTCATGGACCTCCCTGTGCCTCAGTTTCCTCATCTGTAAAATGAATCATAATGGTACCTACCTCATAGGGTTTTCATGATGTTCAAAGGAGAGAATGTATGTAAAGTACTTTATAAACCTTAAAGTATATATAAATGCTAATAAACTTGCTACTACTCTTACCACCACCACCACTACTACTACTACTACTACTACTACTACTACTACTACTACTACTACTACTACTACCGCTACTGCTACTACTACTACTACTATACATGTTGTAACTTCCCTCAATAGAACATGAGGTCCTTGAGGGCAGGCATGGGGTATATTTTTGTCTTTAAATATCTAGCACTTACTAGAGTAATTGACATGTATTAGGTAATGATGATGATGATGATGATAGTTTAAGTATATAGTACTTACTACACACTAGGCAATGTACTCAGTACTTTACAATTATTAGTTTATTTGAATATTATAATAACCCTGGGAGGAAGGGCTATTATTATCCCCATTTTACAAATGAGGAAACAGATTTAGAAGTTCAATGATTTGCCCAAGGTCACATAGCTAGGAAGTGTCCAAGGCCAAATTTCAACTCAGATCTTCCTGATGTTAGGGCTCTATTCAACTGCACCATCTGACTGCCATGCTCAGTGCTTGTTACATTGAAATATCGACAACTACCAAGCTAAGGTTTAAAATCTGAGTTATCCTTAAGGGATCAGAATAGATTCTTTGTCTTTATAGAGTATGAAACATCACAGGTATATTCCTGACTTTATAGAATGCAAGATGTCATAATTATATGGCATAGCAGAAAGAGCATTGGACAGAAAATAAGATCAGGTCATTATCATGATGTTGGAAATCTTTGGATGTGAAAGGAGACCTGCTTTATTCTCCTAATAATTATACTAGACTCACTGAATCACAGAGAAATTGTGGAATATTGGGGCTAGAGAGCACCTTGAATGTTATTTGACTCAAAGTTATATAGCCTTGTTTTTCAAATGCTACTGATGTCCATGGTTTTTGACAAACAGTGCATATAATGCAAGACTTGGTGGCAATGGTGGTGAAGGTGATTTGAGAGAGGAGAACATTGGCCTTGGCATCAGAAGACCTGAGTTTGAGTCCCATCCTTGCTATTCACTAGCCTTGTAATCCTGGACAAACCATCACTCATCTCAGTTTCCTCATATAGTTTTAGTAGCCTGAGTCCCATTATGTATCTAGGTTGGGGTGTGTGTGTGTGTGTGTGTGTGTGTGTGTGTGTGTGTGTGTGTAGTTTTGGGGGAGATGTAATTGGTATTCTCTTGTAATCTAGAACATAACACAGAGTAGGGGCTTAATAATGTTTCTTGGGTGAAGGAATGGATGAATGAATATAAAGACATCTTGAAGTTATCTTTTTTTTCTCTCAAGGAATTCAAAATAGAGTATGCAGAAGACCTCAAATAACCTCCACAGTTTATAAGCTGTAGAAGTCATAGAAGAAATAAAAAAGGCTAAAGAAATAGATTTTCATTTCAAATTTCACAGGATTATTTTAAAATGTATGAAGAGTAGATTTAAATAATTGCATTCATATAATATTATACATAATTAACCTGATTATTCAGGGTGGAGGTTTGAATTTTTTTTCCTTTTTATTATATGAAAATAGCCTTCCAGTTTAATTATATGAAAATTCTCTATTAAATATGTAATTGGTGTTTTAGGTTTCAGTCACTGGATTTTATTATATCAATAAAAATACTTACAATGGAGATTTTCAAGTACTTAACATTTACAAAGGCATATATAATATATCTGTACATTTATTTGCTGAAGATGAGAATTCCAGAATAGGTATAGATGTTTAAACCTGATTTTATATCCAAATCATTTATAACCCTGCATCTTGAATACCAAAGCAATCAGATGAGGAGGGGTGTGGGAAAGGGGAGAGAGAGAGAGAGAGAGAGAGAGAGAGAGAGAGAGAGAGAGAGAGAGAGAGAGAAAGAGTGAGAGAGAGAGAGAGAAAGAAAAAGAGAGACAGAGAGAGAGAGAGAGAAAGAGTGAGAGAGAGAGAGAAAGAAAAAGAGAGACAGAGAGAGAGAGAGAGAAAGAGTGAGAGAGAGAGAGAAAGAAAAAGAGAGACAGAGAGAGAGAGAGAAAGAGAGAGAGAGAGAGAGAGAGTCTTGCTTTTGAAATATGTTCAGTGCATACCAGAGCTGAATAAATTTTGAAAGACTAGAGCCCCAACTTTGATAAGATACTGAAATCTTTATCTGAATATTATTTCTGTAGAAAATTCAATTACAAAATCTGCCATCACTAACAAAAGCAAAAATTGGGGGATTGGATGAAATTTTCTTAAAGTCTATAAAAGCAAAGTCAGATTTCCTCAGCCTGAATGTAAAGGCTTCCTGGCAGCTGCATTAACTGTTTTTCACTACTAGGCTGCCATTTGGTATGTACAGTGAAAGAAGGATTTATAAAATGGTACTGGAGTGGCAGAAAATAGCTAATGTTGCTTCCAGCAGTAGAGTCATCTGAAGTGCTTTTAGCATTAGGAAAAATCTGTACTATTGTCTCCCTGTCCAAGGTTAAATGTAGATGAGGACAGTTTGGGCTGAGTTTTACCTTGTTTTCCATACAGTCCATGACCTGTACATAAAAATCCCCAAATGATAGCAAGACATTTTTTGTGTCGCAAAATCAAAAGGACATTATAACTTTAAATTTTTCCAGTCTCCCTTTTTTCTCACCCAAGTCTATAGAGAAATATCCCTGTGGTTAAGAGACCCTTTCCCATCAACTTCTACAAGGAACAATGCATTCTCTAATTTAGTGATAGAGATGAAGTTGACCCTGTGATTTCCCTGATGAAGGAAATTTCTGGAGGAGGAAGTCCATCCTATCAGTACAGTCAAGTACCTTTTCTGGAAGTTATAGTCTTACAGAGTTTCCTAGAGTACTGAGAGGTATTTGTTCAGGGCACACAAATAATGTGGGTAATAAGCACGACTTAGCTCTGGTGACTTGGAGATTAGCTCTTTCTCTCTCTCTCTCTCTCTCTCTCTCTCTCTCTCTCTCTCTCTCTCTCTCTCTCTCCCTCTCCCTCTCTCTCTCTCTCCATTACTCACTGACCTATGAAGCCTCTCATGCTGTAATTTAAGTGCTCTGTAATATAGAACTTTGTGGCCATTGTTGGATGGGGGAGTAGGGGTGGAGTAAGAGGGAGGTAAAGCACAAAAAGAACAAGTTTAAAAGTTAAATGCCACCTATCTTTGCATGTGGCCAGGGTAAAGCTTCTTCAGCTACAGTAATTGCTATACAGGCACAAGATAGCAGCTTTCTTAGTAGCTTATTGTTTTATTTAGTAGCTGTGGGCTAGCTAATAGGCAGCGTTGCTTTCAGCAATTATACCATTGACTCATGCTTCACATTAGCTCTCCAATTAGATTTTCTTCAGGTCACCCTATATCACTCCAAACTTTGCCTCTGTTTACCCTTTTTCAGAGCAATTGCAATAGCAATGAATCAGTGGGTGGGTAGAGGGAGATTGCATACGTAATGCTTTATGGTTTGCAAAGCCACTTTATAAATATCTCCATTGACCTTCACCACAATCATAGGAGGTGGAGTCTATTCTTATCTCGATTTAACAGATGAGGAAACTGAGGCAGACTGACTTGCCCTCAAACTGATAGGTTCCCCAGACAAAATTAGAACTCAGGTCTTCCAGACTTCATGTGTAGTGCAACGTAGCTCCCTGATAAGACCTTAGGGATGGCTGCATACTATACCAAGGGAATAACCCAGATTGTTACCCCGAGGAAGAATCTTCCCTCTGGGCAGACAATTGAGCCAGCATCCCATCCTTCTCTCTCCCCACACCCCACCCTTAATCAGTTCCCTGGGACAAAGCCCCATTCACACTTTCTCCCATCTCCCCACACACACTGTTATTTATGGCTTAGATCCATACTTTCTGTCATTTGGTTCTCATAACAACTCTGTGAAGTAAACGTTATTATTATTTCCACTTTGCAAAAAAAAGGAAGCTAAAATTTAAAGAGTAAGTGCTTTACTCATGGTTATGTAGCTTGTAAATGTCATGGTCAGTACCAGAGGTCACTTCATCAGACTTTTCATTATCCCATCCTGCTTCTGTGAGCAACTTAAAGAACAAAGGGCATGGACTCAGAATTGATCCTGGATAAAATTCTGCCTCTGGAAAATTCGGCCACATGGAAGCTTTTAGAGCCTCAGTTTCCCCAGCAAATACTTACTTCAATCCAGCAAGTGTTTATTAAGCACCTTCAATTGCTACTACTACAAAGGACCCATCATATTTTGAGAATAGGGTCTTCATAGGCCTGTTGTTTATTTCAATTTTTGTTCTCTAGAAACTATAGGACTTTCTCATATTTTTATCAGTGTATTCAGGTCTACTTAGTTCTATAATCTGCAGTTCTGAAGGGAAAAATAAAACTCTAGAGGAGTAACTAGTTACTCATGCTAGTAAGAAATCATATTCCAGTCTTACCTGGGTATTTTTTAAAAATCATACTCCTCTCTTTAAAACAAAGAAACAAATAAAGGCTAGGCCTATATAGTCTAAAACATCCAGAAGAAAAGTGAAAACTCAGTCCATGCCACAGGTGTAATGTCACTAAGTATCTGGGTATTTAGTCATGTCACACAAAGCAGTTGGATTTTGGAAGGCTGACTGACTGACTGAATGCTTCCCCTTTCCTCCAGAGAGCTGTTGTTGTGTCGACAGTTGCAGTCAACAGACGTGAGCCTAACTGATGATATATTAATCTGGGGAAAGGGGAGCTGCCGGAGGATGACAGACTAAAAATATTATTGTTCTTTAGTGGAGAAAGGCTCAGGCTGTGAGAAGAAATGAATCAAAGTTCATAAAATCTTGGAAGGACATGCAAAGGAGAACTGTGAACTCGTGTACCAATTCCTGGAATACTAAAAACACTTATTGTTACTTGTCATTATTGTTTTATAATAATAAATCTTACAGAGCTTTATACTTTATGATTTTTTCTTTGAAATACCTTGTGAGGTATTATTAGCTCCATTTTATAGTTGAGTAAAGTGTAAGTAAAGGCTAAACCCCCTGAGGACAAGGACTGCTTCATTTTTCTGTAGTGCCTACTACTGGATATTTTTTTCTTCAGAATTGTAGTAATTGGCACTTAGATGACCTGAGTATAATAATAGAAAAGTAGAAGAAAGCCCTACATTTTCTACAGATCAAAATTTTAAATGGACAACATGCATATGAAGACCTTCCTCTCAAAAAAATTGCAGTGTTACCAATTAACTCAAATTCAGCTCCACCCTAGAATCCTAGTCCAAAGAACTCTGCCTCTCTCTGAGCACCCCTGTTCTCTGAACTCTGTTAACATAGGTTCAACAAAGTCTTACTGAGCAAATACTATGTGACTCAAACTGTCCTGGGCACTGTGGGGGATATAAAGGAAATACCAGTCATAGTCTCTGTTCTCTGAATGCTTAGAGTTTAGCTATGGATGCCAAAAAAAAAACCATACATAAAAGAAAAACTGACTTTAAGCTACTCTGATACATTTCATTCAGAGGATCAAGAGCTCCCTCTCAGAGAAGGCTTCATGAAGAAGGCAATACTTGAGGTGGCCATTAAGGGTAAATAGGATTGAAGTGAGTAAAGAGAATGGAGGCTGTTCCATATGTCAACTTAGGTACAAGATAGGATTCTACAATAACATCAGTTTCCACTAGTTAGACGTTAAACAGGCTTTGAATATAGTCATGTCATGTAGCTAGTCTGCACTATATTATATATTATACACTTGTGATGGCCATGATGTGATCAGCAAAAGGATCCAGAGATGTAATGAGCTTACTGAGATACAACCCAATGGTGGATAGCAAAGAGAAGCCTATACAGTCAGACAATAGATATTTAATAAGTCCAGTTTTGTGTAACAAATCCTGAACGGAGATAGAGTATGTCACCCAGGAAGACTAGGAGTGGTCATTAGTGGAGGGCCAGACAAGCAGAAGGTCAATGTCAGGGAGTACGTAATGAGAAACCAGCCACAGAAATTAGGTTAGGGAGTGGAGGGGATGTTCTAGTCTAATCCCCAGGAGGACTGAGAGAAAAAAATAAAGTTTGACCCCATTGCTTAGGAATTGGATCTACTAGTAGTAACTTAAAGAATTAAGGTATAAGACATAGACAAAGTAATTGATATTAGAGTATAATAAAGATTTTGCCCACAAGGAAAGAATATAGTTTCTGAAACAAAGTGCCAGAGCTAGCTTGATTTGGCAAAGCATTGAGAATTACACTGACTCATTCTGTGAGCATGGACAAGTCACTTCCCTTTGGACTTAATTTTTCTCTTTTCCAAAATGAGAAAATTGGATTAGCTTAGGCATTCTTAAACTGGGTATAGATTTCAAGAGTCCCATAAACTTGGACGGGAAAACTCAATATTTGGTATTTCTTTCGATTATGTTTAATGCCCCACCCCCCAACACAATCTGAGAATGGGTTCAAAGGTTTCACCAGACTTCCAAAGAAATTTATGACACTAAAAGGAGGTTTAAAATCTCTTACAGTGTATAAAGTGTTCTAGCTCTGGAGTCAGAGGACCAGGGTTCAAATATCACATATAATACTTGTCACTTGTGTGACCTTAGGCACCTAGCTTTCTTGGGTCTCTGTTTTCTCATCTGCAAAAGGATGGGGTTACAGTAGATAGCCTTCAAGTTCTAGACATCTTATTCTATAAAGATTGATTATTTTTCTCATCTTTGGGATCGGGGTAGGGTGGTCACTTAAAGGAGGGGAAAGTCTCACATTCTCTCTCATAGGCAGAATTGAGTGATAAGATCCCAAGTCAATATGGTGTTGGTAATACACACTCTTTGGAGTTTGCTTCTGGAGAAAAAAAAAATGAGGGTCACTAGGCTGCCCCTGCAGGACATTAAAATGTGCACGCACACGCACACAAACACACACATGAAAGATCCATGTGAAGAAAGTTAAGGTAGAATAATGAAAGAAGACAGAGAAACACACAGTAGTCATATAGCTTAAATTGTACACAATGTGCTGTCCTCTGAGGTAACCTTGTTTTCCAAGGAAATGGTTGAGGGATAGGGAGCGGGGGGATTGCACAAATAAGAAGCAGCTAAGCCAAAGGCTTTGGAGCAGGAGTTAGGGAAACAGAGTGATTTTGTTGCTAGGCAACCCACAGTGCTAGGAGGGAAATTCCAGGCAGCACATCCTGCTGCTTTTCCACTTGTATGAATCTTGCTGTGTGTCCAACAACTTGAGTTTCGACCATGGGGTGCCCAGAGCCTCCCTGTAATATATATCCCTACCCCTCTCCTCTCCTTGCAGCTCAGGCACTGGGGTAGGAGAAAAGACAGGGCTCTGTTCCATTGCCTTAATTCTCCAGTGCCTATGGAGAAAAAGTGAAAAATATGTCACTGACATTGAGTGTGAGGGTTTGCCTAACACATTAGCACAATTTTTACAGCTAGGCCTCATCACTTTTTCTGCCAGTTGTGTTTAAAAAATAAAGCCTGAGACACTTGAAGAAAAAAAAAAAAAGTAATGCGTTTCTGAACTTGTTTTCGGTCACAGAGAGGCCTGGGAAGAAACAACGAAATATTCATTAAATTTTCAACAAAAATATATTAAAAGCCAACTATGGACAAACTACTGCTGTGTGGTGGAAGGAACCCTAACCTAGAATCAGGAGAGCCAAGTGCTCAGTCATAATGGTGAGGGATACTAGTTAATTACCTTAGGGCCAAGGCATTTACTTGGTCTGAGCCTGAGTCTCCTTGGCATGACATAGTGGACAGAATGCTAGGCTGGCAGTTAGCAAGATCCAAGTTAAAAGCCTTCTTTTCATTCCAGCTAGCTTTCTGACTATGGTCAAATCACAATCTCTCCAAGCTGCGGGCAGCTCCTTAGAACTTACTGAGGTAGAGATGGATTATGGTCTTTGTAGCTAAAAGGAGTTCTCCTATGAAAATCACAAGGCCATAATAAAAACAAACTTAAAAGTAATTTTTTGCTCCCTACTTCACTGGGCTGTTGGAGGGAAATTCATTTGTGAAACCTGAAACAATATATCAATGTGATCCATTATTATTATTATAATTATATAAAATATATGAAATATAGTCCTGTTCCTTTTTAAGGGACTTAAAATCTAGTAAAGAAGGCCGTGAGCTTTGGAATAACAGGAGCTGTTGTCTTCATTCTTGTACTGCTGACATCTAGCACACTATCTCATATGTGTTGTTATTCAGTCATATTAGTTATGTCCTACTCTGTGACCCCATTTAGGATTTTATTGGCAAAGATATTGGAGTGGTTTGCCATGTCCTTTTCCAGTGTGCCCCCATTTTACAGATGAGAAACTGAGGGAAACAGGGTTAAGTGACTTGGTCAGGGTCAGATAGCTAGTAAGTGTCTGAGTCTAGATTTGAAATCAGATCTTCCCGAGTCTAGTCCTGGCGCTCTATTCACTGTGCCATCTACATGTTACATCTGATATGTCCTAAGTGCTTAATAATATATGTTGAATTTCATTTAATTTTAAAATAAGAAATATATATGCATACATATATGTACATGTACACACACACACACACATATATAGAGAGAGAGACACACACACATCTATAATTATAATACAAAGAAAAGCAGGAAGAGGAAAAGGTTCAGAGAAGAGTTCAAGGCTTGGAAATAACAGGCATAGAACATTTATTAATCACTTATTGTTTGCCAGATACTGTGTTAATGGTTGGCAATGCAAAAACAACCAACAAGAAAGACAATCCCATGGCCTGAAGGAGATTAAATTCTATAAGCTCCTTGGAAGTTTATATTAGGATGTGACATATTAGATGGCTAAAACATACAAAAGGGAGCTGAGAAGCAGGAGAAAGGGGAAGAAATACCTATTTGGGAGTATGGTGTTGAAGTGTATGGAATATTAGAAACAAAACCTACAGGGGAAGGACAGGAGGCCAGCCTGGGCTAGCCCACAAAATGGAAGTTTCTGGAGGAACTCACCAGTGGGAGAAGAAGACCAGTCTGGTGCAAGTATATTTTAGGGTGAGAAGGCTGTAGGGAAACTGAATGTTCCAGGTCAAAGAGGCCCTAGACATTGAGGGAAATTCTAGGATGAAACAGCCTGGTGACAAAGTCTGCAGTGAGGAGCAGAGCTGGGAGCACAGATCACTCCTGACTTGAGGGTAGCAGGATGGATAAAATTTTGTGGCCAAAATGATATCATATTTGAAAGTTGAATAAATTTTCAATAGGTAAAAATGGAAAAGAGGGTATTCTGTGACTATGGTACAGTGTGGGAATGGTCTACATTCAAATATAGGGTCATAAATTTAAAATTAGACCTTGAATGGTCCTTAAAGGTCATGCTGTGAGGCCCCTTTATTTTTCTGTTTTCACAGAAGAGGAGACAGAGGCCCAGAGAAGGGAGAGTGATTTGCCCAATATCATTTAAATAACAGGTAGAAGCCAGAACTTAAATCCAGGTCTTCTGACTCTAAATCCAGTCCTATTTCTATTGTATGATGTTGTCACTGGTTTGAGGATTGGAAGTAGTCCTGATTGATATTATGTTGGGAGTCAGAAGGTAGAGGAGTAATAATGGTCAAGAAGTGGGACTGGTTCCGATTAGATGAGCATGAGTCTAGCATGAGTCCAATGAGTATATTGACATTGAATTCTGTATCCCCTTCATTTGGGGTGGGTGGGGGGAATGCTTCATTAACTAATAATTAGCTGTGCAAAGATCTTCTAAATTGGTTTTAAAGAGATGACGGTTAAGAGGTGTGTTAGCTTATGGCTACTGAAGTGCCCCCAATGTGCTCATTGCTGTGAAATGAATACTCTTAAAGACAATTGAACATTTGCCTTGGCCTGAGGAGTCACTTGTCCTTTCTACATTTTTCTCTGGGATAGAATGAAAGAACAAAGTGGCCTGACGTTTCTAGATGTTGCCCCCGAGCCTAAAAGTTATTGAGGAAGTGGTTTCATTGATTGATAACTTGTACTTTGGGTTGAAGTCTTTGTATCTCTAACTTTGGCCTCATCATTCTGGAGAGTCTTAGAGTTATCTTCCACATAATACCTCCGTATAATCTTTGGTAAGATAGGGCACTGGGCATGCATTCTCACAATTTTATAGTTAGCATCCTGAGGTCTTGGTGTTAGGACTTTCTTCCTTTCATATCAGGAAAACTCTAGTATTCTTCCTTAAGACAGAGTCAAACTTTCAAGATCTTACTAATTAGATGAAATGTTCTATTCTAGGCAGCCAGGTGATGCAAAGGATAGAGAAGATGATCTGGAATCAGGTTGACTTGAGTTCAAATTCAGTCTCAGATATTTCCTAACTGTATGACTCTGGGCAAGGTATTTATCCTCTATGTGCCTCAGTTTCCTCAATTGTAAAATGGGGATAATAGCACCTAATTCCCAAGGGTTTTGTGAGGATCAAATGAGATAATATTTGGAAAGCACTTAGCATGATGTCTGGCATATAGGAGGTACTTAATAAATATTTATTCTCCTCCTCTTCACACCTTTTGTTAGTTTGTTCATTAGAACTATGTGAAACATAGTAAGCCCTTACTAAAGGCTTGTTGATTGATCTCCTCACCCAGCACCTTCCCTTCCCTCTCCCCCCCAACAGCTACCTGAGGCCAGCTCCTTATAGAAAAAGAAATCTATTATGCAAGATTTAAAGAAAGTAAAAGGGGGTCTAGCACTGGAGTGCAGAAGAATTAAACTCATAGAGTAGGATAGAGTTGACAAACTCCCTCTGTCAAAGCCAACAAACCGTTGTCTTGCAACTTACTGTCTTGGAGAGTTGCCTGAGACCCTAAGAGGATGAGCCACTTATCTGAAGTCACAAAGCCAGTATGTTGGAAATGGAGCTTGAACCTAGGTTGTCCTGACTTCAAGGCTGCCTCTCTTTCTACTACTTCATTCAGTCTTTCAAATACAATTTTGTCATTTCCAGGAGGATGGAAACCTTAACAGCTAGGCAGTCAAGAGAGGTTTCTTTTTGGCAGCAACATTTGAACTGAGTCTTGAAGGGAACTAGGAATTCCAAGAGGCAAAGATAAAAAGAAGGGGTGTTCTAGGCAGGGGGATAGTCAAGGAGGTAAAAGATGGCATGTTATTTTCAGAGAACAGGAAATAAAGCAGTTTGGCTGAACCATAGAGTATGAGAGGGAAAGTAATAGATAATATGCCTAGAGAGATAGGTCAGAGCCAGATTGTAGAGGGTTTTACTAGCCAAATGGAAGCATTTGTTTTTTATCCTAAAGGCAATATGGATCCATGAAAGCTTTTTGATATTTTGAAATCATCAGATCTAACCATTATGCATATCATTTTGGTGGTTGCATGGAGGGCAAATTGGAGAGGAGAGAGGCTTGATTCAGTAAGACCAATATTAAATAGTTCAAGGGGTGATGAGTCCCTGAACCAGAGTCAAAGGCATGTGAAAAGAAAAGGGGAAGAAGGATTCAAAAGATGTTGTGTAAGCAGAAATGGCAAGCTTGAGTCATAGACTGAGTTAGGAGGGAGAGAGAAAGGGAGCAGTTGGAGATGATTCCTAAATTGTGAATTTTGGTAACTAGAAGAAAGGATGGTACTCCCTGTGTAGTAAGGATACAATTAAGAGTGGGAGTGTGTTTAACTCAAAGATAAGGTCCGTTCTAGTTCTTAAGAGCACAGAACTAGGATCATTGGGTAGGTGTTGTAGTGTGGCTGTTTATTATATTTTCAGGTATTATTTGTTTGAAGGGCCCATAGGACATGTAAGTAGAGATGTTTAGCAGGGAATCGCTGGTGTGAAGTTGGAGTACAGGAGAGGCATCAGATTAAGTCATTTTCTGTGTGAACCCAGGGAATCTGAAAGAGCACTGAGAGAGTGTAGAGATAACAATAGAATCCATCTCATAGGTGAGGATCAAGGATCATTTGTGTAAAGATCTTTGTATGCCTTAAGATGCTCCATGAGATTCAGCTGCACTAATGCTTATTGAAAGGTGCTGATGTCAGTAGGCAGTGGGTTCTCTATCACTGAAGGGCTTGAAGCAAAGGAGAAATGACCTCTTCTGAGGTCTGATAGAAAGAAGATTCCAGTTCAGGAACAGGTTGAACCAGATGGTATCTTAGCCCCCTTCTAACTCTGAGATGATGTGATTCTGTGATAAAATGTCAGCCTATATAGAGCTGCCTCCATCCCGCCCCTCATTGTGACTATGTCCACAGGGGTAGGATTTACCTTGGGGCTTCTCTGATCCAGAAGATTCAGCTGTCTAACAAAAATAAACATATTTAGCTTTTATGTAAGGCCCTGTGCTAGGGTCTGGGGTAGTCAAAAAGATAAAGGTGCCTGATCTCAAGGAGAGGGAAAACTGGTTAATCATAATGGTCTATACCAGCTATGATGGCAGACCTGTCTCCTAGGCTTCATGAAGTTTGCACCAGTTTTCCTTGAGTTAGATTCCTAGCACTTCATCCCTAAGGGGTGACCCTAGGCAAAATTTCAAAGACAAAGTTTTGGGATTCTACTTGTTTTGCTTAATCCTGAAGAGGAATAGGATCAGTTCACATAAATTGCAGGATAGATTTTTGGCCCAATATAAAGGAAGAAAAAGGTCCTAGCCACCTAGAGTGATACCAAAATATAATGGACTACCCTGGAGGCTAGTGGAATCCCTGGTTGCCGGAGATTTTCAATCTAAGTGTACCTATTCAGTCCTCAGGTATGTTAGAGAGAACATGTCTACTTAGGTGAGGTTTATATTTGATGACTTTGGAGTCTTCTAATTTAGGAATTTTCTCGATCTGTACCCTTCTCTCTGACTTGCCCAATCAACTTGACATCCTTCTTTTGTTCCTTCTTCCATCTCTGCCCACATTCAATACCCCAGTTAGATCATATAGTCTGGATCAACTATTAAGGTTTTTTTTTTTAGTATAAAGATTCTTCTCGATATAAAAACAAAATTAAGAACCAATTGAGAAAATTCATGACTTGGTGTGAATCCCTCCAAGATCTATGATGACACTGGTGGAGAGTTCTCACACCAATAAAATGGAATACCTTTGATCTGTTGACTAGAAATCATTAGTGCCTACACTCAAGAGAGCTCAGTAATGTTAGGAGTTTATAATGTCATCTGAGAAGATTTTGTCAGGGAAGAGAGGCTGTCAGGGACCCTCAGCCTTACCATGGAAAACTGATAACACAAGGTGACATCTTGATGGCTAAATGGTAGTTCATATGCTAAAACGATCAGGAGGTTTTAGTGGATTGCAAACTCATTCTGAGTCATCAGTGTCATGAGACAGGCAAATGAAAAGCAAATAAAATCTTAAACTGTACTCAGAGATTATCACCTTCTGTATCCAAATTGAGGGAGCATTGGATTTAACACTGATCTTACCACATACTATATTCCATTCTGAGGGGCCTGTGTTAGAAGGATATTTGAAAACTAGAAGTGTTTCTAACAGAGAGAGACCAGCATGGTGAGATGATCAAAATCATGTCCTATGAGAAACACATCAAAAAAAAAAAACAAAAAAAAACTAGGAACATTTTTGTCCTAAGAGGGAAAAAAAGACATAAAGTCATATTCTGTTTCTAAGTTTATAAAGAGTTATCATGAAAAAGAAAGATGAGACAGTCTGTGCCACTCTAGAGGAAAGAGCTAAAACTATTGCTTGAAAGTTAGAGCCATGCATATTTCAGTTTCATATAAGAAATACAGTTCAATCCAACAAGAACCAAATATGTGCCAGGCTGCCTGACCTTGTGAACCTAAAGCCAGCCAAAAGTCAGGCACACTTGAGATCAAGTCCTGCCTCTGACACATATTGTCTGTGTGACTCTGAGCAAGTTGCTTAACCTGCTTGGCCCCCAGGTGAATGCTGATTCTAAGACTGGGAGGGGTAGGAAAGGTGCTCATCTTCAGTTCTGGAAGAAGTCATCTACTGGAAGCATCTCCCACTACTGTAAATTTAAAGATCCAGTAAAAAAAATGTGGAAGGGAATGATAGTTCCTTGGGATAAAAAGACAAATAAAATCCTGTCCCTTCCCTCAAGGAGATTATAATCTTCTGGAGGACAAGAGATAATTTGAGGAGGGAAAGGGCACTAATGGCCCAGGGAATCAAGAAAAGTTTCATGTTGGAAGTGGCCTTGAGGGAAGACCTTGAAGGAAATTCAGGATTCCAAGAAGCAGAGATGAGATGTATAATAGTTGTATTCCAAGCATGGGGGACAGGTCATGCAAATACACAGAAATGGGAGATCAAAGATTAAGTTTAAAATATAACAAGTGGGCCTGTTTGCCTGTAACATAGCATGTAAATGCCAAAAATATGCAATAACAATTAGACCTTCCCAGAAATGGAATGGGCTACCTAGTGAGATAATAGGTTGATCATCACTAGAAGTGTTCAAGCAGAGACTAGATGGCCACTTGGAGTTATTCTGGGAGGGATTCCTGCCTTAATTGGGAGATTGAACTACATGACTTCAGAGTTCCTTCCAACTATCACATTGTATGATCTTGTAAGTCCATTAGGTAATTCTCCCTCTGACTAAGTGGCATCTCCCTGGGTAACCCCTTTTAGAATATAACATTTGACACTCCCTACTCTAATGGCAAATGCTGGACTCCTGAAGGATCATCACCTCCGCCTCCCCACTAGGAGAGGTAAAAAGGCACTCCATCTCTCTTCACTGAAAGGAGTAAAGGAAGAGACAACCTCTTGCTCTTAAGGACTGTTAAGATTTGTTGCTGCTCTTGTCTGAAGGACAGGAGGGAAATGAAGGGTGGATACCAAAGAGAAAAAGGACCTCTTAGTTTCTGATACAAAATAGGATGCAGTCAAGGTTGTTAATAAGTAGTGACCCAAACTCCTGTCTTGTAAGCTGTCTGCATAGTGTATTGCAGAAGGATTTTTTTTCCCCTTCTGAACACAAAGGCTCAGTCTTAGCACAGTGCCTGGCAAATAGTAGGTACTTAATAGAGACTTATTAATTTGATTTTAGAGGTAGCTAGATGGTGAAGTAGATAGAGTTCTGGGCTTGGAGTCAGGCAGATCTGAGTTCAGATCTGGTCTCAGACATTTACTAGTTGTGTGGCACTGGGCAAATCACTTAACCCTATTTGCTTCAATTTTCTCATTTGTAAAATGATCTGGAGATAGACATGGCAAATTGCTGTAGTATCTTTGTTGAGGAAATCCCCCCAAAAAGGGGTCAAGAAGAATTGGATATGTCTGAAAGAAATGAACAACTTGACATAATATGAATAACTAAAATAAATTTTGAAATTTCCAAGAATTTTATTTTTTATTTTTTATTTCTGAACACTCTGAGACCTATTGGGCCATGGGGTCCTGTTTGGTTGGCAGACATTGGGAAATTGTGAGTACTAGTTATGACAGATGCTTAACCAACCCAAGAACAATAGCCTCAATTCCCTTACACATCCCCACTGAATGAAAAACCACTGGTTTTATGTTATTCTCCTTATCTCTGCTAACTGGACTGGATGCATTGATGCCCCCAACCCAGATTTTAACTTGGCGTTGTCAATGGGAACTGACACAGCCCACATCAGAGGGGGAACACGGAATTAATTAAGGCATCCCAGATGCAGCGATCTCTTTTTTGGATTTTTAATGTGTTTTGTGCTATTTTAAAATTCAACTGAGTATGAATACCTCCAGATGGCCAGTGATAGAATCCAAATCCCAACACTTCCCAGCATCCGTCCATGCCAGCAGTTCCATTTCTATCTAGCCATTAAGTCAGAGTCAAGGCTTAGCCCCTTTTTATGAATATTGGTCTCCTTTCTTTCTCTGTCTCTGTCTCTGTCTCTGTCTCTGTCTCTCTCTCTCTGTCTCTCTCCATATATATATGTATATGTAAGGTATACGTATATACATATTTATGTATATACACATATATGTGTGTATATATATATGTCATACCCCCATCTCTATAAATTGTAGACTTATAAAAATACAATATGTGATACATGTATACATAAACATACCAATATGTTTATATAGTTATAATATATATGCATATTTGTGTATGTGTGTTTATACCCAAAACCATTTCTAGACATGTCCAGTATACTTCAGTAGAAAATTATTTTGGTGATAAGACATCAGAAAAATGTTTTTGAACTATGTCTTAAACAGAAACAAATTATGTTTTCCATGTATATTTGAGTCTTTTAAAGATATGTGTAGGCCTTCAAGCATTCACCTAAATTATGGATCCTGCATGGTATAATCAGAAAAATATAAAAGTGTCATGACCGACTGAACAGAAAAATCTTATCCTTTATCTTGGGTAAAACAAATAAACAAAAAAAAGATCAAGGATTAAAATTCATCCCTTGGAACCAACACTGTAATGGAAAAGCAGTGCATTTGGAGTCTTAGAACCATGATTCAGAACATGCCTCTCTCTGCCTCTTATTCTCTATGTGACTTGGGGCAAATCACTTAAGGTCTCTGGGCCCCTGTATCCTTATCTGTAAAATGAGGGGTTAGACAAGATGGCAGCCAGGGGAAACAGTCTATAGAGTGGATAGGAATACTCATCTCCCTGAACTGAAATCTGGCCTCAGACACTTACTAGCAGTGTGACCCTGGGCAAGTCACTGAACACTATTTGCCTCCGTTTCCTCATCTGTAAAATAAGCTGGAGAAGGAAAAGGCAAACTACTCCAGTATCTTTGCCAAGAAAACATCCAATGGGGTCATTAAGAGTCAGAACAAATGAAACAACTGAGCAACAACAAAAGACAAAATGGACTTCCATGATTTCTTTCGGTTCTGAATATATGATTTACATATTCTGTTGTGAGCAGAGATTCAAGGGATTGGATTTAAAAAACAAAATACTAGAATCAGTGTAATAATGAGCCACATTTAAAAGTCTTTGAAAAGTGCATTATCTTCATTAGTCAGTGATTTTTATTCAGTGGGAAGTTAGCATTAATAGAAATATTAGGTAATTATAAAGATTAGATTTTAAAAATCCATTCATATCAATGTAGTAACATGATTCAAGTCATTTTTATCTAAGTGGAGATAAGCATGTCAGTTATATATTAAGATAAGAATCTGAGCTTTGAAAATTTGGAATTTTGCCCCCAAAGTCACTAAATTCTCTCTACCTTTCACACAGTAGTACCACCACTGGACCTATACCTCTCAGAGATCAAATGAAGAAAAGGGCCTATGAATATAAAACTATTTATAGTGCTCCTTTTGCAGTAGCCCTAAACTGGAAAACAATGGGAGTTACTTGCTAATGGAGAATGATTCAACAAATTATTCTATATGAATGGAATGGAAAAAGTATTGCATCATCACAAATGACACAGTTTCAGAGGAAATTGGAAAGGCCTTTATGAATGACTGATGAGTGAAGTGAGCCAAAGTAGAAGAATAGTTTTTATAATGATAACATTATAAAGAGAAACAACTTTCAAAGACTTTAAAACTATGATCAATGCATTGATCAACCAGCGATCAACAATCAATGATCAGTTCCAGCAGACTGAGGATGAGGTATGTTGTCCATCTCTTACAAGAGATGCAATGGACTTAAAATGCAGAAGGAGGCCAGGTGTGGTGGCATAATCCATTTACTGGAGGAGATGGAGACTGGTAGATCTCTTGAGTTCCACAGTTCTGAACTGCAATAAGATTAAAGCTTTTTACCTTCTCACTAGATCTGGCACCAATACGATGAGCCTCTTGGAGCAACAAATCACCAGACTGCCTGAGTTGGAATGCAGCAGTGGTATCAAACCCAGGAATGGCCATTGTATTTCCAACCTAGGCCAGATGAGATAGGTTAACCCAATTTCAAGGGGAAAATTGCAAAAATTTTTCCAAGTGACTAATTGTGGGAATTTGTTTTATTTGTCAAGAGAGTTTGATTTTACTTTAATAATATTCAGTGGGAAGAGGGAATAGGAGGAACACATAATACATGTGTATAAATATTTAAAAATGCAAAATAAGGAAAAATGAAATAATTGAAGCTATGAGACTGTGAAGATCCAAGTTACCTTTAATGGAGAGGTTTGTTTTCCAAAAATCCCATAGCGGAGAATCCAAGCTCCACATCTGGCTTTATTTCACCTCTGCACTGTATTTTCACTGTGATTTGACCAAATGCATTCATCAAACTCTGATGCTGACCTTGAGCCGCATGAAGACTAGGGATCATCAGCTAGAGCAGAATTTTAACAAGAAGGTGTCTCAGACTTTTATTCTCTCTTTTCTATGATAATTTTTCAATGTTTCCACCTTAGAAAGGATGAAAACCAAACCAGCTTTTTAGTACTCAGAACTTTACTTAATGTGAGGATTCTGGTCTTTCACAGTAAACTCTGCTTTCTTATGTTACTAAAAAAATATCTCCACCCCATTGCAATTCCACAAGCATTTATTAAGTGCATACTCTATTGTTTTTGTCTCTAGGGATATAGTGATAAAATAAAAAAATAGCCCCCTTGCCCTAAAGGATTTTACAGTATATATTTGCACCCCCAATATAAATTGATTATTAAAATAATAATAATAATAATTCATATTTCTATACTGATTTATTACATTTAAAGTGCCTTATACATGTTTTCTTTTTTTGAACATCAAAACTACCCTATGAGGTAGTTATGACAGGCATTCCTATTTCCATTTTTCAGATGAGGAAACTGAGGCTCAGTAAAATTAAGAGACTTACCCATGGTCAAACAATTATTATTTTTCAGAGACTTGATTTGAACTCAAGTCTCCCTGATTATGTTTATCCATATGCTGTCTCAAAAAAGAAAAATAAAACATAATAAAGAGAAAAGGAAAAAAGTGGTGTCTATGTATAATGTTTTTAAAGTTTGCAAAATGCTTTAAATGTATTATTTCATTTAAGCGTCACAAAAGTCCTGTAATATAGTTGCTGTGGGTATTATTATCCTCGTTCAGATGAAGAAATTGAGATTCTGAGAGGTTGATTGGCTTATGCACAGTCAGCACTATTTATACTAGGCCATGATGCTTCCCTGGTAATTTGGGGAAAGAGAGAGCACTAACCAGGGGCATCAGGAAAAAGCATCTTCTAGGAATATCTCCTGAATGGAGCACTGAATAATATATAGATAAAAGGAAATATTTGTAAAGCGTTTTGTAAACCTGAAAGTGCCAATGTAATGCTTTAAAAAAATTATCGGTATTAGTTATTGCTACTTTGTTATCTTTAGTATCTAAGAAGCACAGATTAAAGGTATGTGAATCCAGGCAAGGGGATTGGTCTTTGCCAATGTACAGAGCTTGAGATCAGGGAATAACTAGCTGCAAGTTTAATTTGCCTGAAACAAAGTGAAATGAAAAATAATCCTGAGATAATATACCTGGCTTAGGAACTGGCATTATTTTCAGAGTCAGGCAAAAGGAAAAAAAATGTCTTGCTGTTCTCAATTTTTTGCCCTCACTAACTTTTTGTGTTTTTTCTGATTTGAGCATTATGCCCCTTTAAAGTGCAAGTTGCCAAAGAAAGGATTCTTAACATAGGGTCCATGAATAAATTTCAGGCTCATGCACTCAAGATGAAAAACAGCAGCAACAACAACATTATTTTCACTAACATCTAACTGAAATTTATTCAACAAGCTTTAATTATGAATTAAAAAAAATAATTTGAGTGGGGCCCCATAAACTTCACCAGACCACCAAAAGGAGAATTCTTCTTTCTGTCTCTGTCTTTCTCTGTCTCTGTCTCTGCCCCACTGTTGACATTCTCTTCTCTCTTACAAATGCACACACACACCGAACTCTTTTACTGGAGGGTACTAATACTATTCAAGAATAAGATTTGAAAATAGCTCGTAGTGTTGTCATACTCATTTGGTTTTTTTGAGGCCAGTCTACAGTTTCTTATGGGCAGTCAGTGCCACATAAGTATTTCTGTGACTTATTACTCTTTTCCCTGAGGGATTATATTCACTCATACCATGTTTTAATCACTGATTATACTCCTCTGGGCAATACTGATGAGCCCTAACATACAGACACACATACACATAAACTCACACACATATAGGCTTTACAAAGCTCTTTAATACACAGGATCCTATTTGGCCTTGACAACCACTCCATAAAATTAATATTATAAATAAGTATTACTTCCCTCATTTTATAGACGTAGAAACAGCATTACAGAGCCACAGAAAGAGCTGGTAGACATTTTAGAGGTTATCTAATCAATTTCACCTTAACAAAGAAGAAAATGAACATCAGAAGACCAAGAACATGCAACTATTAAGTGACAGAAAAAGTCCTCGAGGGTTTTCTAACTTCATGATCTTTTCACTATGCCACACAGCTCTGCTTTGGTAAGCATTTGGAAATTCCTCATCTTTGAATAATGTATATGAAAAGGTAGTTTTCAAGGGTGAAGAACCAAGCTACCAGTAGTCATATGATAAAAATGTTTTTCCAAATAAACAACAATTGGGGAAACACAAATACACCAAGTGCAAGGTTCCATCTTACACACAGCACACTGGCAAACCAACAAAATGGGAAATGCTATGTTGGAGGGACTGCATTTAAATTAGGAATATTGTTGTGTTATCGGTATATCTGTAAATTGGTCCAGAAATTCTGGAAAGCAATTTGGAACTATGAGAAAAAAAGATAATAAACTAGATATATCCTTGAACCAAGAGAAAGGATGAGGAATTGAATTTTTGTTAAGTGAAACAAAGTTAGATTCAGTATATATGTATATATATATATATATGTACATATACATTTTTGGACATGGCCCATGGACTATGTTAATATGTAATTAAGGATTTTTCTCATGTTAAAATTTGTTTATTGAAGGGTATAATGAGATGGAATAATTTGAAAAATGCATGCTATTTAATTTTTTACTGTAAAAAGAAAAACTGGAAAACATAGATAAAATCCATTATCTTTTTCAGGCCAACAATGGGCCCAGTAGCATCCTAGTATTTCTTTCTTTTTTTTTTGCTGAAAGCATAAATGCATCTCCAAAGTACTTCACTTAATGACATTAATGAAAAATTAAGTGATGAGCCTGGCTTGTTATTTTCCCAATAAAACCTCAAAAATGATGTGAAAATCTAAATTTATTCTTCAAAATTCAAAGGAATTCTCTGAGAATGGTCTTCTCTGTGATCTTCTTGTGTATGTTCACAATTTATTTTCCCTTACTTCTGATGACAATGATTTACAATCCTGAGTTCAGACATGGTAGCCTTAGTAGAATAACACTGATGCCCAGCTCCAGTATGGACATAACAATTGCTAGCTTATTAAAGACTGAACTCATGAGCAATTGTAAACTCAGTTGGACTAGTGATCTATCAGGAGTGGGGAGCCTGTGGCCTCAAGGTCACCTGTGGCCCTCTAGGTCCTCAAGTGAGGCCCTTTGACTGAACCCAAACTTCACAGAGCAAATCCCCTTATTAAAAGGATTTTTTCTGTAAAACTTAGACTCAGTCAAAAAACCACACCCAAGTATCTAGAGGGCCACCTGTGTCCTTGAGGCCACAGGTTTCCGACCCCCAATCTAGGTTATCATGACTAGCTGTTCAACGTTCACACTACTCTTTGAGTTTCGAATTTTGAAACTCAAAATGACCTCCCAAAATGCTTTGTTGTACTTGCTTATCTCTGTTTCCAATTTCTGTGCCATCTCCCCCTTTCCTCTCTTATTTTCTTTTGTACAAAATGTAATGATTTAGGGAAGGCAATGATTTCCTTTCATTTTGAGAAGAAACTGACAGTACAAGGCCCCCTTAGCCAAAAGCTTAAATGATATAATCTTAAAAGCCAGAATTGGCCAGCTGTAGCTAACTCACTGTCAGCAGGCAGCAAGGCAACTTAAAATTACATGTTTTATTCAAAAATGTTCTACAGCAATTAGAAATCTGCCTCTAGTGAGGGTGCAAGTGGATATCTATCTTGATTTTTGTTGGGACTTTGGAAAAGCCCAAAGACTGGGAAATATGAGTATCATGCCTGCTGGGTTCATGCCCAAATTTGCAAGCCATGAACTAACTATCCCTGTGGGCAGTCCTAATCCATGAACAAGGGCTCAAGTTCTATCTTTGCTCAAAGTATAAAATAGCTCTTTGCCATGACACTTAAGTAGGGGGAAGGGCAGTTGGTGGAGAAGAAAGATAAGAAAAATATGTTCACATCAGCATATTCCACTCCCCTCTCCTGAAAGGTTGTGACCTAGAACAAACCAGAGCCCATATGTTTACAGCTAGATGTCTGTCCAATTGGCACTATATTTTAGGCCTGGTGAAAATTAGAGAGTTCTGATTCCATTTCTTTATTATCCTTTAAATTCCTTCAGACAGGCCAGAATTTTGAACATTGGCATAAACCAATGACATAGAGATAGATAGATAGACAGACAGATAAATAGATAAATAAATAGATAGATAGAAAGATAGATGGACAGGAAGACAGGAAGAAAGAAAGAAAGAAAGAAAGAAAGAAAGAAAGAAAGAAAGAAAGAAAGAAAGAAAGAAAGAGAGAAAGAAAAGAAGGACTAAGAAAGAAAGAAAGAAAGAAAGGATGAGTCTGCTAACCTACAAGCTTGTTTGAAAGGCAAATTTTTGTATGAAGAAAGTCAGTATCTTTCTGTGAGAAAGGGTTACTTTTCATTTCCAGGTATGGGCAAGGGACTTGATACTAGGTCATATGAAATCTGTTTAAAAAATGGGTATGTTTTGCTTGGGTAACAGATAAGTTAGGAAGGGTAGAATCACTATCTTTAAGTACGGCTGGCCTGTGGAAAGGGACTAAACTTACCCTGCATAGTTTCCAAAGGAAGTATGAGGCAATTACAAGAATAAGATAAGGGAGTAACTTCAGATAGGTAGAAGTGTCCTATGCTCCTTCAGGCGGGCAAGGATCCTCAGGCAGCATGGAACAGTGGACAGAGCACAGAATTTGGAGTCAGAGAACCAGGCTCAGGGCTTTACCTAGATCAACCTCTTTGGACCTCAGTTTCCTCAGAAAAATGAAAGTCAGTCAATCAATAAGTACTTATTATGCACTAAGCATTGTGCTAAACATAGGGGTTGAATAGATGACCCCCAGAGGTCCCTAACACCTGTGATACAGAATCTTATTGTCTTTGTTTCCCTCCTTCTTCATTAAGGCAGAGTTTTCTGGAGGAAAATGTGTGTAGCTATTGCTATCTGTGGGAAAATTTAAAGAGAAGTTGAATGTAAGAAATGCTATCAAGTGGAATTATGCATTGATCTGGGTGCTGTATTAGATGACACATGTCCCTTCAGTGTCTGAGATTCTGTGACTTTTTGAAGCCTTGAAGTCACCAGTACAAGTTAAAGATTTCATAAGTGGGGTGGAGGAGAGGGTGGGGGAGCTAATTATGAAGTTTATGGATGTCAGAAGCTGGCTTTGAAAGAAACATCACTCATTCGCTCATTAAGCATCTATTAAACACCTGTTATGTGTCAAGAACTGTGTTGTGCTGGGGATACAAAGAAAGGCAAAAGACAGTCCAGTATCTATCTATCTATCTATCTATCTATCTATCTATCTATATCATCCATCATCTATCTATCTATCTATCTATCTATCTATCTATCTATCTATCTATCTATCTATCTATTTATCTGTCATCTATCTATTTCAATGGATATATCTATTTATCTATTGAGATAGATATAGATAGTGATACTTAGCAATGTAAACATACAGATATAGATATATGCAGGATAAACTGGAGATAATCAACAGAGTTAAGATCAGGAAAACTTGTCATAGAAGACAGGATTTTAGCTGGGACGTGAAAAGCCTACTACTGATAGCAAAGTCCCTGAGTAGAATAGGGGAAGGTTGGCCACTGTCAGAATCCTGGGAAATCAGGAGAATATGTGTGGCATTGGCAGCTGACTTGGAGGTAGATCACTCAGTACATTCTGTTCTCTTGGTTGGAGAGCTCTTGTATTGATTGTCATATTTTAATTGACAAGCA
Source organism: Pseudochirops cupreus (assembly GCA_028627135.1). Taxonomy (NCBI): domain Eukaryota; kingdom Metazoa; phylum Chordata; class Mammalia; order Diprotodontia; family Pseudocheiridae; genus Pseudochirops; species Pseudochirops cupreus. The sequence goes on from CM053582.1 coordinate 147,665,260, forward strand.
GGCACAAAAAGCCATCCTAAACTTGCGTTCACAGCAAATGCAAATATACATAGGAGATTCACATTTACACTGCAAATCCACACCCCAAGATCAGCATTAAAAAACAAATGCAACAAAGCGTTTGTAACAGATGTAGGCAAATATGTTTAATGCAGAAGTGCCTCAAACCCCAGAATCATAGCTTCACATCTAGAATTTAAGATCATGTCTTCAAACAATTTCCCCAGATAAAAAGCCATAGTAAATATCCAGGCATGTCTACAAATAACTACCTCCAAAAATAAACCTACACAACATCGTAAAATATTGGGAAAAGAAAGCAACTCTTTTCCTTTAACTTTTCAATTTAATGTTTGGGTAAGTTTCCAAAGGGCCTTGAAATGAAAAATGGGTCATGCATTGTTTGATATTTCTCTTTCTTTCTTTCCTTCTTTCTTTTTTCTTTCTTTCCTTCCTTCTTTCCTTTCTTTCTTTCTCTTTTCCTTTCCTTTCTTTTTCTTTTTTTCTTCCCCTTCCTTTCCTTTTTTCCTTCCATTCCCTTCCCTTCCCTTTTCCTTTCCTTTTTCCTTTCTCCCTCCCTTTTTTCCATCCTTCCCTCCTCCCTTTCTTCTTTTCTTCCTCTCTCCTTTCCTTCCCTCCTCCCTCTCTTCTTTCCTTATTCCCTCCCTCCACTTCTTTCTCCTTTCCTCCTACTCCCTTCTTCCCTCCCTCCCTTCTTTTTCTCCTTCCTTCCTTTCTTCCTTCCCTCTCTCCATCCCCCTCTCCATTTTTCTCACTGTAGCTTGAAAAAATTTCCAATCAGACCTGGTCACTGCTAGTAGCAGATAATAAGAGGCGTTGCAAATGTCAAGGCAAAGGTCTTGTTAGCTTGGTCTACAGGGCCAATTAATGAAGCTGTTCTAGTCTCACTTTTCCCCAGCTGACATACCCTTACTGTATCAGGTCTTGACTTGCCTTGATAGGCGTCCTTGGGTAACTCCTTGGATGGACACACTTACAAGCAACGAAGGAAGCTGTGCTTCATTACAGCCACAGCCCATTCTCCCTTTGAATTTCCTGAAACTGTTTTTATATAGTTCACACTGTCATTTCCTTAATTAATCTTCACAAGCTACAAGCTCAGAGACAGAGCAAATTGCTGAACATGTCTTGACCATGTTGGATTTCCATTCCCCCATCACTTCACCAAGGCTTAGCCGACAGAGAAAGGCATTCAGAAAACTCTTGTCCTCTCTCAGCTGAAAGGCTTAGCTTTTAAATACCTGCTGTAGCCGTGACCTATAGTTCTTAGATGTTCTGCTCCAAATTGAAAGAGTAACATAGTTCAAACAGTTGGTAGGCTTTTCTACACAGAAAGGACTTGGGTTTTTTATGGGAATCTATGAAGTTGTACAGAACCATTTCTCTTTGCATTTCAATGTTTTTTTCTAATTTCCATGTTTTACAGAGAAGTTATGTTTGCTATATATTCTATACTTTTTTCCCAGCCTAAGCTCACGCACCATTTCATCCATAGTGTAGACTACTGACAATTATTGACTGCTACCGCTATCTAACATAACTTGGTACTTTAATGCTCTATCAGGGGCCTTGCCATTTGGGAATGATTGATGTCTGGGCTAAGTTTTTCATAACATGAAAGAGAATTTCTGTACCTCGTTCAGGAAGATTAGAATCCTGTGATCTACTGCCGTGCCCCCCACTTACTGTCTCCCAGTTATCTCTTGTTCAGAGTTCTGATAATCTCTTTCTGTGGTTTTGTTGTAGTATCTTCTCATAGCAAACACTAGTACTCAGTCTAGTGAGTTGTGCCCTCCATTCATTTATATTCACTATTAATTTATGTTACCTTTTTGTCCCAAGTGATTCATGCTTGGTTCCTTGGTGATGTCTTTTGCTTGCTTCACAGCATTCAGTCTTATTTCCAGCTGCCTTTTCAAAACCATTTTGAGCTGGTTGTATTCCTAGACTGTCGCTAATTTAGAGTTTTTCTAGAAACATGTTATTGTAAGTCATATTAGCTTGGGCTTTTGTCTAACTGACTAACAGAATTCACTGTTGCTACAGAAGGAATTATAGTAGACAGGAATTTGATTTCCTGAGTTCTGGTCCTAACTAGCTGTGTTAGCTTTGACAATCATTGAACATGTCTGGATCTCAGCTTTCTTTTCTCATCTGCAAAATGAAAGGCTTAGATGATATGATCTCCAGTGGCCCCTGCAGCTCCAATTCCTTGTTTCTATTGCTTATTGATAACTAAATGGAAGTTTGGCTGGTTATGTTAAACTTTAAGACTCTATGAACCTATGATTCTATGCCCAATGGCCTAAGGATGGCACTTGAGAGGCCATGTGGTATAGTTAGTGTTTTGGATAAATGGAATAATGTAAAGTAACTAGGAAAGGATTTCATAATAAGAACATCCTCCATAAAAATTAACAATAATAAGTGCTTCCAGACTTATTGGCTTCTCTATCCTATAAAAAACACTTCACTCTAAATTCATGTACCTACTGCTTCATCAAACCCATCCCCCAAATAAAACCATGTCATTGCTTCTCTTAAAGCTATCCTTATAGTCTTCTTTGCCTTTCTATTTATGTTATCTATCATCTATCCATCTATCCATCTATCTATCTATCTATCTATCTATCTCCTACATAGCCTTCAAGGTCCAGTTTAAATCCTACAAAATTCCCTAACATTTTCCCTGATCACACTGACCAGAAATAATCTCCCCTGCTCTAAATCCCTATAATAGAGACTGTCTGGAATAGTCATTGACTTCTTTGAGACATCTTTTTAAAATTGTCTTGAATTCTTAAGTCTTTTATTGTTATTGATCATTTTTATGTACAGATTTCTTCTTTCGCTAACCAGACTACAATTTTCTGGAGGGCAGAGCATAGACACATACATCTGTGAATTCTTCACTGAGCTTTGCACATGACAGGTACTCAATAAGGATATGTTGATTTGATTTTATTGGAGTCACAGAATCTCAATGTTCGAAAGACCCTCAGAGGTCAAACTAATCCAATAGGTCCCTTCCCAAATGATCATCTAGCTTCTACTTGAAGAATCCCACTGAAGGGAAATCAAGTTTCTCCTAATACAATTCAGTCTTCTTTTGAACAGCTCTAGTAAGTAGGAAATTTATTTTTGTACTGAGCATCAATATGGCTCTCTGGCATCTATACCCATAGTGAAGAGACAGCATAGCATAGATGGTAGATTTGGAGACTGGACAACCTGGTCTTAAAAACTGCCTCAGACACTTCAGAGCTGTGTGATGTTGAGTCACTTAACCTCTCTTGGCTTCAAATTCCTTATCTGAAAATGAGGGAGAGAGAGTATGTAGGGACTAGAAAGCCTCTAAAAACCCTTTCAGCTATATATCTATGATCCTCTGATCCTAGTTCTGCCTTCCGGAACTAAGTATCAAAGTCTAGACATGAAAGATCAGATGACAGCCTTGCAAACACATGTAGGCTATTGTCATATCCTTCTTGGGTCTTCTCTTCTCTCATCTAAATATAAGTAGTTCTATCAGGTGATCCTCCTGTGACCTAATCTCCAATACTCTTGCCTCCCACTCACCATCTTCTTGGATGCCTTCAAGCTTATCAATGTCCTTTGAAAATATGACATACAGAACAGTATGTTATATTTTTGATTTGATCTCAGTAAAGCTGTAGACAGGGAGATAGTAATTTCATTCTGGATATTATGACTCTCTTAATGTAGTCTAAGACTCCATTAACTTTTTTGGTTACAGCTAAGGCCCCATATGGTACAGGGGATAGAATGCTGGTCCTGGAGTCAGGAAGATTTGAGTTCAAATCTCACCTTAGACAATTAACTAGCTGTGTGAACCTGACAAAGGCACTTAAATTCTGTCCACCTCAGTTTCCTCATCTGTAAAGTAAGGATAATAAAGCACCCACATTTCAGAGTTATTGTGAGAATTAAAAGAGATATTTGTAAAGTACTTGGCAAATCTTGAAATGTCATATAAATATTAGATATTATTAATATTTTTTCAGATGACTCACCACCTATCCATGCCTCCCTGCCATGTATTTGTGAAGTTGATTTTCAAGCCACATGAAGGACTTTAAATTTATCTATGTTAAGCTTCATCTTACTGGATTAAGTCCTTGCCTATGGAGGTCTGTTTGAACACTGAGTTTTCCAGCATGCTAACTACCTCTTCCAGATTTGGGGCATTGGCCAATTTGATAAGCATATCATCCATGCCTTCATCTGAGATTGGTAAACGGGAAATTGGCAAAAATGTGAAATATGAAATTTAGAATTTAAATGTTAAACATTTGATTTAGTTGGACTGGACAATTTATTCTTCTGGGAAAAGGAGCAGGTTGTTTTCTTTACTGAGGCCTTTAAGGAGTCACCTTTCTTTACTTTTCAATAATGGATTCTGGATAGCAGAACAGATTAATTTGCTGTAATGCTGGTGACTGGAAACAACTCAGGCACATCTCCTGGTGGGCACAGCTGGTTACTGGGCAACTGTGAGAGCTAGATGTATCCAGCACTAAGTCAATGGGGAAAATGTCCTATCATCATCTTAGCTAAATGACACATTTTTTTTCTTCTTCTTCTTCTGGGGACTAAAAAATAGGAAATGGTTTATGCAAAAAGCTCAGATCCAAGATCTCTTTCATAAATACAATTCATGATTAAGATCACCTTGTTACTACTGCTACCATCTTTTGCATACAAGTTGACTTTTCAATATCCATTCATACAATTGGGGAGCAAAGATCAAGTTTTAGGGTTATGAGCTTGCTTTTTGGTTAAATGGAAGTAGGGCCGAGAATCAATTTGGGGACACTATTAAATATTAACAAGTAATATTAATATCAAGGATAATTAACATAAGCCATTAATATCTTAGTCCCACTGATTGGGAAAGAAAAACTATTTAATCTGTAGTTAATTTGTCATTACCGTATACTTCTCTCTGCAGTTATGGTCACCAAGTACCCAAAGATCATCATTTTGAAGCTCTTTTCCTCTAGATCTTAGTGACATTTTTTTTGGATAAGAAGGTGATAGCAACAAGTCCCATAGGTAGGATGTGAAGAAGGTATCAACAATATTCATCCCTATCACTCTTCTCCTTGTTCCTTTCCCTTTTCTATTTCTCATATTCTCACACTTCAGCTACCCTAGCCTCCAATGAGGCGAGCCTCCCTGGCATCTCTTGGGCATGTGGCTATCATGCAATATATTAGAGAGATGTAGTCAATAAAGAGCTGCTCTAGGAGCCAGGAAAGCCTGGATTCAAGTCCCATCTCTGCCATCTAATAGCTCTAACCCTTGGGAAGTCACCTAACCTGTCATGATCAAGCCATCTCTCTAAGACTGCAAATTGTAGAGAAGATGATGCCTGTACTGGTAAAGGGTATTTGCTCACCTGTGAGTTTCCTGGACCAGTGGAACCACAGGTTGAGCTCCTGTTCAGACCATTCACCATACTTAGAATATCTCACATGTTTGTAACCTCCGTCAACTTACTGCCATTCTTGACTTCTTAGTGTCCCTCATCCACCATACCCAATTGGGTAATGAATCTCCTTTTTTTCTGCCTTGACAACTTCATTTCATATCTGATGCCTTCTCTTTACTCATATAGCTTCTACCTTAGTCCATAGGTTGATTAGCACCTTCTACATGAAGTTGTTCCTGGGTGGGACAACGGATAGAGCCTAGTCTGAAGTCAGGAAGATAGGAGTTCAGAAATGGCTACAATGACTAGTTCTGAGATGCTGGGCAAATCATTTAGCCTCTTCTTGACTCAATTTCTTCAACTGCAAAATGGGAATAATAACATCCACCACTCAGGGCTGTCGTGAGAATCAAATGAGATAATATTTGTAAAACACTTTTAGTGCAGTGTGTGGCACATTGTTGTTATTCAGTTATGCCCAACTCTTCGTGACCTTGTATGGGGTTTTCTTGACAAAGATACTGAAGTGGTTTGCCATTTCCTTCTACACTGGATTAAGGCAAATAGCAGTTAAGTGACTTGCCCAGGGTCACACAGATAGTAAGTATCTGAGGCTGGACTTAAACTCAGATTTTCTTGACTCCGGGCCCAGTGCTCTATCCACTGAACCACCTAGCTGCCTCCAAGGCAAACGGAGGTTAAGTGACTTACTCACGTCACACAGATAGTAAGTGTCTGGGGCTGGATTTAAACAGATCTTCCTGACTTCAGGTCCAGTGTTCTATCCTCTGAACCATCTAGCTGCATCTAGCACATAGAAGGCTTTAATGCTTCTTTCTTTCCTTTCTTTCCTGATTCGCTAAAGGCTAGTGTCCTTTTTCTCAAATCACTCCGAATTATTCCATTTAATATCCTTATATTTATTCTGTGTTCATTCATATATGTTCTTGGCTTCTTCATTAGAATGTAAGCTACTTGAGAGCAGGGAGTATTTCATTCCTTATATATTTATATCCTGAGCACCTAGGATTCTGCCTGGCATAGAGTAGGTGATTAATAAATGCTTTTAATTTGGCTGATTACTTAGGTGAGTTGTGTTAAAAATCTGCATAATTGACTTGAAACTAGTGAGTTTACTTCCTTGCATAAGTTTCAAGCACCAGGGGTCAGGGAGGAAATCGGGTAAGGTAGAAAGAGCATTAGCACTGATCTAAGAGAACCTAGACGTGACTTCTGGCTCTGTCACTTACTACTGGTATAACTACCCTAGGTGGTCTCAGTTTCCTCATCCATTAAATAAGTGGTTTACAGATGATTCCTGAAATCCTTCCAGTTCTATACCCCTTGATCTATGAAAATAGCAAGAAGGTGCAATGAAATGGTTCAGTCATGAAATCAATTTAAAGATTGTTTTTTTTTTTCCATCTTACCACTTTCTCTTTATCTTATACTAAAGCAACAGTGAGATTGCTGGGGAAGAAAGTATCTTCTCAGATCTCTGACCTGGCCTTGTAGGCAGTAAGCTGCTTGGCTGGGGGAGCTGCTCAGGTAATGTAGCATAGAAGGGAGGGAGAACATGGGTCTGGGAAAACATGGGAGAACATGGTCTGTTTACATCTGAAGGTCCAGTTTTCCATATAATATTTTAGGAAGGCTATTGATAAGTTGTGGGCAGCCAAGTGGTGCAGTGCCAGGCCTGGAGTTCAAATCTGAACTCAGACACTTACCAGCTATGTGACTCAGGCCAAGTCACTTAATCCTTGTTTGCCTCAGTTTCCTCACCTGTAAAATAAGCTGGAGAAGGAAATGGTAAACCACTCCAGTATCATTGCCAAGAAAATCCCCAAACGGGGTCACAGAAAGTCTGACCAAGACTGAACAACAACAATAATTGGTAAGTCACTGAGGGTACTGGAAGGTAACAAAGATGGTGAAAGGTGTCAAGTTTATACCATATAAGGAAGAAAATAGGGATGTTTGACCTGTAGGTTTCCTTAGTACAGTGCCTGGAACGTTGTAGGGGCTAATCAAATGCTTATTTATATGATTTGACAAGAAAAAATTTGGGGTTAGGGGTATGGGTTCCACAGTAGCTATCTCCAAGAATTTTTTTTTTGTCTTTTTGGAGGGGGGAAGGCAGAGCAATTAGGGTTAAGTGACTTGCCCAAGGTCACACAGTGTTAAGTGTCTGAAGCTGGATTTGAACTCAGGTCCTCCTGAATCGAGGGCTGGTGGTCTATTCACTGTACCACCTAGTTGTCCCTATCTCCAAGAATTTTAAGCATTACCAGGTAAAAGAGAAATTCTTTTTTGTTAAGCTTGGCCCCAGGAAACACAACTAAAAGCAGTTTGTGTAAGTTGATGTAAAGAAAAGTTTCTTAGTAATTAGAGTTGTCTCTAAGTGGAATGGTTCCTCCTCTGAGGTCATTTTCAAGCTAATGACCACATTGTTAGGGGTGGCAAGTCAGTACAGCAGATAATAGATTCTGGGACTAGAGGCAGGGAGTCCTGAGATCAAATCCAGCCTCAGACATTTAACTAGCTAGGTAAACCTGAGCAAGTCACGTTATCTCCATTCACTTCCATTTCTTCATTTGCAAAAGGGGCATAATAAAGGGACCTACCTCCCAGAACAGTTGTGAGGATCAAATGAAATAACAATTATAAAGTACTTAGTACATAGTGGGCCTATAGCAGGTGACACATAGTAGGTGTTTTAATAAATGCTCATTCAGTTCCTTTCCTCTTTTCCTAGTCCAGGGACACTGAAGACAGGCTTCTTTCCCCCAGAATCAACTGGACTAGATTCCTTCTGAGGTCCCTTCCAATTCTGATACCCTGTGATTCTGTGGCTGTGAACGAAGAAAAATCAAACACCCAAGAAGCCCTCAGATGATGAAGAGCTAGTGTGGGCATGTTTCTTTTGAAAGCGGCAGGAAGGAAAGCCAATGTTAGGCACGTAGTCCAGGAGCTTTCATTCAGCCAGGATACTTCTTTCTTCCAAACGACATAGTTGAATCATTGATACTTCAAGAAGCCTCTACAAACTGATGCCAACTCTTTCAATCACTCAACGTATGTTTATTATCTATCAACTATATTCAGTGTCTTGTAATAGATATTGGGGAGATACAAAGATGAATAGGATATAAATAAACCATAACATAAAGGAGAGTGACTAGTGCACAATCAAAACCAATATATTAGGAAACAGGGATGGGGAACCTGCTGTCTCAAGGCCACATGTGGCCCCTGGTATAGACAAGAGAAAAACTGATTCTCTCTGAGAGGGGAAAATCAGGGAAGGCTTCCTGTATGACACACAGGAGTCAAACATTGATAAGAGAGGTAGGAATTGTATCTATCTGATTTCATACTATCGTATTTTGGAAAGCTCTGTTCAGTGAAGTTTTCATTTAAGGGGCTGTCTTAGTGGATGCACTAAGTTCTAGGAGAATTGTTTTTGTAGCTGACAGAATGATAAAGAACTTGCTGTTCCTAGTAGGTCAGTGAATACCTGTTTGAAGATGTTGTCATAAGGAATTACAGAGGAGAAGTAGTGTCTCACCCCAATACATTGTCATAGTATTCTGTCATTTCTCTTGTTCACTTCTCAAATTCTGCTGCATATTACAGTGTTTCTTTTGTCACATTTCATCTCCCCTACAACAGCATAAACTACTAAAAAGCAGGTATCTTGGTATAATGGAATGTATGCTGGTCTTAGAGTGGGAAGACCTGAATTTAATTCCTAAATCTCACCACTTCCTAAAAGCATGACCATGGATAAGTTTCTCTGAGCCTTAGTTTTTTCTTTGTTAAATGGAAATAACAATGCTTAGGTTATCTACTACCCAGAGTTCTTGTCAGAATAAAAAAAAGGATAAAGCCTGCAAAAGATGATGCAACTGTGAAGGGTTATGCAGCAGCAAGCTAATAATATTGATTTTTGTATCTGGAGCCACCTTTATGGTAAATGCTTAATAATTATTTGGTGAATGAATGAGAGAAGAAGAAGAAGAAGAAGAAGAAGAAGAAGAAGAAGAAGAAGA
>CM053582.1:147675287-147708594 GCA_028627135.1 Pseudochirops cupreus
AATGCTTAATAATTATTGGGTGAATGAATGAGAGAAGAAGAAGAAGAAGAAGAAGAAGAAGAAGAAGAAGAAGAAGAAGAAGAAGAAGAAGAAGAAGATGATGATGATGATGATGATGATGAAGGAGAAGGAGAAGGAGGTGAAAAAGGAGACGGAGAAAGAATTAAAAGTAGAGGAGGTGAAGAAGAAAAAATGAAAAGAGAGGAAAGAAGAAATTAAATGAGAGAAAAGAGAAAGGAAAGAACAAAAAGTAAAGGAAGGAAAAAAGAAGTAAAGGAAAGAAATAAGGGGGAGAGTGGTTAAAGGAAGGAAGGGAAGGTGGGAAACAGGTGCTAGTCATTTTCAAATAATAAGCTAATTTCTATTTAAAGATGATGGTGTTTAGTCTTCCTCTAAAATTTTCACCTGTAAGGTCTAACATTTTGATGTCCACTTCTTAACCTTTACTATCAATTCTTAGGGGAATGACTGGTAGTGGTGGTATTAGAAGACAAAGGATGAAAATCCAGTATTATGCTAATGCCGTCTCACCTTATCTTTCATGTTCTGTCAGCACACGGTTAGCTATCCCTTGGCTGTCAGATTGCCTGACATTTTTATTTGCATGAGGCTTAAAATTATCATTTCTAAAAACCAAGTAATATGTATTAAAAAATAAAATCCAGCACACTTTTAAAGGAACCTGGCCAAGTACCTCATTGATGCTTGCCCATCTGGCACCTTATTGAACTCTTAGAAAATGGGGTAGGAAATGGTAGAGCCATTCTTTGGGTGATTTCAATAATTTTCAATTTCAATAATCTCATAAGTTAATTCTGGAAGTTTTCCTATTTCTCCTCTCATGGAGGCTATGCCCAGGTAATTAATTTTTTCATAGTATTTCCATTAGGTAAGATTCTCATGGGACTTCAAGACTAGTAGATTTTTAAACACACACACACACATAACTACTTTAAAATAATATATCATATTCCTTCAATTCAATTTAAACGAGCATTCTTTTAATGTCCACTGTGTATAGGACACCATGAACACAAAATACTTTTTGAAGCCTGAGAATAGAAAGCTGGAAGGGTGCAGGACTTCTTGGAGAAGATGGTACTTGAATTGGGCTTTAAAGAATGGGGAGGAATCCAAGGTAGGAGGATCAGGGAATGGGAGAGCATTAGAGGGGTAGAGAAGACTGAGTTAAAGTACAAAGGGGAGAGAGTAAGGGAAAAGCACCGATATAAGGCTAGAAAGGTTACGTTTCACCAAACTGTTAAATACCTTAAATTATAGGCTAAGAAATTGTAACTATTCAGTAGTAAGAAGAAAATCATTGCAAAATTTTGATCAGAGAAGTGATATGAAATTGGTTTAGAATCAACATAAAGGCTAATTTGGAGGAGGATAGGGTAGAGATGAGAAGACCTATTAGGAGGAACTTGCAGCAGTCCAAATAGATAGTAATGAAGACCTGCCAGTGGGAAGAGAGAAGGAACAGAAGTGAGAGGTATTACCAATATAGAATTGATAATATTTCATAGGATCATAGCTGTAGGGTTGGAAGATAATCTAGAGACCATCTAGTCCAACCCTTGAATTTTATAGATGAGGAAACTAGAACCTAGAGAAGTCAAGGTAATGAGTCATAGAATCAAGATTCAAACTCAGGTTCTATAATGGCAAGTTTGGTGTACCTTCCACTGTGTTTTACTGCAGAAAAAAGATGCAAAGAGAAAACAACCAGATTTTAAGTCACTTAATCAACAATCATTTCTTAGTGACTGACTTCACTGTGCACTCAGTGGGATTATTGTACTTGTATTACCATGTTGACTGTTGTTGTTACATTGCTACAGTCTTAAAACGATTAGATGGCTATTGGATTGATGATCTAAACAAGTAGGACTGCTAGGTTCAGTTCATTTTGATGACATTCCTCACAGGTGAAGCATAGTGGAAAGAGCATTGGATTTAAAGGGACATAGACATAGAGGAAGAGTGAAGGGAAGGGGAGTGTGGCAGGAAAGGCTTCATGCAGAAGGTAGACCTGAAGTTGAGTCTTGAAGAAAACCAGATGACTCTACTAAGCTGAGGTGAGGAAGGAGAATATGCTAGGTGTACAGGACAGTCAGGGCTAAGGCACAAAGGTGATAGAAGGAGTGTTGTGTTTGAGAAACAGCAAAAAAGACAAGTCTACTAGGCCATCCTTAGAATGTGGAGAGAGAGCAATGTGTGTGGATGATGGGAGATACAGCTAATGAGCGTGCTCCTGAAACAGGACAAGCCCATTTTGAGGAATGATAAGATCTCTTGGGGATGTTGAATTTGAAGTGATGGGGGTGTTATCCAGATAGAGTTTTTATATAAGCATTTGAAAAGGTGGGGCTATAGTTTGAGTGAAATGTTGAGGCTGGAGATAAAGAGTTGATGATCATCTGTATAGAGCCAATGATTCCACTGACGAAATGAATGATTCTGTTAAGGAAGAGAGAATTAAAAAAAAAGGTGGAAGGAGGAATAAGTGTTTATATGGCAGTAATTATGTGCCTGGCATTCTCCTAAGTACTTTTACAAATCTTCTCTCAGCTGATCCTCCAAACAAACTGGTCTGGTAGGGGATATTATCTCCATTTTAAAGCTGAGGAAGCTAAGGGAAATAGAGATTAAGCGACTTGCTCAAAGTCACACAACTAATAAGTGTCTGAGGCCAGATTTGAACCCATGTTTTCCTGACTTCAGTCTTTATCACAGTATCCACCAGCTACCTCTGGTGAAAAAGACAAGAATAGGGTCAAGGGAAGAACCTTAAGAAAGACTAATTTAAAGGAATTTGATGAGCATGAGAGGAAAGTGCGGCAATAAATAAGAAACAGGGCTGTAGGAGGACAAACAAAAATGTATAGTATCTCCAAAGCCAAGTGATGAAATGGTATCTAGAAGTTGGGTGGCCAGCAAAATATCAAATGGATCAGAAAGGTCAGGGAAGATGAGGTCTGAACTAAAAGAGAGAGAGAGCGAGAGAGAGAGAGAGAGAGAGAGAGAGAGAGAGAGAGAGAGAGAGAGAGAGAGAAAGAGAGAGAGAAGGCGAGAGAGAGAGAGAGAGAGAGAGAGAGAGAGAGACTGACTGTGTCAGAGTCAGTTTATGGATTAAACAATCTCTTGAACTTTGAGAAAGCAGCTTCAGTAGAATGGTGGTGCTAAAAGTCAGATTATAAGGAATTGAGAAGAGAAGATTGGTCATGCAGGGGAATAGATACAAGATGGTGTCTACAACAGTCTGGGAAGGTCAAGGGAAAACCTGAGCATGCATTTATACATTTAGGAGGAATTTGGGAGGGGACGGGTTAAAATGCAGGAATGAGGAGAGGGTTGCTGGAGTAGGAACAATGAAAAAGGTAAAAAGATTAACTAAAGCAAGATGTAGTAATGCCTTTTCCCCTGAGACAGTAAGGAAGGACAAAATCAATATGTAATAATGTGGGATGTTTTCAGGGTGTGTGGGCTATCTCTTAGCCTCAGTCTTATCATTGAAGTGGACAAGTCATCTGCTTAGAGTGTAAACTTCAGGGGTTCAGTGATAGATTTGAAAAGAAAGGAAAACTTAAGTAACAATCATTGTAGGGAATGAGAGAGGGAGCCAATAAGAGTAGAATAGATTACCAAGTAGCAGTGAGATTCCCAGTGAAACAATGGACCATAATTTTATATAGTCAGTGTGATTAACTTGATTTGTGACTTTGTGCCTTTTGGGAACTTCCACATTATTTTGTATTATATTAATTAGTGTATGTGTTTTAGCTCTCTTAGGGAATTGTAAACTCCTTTTGGGACAAGGAAAGTATTGTATTTATCTTTGCATCGGACCTTTAAAAGAGATTCTAGTCAGGTAGATGTTGGAACTCTGACTTCTCTATCAGCTCAAGATTCTGTGATTGTGTATCTGTCTCCCTCAGTGACTACTGTGAGGCCTTGAATAATTTGTTTATAGAAGGAACTTGCACATATTATTTGCATAATTAATATTTATGGAACTGTCTTTTCATTTTCAGTATGATCTACCACTGAGTTCCTTTCACATGATCTATTCTGGAGGAGGGGACTTAACATGTATATTTTAAAAATTTTAAATAAATATGTTGTTTTTCAGTTATTTTTTCAGTTGTGTTTGACTCTTTGTGACCCCATTTGGGGTTTTCTTGGCAAAGATACTTGAGTGATTTGTCATTTTCTTCTCCAGCTCATTTTATAGATGAGGAAACTGAGGCAAACAGGATTAAGTGACTTGCCGAGGGTCACACTGCTAATGTGTGTCTGAAACCAGATGAGTCTTCCTGATTCCAGGCCTGGCACTCTATCCACTGTGCCACCTAGGTACTCCAAATATTTTATTTATGCTCTTTAAAAAAAAAGTTACTATCACTCACCAACCATCCATCCATTTGCAAAATGGAACCCTCACTTGTAACAACAAAGTATAGTTAAACATGAAAACAACAACAACAGCCCCAAAACAATACACGGCAATGGTCGACAAGGTAGATCACATTCCATAATGATCTACACTACTCTTTTTTTTTTTTGAGAGGGGAAAGCAGAGCAATTGGGGTTAAGTGACTTGCCCAAGGTCACATGGCTAGTAAGTGTTAAGTGTCTGCGGCTGGATTTGAACTCAGGTCCTCTTGACTCCAGAGCTACTGCTCTATTCACTGTGCCACCTAGTTGCCCCAACACTACTCTTCTTCCCCAAAGAAGAAAGTATTCTTCCCTGTTAGTCCTCTGAAGTCACAATTGGAATGATCACAGTTATGATGTCATGGTATCATAGATTTAGAACTGGAAAAGAATCTTAGAAACCATATAGTCCAATCTTCTTATTTTATAAATAAGGAAATTGAGTTCTACAGAGTTTGAATAACTTGACTAAGGTCACACAGTAAGGGAGAGAGCTGGGAAATGAGCTCAGGTTCTCTGACTCCACATCCAATACATTACCCCCAACCCCTTTTCACATCATTGTGATGAATGTGTCAGTGTTTCTATTGGCTCTGTATCAGTACGTACAAGTCTTCCCAAATTTCTCTAAATTCTTTAGTCATTGTTTCTTATATCACAGTGGTATTCCATTAGGCTCCTGTATCACTGTTTGGTCAGCCATTCCCCGATCATTGGACACTTGGCTTCCATTTCTTTGTTGCTACTAAAAATACTGCTGTAAACACTTTTGTATTTATGAGACCTGGTCCTCTGTCTTGGGGGTTTATCTTTAGCAATTCTGGGCCAAGAGGATGTGCTTTTGTGAAAATATCTATTGCACAAAATGAAATATACCAGCACATAGATTAGAGAGAAACACAGGTTCAGGTGTTTTTCCCTCCTTTTCAAGTGATTGCGTAAGATACTCCATTAGACAGTCTGGCAGGACTGAATTGATTTCTGAAAAAGCTTGGAACAGACTTACTTTAAGTCAACCTTGTCAACTAAACTGTTGACACTTTGGAGCACTAAAAGATTTTGTTATCCGACCCAGCTGTGGAAGGGCATTACTCCCTGCATCTTAAATCTTGAAATGAGGACAATCCACTGAGCAAAAAGCAGCAATGCTGGACCTAAAGGTCACACCCCACTGTTCAATGGTTGTGTTGGGCATCTGGCATGAAGACAGGAATTGATAACAGAAGACTTGGCTTATGAGACAAATCTGTGCTACTTGGTTGCCCTTGTATATTACTTTAGAGCAGTGGTTCTCAACCTGTGGGTCGCGACCCCTTTGCAGGTTGAACAACCCTTTCACAGGGGTCACAGGGGTTGCCTAAGACCATCAGAAACACATATTTCCTATGGTCTTAGGAACTGAGACAGTGCTCCTCTATCCATCTCCAGGCGAGTCTACCCACATGCAGATGTGTCCACATACTAGTATTAAAGGGTCATGGCATTAGGAAGGTTGAGAACCACTGCTTTAGAGGAACCTTAGAGAAAAGCCAAGTATGGAAGAGTGCTGGTCTCAAACTGGCTGTGACAAATAGCAAAGTGCTCATCCCTTAATATAATTAGGTAGCTGTTGGTGGCAAAATCCAAACAAATGGAATTTCTAGGTCTGGGTTCAGTTTTGGTGACATACCTTGCAGCCAGAGCACAGTGGAAGGAGCACTGGATTTTTCAGGAGCCCAAGACAACCCTTTTTCAAGTTCTTTTCTGCCCTCATTCTAGTCTTATGACTTTAGGAAAAGGATTTTGTCTCAGTTTCTTCATCTGCAAAATGGAGCTAATAAATCTTGTTCTGTCTCCTCCACAGACATAGAGGAATGAAGTTATATACATACATACATGCATATATATATATATATATATATATAGATATCTATATATAGATATATAGATATATAGATATATACACACACACATACACACACATATACTCATATACGCACACATATACGCATACGTACACGTGTATATATATATATATATATATATATATATATATATATATACACATACATATATATATGAAAGTAAATTGTTGTTGATAAGCTCCTGTCTTTAAGATATTTGTTTCTACAATTACATGAGCATTCATAATTATTCCCAAATAGTATCTTTATTCTTCTTATTGTAATTCTTGATTCTGTCTATATACTGTTACCATCAGATGATAACATTGTCTCTTTAAGAAACCACAGTCAAGTTAAAGTACTTTAGTGAGGTAGAAGGCATATAGAGAAAGGTTAGAGTCAAGGACCTGGGTTTGAATTCTGACTCTGCTATTCATTACTTGTGTGACCTTCCACAAATCACCAAATCTCTTTGGACCTCAATTTCTTTACCTGTAGAAAGGAGAAGTTGGGCTAGATGATCCCTTCCTGAAAAGCCTTATCCTCTCTTATAAAATAAGAAGATTGGATTATGTGGTTTCTAAAGTTCATTCCAGCTCTAAATCTATCATGTTATGACACCATCATTTTGACCACTCTGGTCACCAACTGTGACTTCAGAGAACTAACAGGGCAAAACGGTTTCCTCTTTGGGGAAGAATAGTGTGCTATATAATTATGAAATGTGATCTACTTTGTCAAACATTGCCAAGTCTTATTTGTTTTGCTTAACTGTACTTTGCTGTTACAAGGGAGGGCTCTATTTTGCAAAGGGATGGATGATTGGTGAATGATAGTAATTGTTTTAAAGGGCATCAATAAAATATTTGGAGCAGCTAGGTGGCACAGTAGATAGAGTGCCAGGCCTGGAGTCAGGAAGACTCATCTTCCTGAGTTCAAATCTGGCCTCAACACACATTAGCTGTGTGAAAAAACTTTTAATAACAATAAATGTAAATTCCTTAATGGGTCACAACATTCATTTGCTGATACAAAGGATGGAAGAGTTATGAATGGCTGGCAGTTAAGGTGAAAAAGACTTGTGAATCTTAGCAGATTGTAAGCTAGTGCTATCAGCCAACAGGGAGAATGTTTATTTGGTTGCTGTCTACCCCTGTGATTTTACTGATAATGGTAATTCTCCATGCTTCCCCACTTCCCATGAAGTAAATAACTAATTTACAATTTACAATCTCATGCAGTTGTCTAGGGGTGCTAAAAGGTTAAATTGCTAGCTATATATTACATAGTCCCGAGCATCTAGTATGTCTTAAGGCAGGAATTAAACCCAGTTCTTTTTGATTCCAAAGTGGGCCCTCTATCTATTATACCATACTGATCCATGGCAGATGTCACCTCCATCACCACTACTCCCCCCAAAAAAAGCCCCAGACTTTAATGATTGATTATGATTGTAGTCTGTACTAATAAAGGCATTCACAATGAGGGAGGTAATAGTCCTTTCACTGTGCCCTTGTCAGAGTACTTGTATCGTGTTCAGTTCTGGGCATCATGTGGTAGGAAGAAGGCAGACAAGTTGGAACATCTCCAGAGAAGAGTGACTAGGGTGTCAAAAGAACTTGAAACTGTGCTAGATGAAGATCAGTTGAACAAATTGGAGATTTTTAACCTAGAGAAGAGAAGACATCGAGGATGTGACAGCTGTCTTCACATGTTTAAAGGGTAGCCCCATTTAAAAGGTAGCAAACAGGTTTGGATTTATTTTGTTTGTTGCCAGAGGGCAGAACAAGGAGCAAAAACATTGAGGAAATAGTGAAGTACACTTTGTGGCTACATATAAAGAATAACTTTCAAAAAATTAAAGCTGTTGGCCCCAGATAGAATGGGCTATCTTGGAAGTCACTGGATTTCTGCTCCTGAGAACTATGAGTGAATGAATGATTTATTAACTTACTAAATGTTGAACCCAGTGCTCAGTGCTGGGGATTTAAATACAAAAATGAAGAAAACTACCCTCCAGGAGCTTTCCGTCTAATGGGAAAACTATACATATAAGGAAGTGTTGGTGGGGAGAAAGGTCTTTTTATTTGAAAAATTGTTACTAGGATGATAACAGTAGGGCTGCAGGAGGAGTAAGTTAACATACCCTTTCTAGCAACAATGGCAGTATTAATTATTGTTCCAGAACTAAAAAAGGAGATGGGGCAGGGTTTGGGGGGAGCTGAAGAGAAGGCAAAGCTTGTCCTCCAGCAAGACTCTTTCGTCTGGGTGGCAAGACAGCTGTTGTGAAGAAGGGGAGTAAGGTAAAGCATAGCCCATGCTGCTTTGACATAGCTAACCATATGAAATATGTTTAAATCAGGTCAGAGGGACCTCAGAATAGGAGTTCTGCTATCAAAAGAATTCAGTCCTCTAGAATAGAGTCTTTAAGGAAAGAGTGAATAAGCCCTTGTCAGAGAAATTTAGAAATGTTATTCCTCTTCAGGTACAGGTTGTCCTGGGGTGACCTCTGAGGTTCTTTAAACTTAAATGTATCTGAGATTATGTGCATTATCAGAGTGTGCAAAAATTATTGCTTAGCAAAGGTACAGTATTCTCTTGGTTTATGTGGTTATTGGTCATCTCTCAGCTGATACAGACACTTTTCTTTCATTGCCTTCCAATATTTTTATCAATTATCTGTCTAATGACGTGGTCCCCACATGGCAACCACTATCATGTATTTTCTCTCTAGACTCTGTCTCTGACACCTAGATTCTGACTTATCCTCATCTTGTATGTGATCTATCAGTTTATTTCTCTGTGAACATTTAGCCCGTCTCCATAAAGTGCATATTTTCTTCTGCTTGCGTGTACCTGGCTGTTAACCCTTTCCGGACCCAGACATAGAAGGCTATGTTTTTCAGGTATAAGCAGTGATAATTTACATATATGCATAATATATTTAACACCCATATACACATACATACACATTTATGTGTATAGATACATGTGTGCATATGTGTGTATGCACGCGTAGCATCTAAAGGTATTGTTCAGTCATTCAGTCATGTCCAACTCTTTATGACCCCCATACACTATAGTATTCCTGGCCCTTCTCTCCTATACTATCTCTCCAAGTCTGTCAAGTTCATGTTCAACATTTCCATGACACTCTATATCCATCTCATCTTTTGTCATCCCCTTTTCTTTTTGTCTTCAATATTTCCCAATATCAGGGTCATTGCCAGTGGGTTCCATCTTCTCATCATATGGCCAAAGTATTTAAGCTTTAATATTTGACCTTCCAGGGCATCGTCTGAATCAATTTCTTTAAATATTGATTAATTGGATCTCCTTTCTGTCCAAGAGATTCTCAAGCAGTACTGCAATCAAAGATAATTCCTATTATATGTTGTACATGTGTGTGTATGTATGCATACATGCATGTATGTATGTGTTTGCATTGGACCTTTGGGTCCATAGAGCACACAACTTTGTGAAGGACTTAAGCATTTTTGCCCCTGTTTTTACACATGGAGAAATAGTCAGAGTAGTTAACTGACTCACTCGCTTATGATAACAAAGCAAGGGGCTGAGCTGGGATTCAAACCCAGGTCTCCTGACTCTAATGCTAATACTCCTTCCTCTATGCTACACTGCTTTTCTGTTAGACCAGATCTTTTTATAGACCTCCTTTCCTTTTCTCTATGTCTTCCAGGCAAATATATTTGTAATTGCTTAGTCATATACTCCTCCTGGAAGCATCATTATCCCAAGGTCATTCTTCTTGGTACACACTTAGCTTATCAGTTCCTGTAGTAAAACATAGCACCTAGAAGAAAACACAGTACTACAGATTTGATTCTACTGTGCTGTGGGACTCTGACCTTTCTAGTATCGAATGCTATGATCTTAATGCAGCTTAAAATTATATTAAGGAAGTTTATATTTTTGTAAAGATTCTTCACTTAAATTGTTAAATTTATTGGCATGTAATTGGGCAAAATAACTCCATATAATTGCCTTAATTTCATCTTCATTAGAGGTATATTTGCCCTTTTCATTTTTAATGCTAGTGATTTGGTTTTCTTCTCTCTTTTTTAAAAATCAAATTAACCAATGGTTTATCTATTTTATTTGCTTTTCATAAAACCAATTCCTAGTTTTATTTATTAATTCAATGACTCTTTTACACTCAATTTTGTTAATCTCCTGGGGGGGAGGGAAGGAAAAAAAAGGGAAAAATCATTTTAAGGGTTTGCTTTACTTAGAATTATTGCTGCCATGCCATAGAACACTGTTGATTCAATTTAGTTCTTAGTCTGATAACGCTCCCTCTCCCGATATTTTTTACAGATGAACTTTTCTCTAGCTATGCTCCCCCCTAAAAAAAATAAATAGCACAAAAACAAAAGCTGATTATTCTTGTGAAGTTGAATTTTTTGAAGCCAACTACAAGCCTTTAAATTTATTCCTATTAAATGTCATCTTATTATATGCACCCTAGCATTCTAGCCTGTCAAGATATTTTTGAATCCTGCCTGCCATACATTGTGCTTGCTCTCCTTACTAGCTTTGTGTTATCTGAAAATATAATGCTCTCAGTTGCCTTATTATTTATTTATTAGCAGTGTCTAATTTTTCTTCCACTAGATAGCCCTTTACACTCGAAAGCAGCTATCATGTCTACTCTTATCTAGGCTAAATATTCGCAGTTTTTTCAGAGAATTTTCCTCTTATATCACATACTATAGTCCTCTTGTCATCTTGATCAATTTATTTTGGACATACTTCATCTTGTCTATCATTTCTTTTCCCCAAAAATATGGTGACCAGAAATGAAT
The DNA here is from genome assembly GCA_028627135.1 of Pseudochirops cupreus. Taxonomy (NCBI): domain Eukaryota; kingdom Metazoa; phylum Chordata; class Mammalia; order Diprotodontia; family Pseudocheiridae; genus Pseudochirops; species Pseudochirops cupreus. The sequence goes on from CM053582.1 coordinate 147,686,437, forward strand.
TCAGTATTTTAAATGTGACCTGATTGGGAGAGTAGTAGCTCCCTTCTTCCAGACATTATGCCTTTATTTTCCCCCCCCTTTGGCTACCATGTCATATTAACTCACATTGAGCTTATGTACAAAAAACCCTAAGATCTTTCCCATAAAAATTGTTGTGTACCCATGCTTACGAACTTTGTCATTTTGAAATTTATTATTTTAAACTTTAATATGCAGAACTTATTTTATTCCTGGTCAGTTTCATGCTATTGGATTCATCTTAAGTCAGCAGTCTTGAGTTTTTTGATAATTATCTATTTCATTCACATTGGTCTCTTTGGACTGATCACCCCCTCCCCCTTTTTTTTTTTCCTTCATCAGAAACATTTCTACCTGGGTCTTCAATATTTCATTCTGAAGAGCTTCCCAACCCTTCTCCTCCTTCCCCCTGTCCCCAGGGACAAATACTTTATCAAAATATTAGGCCACTGGATCCTACCACTCCCTTGGTAATCAGAACATATCCAGATATGTTCTTTCCAAGCGTATAATACATGCTAGTTCACTCCCAACTTTCATCAAATTTTCTATGATGAATTCCATATAGGAAAAGCTCCTTGCCATAAAGGTGATTCTGGTTTCTTTTTCAGCCACTGGATCCTAGATTTGTCAACTGAAAACTATAAAAGACCTTAGATGTATTTTTTTTAACAGATGAATAATCCTGATGTTTTACAATAGAAGCTAAGGCCCAGAGAGGTTCAGAAATTTAGCCAAAGTTCCACATAGGGATTAAGTGGCAGAATCAGGATTCACATGCAAGTCTTCTGACTCCAAATCCAGTGGTCTTTCCACCATGCCAAGTTTCTCGTTTCTAATACAGTGTACTGGCTAACCCACAGTTTAAAGATTCACCCCTAGGAGACCCAGGAGTGGGAAACATTTTTTTTTCTCTCTCAAGACTAAGGAAAGATATCTAATGTCTACTGGTCATTGGCAGGCCTATCTGTTTGGCTCAGTGAATAGTTAGCAGCTAGGGTGATTGCTACCTAGGTTTCAGAAGAAAGAGCAAATTAGTCTCAGTGAATCAAGCCCCTGGAACAAGCTTGTTGAAAGATGGCATCAGGCCAGGAGGCCCAAGGCTTATGTGTAACATGGACTTGCATACATGCATTAATATTTTCTCCCTCTCCCCCTTTCTCTCTCTGTCTCTGTTTCTCTCTGTCTCTCTCTGTGTCTCTGTCTCTTTCTCTTACTCTCTCTGTCTCTGTCTCTCTGTCTTTCTGTCTCTGTCTTTCTCTCTGTCTCTGTCTCTGTCTCTCTCTCTTCCTCTCCTCCTCCCTTTCTTTTCCCCCTCTCTCCCCTCCCACATTTCTCACTTGCTACTAATTATATTCATATCCAGACTCTGGGTCTGTCGGGTTCTTTCTGAGCGCTGTCTTCTCTGGTGCAGTTACTATAGGGGATTCTGAACAGACCAGACTCAGTACATCTGCCAGGGTTTTGTCCTCACAGTCCCCCAAATGCTTGTATTACTTTATATAAGGACACTGGAACCCAGAGCTACACAGTTTCAGGATTTAACTCTATTCATATAGTTAGTCACTCTTTAAAAAAGCACTGACACCCAGCTTCTTCTCATACCACCTCTCCATCTTAATGTATCCAATGAATAGTTTCTCCATGCTCTACTGGGAACACACCAAGCATCTGGATCTTTTACCTGCAGTCACCAATCTCAAGAGAATCTATGGACACTTTTTTAGTAAGGGTGTAAATTACATGAATAGCTAGTTTAAAGCATGTTGTGCTTTCCTTACTCTGGGATTCTCAACCTTTCCAACCTCACCTATGTTCTTCACTTCCCCCCATTACCATTAGAAGAAGGAACAGCGAGTACCCCATTGATACTCAGAGAAATTGGTACTGCCTTCCTTCTCTATGTCCATGGCATATTTCAAAATCTAATCACTATTTTGATCTTTATAAAAATCTTTGCTACACTCTATATATTTCAAGTATGTCTCTTCATCTCCTGTGCTAATTAAATGCCTTGTCTTTTCATTTTCTCCTTGGTCTTCATTCTCTGTCTTCTCTCCCTTTTGCCCCTTCCAAAGCTGAGGCTTTACCATCTTTGGGGTTGCAAGTTTCTAGTCAGTCTCATGTTTCCTACATGGAAGTTCTCCCAAAGGAGTAACCTAAACTCTCCAGGTATCTGAACTAGAAGGCCAAAGTCACACCTTCAAATGGCCTTGGGATTCATACCCCAAACACATTCACTCACAGTGACTTGAATTTTCTCAGTTTTCGGAAAAAGCTTGAGTAACTAATGACTCTGCTTGCACACAATTATGTTCAGTAATCACTCTTTCTGCTTCTAGAGAGTAAGGAAACCCAAACACTGACTCTATCCTCCATACACAAAAATTCTACTCTATACTTCATTACAAACACCCGGAGGCCAGCCTCCAATTATATCCATGCTACCAATTACTGGAGTCAGGAGAATGTCCTGTCTCTCTCTTCTAGCCTAGGGGAATCAATTCATAACTCTAGGTTGCTGTGAGTCCTATGCACCTCTACACATATCTGCCACCGTTTCCAACTCTATTAACACAGTTCAGGTAGAAGAGTAGACTTTTTCAATAGGGATAAACAGGCCACAAGATCCAGACCATTACAATAAGTTTCATGGCTACAATAAATAAAAGGTGGGATTCGAAGGTAAGTAGCAGTTCCTGCTGAGACCAGAGCACTTGGACTTCCAAAATGGGGTGAAAGAGGCTCCCCAAGGCCTACAACCCAGGACAGAAGTTTTCAGGACTCATATAGTCAAGGATCATTTCTTGTTTAGATTTTAAGGGGGGGATATAGACCTTGGTCAGTGGATTGAAGGTGATAGAAGATACCTCATTGAGGAAGACAGGACAGTCCTTATGTAGGTGGCTGCCCATTGAGGCCAACTGTGGAAAGCTGTGGAAGGGCAACTCTGGTTAGATAATCCCATGGTAATGGAATTAGAATTTACTTAACATCAATCTACGCAAAGAAGAAGCACATAATGACAGGGAAAACCTAAGGAGAATAACAAATATGCAGTAGGTAATGGAAGGACCAGATCTGAGTTTCTTATCCTTATTCTGAACCCTACTTTGTTCCACTTCTGTATTTCTCTGTAATACTCCATACTCAAACTTATCAAAGTAGGGCATTTCTAGCATGTGAATTCCCATCAACAATGTTGACCTCAACCAATTGGTGACAGTAGCTAGGTGGCCTACTGGATAGAGGACAAGGTTTAGAGACAGGAAGATCTGAGTTCAAATGCAGCCTCAAGACAATTACTAGATACATGTAACCCTGGGCAAGTCACTTAACCTGTTTTCCTCAGTTTTCTCATCTGTGAAATGGGGCCAATAATAGTACCTACTACTCCAAGGTTGTGAGGATTAAATGAGATAATAATTGCAAAGTGTTTAGCACAGTGCCTGACACATAAGTGCTATATAAATGTTAGTAGATAAATTATTACTAAATTATTACTTATTATTATTACTACTTAAATATTAAGTAGATAAATCTACTTAGTAGATAAATTATTAATTTGTAGATAAATCCAAAAGACATACCAAAAGTACATACCATCTAGGTGGCTTGCCCATAGTCACCAGACTAGCTAAGCCTGAGGTAAGATTTGAACCTAGGTGTTCAGGAGTCCTAACTCCAAGCTTAGAAGTTTGTCTATCCAGTAGATAATGCTGTCTCCATATGGCTTCTTAGCACTCCTTATATAACTAATAAAATGTCTTCAAAGAATAGTTGAAGGAGTGGGATAATCACAGTCTTATGGTTTCCCAGATCACCTGGAGTTGGGGACTGTGAAACAAGGAAATGTGGTCTAAAATGTATACCTATCAACTCCTACCTTGGCTAATGAGTGGTGAAAAGGAGTAAGGGTCCACTGGATGGACTTCTTTGTCACCATAGCTATTGTACCCAACCAATAATAACCTGATTAAGTTTGGGGAGAGGTGGCCTGGAGTCAGATGACCTGAGTTCATATCACAGGAACTTACTAGCTATTCAACCTTGTGCAAATCATTCAGACTTTCTGTATACTGCCTATTTCATAAGGTCATAATTGAGGTAAGGTTTTTGGCTGAGTTTTTTTGTTGTTGTTTTGTTTTGTTTTTAAAGGGCCTCGTAAATATGTACTATTATTATAATTTTTGCATCCTTTTGGTAGCTAATTGGTAATTTGAGATTGCACAGGTTGCCCTTGTTGATAAATACTCATAAAAGTTGATTGTTCTAAGGTGTTGTCTTTTATTTAATCATTCCCTCATCCCCTGGATGGGCTTTCCTGGTGATATTTACTGGTTAGCATGTTTCCTGCTGCTGAGAAAGTGAGTAAACAGCTGCTTCAGCCAGCAGCCCATGCTAAGCCAATAGTTGATTGCTTGTGGGGCAGGTAGGGTAGGGAGAGGGGAGTGGAGTTAGCAAAGAAGAGATCATAAAGTTGAGGTTTTCTCTTCTTCACCCTATGACAAATGAGCAGTCAAACCCCAAGGGTCTTCTACAAAAACAGGTTTATGTTTATAAATGAAATTTCAATTTGCAGTCAAGGAGATTCAGTGATGAAAATCTGAGTTTCAGTCTTTGGAAAGTGTATTCTGGGGTAGCAATCTGCCAGAGTTATCGGATAGCCCAGTCCCAGTCACAAGTATGACTTCTGAGAGCCCCACAGAGCATGGAACCTCATGGCAGGGACAGCGAGAGAGCAGACATGGGAAACTCATGAAGAAGTACAGAGAAGTATCAGGTAATTGGTATATTAGCTTTGCAGAAACAGCATGTCTGATATTGAGAGCCAAAGGGGGTCCTGTCAGCCCACTGTTGCATACATGCTTTATCAGCAGGGTCTCAGCTTGGCCCTATTTTTTTCTCAGCATCCTGATTCATTGATCAACATTACAATCATATTTCTACCTGCATTTTATATGTTACCTCCTATCCTTCCACTGCCTCTACCTCGCTGAGTTGCACCCCAACCATAACTCCACAGCTTCCACTGTTTTTGCACCAGAATAGGATTATCAATTTAGTGCTAGAAGGCACATCAGGGATTGTCTAGTCCAACAGTCTTATTTTTTCACATGAGGAAACGGAAGCCCAGAGAAGTGAATTCACTTGCTTAAGGTCACACAGGCAGTAAGTCAGGTCTGTTGACGTTTGAGTTTAGCACTTCTCTGTTAAACCACATTGCATCTGCACAGGAGAAGCATGGCACCTCTCAGATCCTAATACTTCCTTTTTTGGTATAGGAACAACACACCATTAAACTAAGGAACAAGGAACAAATGTCATTGGGTTTTGAGCTAGATGTGTCCTTAGAGATGGTTCACTGTAATTCTGTTATTTTGTAGGTAAACAGTTTGAGCCCAAGAGAAAAGAAGTGATTTATTTAGGGTCACATAGGTGATAAGTGACCAGAAGCCAGGGGTTCCAATTTCAAATCCAACATAGTTTGCTGAAGAGCTAATGTGTTGCAGTTGAAAGTGTTTTAGATTTGGAGTCAAAGGACATAGGTTTGAATCCTACCTTCATCAATTAACAGCTGCATGAACTTAGGCATTGGTTATCCTCAAGCAAAGGCTGGATGATCACTGGTCAGGGGATTCATATTCATGAATGGATTGACACCCAAGTTTCCTTTCTTAGATCATATGATCCATGATCTTCTTATTTTCTTATTCATCAATTTATTAGTTTGAATTGGAGCCTCTTTTCTCTCTTTTTTTTGTATCCACAGGAAACTCAGTTTAACTAGAATTGATGCCACAATATGAACAGCACCATTTTGTTTGTGGGCAAAATGGGTCCTTTCATGCATGCTAATCTCACTCTGTTTTATAGTCACTGTCTCCTTCAGGTGGTTGGAGGCATCTCTTTCTTGAAAGTATTTTCCACCCACTGAAATCAGTAGCAGAATTTCAAGAAGTGCAAAACAACATATACAGCCTAGGTTAACTCTGAGGCAAGGAAAAAAGAAATAGGAGCAATTTTATTCTATTTTTGCCAAATCAAATCTTTGTTGAGAATGAGACTTGGCTCTGTGACTCTTCTCTGAGATCCTTGTCCTAGAGGTAGATGCCAAGTGCACAAGGCTGTCACATTTCTCCTGTTAAGTGCCCCAGAGGAGCTAGTAGCAGAGAAAATAATTGATTATCAGAGGGGAGCATAATTGAAAACAGTTAGCATTTTTCTTCCTCTGTATATCCATGGTGGATGTTGAGGTTCCAAACATCCAGAAGGGGAGCTGAGACCAAAATGATTAACATTTATAATTACTTATTTTTCAAGTTTAGAGTGTATCCATTTGTTTTCTTTATAAAGTGTCATGTAAATTAAGGAATCTGTCTTAAAATCTGCCATGTGTAGTTAAGTCATTACCACTACTCCAACTGTAATTAACACTTCCTGCTTCAAGAAACTCTAATTCTCTAGTGGGCAACTGTTTACTCTTACTTCTTTATCAAGCATGGAATCTCTAGTCACATGAAAAGACATGGAGATTAAAAAAAATTGACAGATGTGTTGCTGAGCACCTACTATGCTTGAGGTAAGAACTACGAAGGATAGAGAGACAGGAGATAGAGAGCTGGCCATGTAATCAGAAAGAGTTGGGTTTGATCTCAAACTCTGACACATACTGATTATGTGAACATCAGCACAGCATTTAACTTCTCAACATACCAGGTGAAATCAAGTCAACAAGCATTTATTTAAGTACCTACTATGGTCCAAGCACTATGGTCTAACTCTGAGAGTACAAAGAACGATCTTAAGTCCCTTATTCTTAAAGAGGGCAACTAGGTGGTAAAGTGGGTAGAGTGCAGGGTCTAGAATCAGGAATAGTCATCTACTTGAGTTCAAATATGGCTTCAGGCACTTTCTCACTTCATCCTGTTTGCCTCAGTTTCCTCATCTGTAAAATGAATTGGAGAAGGAAATGGCAAAATCCTCCAGTCACTCTGCCAAGAAAATTCCAGATAGGGTCACGAAGAGTCAAACAGGCCTGAAAAATGACTGAATGAAACAAAACAAATAAAAAACCATCCCGAATCCTTAAAGAGCTGCCATTTATGGAAGCTAGATAATGCAGTAGACAGAGTGCTGGGTCTGACATCAGGAAAACCTGACTTCAAATCCAGCTTCAGATATTTACTATCCCTATGACTCTTGGCAAGTTACTTATCTCCTGTTTACCTTACTTTCCTTATATAAAAAATGGGGATGATAATAATAGCACTCACCTTTTAGGGTTGTTAAGAGGACCAAATGAGATTACAATAGTAAGCACTATATAAATGTCAGTTGTCATTATTAATTATTATTATGACAACATACAAGCAGATATTTACAACCTAGATATATCCAGGACCTGTTGGAGATAAATTCAGAGGGAATACAGTGGTGATTCTCTGAGACAATAGAAGAGTTTGCTGATCTGCATTGGTGAAAGGAGTTTATACACAGGGAGTCCCCCACTTATGAACTCACAGATCTGCTCTACAGAAATAACACAAAGAGCTTGAGGCCCTGTGCTAGATTCTTGGGATACCAAGACGAAAAAAAAAAACAAACCCAAAAAACAAAAAAACACTCCCTCCTCTCAAGGAGCTTATATTCTCCTTAAAGGAAGGGGTATAAGAAATGAACAACTAACTAAACACAAAATATATGTAAAGTAACAAAAAGCAATTGCAAGAGGGGGAGAGAACATTCACAAATGGGGAACTCCAGGGAGTCCTAGTGTGGGGGATCACCCAAACAACATGCGGTGAAGGAAATTAGGGAATCTATGAAGCAGAAGAATGTACTCCAAACATAGAGGACCACTGGACCTTAGGAGGTCACAGGAGTTTAAAAAAAAAGTACAATGCCCATTTTTGGTGCTGGGTGAGCCATTAGGCAATCCCTCACCTTCTTTGTTCCTTTACCTGCCTTATAAAAAGTGGTAGCCAGCATTTTTGTCTATTCAGAATGTTGAACTCCCTGGATCAACAAAGAATATTATTTCGGTCTTTTATTCTCTCTTTCCATTCTTAATGATGTTACCCTTTACAAAACCTCATTTTCTAGCTATTTATGAAAATAAAACTTATTTTTTTTCTCCATAGTTTGTCCAACTCTTTTCAGTTCATAAACAATACCAGTTCCATTCTATAACAATCCATGTGCAGAATGAACCCTGAGCTTCTCATACATATATTTTCTAGTTCTTTTTGTCAGATTATTCTGTGTCTTAGAAAGACAGGTTGAAGTCTGGCTTTGGGCAGAGTTGAGGCTTCATCTTGATTGCTGATTATGAGTGAACCTATCATGTTCATTGATCCCTGGTCTGGGAGGCTGGGAGGTAGAAGTGGGGAAATAGCTTTAGTGTTAAGTTTCCTAAGCTGGTATAGATAAAAAAAATTATAGTGTGATCAATGCTAGCTCATAAACAGGGTGGACAATAGGATCATTTTACAAAGGAATAAACTGAGGCCAGAGAATCTCAATGGCTTACCCAAAGTTACATAGTTAATGTCTTTATTGTTTTTAAACAGATGAAGTCCAGGCTCAACCTTTGATAGTTTTGCAACAAGCAGGTGACAGGGTGTCCACTGAAGTAGACAAGAGCTAAAACTGCTACTCTCAGTGAGTCAATGGTCCTTGCCTATCTTTGTACTTAGCCGTAGTCCCACCTTCCAGTTTCTTCTGGGTGGCTCTTCGGAAACTTCATGCCACTCAGTGTCTCCTAGGCAAGACCAGGCAGCAGCTGATAAACGTGCAACCTCTGCATGGTGCTGCTCAATGCTGAAAGGGCCAGGGACCAGAATAGTTAGTGACCTTAGACTGACAAAATGGGCCCTATCTTTAGTCTTGAGCTGGGAGCAAGAGAGCAAAGGAAGAGCTCAGAATGTTTCTCCATAGGTCTGAGTACTTTGTGTTTTAGCATACTTTTCATAACTTTCACAATAAATCATATTATTTTGGTTATTTGTTTCTGTCTCATTTCCCCTAGCCAAATTCTAGGTGTCCCGAGGGCAGAGAGCATGCCTTATTCATCTTAGGCTCTCCCACACAGTATTTCCTAGTTCTTGCTGAAGTCCTTTCTGGGAAGCAGAAATTCATGCCTTCAAATTTCTGGGGAAGAGATTTGTACCTTCAAATTCTTTAGCAGTCTCACTCCTGTCTCCTCCATGCACTTGTATCCCTCCTTCCTTGATAGACTCCCTTTTATTTTCTTTCTTTCTCCTGAGACTCTTTCCCTTGTCCCATTAAAGTCCAGAGTGAATGACCATCATCATCAGCACCACCATCACCACCACCGCCACCACCATCACCACAATCACCACCACCACCACCACCACCATCACCGCCACCACCATCACCACCACCACCACCATCACTGCTGACTTATATAGCTCTTTCATGCTAAAAAAAAAACCCTCTGTATACATTATAACATTTGTTCCTCACAGCAACCTAGTAAGGTTGATGCCATAAGCATTATCATCCCCATATTCCAAATGAGACTCTGAGATCTTATAGGATTTGCCCATTGTGATACAGCTGGTAAGTGTCAGATGTTGAATTTGAAACTGGATCTCTGTTTATTCCAGCTCTAAAACTCTTTGAACTGCCCCAAACTGCCTCTCTCATAAAGGAAAGAATATTGTATTTGTGGATATAGAAAACATGGGTTCCAGTCTTGGTTTTGTCTATTAATAATTGCAGTATCTTGGATGTCACAAATCCCATAGAAACTTTGAGCTTCATTTTCCTCATGTGTAAAATGGAGATAAGAGTACTTATCTTCTTTACAGCGTTTTTATGAGGCTCAAATAATGATTATTCAATTCAATTAAGTTCAACAGGGATTTAACAAGCACCTACCTACTATGTGTCAGGTATTATGTCAGGTGCTAAGGAAACGGACAAAACAAAACATCTTCTCCTCTCAATAAGCTTACTTTCTACTTTCAGGGTAAGGTGCTTTAATCCTATATAAATGTTTAGTGGTATTACTAATGTGAAGTCATTCAGATTTTATTTTTCTTACCTAAAGTTCTGCCTAATGCATATTTAAATTTTCTATAAAAAGTAAAAATCAGGAAAATTATATTATCAGTTTCCTAATTTGGGAGCCCAAATTGTGTTGAATTTCTCATCAGCTCTCTTTGTGTTATCTATTTAAGAGTTTCTGATTAGCCTCCTAAAGCCTCTGTATTTCTAGCCTACTCATTAATTGTGGACTTATCTATTACTAATGTTGTTCAGCCATTTTCAGTTGTGTCTAACTCTGTGATCCTATTTGGGGTTTTCTTGGCAAAGATACTGCAGTGGCTTGCCATTTCCTTCTCTAGCTAATTTTTCCAGATGAGGAAACTGAGGTAAACAGGGTTTGGTGACTTGCCCAGGGTCACACAGCTAGTATATGTCTGAGGTCAGATTTGAACTCAGGAAGATGAGTCTTTCTGACTCCAGACCCAACACTCTGTTCATTATGGTGCCACCTAGCTGCCCCTATCACTAATGACAATACTTAACACTACAAACTACTACATTTAAGCTTCTCATGGCCCCTAGGCTGAGACTATAAAACTTGAAGGAACCTTAAAGATCATTTAATATAACTTTTCATTTTTTTTTCATTTTCAGAGAAGGGAAGTGAAGCCTAGGAAAAAGAAGTAATGCCCATGTCCAAAATCAAATGAACAAGTTAGTTCAGGGCTGAAAGTCTCATTTACAGTGGCCAGGTACCCCACAGATCATATAGTCTAGACTCCTCATCTTACAGATGAGACAATTGAGGTCTCAGAGGACGAGAGACTTGTCACAGAGCTGAGTGGGCAGAACCAGATTGGAACCTAGGCCTTCTGATTTCCTCACGACTCTCTGTTATATGATTCTACCTTTCTTCTACCTCTACCTTCTTTTGCCGAAAGCAGATTATCTCCTTCTAAAGCCTCCAAATTAAAAAAAAATTGTGAGCTAAACATCATTCTTACTGATATAAAATGGCAACAAGCCACATCCTTTTTCCTGCTCTTCATTATGGCAATTCTACATATCTGTATTTTTATTGAAGTAAAAGGTAGATTTAAAAAAAAATCTGAATTGTATTGATAGTGATTCTCTAAAGAACCAATCCACAAGAGTTTATTAAGTGCTTAAAATAAGTACAAATCTTTGTTTTCCAATTCAGTCCAACTAGAGAGGTATGTATTGAACTTCTAACACTATGCTGAGAACTTTGGGAACAGGAGGAAGACAAAAAGAAACATTCTCTGCCCTGAAGGGATTTATATTCTACTCAGTTCAGGGAAGCAGGGGACAAGGCATGTATAGATTAAAATGTACGAAATATATACTATGACAACACAAAATTATTAGGGTGGGAGTGAGAGAAAACTAAGAACTCTGGAGATCAGAAATTGGTTCCTGGTGGTTGTATTGTACTTTGAAGGATGCAAGGGGTCATGTCTGAGTGAGGACTAGGCCATATAGTGCCAAGGCAATATTCACAGCACCTACAGTGACTATGAATATTCCGGCATAGTTCTGAATTGCACAATATAACAGACTCTCCATATAGAAGACAGAAACAAACCATTTATTCAGACACCAGGAAACCAAATTCCAACATCAGAAAACCAAGTCCACCATAGCAACAAAAAAGTTAACATACCATAACATAGCAGGGAGCAACACTATCCCACAGCCTTCCCACAAACACTCACAAGCCTAGCTTAGTTTTCCTCTAAATCGAACCACCTCCAAACAACCATTAGAATAATAGCAATAATAAGTATTTTCATCCAACAAAATCATGTATACTTCTTATCATTCTAAAGATTTAAGCAGTGCATTTGACAAAAGCTACATGCAGTCCTTGTTAATGTGTGTGTGCGTGTGCATGTGTGTGGTGTGTATGTGTGTGTGTGTGTATGTGACAGAGAAAGAGAGAGAGAGAGAGAGAGAGAGAGAGAGAGAGAGAGAGAGAGAGAGAGAGAGAGGTGTGTGGGCTAGATGATATAGATGATAGTACAGTTAGGTGGATTAAGAACTAATTAGATGATTGAACCAACCCCAAGAGTAATATAACACAATTTATGGTTTGGGTTTAACTCAAAAGGTTGCTAGTGAAGTGCTCCTGGGATCTATCATGGGCTCTTTGCTATTTATTATTTTTATTAATGAAGTAAATGAATTCATAGATAGAATAATGATCATATTTGAGAAAAGCACAAGCTTGGAGGTATAGATAACACACCGAATGACATAGTCAGGATCTAGCTTTTATTGACCAAATCTAATCAGATGAAATTTGATAGAGAAATGTGCCAAGTAAGTTATTTCAAATGTAATACTGTATATTAAATGCTTTGCCAAGTCTTAAAGCATTTTTCAAATGTTAATTATTTTTTTATCAAATTGCTATAGTTGAGTTCAAAATCCAATTTTACAAGTTCAAGATGGAGTAGATTTGACCAGACAATATTTATTTCATAAGAAAAAAAAAGATTTCAGGATTCTCTTAGACTTCAAACTCAATAAGTATAAATAGAATAACATGGTAGACTAAACCACAATGAAAACTAAGCAATGCTAGATGGATTAATGCAGTCATGGCATCTAAAATGTGAGAGGTCACAGTCCTGCTCTATTTAGCCCTGGTCAGGTAGCATCTTTAGTAACGAATTCAATTCTAGGCACCATATTTAGTGATGTTTGTGATGACAAAGCTGTGAGTCCTAGCAGAACTGACATTGGCATGAGATAATGAAGATGCATTTAGTTTTCCGTCTCCACTGGTGGGGGAAGAACTCACATAGCTGAAAATACTGAAATGTTGAACTTTATCATCATCATCATCATCAACATCATTCAGATCAATCAAGAAAAAAGAATTTCAGTATCAATTATGTGTCCAATATCTGACACTTAAAGCAATGCTTAGCACTGGAGATACAAAGGCAAGAGAAGAAGTGTTAGCTCTGATGAAACTTATAGTCTGGTTGGGGGGGGTAGAGTATGTGCAACATATACAGATATAGGTAAGTGTAACAAAATGAACATGAAGTAGATACAAGGTGTTTGGAGCATGGAGGGCACTAGGCTGATCAGGAAAGTCAACATGTAGAATGTGAAACTTGAACTGATTCTGAGTACAAATTCTAAAAGGTAGGGGGAGGAGGAAGTACTTTCCAGGAATTAAATATACTTGCAGAAGGACAAAGGTACAGAAATGGGGCATGGATTGTCACATATGATGAAGAGTAAGGACAGTTTGACTAAACTGTGTGAGTAGGGGAGGCTGGAAATGTAGGTTGGGACCAGGCTGTAAAGGACTTCAAATGTGAGACAGAGGTGTATGTGTTTGTACTTTCAAGGAAAAGGGAGCAATTAGAGTTTATTGAATAGGTGAATGACATGGTCAGAGGTGTATTTTAGGAAAATTAGTTTTATAGTTGAATGGAGGCTGGGAAACCATATAGGAGGCTGTCTTAATAGTCTCACTGAGAAATGATGGGGGCCTAAACTAGGTGGAGAGAAGGGGGAAAATGTGAGCAAGGGAAAAATGGGAAAAATGGATGGGCGAGGACCTGAGGAAAATGCCAAGGATGTAAATATGGGAGACTAGAAGGATGGTGGTGCTATCAACAGATATTATTATTATTCAGTCATTTTCAGTCATGTTGACTCTTCATAATCTTGGCAAAGATACTGGAGAAGTTTGTCAGTTCCTTCTCTAGTGAAATTTTACAGATGAGGAAACTGAGTTTGGTGACTTGCCCAGGGTCACACAGCTAGTAAGCATCTGGGGCCAGATTTGAACTCAAGAAAATGAGTCTTCCTGACTCCAGGCCTGTCACTCTGTCCACTGTGGACTCCACCTAGATGCACTCTATAAATATAACAGATGTTATTATCTATTAGGATATATTTTAATGTTGTGTAATCTAGCATTTTGCTGCCTCAGATTTCTGAATGGTGACTGGCTCTACTTTGGTCTGTCATGCTCATATCCAGTGTGCATTTCATACACGTTAAGGGAAGGAAATGATGACTGAGAGAAATAAGAAAAAGAACATTGATGCATGAGTGATGAGTATGTAATATCTGGGGTATGAGGTTTATTGATAGTACAATACAAAGTCTGTAATAACAACTGATCATGAGATAGAAGAATCTACCCTTAATATTTATGTATTTAATTGGAGAAGAAAAATACTTCATGGAGAAGGCAACATTTGTGAAGATCCTTTCAGGAAAGGTTGGTGGATTTGACCAAATAGGGCATTTCAGGTGGAGAGAACAGCCAGTAAAATGGTCTGATGGGCAGGCAAGGAAACCAGGGACCATTAAAAGAGATGAGTTGGACAGTCCATTAAAAGAAATAATAGCCTGTTTCTCCATGAAAGCTTTTAAAAGGGAATTGTGCACTCTTACATCTACATAAACAGTCACATCTGAAGAATTAAAGGTCAGCTTTAAACTAGAATAATAGGATGTGGGTTAAAAGGGACTAGCTGTGCAGAAGGCTGATTGAATCCAGACCAGACCACATGATTAACTAGCACCCTGTGGAAACCCTGAGGACCATGAGAACAAGAAACAGAAAGTGTCACTGCTCCTAGAAGTTTTCTTTTCCTCTCTCTCTGACACTCCAAGCTCAGCTTTTAGAAATGCTCTTTTCAGCATTTTTATATTTCATAGTGAACAATTGTTAATGCTCCAAGTTCAACACTTACAACCAGATGAAGAAAGACCATGCTATAGAGTATGAGCTAGTGTCTAGTTGTTTGTAGATTACATAAAAGACGAGAAGGTCTGGTTCTGGCTACAGTTTTTCTTGATGCTGATCCTCAGTTCTTTTCTATGGATTCCTTCCTGCTAACCACTAGATGAATCATAGGATGAGATTTAACCACTCAATCTGAGAGTACAAAATATAGACCATGACTTTCTGACCAAGGTAATATGAATAACTCACAATGTACAGGTGCTTTTGTGTGCTCTCCGTCTTTATGTCTGTCTCTGTCTCTCTACATATACATAGATACACATATAGTATCACTGAATATAGTTATTTTTAAATTTAAATAACATATTTTAATAGATGTAATATAATATGAATATTATGTTATATGTTGTGCATGATATTAAATCAGTGCTGAGCACTGAATATACAAGGACAAAAGTGAAAGTGTTAGCTCTTGATGAGCTTATAGTCTAGCTGGGGGAGACAACATTTTCATGTATAGATAAGTAAAACATACATGAAGTAGATACAAGGTATTTGGGAGAGTAGGGAACGTACTAGCTGCTAAGGTGATCAGGAATGTATTCTTGTAGAAGGGGACTTTGAACAGAATCTTAAAGGAAAGTACAAATTCTAAGAAGGAGGGGGAAGATACAGAACATTTAATCATCTATACTATATACTATTAATATAATGTTACATTATATATGTATCATATATTATATATGTGTGTGTATTTAAAAATTCCTAAACATAGTAGAAATCACTAATCCAAATATATCTACTATACTTGCAGAAATGGCGTGGTGGATAGAGAACTGGTCCCAATCATGAACAACTGTGTTTAAGCTCTATCTCTCATACATAATGAATGTCTGACCTTGGGCAAGTCCCTTATCCTTTCAGTGTCCCTCTTAAGGCAAATCCCTAAGATTCCAAGTTGCAGGGCAGATGCTGTTCTGAATTGATAGGTGATCTACGCTCTTCCCCAGGAGTGCTCTACACTAATGAATCACAGATATGGTCAAAAAAGAAATTTAAAAAAAATTCTACTTCCTCTAAACCTTGATTTTTCAGAAATGACAACTTTGAAACCATGTCACGTGAGAATTGTCTGAAGGATGGAAGGATGATTATTCTGGAGAAGAGACTTAAGGGGGTATATGATCACCAATTTCAAATATTTAAAGTTTGGGCATGGTAGAAAGATTGCCCTTTTTCTGCCTGACTTCAGGGAGCAGAATAAAGACTAATGAGTAGAAATTGCAGGGAGGCTGATTTTGGATTCCATAGGGAAGACAGTATAAATTGTCTTTCTCAACATAAGTAAAAATCTTCTCAACAGAACTGTCCAAAAGTAAAATGTACTTCCTGAATGGGTAGTGAGTTCTCTTATTGGTGGTATTCAAGGGGAAAGGGAGCATGTAGTTTGGGGGGATGTCTAGAGGGGATTCATGCTTCAGGTAGAAGTTGTGCTTATAAGATGTCACCCAACTTGAAGCAAAAGTTCCATGATTTTAATAAGTACTTACACAACTCATATCCTTTACCTAATATTATGTTAGACGTGGTAAGAGACTTTAATCTCATTAAAGGAACAGGATAACCCATCAAGAAAAAAAGAGACCCGATGCATAATAGTTACCAAGATAATATAAGGAAACAAACAAACAAAAAAGGCAGAACAAGGCAATAAAGAAGCCACATTGTCTCTAAGAGTTCAGAGAAGGGAAGCATCATATCAGTGGAATTATCAGAGTTATTTTTACATGGTATTGCATTATGAAATCTTGGTTGAGTCTGTGAAATGTCATAGTGGACCTTGAGTAGGATTGGATGCTAACAAAAGGGGGCATTTTCTTGTGCTGTTGGGGGAATCTCAACAGTTTGCATGCTAAGAGCAAAAGTGAGAAGTATCCTGCTGAGTGAAAAGTGTGCTTTGATGGCTAGCCTTATAGGAATGGATTTAGCCTGCTCTCTGGAGCTAGACTATCTTGACATTGATTAGAGAATAATCGATTAAATGTTATACTAGGTTGTTGAATGAATTGATGCATTAAAAAGCATTTTGTCAAGCATATTCCATATACAAAGTACTATGATAAGCACCAAGGAAACAAATTACAAAAACAACATGGCCTCTGCCTTCAAAGAGCTTATATTGTAATAAGGGGAGATAACATACTTAGAAGGGTTCAATGGCAGCAAAAATGTCAAGGTCTAGGACTCCTTAGGGTATTGTGAGAGGGTCAATTGCAAGGATCTGGGACAAGCTGAATGTCTGCTAAAAGCCTGCTCTAATGCTTCATCATGTCACTGGGGGTGACACTTGGCTCTCAAAGGCTGTGCCAGTGGAGCATAGATGTGATCTAATTTGAGTAGAGTCCAGAGGAACTATCACTTTCTGAATTTCTGGTCACTATATTTTTATCAACACAATCTAAGGTCAAATTAGCTTTTGTGACTGCCAAGGCACCAAGTCAATTTCAGCTTATGGAGTGGAAAAAAATAGGATCACAGAAGCCCAGGAAATTCCATTTATCTTTCTTTCATGAAACAAAAATGGAAATTGGATGGGAGGGAAGAGAAAATGAGAATTCCATCTCCTGCAAACAGTTGGAATGACTATTCAATTGTCTCCATTCATTCAAGAACTTATGATAACATTCTCATATCCCCCCCACAGAGTACCAGAAAGTGTCCAAATGTTTTCCTTTCACAGTCTAATCCTAATTGTTGTCCAATATGACATTGGGCTGGAACACAGAGTTGATATAACCACTTCATGCCACCTTTCTAGCATGTGCATATTGGTTAGAGCATGTTCCTAGATAGTATTATAAGGTCTTGCTCTTCTCCAAGACTAGAAAAGGAAAGTGTTGGAACCTGGAATAAATTTCGCTCCTGAGGGGACAATGAAGGAGGGGAGGAAGAAAAGATTATTTTTCCTTCTAACATTTGCAGTATGAATTTTCTCCAGAGCAAAGAACATGGCAACAGTAAATAATTTATAAATTGAAGCCTTCATTTTAATTTCTTGCCTCTTCTCAAAACGTGATTTTTTGAAATGATGTGCCCCTACTATGAAATGAACTTGCATTAAAAAAAAAATTTAGTTTGGCATAACGACTAGACCTGTGTTCTCACGAGTAGAGCAAACTCCCAGGTAAGAAAACTCCCTCTACCAAAACAGATCACCACCTTCTCTACAGGTTATAAACTGAGTACTAAGAGAGTACTGAGAAGTTAAATAATTTGCTCAGGGTCACACAGCCAATAGATGTCAGAAACAGAATTTGAATTCAGCTCTTCCAAACTTTGAGACCGTGCCATATTGCCTTTCTTTGTATTTTTAAATATATATATTATCCATCACCCCATGTTGTCTCTCTCTGTCTGATTAAATGTCAATTAATGCAAAGCTGGATGGGATAATTAACATTTCAGAACAATAAAATTAACATACAAAAAATTTCAACAGGCTAGTATGATATGATCATTTGAATAAGATAAAATGTAGTTGAGATAAATGTCAAGGCCCAATTTAAGTTAAAAACATGAACTCCATACAAGAAGGGAGAGACATAGGTCATCTGGATTTTAAATGAAAAATATTCTTGATGTTTTCCTGGGTCACAAGCTTGATATGAGTCAGCAGTATGGTAAATCGGCCAAAATAGTTAATGGGATCTTAAAGTGAGTTAATAAAAGCCTAGTGTCTAGAATAATGGATGTGAAAGAACTGCTTTACTCTTCTTAAGTCAGATCACAGCTGAAACATTGGTTTCAGTTCTGAGTACCACCTTTTAGGAAGGATATTGACAAGTTGGAGAATCTTTAGAGGAAGATGACCAGGAAGGATAATGGAGCTGAAAAGTATGTTCTCCAAGAACTAGTTGAAGGAACTTGAAATGTGAAAGTAACAAAGATAAGACTTAAAAGGGACATGGTAGTCTTCAATAATTGGAAGGCTGTCATGTGGAAAATGAAATAGATTTGTTCTGCTGGGCCTCTGAGGACTTAGCTAGGAGCAGGGGTTGCAAGTTGCCTAGAGGCAGATTTCTAATCCTTGTAAGTACCAACTTCTGGGTAATTAGAGCTGTTGAAAAAGTAGAATGAGCAACTTGGCAGAAGTCAGCAAGCAACAAGCATTTTATTAAGTGTGTACTGTGTGCCAGGCACTGTGCTAAATGCTGGGAGATAGCAGGTTCCCAGCCTACTAGGAACTTGGTCTTCCTGCAGATGCTTAAAGATAACTTGTTGGGAATGTTGTAGGGTAGATTTCTCTTCTGGTATGGACTGTCCTAGATGACTTTTGAGGTCTAGACTAACTTTGAGATTCTATGACTGTGATTCAGTTCCATGAACTGTTATGTTTGTGACCTTGACCACTGTCATGGGATCAGAGGGAGAACAAAAGCACAATTAGCAGAGAAGACACTCGGATATTAGGATGACTGATAAGCCCCCAAACTCTGGGAATGCAGATCCAGTAGGCTGGAGAGTATTCTTCCAGCATCCTTTTTACTTTTTCCTGCTGATAACTCTATGTCTAACACCTCAACTTCAGATTTTCTCTCTCTCAGATTCTGTATGTCCTTTGTCCAAAAGCCCTTGATCTTGCTTATTTCCTCCAGGACTAGTCAGGTTAGTTTGGTTTATCTTCTAGCTCATTTCCTCCCTCCTCCAAATATCCCCTACTACCTCCCCATACACTAACTCAAATTGTTGGTGCTTTGGAAGGTGTCTCAAAGCTGTTAGTCCAAGCTCTTCCACACAAATGCCCTTCCCCCCTTCATAAATTCATCCCAATCTATAATTAATATTGATGGGAAATTTAAACCAGAACCAGAAATGGAAGTAGAATAAATACAGATGTTCTTCCTAAAATGACTTTAAGCAGAAATCATTGTTCACCAGTATTACAGTACTTCACTAGAGAAATAATTGATATTCATAATGTTGACCCCTAGGCAAGGCAAAGATACTGAAGCCCTCTTTGAGTTACCAAAGGAAAATGAAATTGAAAGTAACTGAGAGAGAGAACACAATGCCGGAGGGCACCATATGTAACTCAAGGATGAGGGCAATTTCTTACCAACCTAGAAAGAGTCAGTCTGTCTGTAAACATTTATTAAGTACCTATAATGTGCCAGATCCTGGGCTATCACTGGGAATAGATGGGAAAAGAGGCAAAATATCTCTCTCCTCAAAGAACTCAAAATCTAAGGTGGGAGATGGGGACATTGAACTAAGAAATATGTCCTTGTTGAGTCATTTCTCCATCATGTCCAACTCTTGGTGACCCCTTTTGAGGTTTTCTTGACAGATACTAGAGTGGTTTGCTATTTCCTTTTCCAGATCATTTTATAGATGAGGGGGCTGAAGCAAACAGGGTTAAAGGACTTGCCCATAGTCACACAGCTAATGTCTGAGGTCAGATTTGAACTCAGATCATCTGGACTCCAGGCCCAGCACTCTATCCACTATTCCACCTAGCTGTCCAATAAATATATGCAAACAAGCTATATACAGGATAAATAGGAAATTAGAGGGGAAAGGCCTTAGAATTAAGAGGATTTTTGGAAGTCTTCCTGTAGAAGGTGGGATTTTAGTTGGGAAATGAAGAAGCCTGGAAAGCCAGTAGGCAGAAATGTGAAGAGAGAGCATTCTATGCATGGAGAATAGCCAAATAAAGTGCCTAGAGCTGAGAGATGGGATAGAATGCTAGTGGAACAGGCAGAAGGCCAATGCCAATGGATGGAAGAGTACATGGAAGGAAGGAAGGAAGGTGAAGATAAGAAGGGGCATTGCTAGTATGAAAAATTACCCTAAAGCAACAGAAGCATCAGAAACTATAACTTTAGCAACTACAGAAAGGAAAAGGTGGAGAAGTTACTGTTGTGAATACAGAAAAGGGCAATGCTACTGGAAATGTAGCAGTGTAGGAAACAGGATGGATGCCCTTTACACAGATAGATGAGTACAACAGCAATTAGTCAACCAGCCACTGAAGTTGATAATAATAGCTAATAGTTTTCATGTATATAGTGCTTTGAGGTTCGTAAAGTACTACATATAAGTTATCTCATTTGATCTTCAACAATGAGGTATGTGCTATTGTTATACCTCATTTATAGATGAGAAAACTGAGTCAGAGGGAGGTTAAGTGACCTGCCCAGGGTCACAAAGCTAGTTGGTGTCTGAAGCTGGATTTGAAGTCAGATCTTACTGCCTCCAACTCTAGAGTAGCTGTTCTTAACTATTTTCTAGCCAATGCCATTTAAACCACCATTACAGCTGGGCCTGATACTGGTGATCGTTACATAAATGCACATGATTCTGGGAAAACCATACTGATTATATTATATCAAGGCAGTGCATTTTATGACTGAGTAATTGAGGCTAGGGTCACCAAGACCCTAGATCTCCCATCTAGAGAGAGATCTTAAGGTTCTGTCTTTTACTGTTCTAATGGAAAATTCAAATCATTTTCTCTCCCTGGGGTGTCCTTCCATAGAATTCAGAACTAGGGAAGTTTGTCCTATATGTTTGTGTTTGGAAGAAACAGAGCCCAAGGTGGAGTTTCTTCAGCTGTGAAATAAAGTGTACAGTTATCCCTTCTCCATAATGCCTTCATCTTGACAGGTCAGCATAAGAAATTAAATGGAATTTTTTGGGGGGAGTTTTGTGGAAGCCACAGATAACACTCAAAGATCAGCAGATGACACATCAAAAGTTGAAAAACTCAGAAATAAATCAAATTCATATATATATATATATATATATATATATATATATATATATATAATTGTATAATATCAACATATTTTATCTTTTAATACCATAAATATACCATTAAAAAAAGAAAAAAAAATCATACTTCTCTGGTATGAAGGGAAGGTCAAAAACTTTTACTCGGATTTCCCAGATCATGGAGGTACCATATCCCTAAACCTGGAGATGTGGAAAGGATAACTATAGTATTACTGGATTATTTTAGTTTATCATTCAGTGCCTTATATGTACAAGACACAGTACTATTGAAAAGAAAGACAATTCTTGCCTTCAAGGAGCTTACGATCTAATAGGAAAGACAAAAAACAAAATGAAGTAGAAAAGGGAGAGGGAGGAAGATAGTCCAGCCCAATGGAGAAGTTCCAAAGTAGTGCAACTGATGGGAAGTAAAGAGAATTATTTAGAATTTTGTTGTACTTTATTTAATTATATTCCAATTATTTGAAAATAGTATAATCCCTTCCATCCTGATACCTCTCTTAGAAAGGCAACTAGATCATTTAGAGTACCTAATTCTCAATCCATATTGGTGTAACGCCATGCACCAGCAGATTCCCAAAGGA
>CM053582.1:147709094-147729223 GCA_028627135.1 Pseudochirops cupreus
ACCTCAGCCAATCCCCTTCTTCCACATCAACAGGGGAGTTCATGCCTTCTCAACAGTGGGACAGAGTTTGCACCTTCCACACTTAGCACTTAGCACTACTAAGTGCTAAGTATCCTGCTAAACTAATTACTATTACAATTGGATAATAGAGAGTATATACATATATAATATTTGTCTTTATATAGTATTATCTATTTTATATATGCTCTATTATCATATATATAATGTGTGTCTATATATGCATATATACAGAGAGAGAGACAGAGACAGAGAGACAAAGGGAGAGAGACAGAGAGAGAGAGACTTTGTTCCCCTCTGCCTTATAGACACAGTGTCAATTCCACAGATAGACAGTTTTTATAGAGGAAGTGAATGCCCTCAGAGAAAGTCATGCCAACATCATGCTGAGGTCAGGAATATCTAGTTCTGTGTTGTTTGTTCTGGAGGGGATTCTTAGATCTGAGCTAATTTACAACAGGCAGCATCAGATAATTTCATATTTGGGAAGGATTCTGAGGGATAGGAGAGAAGGTCAGTGAGAAATATTCCTTTTAATTACCTTTTTATGCCATCCTTTCTTTAGCCTATGTTCTCTGCACCTCTTAGTTGAAACTTTCCTTCTGTGTCTTATGTATTTATGCCTTTTATTATTACCATTTAACTCTGTGGGTACATCAGCTTTGACTCCCAAGATGGATTACAAAGTTCTGGAGGGCTGGGATCCTGCATCATTTTTCTTTGCCCTCACAACTGCATCTAAATATAGTAGGTGTTCAAGAAATCATTTATTATTTGATAACTTTTAATTACATTAGCACATCTGTAGATAATGAGTAGACCTTAATCTCATATTTTCTATCAGTAGCAGTGGGACCTAGTGAATAGAAGGCTTATCCTGGGGTCAAGAAAACTGAGGTTGGAGCCCTATGACACATGCTAGCTGTGTGACCCTGGTCAAAACCCTCACCCTCTTGGTGTCCAAGGTAACTCTCTAAGGTTAGGGCTACAGATGGAACAGCTGGATGGCACAGTGGAGAGAGCACAGAAGTTGGAGTCAGGAAGATATGGGTTTGAAACCTACCTCAGACAGATTTACTAGCTGTGTGATGTTGGAAAAATTACTTAATCACTGTTTGCCTCAGTTTCTTCATCTGTAGATAATAATAATAGTGATCAAGTGAGCTAGTATATGTTAAATGCTTTGTATACCTTAGAGCCTTAAGTAAATATTAGCTATCATGTTTTTTATTTATTAGATGCCTTTTTCCTTCACTTAGGAGTTTGATTTATTTCAGGACTAACAGTTATTACAATCCATAGTCTATTATTATCATTATCTCTGAATTTTACAGCCACATTGAGAGTTCTGAACACTGGTAGAGTCACAGATCTGGACTAACAAATATTGCATGTGGGTGTGTGTCTCTGTGTATGCTACAGAAAGTGAGAAGAGGAAGAGGTCTAGAGGGAAGAAAATGGAGAAGAAGAGGGAGAAAGGGGAATGATCTTTAGATGTATACCTTTCCCCCCTCTGTATGCATACTTGAACAGTAGCTTTATTAATATTTAGCAAAATGAATATATAAATTGCAAATAAATTGATTAGGTCTATTCTAGTTTCTTGAGTTCATTCAGGGTCCCATTTAGACGCAGTCCTGGGAAAACCTTTATTTGTCTCCAAATAAGGGGTAAATGTGATCCAGAACTTAAGTTGTTTTTATTTAGATATTTCTGACCAGTGTTTAGATATCTTTTTGACCCAACATGTCAAAATTATGGTTCTAAGGGCCATCATTCCAACAAACTACTTTCTTCTTCTTCTTCCTTTCTGACTCACCGAGCTCCCCAGGCCAGGCTTTTGTCAGGCATCATTAAAATGTTGTTCCTCATTTGTGGACATTGGGTACACGATTCACCGTCTGGGTGACTCAAGCCCTGTTGCCATTTCTATACTTAGCATTTAGAGCTTTTCATCTTTGGAAATCTCTCTGTTGTGTTATTTTAAAGTTAGCAGCCTGGGATAGACCAGCCACTAGCAGCATGATTTACTGGTTCAACCTTTAAATTTGAAATATCAAGATGCCTTGGAGCCAGAGGTTCAGACTCTAGGGGTCAAGCATGTCTGGTCTTCTTTATGGTATAGGTAAACTAAAAGCAAGTTGCGGCAGGAAGAGTGTGTTTCTAATGAGACCTTTATGAAGTGTTTCAGGTGGTTTAAGGTGGGGGGAGGAGTGATAAAATTAGAATGAACTTTATCACTCACAAAGTGCCCAGTGGTCATTGGGTGGGTGAGGGAGTTGTTCAGTCTTTTTAGTTGTGTCTGACTTTTTATGACCCCATTTGAGGTTTTCTAGGTAAAGGTGCTAGAGTGATTTACCATTTCCTTTCCCACATCATTTTTCAAAAAAGGAAACTGAGGCAGATAGGGTTAAGAGATTTGCCCAGGGTCACACAGCTAGTTACTGTCTGAGGCTAGGTTTGAACTCAGGAAGATGAGTCTTCTTGACTTCAGGCCCAGCTCTGTATCCACTGTGCCAGTCACAGTACATTCTAAGCTGAAAGATTTAGTTTCAAACTGACATGCTGATAAAGTTTTGGCAAATGTAAAAACAGGCTATCCATAAGATCATAGATTTTGGGTTGGAAGAAAAGTAAGTATCATCTAGTCCAAATCCCCACATTTTGGAAATGAGGAGACAGTAATCCAAAAAAGACCAGGTGCCTTTTTCCAGGTCAAGAGTAGTGCAGATAATAGAGTTGGTATCTCAGTCCAGGTCCTCTGGCATCAAACCAGGTTTCTCTCCATTGTACCACACTACCTCCTCACTTCTTCATTTGTTCCTGCCCCTTCATCTTCAATTCATGCCCAATTCTTCCCCATGTTTATTCAATCCTGCTACCTCCTCTGTTTTTTTTCTTCCTTCCTCAGCAAATTTTTAAGAATAGGGGCTCTACAGTTGCTACCCCCACTTTTTTCATTAGCAAGTCTTTTATTAGCCTACTTCCCACCCACTCTATTCATTTGAAAGTGTGCTTTTGAAGGTCATTCGTGATGTCCTAATCTCTAAAGCTGACCTGCTATCTGTTACATGGCACTGTCCTGTCAGATGTCATCACTGTGGCTGTCAATGTTATCATCCCCCATGGTTGAAAAATGGAGCAGCATGCAGTAATACAAAGGGCACTCTATGAAGACTTAGAAGACATTCTCACGTGACTTTGCTAGTAATTAATTCCGGAAGAAAGAGTATGGGGGCAGCTAGGTGGTGTGGTGAATAGAGCACCAGCCCTGAAGTCAGGAGGATCTGAATTCAAGTCCAACCTCAGACACTTGACATACTAGCTGTGTGACCTTGGCCAAGTCACCTAACCCCAATTGCCTTGCCTTCTCCCCTCCAAAAAAGAAAAAAAAAAAGACTGTGGTCATATAGGACTCTGCCTCTCTGGATAGTGATGAAGGTTGAAGCTGCCCGTGCCATCGGCTCAGTCTTCCTTGCCAAGTCCAAAGGAAAGCATGTGTATAAGTCATAGCAATATTAGGGACATAAGGAGGGGTAGGAGGATGTGGGCTTCTGTGGCATGTGGATCCCGATTCTACTGCTTGGCTCTAGCCTCTGAATCTGTAGGAGTGGCCTCCTATACCTCTTACATCCTCCACTTTTCTAGTTTTAGGCATCACAGGACCATCTAGAAAACTGTATCCCTCAAGCTCCCGTGGGTGCCACATGCTTATTCATTCAGAATTCTGTCATTTCTTCTAGGACATGCACTAGGTAACACAATTTATTCAGAGCAGTCAATCAGTAGCAAGATAGCAAGAATGCATTAATGAAGCTATATTAATTGAGGATTTTACCCAAGTGTGACTCCTGGTCCTAACTCATGCATAATTCTTCTGCAATATGGATTTTGTGCTTTCTTTAGCTGGTAAAGAATGACCTATTTGGTTGGGTTGATCTTTTTTATTACATGAAAAGATGTGAATTCACTGCTTCTAAAAGTCTGGCTGAGCCCCAAACACCAAGGTATATGGATAGGGAGAAATTCTCCTTGTTCCAGCATTTTACCCAACATCCTGATCCTTGTTAAGGATTGTCTCAAGTTTAGCTGCAATGGAAGCAAAGAGTTGGAACTTTTTCCCTTTGATTATTTTCTGTAAACTAGCATACCTTTTAAAGAGAATAAATAACTGGAGCCAGCAGCCTCATCCCCGCCATTTACCTCTTTTTTTTTTTTTTGTATTTCTGGAGGGGGAAGGCAGGGCAATTGGGGTTAAGTGACTTGGCCAAGGTCACATAGCTAGTAAGAGTTAAGTGTTTGAGGTCAAATTTGAACTCAGACCCTCCTGACTCCAGGGCTGGTACTCTATTCACTGTGCCACCTAGCTGACCCTCTTTACCTCTCTGTAGAATAACTGTCACTGCTGTGAATCTTCCACAGAAAGGCTTTAGTTAGCATATTTTCTTGCAGAAAGCTCTCAATTTGGAGCCATAAGACTTCTATGCACATCCCACCTCGGCTGTTTGCTACCTATGTAACTGTGGGTCATTTCCTTTGACTCTAAAAAGAGGAGTTTGGGTTAGATGATAGCTAATGGGCCTTTGAACTCAAGTCTTAACAATATTCTAGAATGAAGAGGAGACTTCCACAGAGGCTCAGGGAAATCTTATGATGATAGGCTGTTGGTTTGAGTTTCTAAGGTGATACAGTAGTGATACAGTAGAAAGAACACTGAATTTGAAGTTGAGGAAGACCTGAGTTCAAATCCAGCCCCAGAAACTTACCAGCACTCTGACTCTGGGCATGTTACTTAACCTTTGTTTGGCTTATTTTTCTCAGTTGTCAGATGGGGATGATAATAGCACCTACATTCCAGAGTTGTGAGGAAAGACATTTAGCATAGTTCCTAGTCCAGAGTGGATGCTTAATCAATGCCTAGTCTCCTTTTCCCTTCCTGAGGGGAGGAGATCACAGCTCTTTCCAACTCATTGCTCTCACAGAAATAAAGGAATTTTCTCCTCTTGCTTCTGGGCAAATTCCCAGAAAAATGGTCAATAAATACATTTATATAATTCTTTGTATTTTCAGAGCACTGTCCTTTCTACAACCCTATGTATTATCACCCTTATTATATATCATTTATATTATCATGTATTATTAAATATTAAATAAAATTAAATTATTAAATATATTTATTATTTACATATTCATTTTTAGTTTATAAATGAAGAAACTAAGACTCAATGTGAGTGGCCTATGACAATACAGCTCCTATCAATAACTTAGAGTCAAATGCAGATATTGGGACTTTAAGTTCAAACTCAATTCTGTAATGAATAATTCTCTTGTTTGGGGGCAAAGTAAGGATGGATGGGAAGACCTTGATAAAAGACTTTAAACTTTGACACAAAAGAGCCTTTATAGAATGCTGCCCAGTGGCAGAGAAACCCAGACTCTAGGTTGAGAATTCTGGCTCCTCTGAATGGACACCCTGCTAAGAGTTGAGACAACTTCTGAGGAAGAGAATAGGGGACAGGGAATACTGGAGCAGCTGTCAGGTGACAACCTAGCCAAGAGTGGAGAGGAAGCATCCTGTTTGGTAGCTTCTTATTGTAACTGATTATTCTATTTATTCCCACTAATGATGTGCTAAACTCAGTTCTCTACATGCCCAAGATGGTAGTCCTACCAGTACCCTCCAAATTTTGGCACTCTGAAGCAAAGCCCCAGTTGACTTGTCCTAGTTGTAGGAGTGCCATTACACCATGCTCACAGATCACCAAGATGCTTGTTACCTTTTATTTCAAAGAATCAAATATCTGTTGAATAAATAACATGCACAAGGCCCTTTGCTCATTCCAATGAGGAATTCCAAAATACAAGACCTGGTCTTTAATCTTGAATTTACTTGGAGAGATTAGAAATCTGTGTGTGAAAAGCAACAAATGAGGGAATGGATGCCACTTCTCTAAAGCACATAGAAAAAGAACTCACTGTGAGGACCTATCAATATGGGGAATTTTTTTTTTTTACTATATTTGGTTTTCAGCTCTATTTTCACATACTCCCAAGAACAAGTATGGGTCTTATATTGTACCACCTAAAACAAGAGTTGGAGCACTTGTCTTCCAGTCATTTGGCTAACACAAATATCCTTCCCCATAACAACTAACCCTTGTATATAGCTTATAACAGCATAATTAGTCATTCTGGTTCCTGAGGCAAGCATCACAAAATGTGTCCCCTCTCCCCCCCCAAAACCCCCAAACAAACAAACAAACAAAACACCAGCTTTTAATCATTACTTCAGCTGGGTATGGAAGTGGACAATTCATTGGAGGAGAAATCTTGATCCTTGGGAGGCAAAGCCCTGTTGTGGTAGAGATCACACCCTGTGGATATAGGTGTGCCCAAAGCATTGGCAGAGTGTTTGGTAATTGGGGTAGGAGCTGAAAAGGGAGACAGAAGTCCAAGATCCTGGTACTTTGAGACTCAGGAACACTATAAAGTAACTTCTGTGGAGGCCACCATCTAGAAGAGGAAGTGAGGTGGGACTGAAATAAGGTCAAGCTAACCTGGGACATGACTGATAGGGGTTGGCAAGGAAAGGGAGGGGGAAAGCAAGGAGACTGTCTGGTAAGTTACTATTTTAACTAATTATTCTCATTAATAATGTGGTATCAAGTTCAGTCATTTCTACCTCCTAAAGGAATTGCTTTCAGCACCCTCAAAATTTTGGCATCCTGGAGTGAAGCCCTGGTTTGCCCATCTGCAGCCTTAAGGACTGCTCTACCACTGGGGACTCACAATAGGAACTGGATATTGAAACACAGATGAGATTTGGGCAAATGGAAAGGAGGGGGATGGTTGTATGTGTTAGTACATGTGTGTGCATTATATTTATACAAATAGAAATACATTCACATACACAATATACATACATATGTATATATATATATATACAAATGTATATATATATATATATGTATACAAACTGTATCCATATACATGTATTGTATATGTATATGTATGTATGTATATGTATGTATGTATGTATATGTTTTGCTTTTTTTAAGACTGGAACCCAGTTTACCTTATTCCTTTTACTCAAAAGCACTGAGTTGGTCATTTTTAACCAATAAGATGAAATGGAACAAAATGGGCCAAGGGAATTTTCCAGTTCCTCCTGGTTTTAGAGAGGGAACCTAAGAGTCCCTAGGAGATTTACTGTGTTTAATCTACTGATTTCACTTGGTCCTTAAGACAACTTAAAATTAAGATGCTTACCAATGCTTTTCACCTAACTCCCACTCAGATCAAACTCTTTTTATTAGCACTCAATGAATTTTCTTCTCTTCTCTTGGCCAGAGCTACAGTTGAGCAGATTTCACAATTGTTTCATCCTGTTTTTTCTCTCAAGTACAAAAGGTACTGTCCCTGAGCAAAGGTTTGATTAGTAGAAGTATTTCTCCAGTGGGAGGAAAAAAGGGAATAAGGGACTAGTTTTCAGCAAGTATGATGGTAGTTAGTGTACCTCAGAATCCTTGCTGATACACTGTGGTGAGCAAAACCCATGTGGAGAGACTTTACTTGAGTGACCATAATTTGGAATTAGTAACATGAAGTTGTTTCTTTCCTTAAGGCAGTGTTTTTTAATCGGGGTATGGAGTCAATGACACCTATTTAAAGAAATTGATAACTGTATTTCAGAATAATTGTTTTTCTTTGTAAGCTTATGTATTTTATTTTAGATATTTAAAAACATTGTGAGAAGGGCTTCATAGGCTTCACCAGACTGCCAAAGAAGCATATGAAAAAAAAATGCTTTGAAATCCTAGTTTAGAGAAATAAGAAATGAATGCTGGGAATCTAAGTTACAAAGAGACGAATTTAGGAATGAATAAAAGGAAAAACTTCCTAACAGTTGGAGACAACTGAAAGTAGAATGGTCTTCTTTGGGAGACAGTAGATTTTCCTAGGCAAAACATTACTAGACTTTTGAGCTGTGAATGAATAACCATAATTGGGAATGTTGTAGTAAGGATTTCTTTTGATTATGAGTTGGACTAGATGGCCCCAAGGTCCCTTCAGAGTCTTTAAGGAGGAAACCTCTAAAGAGATAGTGGAGATATTTTTTACTAAAATCTTTATTATAGCCACTCTTAGCCAAGGGAAGGAGAAAAGGAAAGATTAGCATTTATAAAGTGACTACTGAACTCCAAGCATTGTGCTAAATCCTTTGAGTGTGGAATAAAATTCATATTAATGAAAAAAGGTCTGTCCTCTTAGATCTTATCTTTAGCTTTACTTTTCCATTGGTATTCAATGAGCTGCTATTCCATATTTTGTTACCACACATTGATTGGATAATTTTATGGGTTATCTAGATTGCACGGTGGGTAGAGTGCTACACCTAAAGTCAGGAAGATTCGCCTTCCTGAGTTCAAATCTGACATCAGACATTCACTAGTTGTGTGACCCTGGGCAAGTCACTTAACCCTGTTTGCCTCAATTTCCTCATCTGTAAAATGAGTTGGAGAAGGAAATGGCAAAGCACTCCAGTATCTTTACCAAGAAAACCCAAATAAGAACATGAAGAATTGGAAATGAATTGAAACTGCTGAACAACAACAAATTGTCTGATCATCATAATAATATGACCAGACCACTGGACTTTCAAGAGCTATTGAGTTTAGGTGGGCCTTTGTAGCCTAAATGAACAGGAATCTGTTCAGTAAACCAGCATGTACAATTCTGCTAAATTTGGCCAGTAAGGAGGTTCCAGCCTTGTTACTATGGAAACTTAATTTTTCTCTTTTCTTGGGAAAGAGCTTTCTTCTAGGTCTAGAGATCTTGGGGATGATGGGAAGGTAAGGGGGAGGGTAGAAGGCCCCACTATTAAAAAGCTAGTGAAAATGTACCAAAATATTTCTAGTCTTTTATCATCTGCAAACTTTATAACAAAATTTAACAACAACAACAATAATAGTCTTTGAGTTATTAAACATATTTTACTGAAATGTATATTTTTCACATAAATTTTCATGTTACTATAAATCACAGCATATATCAGTCTCATAAAGTGAAAAAATATATTTTGCCTCATGGTTGATTTACTCTGCAGGCATTTTCTCATTTGAGCCTACCACAGATAGAAAGGCTTTAATACCAACTACTTAGTAGTTATTGGGATCAACAATTTGGGTAAAGGTGCCCATTATATATTAGCAAATGCTTAATTCGAAATTC
The DNA here is from genome assembly GCA_028627135.1 of Pseudochirops cupreus. Lineage (NCBI taxonomy): Eukaryota > Metazoa > Chordata > Mammalia > Diprotodontia > Pseudocheiridae > Pseudochirops > Pseudochirops cupreus. Next base: position 147,718,344 of record CM053582.1, read on the forward strand.
CTCCATTTTCATCTTATTCTTGTGAGCAAGTAAAACATTGAGCCCCTGACAATCAGAAAGACCCCCAAAAAGGGTAAAGATATCTCCCTTCCTACCAGACAGAGCTGCTTCAGAGATAGGGAACTCCCTGTCACTGGAGGTCACCAAGCAAAGGCAGAATGACAATTTTTCAAAGGAGTTGTGGAGAAGGTTGATATTGCTGATAGCGGTGAGAACAGATAATCTCAGAGGTCCCTTCAGACTGAGGTTCTGTGATACTGTGAATCCAGTGTGAATGGATTTATAAGATCCCTTTCAGTCTTCCCCACAGAATAAAGTGAAGATTTTAGGATTAGTTTACCTGGTGAGGAACTGCCAAATGAGGAAAGTGTAAAGATGGAATTTAAGAAAATACAATACTTTTACATCATAGTTTTATCCTTCCAGAGGTACTTATGTGATGGCTATAAGTCAAAATTTAGATTTTTAAATTTCAGTGGTCCAGTTTAAGGCAGTGTGGCATAGAAGACATCATATTGTAATAGTAATTAATTTAAATTTCAAGACCCCTTTTTGTTATGTCAAGTAAGCAGGCACTTAGCACTTAGTAACTAATTAAACTTTTGTGGCTAAGAGTCAGAGGGTGGGAACTCTGTCTCCTGTTTCTGACATAACAGGAAGGGTTTGGCTGAAACAGGAAGCCAATGCTTTGTGTATATATAAGAAGAGCCCCAGAGAGAGACAGTCAGAATTAGATTTTTTTCTCCTGGTGGGCTCCTGGTAGAGGAGAGAGAGAGAGAGAGAGAGAGAGAGAGATAGTTTCTTTCAATGAGCCTCTGGAAGCTGACTGAGAACTTAGAGAGGATTTCCTTGAGACCAGAATCTGGTGAAGGCTGAAGTTGCTGCCAAAAAGGCCATCTGGAAGGCTGAGATTACTTCTGAGTCCTAGGACCAGCTGAACTGCCAGCGGACTGAAGAAGCATGAATGGGAAAAGACTTAGTTTGTTTGTGGCATGGTCGATCCTTGAGTTCCCAGGCTGGTGGTGAGAACTCTTGGCACAGATAGCAATCTGTAGTTGATAAGTGATAGGGAGTCACTTGATGCATATATTTTGTCCATGGTCACAAAGTTAGTCAATGGGGTCTTCAAATTTAAATTAATTACCATTACACATACTAGACTTGGAGTTCAGAGTAACTGGGTCCAAATAATACCTCTGACATTGACTAACTTTGTGACCATGGACAAAATTCTCACATCTATAAAATCCTTGATCCTTAACACATTGTTGTATATGGAACATACTAAATTCTTGATTAATGATAAAGCAGTCCATCACCACAGACCATACATGTTGAAACAGAATGTTTGCATATTAGAGAACAGCCTGGGGACAGCTTGGAAATTACTCAGTAGTTGATTGACACATTATAGATGGAGATCAATGATTCTTCCTTAAGACAATCAAGGTTGAGTTTTTTCAACAGAAAAACAAGGCAGTTAGCTTTTCAGAAAAGGAAGAAAAGATGTGTGACTTTTTGATGTCTCCCCAACTCAAACCTTTATTCTTAGAGAAAGAATACACATCAGGAATGTCATAGGACATACAAAATTTTTATTGAAATCTTTTATTTTATATAAACTTTATTTCCCAATATATCCTATCCCCCTTACCCACTTAGAAAGTCACTTTGTATGACAAAGAATAAAATGAAAAAAGAGGAAAAAAATCAGTTCATCAAAATGTATCAACATAACAATTAAAGCCAACAGTTTATTCAGTTACACACTCATGGTTTCCCACATTTGTACTAAATGGTAGAAAGCTCATTCTTCTGTCTTTTCATCTGGGTCAAGCTCATTCATTGTAATTATACAACACTGAGTTCCAATTTCTTAAAATTATTTTTCCATTTATATCGTAATAGTCATTGTACAATTGCTGTCCTGGTTCTGCCTACTTCAGTTTTTCTAAGTCCATATAAGTTTTCCCAAGTCATTCCTTGGAATACTTCATGTTTATAATTTTATACAGAATTTTATACAGTGCAGTAATGTTCTATTATGTTCTTGTGCCACCAAAATTTGTTGAGGTATTTGCCAATCAGAGGACATCTGCTTGCTTTCTAATTCTTTACTACTGCAAAGAAGTGTTGCTATTAATATTTTAGTTCATTTTGGATCTCCCGTCTTCTATCTCCTTAGGACATGTATCTAGGAATTTCTAAAGGGTATGACCATCTTAGTCAATCAATTAGCATGATTCAAAATTACTTTAGATCAATTCACAGTTTACAGTCAGAACATTAGTTTGACTACATTTTTTAAAAATTATTTTTCTTTCCTTTTATATTGTTATGGTCATTGTGCAATTGCTGTCCTGGTTCTGCTTACTTCATTTTGCATACGTTCATATAAGTCTTCCCAAGTCTTTGTGTTTTTCTCCTCATGTACCCTCTGATCCAGTGACATTGGTCTCCTTGTTGTTCCATGGACAAAACACTCTATCTCTTGGCTCAGCATTTTCTTTAACTATCTCTGATGCCTGGAATACTCTCTCCTTCCTCCTTTCTGCCAGTTAGCTTCTCTGGTTTCCTTCAAATCCCAACTCAAACCCTACCTTCTAAAGGAAGACTTTGCCAATATTTAATTTTAACAACTTCCTAATGTTGATTCTTTCTTATATAGCTTGTATACAGCTTGTTTCTACATAATTGTTTACATAGTGTTTCTCCCATTTGATTGTGAACTTCCCAAAGTCAGGAGCTGTCTTTTTTCTTTCTGTGTATCCTCACTGCTTTGCACAGTGCCTGGAACATAGTAGGTACTTCATAAAAGCTTATTAATTGACTGACTTATTACCAGAGATTTGAAGCAAAGTCTCATATGATTGTTACCAATTATCAATTCTTCTTTTGATCAGTTAACCACTGGGGACAAATTTTTTTCAGTAACTCAGTTAAAAGTAATTTTTAATGTTTTCAGTATTCATTCATCCTTTTTACCCCTACATGCCCTCTTACTCATTCTACTTCAAATTCCCTTGCTTATATTCAACACTCAAATTCCAATATTTATCTATTTCATTATTTATCTGTCACATACAGCCTCAGGCACCCACCAATTCATTTAAATCAATAACCATATACTAATCTCTAAGCACCCTAGGCATCTCTTTATGATTCTAAGTTGCAAAGAAGTTGCTGACAATACCTAGTACATAGGAGGCATAATCTTCTAGGCATCAGTCATCTTGCAAGGATTAAGGGAACAATGACAAAACTGTCCTGGGTTTCAAGAAACCTACATTTAATTGGGGGAGGGGATTAAGGAGGAAAGAAGTCTCATACACACCAATAAATAATGTACAAAATAAACAGAGAAAGAGAATTCTAACAACTAGAAGGTGAATCAGGTCATGGGAACAATGAATCTTGTTTCATGAAGATGGCACTTGAGTTGAATCTGAAGGAGGACAATGATTCTAAAAGGCAGAGATGAGGAAGCAAATACATAACTAAATGGTAGGCCTCTCATCTGCCTGCTATCCTAGGCTTCTGAATGTTGGGACTGGTGATCTCTGAAGGGCCAATATAGGGTCAGTATAGGTCCTCATGCTTTTCTCCCTCTGTAGCATTTGACCCTGCCGGTCATTTCCTCCTCCTGAATATTCTCTCTTCTCTGGGTTTTCATGACACTGTACTCTCTCGCTTTTTCTCTAACCTGTTTGAACATACTACAGCCTTTTTTATTGGTTCTTCATTCATGAATGGTCTCCTAACAATAGATTACTCTTAAGGCTTTGTCCTGTGCTATCTACACCCTCTGTCTCTATGATCTCATTAATAATTGTCTCTATGCAGATAACTGTTAAATCTGTTTCTCCACCTCTTGTTTCCCTTCTAAGCTTTAGTGGGTCTCAGCTTCTGCTTGTTAGACATATCTGGCTGATAGCTCAAGCTCAACATGTATAAAACAGAAGTCATTTCACTTCCTCCACCAGTCACAGCTCTTCATAGAGACTAGTTCTGTGATTTCATAAATATAAGGTACTTCCTGATGAGGATGTTCCCTTCACTAATGTAGGTTAATTGCTCAAAAAGCATTTATTAAATGCCTCCTAAATGTTAGGTACTGTCTGAAACTTCTTTGCAACTTATCAATAGCAGAGTTCCCTGGAGTACTTAGAAATAGTTCTAGTTCTGAGACTGGCTCTCTACTCTTTGTTCAACACTGCCTCTCTTCTTCATAATTTTAATTATAAATTAATTATATTATAAATGATTAATTATATATTCATTTATAAATGAATCATTTAATTAAATTAATAATTCTGCTTCATAATTTCTCTGTCTCTTCATAACATAATCATCATTCCATGTGTGTTTCTATCATTAGGTGGGGAACCTATGGCTTTGAAGTGACTTGTGGTCTTTTAGGTCCTTGCCTGTGCTTTTTGACTGAGCTTAAGTTTTGCAGAACAAATCCTTTTATTAATGGGATTTGTTCTGTGGAGTATGGCTTCAGTCAAAGGGCCATACCTGGGGCCCTAGAGGGTCACATTTGACCTCAAGGCCACAGGTTCCTCCCTAGTGATCTAATATGTGGAATGAAGGAAAAGAAGGAAGGAAGGAAGAAAACAAGTATTTATCAATCACCTATTTTATGCCAGGTGCTGTGCCAAGCATTTTACAAATATGTTCTCATTTGTTCCTCAAAACAACCCTGAGAAATAGGTGCTGTTATTATCTCCATTTTAAAGTTAGGTAAACTGAGGCAGGTAAAGGTTTACATGACTCGTCTAGAGTCACACAGGTGGTAAGGGTCTGAAGCCAGAATTGTACCCTAGCCTTCCCAATTCCGGGCCCAGTTCACTACCCACTGGGCCACTGTCTGCCTGAGGGTTCTGTGTGTCTTTCAGAAATGTATAGATACGAGTTTGTATTTTTTCTGTTTTAGTCAACTTGTCATTCAGTAAATATTTATTAAGCTCTTAGCAGATTCCAGGCACAGTGTCAAGCTTTTGGGATATGAAGAACTGCAAAAAAATGTGGTTCCTTCTCTCAAGGGGCTCACAGTCTGATGGGGAAGTCAGCATGCAAATTACTATGTACTTTATGCAAAGTATGTACATTTGTAAATTACCATGTACCTGATTCAGTTTACAGATCTTGGTATATGAGAAAGCATCAGGATTATATATGAGTGGTGGGAATTGTCAGGGTGTAGCACAATATGAATATATTCATGGGAATGTATCATGAAATTATAGACAGAGCTAAAGAGCACCTTATTAATCACTCTCTCCAAGCTCTCATTTTACAGATGAGGATGAGATGCAGGGAGGCTGTGATTCACCTAAAATCACCTTAGCTATGTGTCTAGCACCATCCATATTGTCCAAATAGGACTTCTAGCTTCTAGAGGGCAGGAACCATGGTTTTCTAAATTATTTTGTACAGTGCCTAATCTATTAGCAGGTAGGAAATTAGTCAATTCTTTTGATGATACACTCAAGCAGGAGAATGAGTAATGAATGGGTTTGGAATAATAGGCTCAGAGTTTAAATCCCAGCTTGGGCACTTGTTTCCTGTCTAAGTGACCTTATGAAATGAGAGGATAGGTCTCAGTGATCTGGGAGATCTCTTCCATCTAATGACCTCTGCCTATTATGTTAAAGTATTGTGTTGGGCTCTGGGAATACAGAGACACAGCTCAAAACCCTTTACAAAGTAGTAATTCCTCTTCCATCCTTTCCCTATGTTAGCCTATGGGAGAAGGAGCAGAGAGGAAAGGAGGAAAGGGTGACATATTCTTTGACCTGAGTACAGGCTAGCCAAGGACAATTGTGTGAGTTTAGTAATTAACAATGAATTCCATTAAGAAAAAATCAGCAATGTATAATGGATGGAAAGCCAGCCTTAGAATTAGCACACACTGGGTTCAATTCTAGCCTCTGACACGTAAAAGTTTTGTGACCCTGGGCAAGTCTCAATGGCCCAAGCAACTCTGTAATACTTAATTACTGAATAGTAGCCAATATGCATTGGTAGAAGGAATTTCCTCATCAAAGACCTTTCTAGGCCAGTGAAATTGCAGGACAAGACTCCCTCCTCCAACCTCCCAAAATTAAGAAAATAAACTTGCTGGTGTCATCTGCTTTTCCTTCTTTGTATTGTCAATTTCCCTTGTGGCTTGGGAGTCATACTCCCTGACTTTCCATTGCTCTAAGTAGCTGATTGGAATAATAATACCTGTATTTGCTGCTGTAGCAGTACCTCCTGCTTTGATTTGCATATTTATTCAATTTACATATATTTTACATATCATTCAATTCACTTAAAATTCAAACAACATTAGGAAAAATGCTAATTGCACCAGGAGCAATTCTTAAGTGACATAAACCAAAATAGTCTTACATACATAAACACTGAACAACATAAAATCATTTAACCCAGTTCTTATTCTCTTAATACCTCATTTTCTCTACAATATTATGTCACCAGATGGTTCATCTCAAACTTCCTGTTAGACATCAGTCTGTATTGTGACATGTCTTATTTGTGTCTCTTTAAGATTGCCAGTCCTCTGTGGGAAAAATGGAACACTAATGTACTATTGGTGGAGTTGTGAATTGATCCAACCATTCTGTAGAGCAACTTGGAATTATGCCCAAAAGGCTACAAAATTGTGTATACACTTTGATCCAGAAATATGACTGCTAGGTTTACATCCCAAAGATTTCCAAAAAAGAAAAAAGAAACAGGACCTATTTGTGCAAAAATATTTATAGCAGCTTTTTTTTTTGTGGTGGCTGAGAACTAGAAATCAAAGGGATGCCTATCAATTGGGGAATGACTAATCAAGCTAAGGTATATGGTTGTAATGAAATGTTATTGTGCTATGAAGAAATGACAAGGAGGATGATTTCAGAAAAATCTGGAAAGACTTATGTGAACTGATGCATAGCGAAGTGAACAAAACCAAAAGATTGTACACAGTAACAGCAATATTATTTGATTAAGAACTGTGAATATCTTAACTATTCTCAGAAATACAATTATCTAAGACAGTCCCACAAAACTAATGATGAAGCATACTGTTCACCTCTAGAGAAAGAACTGATATTGATTGAAAACAGATTGAAGCATGCTATTTTTAATTTTCTTTCATTTTTTTCTCTTTTATTCGAGTCTTCTTGTACAACATGACTAATGTGGAAATGTTTTACATAATTGCATATGTATAACCTATATCTAATTTCTTACCGTCTCAGGCAGGGATGGGGGAGGGGAGGAAGGGAGATAGAATTTAGAAATCAAAACTTTAAATAAAAAATGTTTAAAGATAGAAAAAAGATTGCCAGTCCTTGATTGCTTTGTTTCTCGTGTATTACTTATTGACTCACATTCATAGAGCCATGTAAGGTTTGCAAAAAATAATAATAATAATAATAAAGAAAAAAGCCTTTTTTATAATATGGTTGAGATGAAGGCCACGCAAGTGGGGTAGTTTCTACATTTTCTATGTGAGGAAACTGAGTCTCAGAAAGGAGAAGTAATTGCTCTGGGAAAGAGAGTCCTTCAAGATTTGCCAAAAAAAAAAAAAGCTTTCTTCATGCTAGAGTTAATGTGTGAGTCACTTGTGTGGGGTATTTTGTCCATTTTACATATAAATGAAACTGAGTCTCAGAAAGGGGAAATAATTTTTGGGGGAGAAATAGAGCTAGTAAGTCATTGGGGCAGAATTTGAACCCCTCTAATCTAGCTACAAATCCAGTGCTTCTTATATTACACTGCCTGGTTTCCCTTCTTTGCCTCTAGGAATCCCTAAGTTCCTTCAAGAATCAGGTAGAGTTTCACTCTCTTCCTGAAGAAGTTCTCCAGTTTCATCTTTTGTCACTATACCTCCACCTTCATAAGATGTTACTTACTATTGGTTTAGTATTTATTCAATATTTACTCATCTATGTCTGGGGTGTTTCTCTACACAACACTGTAAACTCAGGGCCTATTTAATTTTCATTATTATATTCATATACATTGGTTAGCACAGCTTTTGGCTTAACCACATCTTAACCAATGATAGTTCAATTCAACTCAATTGAATCTTGTTACTGCTGGCTCCAAGCTCATAGAAATAGATATGAAAGGAAAAGACAAGGAGGACAGGAAGCAAGTAGGATTGAAAGGAAAGGAATGTGATTAAACGAACCTTTGACTACTTTTGTTAACAGGTAGTGAAAATAGTATATTATTACTGTATGGATAGAAAGGCAGGACGGTATTGTAGAGAGTGGGCATCAGATCCAGTAAGACTTGGGTTCAAGTGCTGCTTCTGATACATGCCAGCTGTGTGAACCTGAGTAGACCCATTTACCCTTTTAGTCCTCTAGGCAACTCTTTAATGTGATAACTTGTATGATGAGGGAAATAGCTTCAGAAAAAAACCTGGGAAGACTTCTATGAACTGAAGCAAAGTGAAGTGAACAGAACCAGGAGGACATTGTATAAGGTAACAGTAATGTAGTAACCATGGTCAACTGTGAAAGATTTAACTAATTTTATCGATATAATGATCCAAGACAATTCCAAAGGACCCATGATGAAAAAATGCTCTCCACCTCCAGAGAGAGAACTGATGAACTCTTCAAAATGATTGAAGCATTTCTTTCACTTTATTTTTCTTGTTTTCTTCCCCCCTCAACATGGCTAATATAGAAATCTGTTCTGCTTCACTTCTCATATATAATGGTTATCCTATTGCTTGCCTCCTCAGTTGGAGGGGCAGGGCTGAACAGATGGAGAGAATTTGGAGCTCAAAAATGTTAAATTAAAAAAAAAAACAATTCTTTTTTTTTCTTTTTGGAGGGCAATTGGGGTTAAGTGACTTGCCCAAGGTCACACAGCTAGTTTTTGTGTTAAGTGTCTGAGGCTGGATTTGAACTCAGGTCCTCCTGACTCCAGGGCCGTCGTTCTATTCACTGCACCACCTAGCTGCCTCCCAAAAAACAATTCTTTAATAAAAGAGTATAACTTCCAAAAAAGGTGCTGCCCTACATTGATAAATGGAGTTTCTTGACTGGAGGGTTCTGTATATTACTGAAATTACAGGTCCAGTTCCTAACCCTATCCCTATGATATAAGGAAAGGATTTATCACTTAATTTTAAAAAAGTGTAAGAAAAACTTTGGGTGATTACTTCTCTGAGGATGAAAGTTAAATTTGAAATTACCTTGAAAGAGGGAAATGGTTTGAGCCAGCAGCTGGTGCATAAGAGTGGGAAAGGATGTTGGACATATCTATTATCCCATTCTGCCAATAAGTAAAAGACCAGGATTGCCTAGAAATGAGAAATTTGACTCTGAAACCAGAAAAGAAAGGACAGTTTTGGGTGCTGTCAGTAGGTGGTTGTAAGGGGAGGTGTATTCAGGAATCATGGTAGCCAACTATATGGCAAAACCCCAACTCATATATTAGAAGAAGAGCTGAAGGAGTCAGGATCTCAAACCCTTTTAGGGCTTATGTTTTTGTATTAGGTTTATGGCAGTCTTGCAAGATATGTTATGTAGCTATGTGACTTCTTGGTCAAATGAGTATGTAATTACAGCAAAAGGACTCTATAAAGAATAACAAGATGGAGATAGTGATAGTGCAAAGTGTAAAATGAACATAAGTAATTCTTGGGTCAGAGGTTCTTTCCTAACATTAAGGACACTTTGAGGACTTCTCTTGAATTTGCCTTCTGTCAGGTAGAACCTGGGAACTTCACTAAAGCTCAGGTCCAACCATATTGCCCCTCTATTCAATAAACTCCAGGGGCTCCCTGTCACCTCCAGGATCAAATACAAAATTTCTGTTTGATATTAAAAGACCTTCATAACCTAGTCCTCTTTTATTCCAAGATTTTCCTGCCTTGTTATTGTTCTTATTCAATCATTTCAGTCATATCCAACTCCTTGTGTCCCTGTTTAGGGTTTTCTTGGCAAGGATACTGGAGTGGGTAGCCATTTCTTTTTCCAGCCTATTTTACAGATGAAGGACTGAAGCAAACAGGGTTAAGTAGCTTCCATAGGGTCACACAGCAAGTAAGTGTCTGAGGACATATTTGAACTAAAAAAGTTGAGTCTTCCTGACTCCAGATCAGGAACTCTATTCACTGTGCCACCTAGGTACCCATAGGATCTCTCCAAAGTGGTTGTGGAGAACATCTCTCTCTTGGTTCCTCCTTGACTTTCTGCCTTCCACTCTGCATTGACTTAAGGAGAGTTAATTTTTTTTTTTATACATTGGTTAGCACAGTTTTTGGCTTAACCACATCTTAACCAATGATAGTTCAATTCAACTCAATTGAATCTTGTTACTGCTGGCTCCAAGCTCATAGAAATAGATATGAAAGGAAAAGACAAGAAGGACAGGAAGCAAGTAGGATTGAAAGGAAAGGAATGTGATTAAACGAACCTTTGACTACTTTTGTTAACAGGTAGTGAAAATAGTATATTATTACTGTATGGATAGAAAGGCAGGATGGTATTGTAGATAGAGAGTGGGCATCAGATCCAGTAAGACTTGGGTTCAAGTGCTGCTTCTGATACATGCCAGCTGTGTGAACCTGAGTAGACCTGTTTCAACCCTGTTGAAACTTTTTTCAGTATGAGGATAGGGCAAGGGAATACAAATGTATATATACATATACATACATATAAATTTATGTGAGGGTTTTCATATGCAAACAAGCACATATCTGAGTATATGTATAAATCAATCCATAGAGGGCATAAGATCAATTGAATAGGAAGGGATAATATTCCAAATGGTGAAATTGTGAGGAGAGAGAAGATTAGATTGAGAGGAGACAGGGAGAGTCAAAATGGGGTTGAGCATGGAAGAGGCAAGAGAGA
>CM053582.1:147729723-147792658 GCA_028627135.1 Pseudochirops cupreus
TATTTTGGTGTGGCTATGTGAGAGCTACGATATGTTGCTGCTGCTACGCCGCCATCTTCGCTCTGCCCCCCGTTAGTTATTTATTTTAGATTTAAGGTGCTCTGGGCTATTGCTTATATCAACAAACTGCTTTTTGTAATCAGCATTGGATATGAGGGGCAGCTAGGTGGTGCAGTAGATAAAGTGTTGAGACTGAAGTCAGGAAGATCTGAGGTCTCAGAGACTTACTGGTTGTGTAACCCTGGGAAAGTCACTTAACCCTGTTTCCCTCACTTTCCTGATGTATAAAATGAGCTAGAGAAGGAAATAGCAAATAATTTCAGTATCTTTGCTAAGAAAACCCCAAAAAGGGGTCACAAAGAGTCAGACATGATTGAAAATGACTAAGCAATCGGGTATAAGCTCATCTTCTGTACACTCAATGAAAGTATATTCAGGACAACAGCAGTATTCAAAAGGATGATGGAAATCATCTGTAATTTATCCTGTGAGCAAATATAAACACTTCTAGAAGCAGTTGGGTACAGAGGAAAGAACACCAGCTTTGGATTTAGATGACCAGGGTCTAAATCTCTTCTCTGGCACTTACTAAAAAAATCTCAGAAGCAGAGCAAGGAGTGGCCTCAGATTAGTAGCTGCTCAGGCAAGCAGCTCAGCAGATTTTCACCTGGTTTCCCAGCAATATAACTTTTTTCTTACCATACAGTTATATTCAACATGACTTTAGATGCCACTATGGCTAGTCAGTTAATCAACTTGGGCTTCAGTTTCCTCAACTATAAATTGAAGAAGTTGTATTAGATATGTTCTGAGAGTCTAGCTCCAATTTTATAGCCCTATGCTATCCCTCTCACTAGGCTGTGAACTCCTTCTGAGCACAAACTTTAATTTTTAACTATATGTATCACCAGTGTCTATTGAATTTGCTTGGCATGCTGTGAGTTCTTAATTGATGCTTGTTGATTGATTAATTAAGCAGCACCCTAGCTTTTTGGTCCAGCGCCATTGGCAGATTGCTGGGAGATTTATGTACTTCTACCATTCCTTCCCCAGGTATGTTCTGAGTGCAAGAATGAAAGTGACTTTAAAAGTTTGAGTCTCTTTATCGTAGCTCCATCCACTTAAAGAACCCATCTAAATATTAGCACCACATGCTCCCGGTAGCACAAACCTGATGGAAGGAGAATAGATACTGAGAAATTCTAGAAGGTGATCCAATATACAGGTTTTAAATAATCAGGAAGGAGAACAAAGCACGTCTGTGTTCATGCATGCATGATACATGTCAGCAGAAGTGTTATATCACTTTTAAGTGTGACTCAGGCATCAGGGTTGTCACTACTTTGCTATTAATCAAACTTGAGTTCAATGCTGTATTTTAAGGTTCTGGATCCCTTGAGTGCTGCTGCTTATCGTCTCTTGCTGACATGCCAGTTTTGCTACCTTCAGGGCCAAGTGTTCTGCCTTCATTCTCCCCTCAGCACATTTGTCTGATGATTCATGAAACCACATAAGGATTCATTGACTTCACTGCTTTCTCCTCACATGATGCTGGTTAAGAACTGAATATAGGTGAGATACAGAGCAGTTCAGTCTGCCTCTCAGCTAGCTGGTGGGGGGAGCCACCTAGGGGAACCAACAGGAAGAAGTGGCAAGGGAACTGGAATCTCCTAGTTTTCATTTACGATACAGAAAGTGAATGTCCACTTTTGGAAGTAATGCCAGGTGAAGACTTCAGGAAGAAACTAGGGATGTTTAGCTTGGAGAAGAGAAGATACAGAGACACATCAATCAAGCAACCAAGAAACACTTTTAAATGGCACGTGATAGCCATCTTCAAATTTTTCAAGGCTTCTCAGAATTAGAATTGAAGCATAGAGCTGAAACTAGAAGCTTCTCAGAGATCAGCTAGTTCAAACTCTCCCAGCTTAGATCATTCAAACAGCAAATTTTATAAGAGGTGGGATTTGAATCCAGGACCCCTGACTCTAGGGTAAATGTTCTTTCCATTGTGCTTGACCCTAAATGTCAAGATAGGAAGAATGGATATAGCCTGAAGAATATTTAAGTCACTTAAGAGAAAAAACTTCCTGAGGGGTAGAGATGTTCAAAGTGGAATTGGGATCACCTGGGGGGTAGCAGTTTCCCCTTACTTCATGTCTGTAAGAGGAGAAGGGTAGATGGTTACTTGTATGCTATAACACAAAAGGGAATGTTTTTCTGCTAGGCTTAGGAAGAGATAGCTTCTGACATTTGGTGTTGTGTAAATCAGGGGTTCTTCAACTCCTTTTCCCAGTATCATTTGAAGCCAGGTCTCCCTTACTCTGAAGACAGCTTTCTATCTATGACTAAATGCTGTATATTAGTTGAATTCATATGAGGTATAAAAACTAAGTCATATGTATTCAGGAGTGGGCACTTGAGTAGCAATTGTATTTCTTTGGATACTTTGTGTACCATAGTGGCTTTCTGAAAAGCATGCTTTAAATAAAACTTTTAAAAATAATATTTATTTATTGAGACTATATAAATTAAATTATAGATGACCTTTTCTTAGTTGCTTTTACTAATCTATCAGTCTCTTCTCATCCCATGATCAGGGTCAAGCCTTAATCCTAAATCTCCTTTTCTCTCATTATTTTCCCCTTTTAGCAAACTCATGCATTCCCCAAGATTTGATTGTAGAAAATTCAAGGTAGAAGATTCCTAGATCTTGTCTATCCCAGCTTTTTCCTTAAATTTAGTTTCAAATTTCCATATGTCTACTGGACATCTCTTCTAAAATGGTCTGCTAGACTCACAGATTTAGTGCATCTCAAATTGAATTCATAATCTTTCGGTCTAAATGTGCTCCAAATGGCATCACCATCTTTCAACTGTTCTAAATCTGAAACTTTGGAGTCGTATTTGATTCCAGATACAGCCGTTTGCCATATTCTTTTAGAGTTTGTCTCTGTAATATATCTCTCATATGCCATATCTCTCATATCTCCTCTCCACTTACCCAGCCTGATTTGGGCTCTCATTACCTTTTTGCCTGGATTATTGCAGTAGCATCTTAACTTACCTCCCTTCCACCATATCTCTGTTTACCAACCCATCCTTCACATCATTGCCAAGATGATTGTCTTAATGCTGTAGGTCTGACCATGTCATTCCTTTGCTCAAAAACTCTCAGGGGCTCCTTTCCTTCTTAACATGGAATTTAATACCTTTTTATAAGTTGATTTCAACCTACTCTTTTGATATTGTTTGGTACATACATTCTGTTCTTCAACTAAACTGAATTACTAGCTAGTCTGCTATCGTATTCTTGTTCAATTTGTCTCCCAGGCACTCTATGCTTCAGTTAAACTGAATTGCTAACTGTCCACCTATTTCATTCTGTCTCCATGTATTCCCATAGATTTTTCCCCAAGTCTAAAACATACTCATTCTCATCTCTATCTATGGAAATCCTTCTCTCCCTTCCAGATCTAGCTCAGATTGTGCTTTTGGATTGAGTCTTCTCTTATTGACTTGGTGTCAGGAAGACCTTATCAAATCCACCCTCACACATTTACTAGCTATGTCTGTCCCAGTTTCCTCATCTATAAAAGGGTTAATAATAACATCTAACTGCTTACCGTCTAAGTAATGGAATTTTAAAACAAGGTGTTAAAAATACTTTTAGCATGTAATTGGGGAAAATAAAATATTATTAAGAATAGTAACATCTAACCTCAGAGTTGTTGTGAGGACCAACCAAGATAATATCTGTAAAGTATTTAGCACAGTGCCTGGAACTTAGAAGGCACTGTATAAATGTTAGCTATTCTTTTTCTTCTGGATGATCTTTTCAATTTTTCTAGAGTAATTGACCTGTATCTTTCCTTTGCCCCTATCATTATATACCTTGAATTAGTTGGGGTTATTTTTGCTACCATTAATATAGCATGTGAAAGTTTTCAGAGAACTTTACAATATCCTATTTTATCATGACAACAACACTGGGAGGGATAATTATCTTCATTTTACATATGAGGAAACTGAGGCAGACAGAGGTGAAGTATTTTGCTCAGGGTCACATATTTAGTAAGTATGTGAGAATTGAACTCAGGTCTTCATAATTCCAAAATCAAGAACTTTATCTGCTATACTACCTACCCACCCCCTTTTTTGTGGATACCTCATATCCAACACTTAGCATAGTGTCTGGTACATAGCAAAATTTTAATAAATGTTTCTTTCTTTTTTTTTTTTTTTGCTTTTTGGAGGGCAATTGGGGTTAAATGACTTGCCCAAAGTCACATAGCTAGTAAGTGTGTCAAGTGTCTGAGGCCGGATTTGAACTCAGGTCCTCCTGACTCCAGGACTGGTGCTCTATTCACTGCACCACCTAGCTGCCCCAATAAATGTTTCTTGACTGCCTATTAACTTCTTAACAGCTGAGATGTTTTATTTTATTTTTTTTTATTTTTATAACCTCCGTGCCTAGCACAGGACCTTACTCGTTTTAGGCACTTAATAAATATTTGTTGAATTAAGTCAAATAATTAGTATGAAATGCTTTGAAAAGTACCAAAAGTTATGGAATCATAGAATGTTAATCCTAAACTTCTCATTTTACAAATGAAAACACAGGTCCTAGATATGAAAATGATTTCCTAAGCAGCAAACATGGGATTAAAACTCAGAGCTTCTTACCTTTCATCTATTGCTTTTTTCTAATGCACCAAATATAGCACCATATTACATATCTAGACTTTCTCATAAACCCACTACAGTATAACTTCCAATCAATCTACTCAATGAAAACCATCTTCTAAAAAGTTACCAGCGATCTCTTAATTGTTCAATCTAATTGCCTCTTCTCAAATTTAAACCCTATGGTTTTTAACTCTGTTGACCAGTTTCTCCTCCTGGATACTTTCTGAACTTCTCTAGGGTTTCATGACACAAATCTTCATTGTTCACCTCCACCTGTCTGAATAAGTCTCCTTTTCCATATCATGCCCAATAACAACAAGTGTGCTTCCAGGCTCTGTCCTGGGGCCTCTTCCCTCTTCATTCTTTAACTTTCAATCTCATCAGACTCTGTGGAGACTATTAGTATGTCTAAGCAGATTACCAGATTTATATACCCATCCCTAGATTCTCTCCTGAACTGCAGTTTTGTATTGTGGATTTCTTACTAGACATTTCAAACATGATTTTTCATAGTTATCTCAAGCTCAGCATATCCAAAACAAAACTCATTATCCTTTCTCTCATTAACCTTTCCTTCTTCTGAATTTTTATATTTCTGTCAAAGGTACGACTACCATCCCAGTTACCTAGGTTCCTAACCTCAGATGTCATCCATGACTACTCACTCATTCATTCCACATATCCAATCAGTCTTGTTATTTTATATTTATATTTATGTATATCTACATATATTCTATTTATATATTTTATATTTAAATAACAAATCTTGTTATATTTATATGCACAACATTTTTTGTATCTCTCCCCTTCTCTCTACTCATTTAGCCACCACCTTAGTTCAGGTACTCATTGCCTCCTGTCTGGAGTACTTCAGTAGCTGCCCAATTGATCTCACCTTTACTCTAATCCAGGGGTAGGGAACCTTAAGCTTAGAGTCCACATGTGGCCCTCTTGGTCCTCAAGTGCAGCCCTTTGACTGAATCCAAATGTCCTTATTCTGGTTGGATTCAGTCACAGGGCCACATTTGAAGACCTAGAGGGCCACATGTGGCCTCAGGGTCTCAGGTTCCCCACCCCTGTGGTCTAATCCATCAACCACATAGCTACCAAAGTGATTTTCATGAAGTTCAGGCCTACCCATGTCACTACATCCCTATTCAGTAAACTCCAGCAGTATCTTTTCTTCTTACTAGGATCAAGTATAAACTCCTCCAGTTGACATTTAAAGCTCGTCTTTATATAATATCAAACTTGACATGCCTGAATTTACTCCTTCCTTACCTCCATCTCTTGCAATCCTTCAAGGCTCAACTTTGAGGAATTGTTTAATTTTCCCCTGCTTGTTAGTTATCCCTTCCACCTCAAATTTTGTGAAATTCATTTATTGACCTAAAGGCTATAGTTCCAAATACATTGCATACTCCTTGAAGGAAGGGATTATATTTAATTTTTGTCTTTTTATCCCTACTGCCTAGTATGAAATATTACACATAATAGATTCTTAATAAGTGTTTGTGTAATTGAATTCAATCACAAACTGGGGCCATTTTATCTAAGAGGAAGAATTCAAATATATACTGAAAGCTTCAGAGTATCCCTGCCTATTCACTATGCAATAATTTATATTCATAGTGCTGACCCTGAGTCATCAAGGAAAGGAAAATTATGCTCAGTATACTCTGCTCAAGAAGGCAAGGAAGTATGTAAAACTTATAAGAAAGACTTCCCTCCCACATAAAGAATATTTGGGTGCTTGGAATGGATAAAAACTCAAGTGTAGAGAAAATGCCATTATTTGGAATGATTCACTATGTAAATGTCCCCAAATAGCTGAAGTTTCCTTTATGTGTCCATATGGGAACTCCTTTCACTAATACAGATTCCAACCTGTCCAAATCCTCACAGCTATGACTTAGGGAGCTGTCCAAGGTCCAGAAAGGTCCATAAACTGGCCTGTGATCTCATAGGTATTACGGGCCAGAGAGGACATTTGAATTCACATTTTCTTGACACTAAGTTCATCTCTCTAGGCATTACGTAGTGCTACCTCTTGCATATACAAAAGATTTACTTGAAATAATATTCCAATTGAGTTCTAATTTATTTTAAAAATTTATAGAATATTTTCACATAAGTCTGTATTAAATATTCACTCAGAGTTATATGGTATATTATTGTTTACAAGGTGCTTTTCTTCCAATAATACCAAGAAGTAAGAATAACATAGGATCATAAATATAGTGCTGGATGGAGTTTACAGATAGGGAAACTGAGATCAAGAGTGTAGTAACAGCTCACATTTCAATAACTCTTTAATATTTTATCTTATTATTTTTCCCCCATTATTTTCCTATATTTTGTCTCCTTCATATGCCTCTCCTTTCCTCCACTGGGAGGATAAAAAGAATCCTGTGGGAAGGAATTGCCTTTCTGCCTTTTAAAAGTGACAGAGTCCTTCCCACAAAAATTCTGTGAGGTATGTAGTAGGAAGAAAGTTATAGGATCATAGATTTAGAAATGGATTGGACTTAAAAGTTAGTTTCATTCAAAATTTTTCATTTCACAGATGGGGAAACTGAGGTCCACAGAGTAATAGTAATTCACATTTCTGCAGGCCTTTTAGATTTTTTTCACCTAAAAAGCACTTATTTTCTCTTCTGGGCAGCTAGGAGACACAGTAGATAAAACCCTGAGCCTAGAGTCAGAAAGACCTGAGTTCAAATATGACCTCAGACACTTAATAGCTATGTAACCCTGAGTAAGTCACTTAACCCTGTTTGCCTCAGTTTTCTCATCTGTAAAATGACATGGAAAAGGAAGTGGCCAAACCCCTCCAGAATCTTTGTCCAGAAAAACCCAAATAGCCTCCCAAAGACTAAAAACATTTTTTCTTTCTCTCCACATTGGAAAAAAAATGAAAAAAAAATGCTCATACCAGGAAAGAATATAATTTTCCAGCCTTTAAGCTTTACAAATGCTTTTCTCTCCCAAACAACACTATGAGTAGATATTGCTGTTGTTCCTTTTAAGCTAATGAAGCACCTGAGGTTCAGAGACTTTACATATTGTGCACAGAAAGTTTAGTTGCTGTGCTCATAGTCACAGACTTGAGTGAGAGAAAGAGTTAGAATTTAGTTCTTTGCCTTCTGACTGCAACTACAATGCTCTTCATATTACAGTAGCATAGCTAGTCACACACACACACACACACACACACACACTTTTTTATGATCATTAATTAGTGATTTCTGTGCTGCAATACTCTACCACTATCCATATTTTACTGAGATAATGAGAAAAGAGAACTCAAGATACTGAACAGCTGCCTCAGGGTGGATGACTGAAGCGTAAAGCCAGAACTAGATTTGGAGCTCAGAGCTCCTAAGACTCTATGTCATTGTCAGGCCATGGGGCCACAATGCCCTCTTGATGTTATTTTGGGAGTAGAGATGTTTCCCTACTTGATGAATCCTAGAGTCCCTTTCCTTTGTGTGTATCTTTGGAGATGTACCTTCATATTGTTTACTGTTTATGAGACAAGTGGAAATGATCACAGTTTGAATGTGATCTTTTAAAGGTCCCTTTCAGGTGTTCCCAACTGTAGGAGCAGGTATGATACCATCATCATCACCATCATCATCATCATCATCATGCTTCCTCCTTCATATAACATTTTTTAATAATTAAGTCTATTTCACCCTTGCTAGAAACACAGCAGTCACTCAGTGACCAATCCTGCTTTAGATTGGCATGGGAGTTTTGACCTGTTTCCTTTCTGATCTGATCCTGTTTGCCTCTCCTTAGGCAACCTGATTCCCTTACTCCATCCTCCACCTCCTGGACAGGGGCTCATTATGTTAGTGATGAACTTAGATTGGATACTTAATTGGATTAGTCCACTACAGCTTCAAACTCCTGAACTCAAGAGATCATCCAGCCTGAGCCTCTGGAATCCACAGATCTGGAATTACAGTCATGTGCTTCCCTGCCCAGGATATAACATTTAAATCCTATAGCATTTAAAAAGGAAACAGTGTAGAATTTTAAAATTATTAGGAACATGAAGTACTACCTGAATATTAGTTTGTTATATAATAATGCACATTACAAAATAATAATTGATGTTCCTATAGAGCTTTTAGTTTCCTATGACTTAATTATTGTTTCTTTTGAGAATTATATGGATGTATAATTAATGTTATAATTATGTTATTATAATTGACAGTCAGCAAGCATTTATTAAGTGTTTTCTATATTGCAGGCACTATGCTAAGTAGTAGAGAGACAAAGGAAGGCAAAAACAATGGCCTGACCCTCAAGGAGCTCACAACAAAATGGAAGAGATCCCCTGTAAATTACTATGTACATACAATGTATATGCAGAATAAAAGGAAAGTGATATGGAAGGGGAAAGCACTAGCAGTGGGATGACCAAATAGGCATCGGGAAGAAGCTGGGATTTTGGCTGAGTGCTGAAGGAAGTGGGAGAAAGGAGACATCATTCCGGGCATGGGAGACAGCTAGTGAAAGTTCAGACATTGAGTGTTGTGTATGAGGAAGAGCAAGTATGCCATTGTTGTTGCTGGGTCATTGAGAAAGTGAGGGGTGTAGAGTATATGAAGACTAGTAAGGTAGGGAGATGTCAGATTGTGAAGAGTTCTAAGTGCTAGGCAAAGAACTTTATGTTTGATGCTCAGTGTAATGGGGAGCCATTGGAGGTTATTCAGAAGGAGGTGGGGTGACATGATCACACCCATTCTTTAGGAAAATCACTACAGTAGCTTAGTAGGGGATGGATTGGAGCAAGGAGATACTTGAAAAAGGAAAATGATATTCATATAATGCTTTAGGGTTTGCAGAGTGATTCCTATACATAATCTCATTGGATTTTCATACAAGAACCTTATTAGGTACACACAGCAGGCATCAAGTTTCCCTATTTTATAAATAAGTAAATTAAGACTTAGAAATAGATCACTTGCCAACAATCACATAGTTTGTTAGATAGACTAGAGTTCAAACTCCAGTCTCTTGCTACCAAATTCTGTATGTTTTCCTCTGTATTACATTGCCTCTGGGCAGCTAGGTGGTGCAGTGGATAGATTACAGAGCCTGGAATCAAGAAAACTCATCTTCTTGAGTTCAAATCTGACCTCAGATACTTACTAGCTGTGTGACACTGGACAAATCACTTAACCTGATTTGGCTCAGTTTCCTCATCTGTAAAAAAAGCTGGAGAAGGAAATGGCAAACCATTCCAGCATCTTTGCCAAGAAAATCCCAAAAAGGGTCAGAGGGAGTTGGATACAACTGAATAGCAGTAACATTGCCTCTCTTTCCAAGGACACTAAACTGGGGCTAAGGGGACTGCATTCACATCTTGGCATTTCTTCACATGTATAAGCTTTCCATGGGTGAATTGCTTTATCCCTCTGGGTCTCTCCTCTTCTATTAAAGGAGTTTGGATTAAATAGCCTTTAAGATCCCTGCCACCTCCTTAATTCTGGTTCAGTCATTTTAGTCTATCCTCCCCTGAGTTTGGTCACCAAGTAAACAGCCCTAAACTCAACTGCCTCAGGAAAGATTGCTCATAACTGGCTTTTGCATTTGCCTGACCACTCTACACCTACATTTTCGAAGTCTTGCACAGCTCAGGCCTAAGGACATCATTTGCTAAGAAGCAGTTAGCACCTTCATTGGGTCAGACCTTTGTGTAGGAGTTTCTTTTAGAATCCCTTGGGCTTTGTTATAAATTCTTAGGCAGTCTTAGAGCTAAAATGTGTGAGTATGAATAGAATTATTGGGGAAAGTTTTGATTCCTTATGACTTTAATTTCTGCATTTTTTCTTTTTCAGATGTTTTCAGGCTTTAAAAATGCTATATGAAATAAATCAGATTCCATTAAAATAAATTTATTTAATCCCATAAGGGGTTCCCCTCACATGGTATCATTGAGAGAGGTTCATTTATTTTTATATTGTGAGTTTCTAGAGGGAACAGGGTATAAAAGAAACTGGGCTGGATTTGATCTAAGAAACAGAATGAAATACATGCCTCCTCTTGATGGAGAGGTAGCAGATCCTAGGCACAGATTATTGTATGTGTTATCAGACACTATTGCTTAAGTATTCTCATTGGTGATGAAGAATTCCAGGTGGGCAGTTATATTGGGAAATGACTGTGCTATTAAGAAAAAAAAAAGAAAGGCATCAATTTAAAAGAAAACTTTGAACTCAAATTCAAGAGATCAGTGTTCCAATTGTGACTGTTACCAACTGGCTTAGAAATATGAATAAATCACTTAATCTCTTTGGGACTCAGTTTTGTCATCTATTAAATGGGGATAACAATATCTGTAGTACCAACCTCATAAGGATTCACTGAGATAGTAAGTATAAGGCATCTGTAAAATTAGGGTAATAATACCATTCATTCCCCTAGGTCATTGTGAGTGTTAAATGAGATAAGCATGCAAGGTGTTTTGCAAAGTTTAAAGTGCTATATAAATTCTAGACCTTAAAGTAGAAGCTATCGTTATGCTTCCAGTCAAAGAAGTATGACTTTTAATGCAACCTATGTATTTTCTACAAGTTAGTCACAGAATACATGATGGAATAGAGATAAGTGTTAGTAGCCTGTCATATATTATGAATTAAGAATTAGAAGCAGCAGAAAATAAAGCAGGCAGATTACATGGTAAGAACAAGGCATAGCCAATGGACAAACCATTCCTTTAATATCTATACAATATCATGAGACACAGAGGAAGGTCCCAACTGTGGAGGGCAGTGCCCTCTTTGGTACTGGATGGATCCGTTGGGGAGGGGAAGCTCTTCTAGGAGGACAGAACAAGAGTTCCAAGGTGAGATGGCACAGTGTCCTTCAGTGGAAAGAGCATTGGCTCTAGATTTCCAGATTGTAATCTTACCTCTGATGTTAACTACCTATGGAACTATGAACAAATCATTCACCTTATCATGCCTCAGTCCCTCCAGCTGTAAAATGAAGGGGTTGGATTCAATGGATTTTCCAGTCCCTTTGAACTCTGGATTTCTGATTCTCCTATTATGATCTGCACCATTGGGAGAGTGTCCATACTGAAGGAATCTCCAGATATATTGAAGCATTAAACTAAGATCAGAATGTCCTAGTGGGACTTTCTGGGGGGAAATTAACTTCCTTGAACTTCTCCCCTCCCCCACCTCAGATGTCTCCACATCATATCCTACCACAGAGTCATTGCCCATTATCTTTGGCTCTGGAAGCCTACCTCTGCCTGCTGGTTGGAATTAATCAGTTGAATAAGCTTAGATCTGAAAAAGAAAGGAAAGCAGAGAGGCCTCTGTGACTCAGTGATGGGAGGGAGAAGGGAAGAGGAATCAATAATAGATTCTTTTTTTTTTCTTTCTTTCTTTTTGGTTCATCTTAAACTCACTTAATAGGGAGGATTTCCAATTATCATCTGCAAAATGCAGCTTCAGTGAGAATAAATTTGTAAAGTTCTCTTGTAGTTCATCATGTAAGGTGGTTTGGCTTTGACTCATTAAAATGGTGATCCCTACATTCTAATTAAGCAGCCTCTATGCCTTTTACTTACCATATTTTTCATCTTTTGGTGATAGGCATTTGGCAAGAACAAGGCTTTGGGATGCAGACAGTAAAATCAAGGAAAACTTGCTAAGCAAAATTGCTATTAGCAGTTTAATCATTTGTGTTAAATACCATGGATGGGATCCAAGAGTGAAAAAAGATGCTCCGTGAAGCATTGAACTTTGGTGGCCTTGTGAGTTTAAGCAGTTTTCCATCAGCAGAACATTCAGTTTCTGTCCTTGTTCTGTAAATAACATAAATAAATAATCCCATAGAGTTTATGGCTGGTGATTCATAAGTGGAGCTGGACAGTGAGTATCACTGCTCTCAAAATGTATTATTACTTATTTATGTTGCTTTTTGGGATTAAGAATTGTGGCAATTATTCTATGATTGAGGCAGAAGGATTGTTTGCCTGCCTGAATCTGATGCCTCCCTCCCTCTATGCTTGGCACCATTTTGACAGTGGTGCCGAGCTAAAAAGAATGTAACCATTTGAAAGTCCAGTGGAGACAATTCTAGACCTTAAGAATAACCTGATTCTTAACGTTAGCTAGAAGGAAAGAAATATTGTATTTTTTTGCGACTATTTAAGCATTTCCTTTGAAAAATAAGTTTTATTTCAGTAACAGAAACATCTGTTGTTCTTTTGCTGAATCTACTTTTTAAATACTTCTGTTGAATTATTTTTCATTCTGAACTTAAATATCCGTTTAACAAACACATCAAAGATAGAAAGATTGCTGTTAAATATTATGGATTTATAAATATGTATTATATTGATGTGCTATGTACATAAATATATATTGTGGATATCTATGTACAAATAAACAAATATATGTTATAGAGACAATTATAGACACAAGAGAGACACAGACTAGTGTACAAGAGAGTAGAGGTATGCCTAATGGGACAGAGAGAGGCAAAGACACCAAGTGAAAGGCCTAAATGCCCAGATTTACTATAAGTATTTAAGAAACACATTAATAAATTGAATTTTCTATTCAAGACCCTTCCTAACATTATCACAGCATGGGCAGCAGCGTGTCTATGCCAGTTTGGAGGTAGGGAGGTTGATTAAAGAGAATGATTGTCTAGTCCTCAACATTATACCCAGCCCTTACCCACCAATTCTTGGGAAGTCAGGGAATAAAGGTCAAGACTGTCCATGGGCAAGTACTACAATATGTGTATATGTATATGTATATGTATATGTGTATATATATATGTATATATATATATATATATATATAATATATGTCTGTGTGTATGTGTGTGTTTGTGTGTGTGTATGTGTATGTGTATGTGTATACATATATATGCATACACATACACATATGTAACCTGATTCTTAATGTTAGCTATATGCCATATATGTGCTATATAGTAAGTATAATATATAATTTATGTAGTAAATATATATATAGTAAATGAGCATTATGTATGCATTTAATATACACATAAAATGTATTATAGAGATACAATATGAAAAATATATACATGAAAAGATATATATTCTATATAATTAGAAGTGCTGTGGATAGTCTGTTGAACTTGGAGTTGGGAAGACTTGAAGTCAAATCCTGCCTTAAATACTTAATGGTTCTTTGACTCTGAGAAAGCCACTTAACTTATATCTGCCTTAGTTTGTTATTCAGTGTCTATCCAGTGTCCATTTGTGTCCAACTCTACGTGACTCCATGGACTTTGTCCGTGGTATTTTCTTAGCAAAGATACCTGCATGGTTTCCCTTTTCTTTCTCCAGTGTATCCCTATTTTATAGATGAGGAATGAAGGAAAATAGGGATTAAGTGACTTTCCCAGAATCACACAGCTAGTAAGTATTTGAAGTCAAATTTGAGCTCAAGTCTTCTTGACTCAGACCCAGTGTTTTATTTGTTGTACTACCTAGCTGTCCCTTGCCTTGGTTTACTTGACTATAAAATAAGATAATAATAATAAAGTAAAATCCCACATTCTGCAGAAAGCCTTCCCCAATCCCTTAATTTAGTGCCTTTCCTCTGACAGTTGATTTCCTATTTACCTTTTATATAGCATGTTTTTCATATGTATATGTGTATATGTATGTATATGTATATATATTATATATATATTATATACATTACATATTGCTTCCCCCATTAGACTGTAAGAACCTTGAGGGCAAGGACTATCTTTTACCTCCTTTTTTTTTTCTTTTTGGAGGGGTAAGGGCAGGGCAGTTGGGGTTAAGTGACTTGCCCAAGGTCACACAGCTATTAAGTGTTAAGCATCCCAGGCCTGCTTTCAACCTAGGTCCTCCTTATTCCAGGGCCAGTGCTCTATTCACTGTGCCACCTAGCTGTCCTACTTCTTTTTTTGTATCCCCAGCACTTAGCACAGTGACTGGAACATAGATGACACGTAATAAATATTTATTACTTGATTATATGTTTTATATAGCACACCTATAAATAATCATAAATGTATTATTATTGAAACATTTATGACATTAGCTTCTTCTCTTTGCCCTCTTCACTGTGAATACTCTGCTTTCTTTCCCCCTATTTCAAGGTCCACCTTCTTCCTATAATTAATTCCACTTTGCCCCCACAGTGATCTCTCCTTCCTGTGAATTTCTATTGTATTCATTCACAGTGATTCATAATCATTTGGCTTTCTAATAGCATTAATTATCTTCTCATTCCTTCAACTTCTTTCTTTAAAACATATGCTTATTCACAAGATGCTGTCCTAGGCAATGGTAACGAGATGAATCGATACTATGAATGTCACTAATCCTAACATTTGGTTTATATGATGCATTTTCATTAAAATATTTTTATTTAGAGTATTTCATTTTATTTTGACTGTTCTTTGAAGTAGCACTCATATCAACATGCATTTATGAAGCACTTGCTATATGCCAAGCATTGTGCTAGACATTGGGGACATAAAGTAAAAAATGAAACAGTCCCTGACCTCAAGGTGCATAGATTCTACTGAAGAATTCAACATGCATGTCTAGACATTTGTGTGCATTATACACACATGTGCATACTTATGCCCATGTGTGTATACATACACATACATCCTTCTCAAAACTATTTTATGTATTCTCTCTATACAAACACACACATATAATAATCTCTATATAAATGTTTATTATGTGTTATTGAAACAGGCATACTAGACAAGGCCAACACTACCCTGGGTCGCTAAACAAGGTACTAGCAGAAGCAGAAATTCCTCTAAAGATTGGAGCTACAGTTGTACTTGCCCATGAACTTGTTTGCAAGCTTTGACCTTTATTCCCTAATTTGACAAGAATTAGTAGGTAGGGGCTGGGTAGAATGTTGAGGGCCGGACAATCTTTCCCTCTAATTAGCCTTCCTACCTCCAAACTGGCATAGCTACCCTGCTGCCCATGTTATCACAATGATAGGCAACAACTTTTTATAGAAAATTCAACTTATCCAGATCATATCCCTGAAAATATATTTTTAAGATAAATTATGTAAGTTTATATATAATATTCATATTATATATAATGTGAATATTATATATAATATGAATATTATATATAATATGAATATTTTATATATATAATATTTGTATAGACAGTTAGATGATGATAGAGAGATAGATAGATAGACAGACAGATAGATAGATTCATGTCCAACTCTTCATGACCACATTTGGAGTTTTCTTGGCAAAGATCCTAAAGTGGTTTGCCATTTCCTTTTCCAGCTCATTTTATAGAGGAGGAAACTGAGGCAAACAGGGTTAAGTTACTTGCCCAGGGTGACACAGCTAGTAAGTGTCTGAGGCCAGATTTGAACTCAGGAGGATGAGTGTTCTTGACATTTTGCCAGACACCCTATCCACCACACCACTTAGATTTCCATAAGGTATCTTAAAAATTCAACTTTAGTATTTTACAGAAGAAACTCTGTAAATTATTTTTAAATGAGGTAAAATAACTTAGTTTATCACAGAAGTGTTAAGTGACATATATAGAATATTAGCCTATATCCCTGAATTTCAAATCCAGGCAACCACCTTGCCTCTGACTGCTTAAAAACACATAACAGAAAACCATATCTGTCCTCAAAGCATGTCTCCTCTCTGACATTCTGTATTTAGAACTCTCTCTACCTCTTTTATGCTTTTTTTAATCTTTTCACAACTATTCCTTGCAATGGAAATGGGCCTCTGGGTTGCTTTTGGCCTGAAGTCTAGCAGTTAGTTACTCAGGACTATAGAAAATCTGCATCATAAGAGCCCTTGGGGAAATCCATAGGACAAGAAGGAAGCAAGCTTTGACTCTGATGTATGTTTTTATTCCTGGGAAATGTTTTTGAAGTGTTTTCTTTATTTCAGTCTTGTAAGTTCAGGAAAAATGCATTTGTAAAAGGCCATATCCCCTTATTATCTGTATTACCTGACCCAGCTTAAGAGGTCTTGTAATTCTTTTTTCTCTGAGAATGAAAAAACTCTGCAAATTGCGCTTCAACCATATTACCATTTATTGCATGCAAGGGTACTCTGTGTTCTCTTCGAGGTTTTTCTATTTCATTAAGGAAGGGAATTCTTTCTGTTTAACTTAGCTAAATATTATCTTTGAAATAGGAAAACAAGATGTTTGACAAAAGATTTGCTTACTGCTGCCAAACTAATTACTATGGAATTTGCTTCTGACCAAATTGCCTTCTCTTTTGGGAGAAAAAGTAGGGGTGGACTGTTGGTATAGGGAACTCCCAATGTCCAATGCAAATTGGCATTTGATCTTAAATTTCTAATCTCAGAGAGTTACTTGGGGTCATGAGGGGCTTAGTGACTTATCCAAGGTCACACAGTTGCTGTCAGAGATAAGAGTTCAACGTGGACCTTCTTGACCACAAGTTTGGCTTTCTATTCACTATGCTACAAAGCTCACCTTTTAGTATTCTATCCAGTAGAGTGGAATCCTTTATGCCTTCTTCCTCCCATCACAATTCTTCCAGTTGGAACTCTGCTTGAGGTCATCTGTAGTTTTTGTTGGGAAGAACTTGGATGTGTTTTATTTCACTTTGCAAATTGACACACTTCTAGCTGAAAGACAAGGTAGATAAATAATTAACTAAATAAAGATTAGCTAACTAAAAATCCTCACCAACTCGATTTGTCTCTTTCAATTGGCTGCCATTAGTTCCTTTGTGTACTACTACCTACCAACGGGAATATAAATGAGGCAGACTGTCAAAATTCCTATCTGAATGGGGAAGAAGGTGCTATCATCATGAACTAATAAAACCCCCAAGGTTCTTCACTTGATGTAGAAAAGCTCTATGGAATGAATGGGGAGGAAGTATGGTATAGTAAGTAGAATGCTGAAATTGGAGTCTGGAAGTTCAGCCAAGTTCAGCTACTGCTATAGATGCTAATGATTTATGTGACCATGGGCACATCACTTAACCTAACTCTGTTTCAGTTTTGTCATCTGTTAAATGGGTTAACAATGGAGCCTACATCACAGGATTGTTATAAGGATCAAATAGGGTAACATAGGTCATGGGCATTGTAAATCATAAGGCCTTAAATATGACAGCTACTATTATTTATGATGTTGTAGTGAATCTGTTGGATAGAATGATAAATTAGAGGGAATCAGTATGCATAGGATCTAGATTCCAATCCTACTTTTGCCACTTACTACTGTGTGGCCATAGGCAAGTCACTTAACTTCTCTGTATCTTGCTTTTCTTATCTGTAAAATGAGGAGAATGGACCAGATAGATTCCAAGGTCCCTTCTTGTTCTAAATCTATGATTTTTTGACTGAACAACCCGTGAAGTCTCTTCCAACTAGAGCCTTGACCCTGTTAGTACCCATTTTACCATAAGTAAACTGAGTCTCCAAAGGTAAGTTTATTTTTTCAAGGTCATGCATCTAGTCAGTTGCAGACCCAGGATGAGGGTACAGACTTCTCTGGACAACCAGCTTAGTGTTCCTTTCATTGCATCATGGGGTTCAGTTCAATAAATTATGAGTGTTCATTTTTATGACTATCCCAAATCCCAAACTGTGTTTTTTACAAAGGATACACCACACTAGAATTGCCTTTTTCATTCTCCATTGGGTACTTGGAAGCTGATGTAATTTAACTGTGGCTTTTGCCTTAGCTTTTCCTTCTTGCCTCTCCTTGCCAAAGGCAAAATTCTTTAGCTTCAAAGATAGATTACATATGAGCAACCCAATGGCAGTAAAAGAAATATACAAGTTATTTGGAGAGCAGAATCAGAGAAAACAGAAATGACCTATTGCATCATCTCATCTGCCCTGGGATCATCTCTTACATTTGGCATTAGGTTGGTCCACAAACTCCCTGTAAATGAAATGCAAGAGGCCTAGTTGGTGTGTTTGTGATCATTTTCTGCTCAGTCTATTTTACTTGATTACTTTTTCCTCTCTCTTCCTCCCAAAATGTTTTTTCAGATTCTCCTTCTTCATTCCAACTACCAACATTCCTTATGACTTCAAGCCTGACTTATTACAACAATCCATTGGTCTGTATATAGTCCCATTTAACCTGTCTACTGTAGCTAAGTCAATCTTTCTTTAGTACTGTCTTCATCAGTTCATTTCCATATCCAAGTGAGTGCCTCTCATATCAATTCTCAACTCTTTTGCATAATTTGCAAGACTTGCCATAATTTGGTTCCGTCCACCCTAGCTAATTATGTTTCATTATTCACCAACAGTCATTGGTGTGTAGGTTGAATACTGGAGACCCGAGGTCTATTGAGATTGTTGTTGCAATGGACTAGTTCCTGGCTATCTTAAGTGAGCTTTTGCCTTTTTTGTGGGTTCAAAAACCTACATGCCACTTTTCCGGTTCTTATCCCTATTTTCCACCTAATAACCTGTACTCTGTGCAAAGGGCCCTCTGTCTGATAGGTGGGCATTTGTCTTCTCTTGTTAGGACCCAGAACTCCACAGCTCTTCCCTGCTCTATTCATACCATTCTTCTCTACTCAGATCATGATGTCCACATCATCAGCACCTGTGCTCTGTACTTTGCCCTCTAAATCCTTCATCTTTGATAACTAAGCTTTTGTCTTATCTTGTCAGAACCCAGGCCTCCACACTAGTGCCCACCTTCCTACTAGTCCTTCCAAGTCCCCTTCTAATGTTGTCTTCAACCATTTGAATATAAGCTCTGTGAAAGCAGGCTCTCCTAAGAAAGTCTTGCTTTCCTATATTCACATTATCAGTGCTTAGAGCAGTGACTGCCATATAGCACGTATTTAATAAATAATTTATCTGTCTGTATATCCATCCATCCATCATCATCATCTCTCTTTTCTTTCTCTTCCTTTTTTTCCTCTCTCTCAGTCACCTAGCATAACTTCCACATTTTACAAATGAAGAAACTGTGACCTACAGAAGGGAAGTGACTTTTCTAATGTCACAGAGGCAGGAAGTAGCAGAACTGAGATTCAAACCAAACCCTCAAATCCATTTCCCCTCCCCCATTAAACTACCACTTTTAAAAAATTTTTTTT
This sequence comes from Pseudochirops cupreus, assembly GCA_028627135.1. Lineage (NCBI taxonomy): Eukaryota > Metazoa > Chordata > Mammalia > Diprotodontia > Pseudocheiridae > Pseudochirops > Pseudochirops cupreus. Next base: position 147,749,529 of record CM053582.1, read on the forward strand.
TGCTTTTTGGAGGGGCAGTCGGGGTTAAGTGACTTGCTCAAGGTCACATGGCTAGTAAGTGTTAAGTGTCTGAGGCCAGATTTGAACTCAGGTCCTCCTGACTCCAAGGGCCAGTGCTCTATTCACTGAGCCACCTAGCTGCCCCTAAACTACCACTTCTTAGTTGAACAAAAGGGACAGACATTGGGTCAGATGTCTTTAGTGAAAGAAACTCTTTGTACCAGCATGGGAAGGTTACAGAGGGAGTGATATATTTAGGTAATCATTGGAAGAGGTCTTACCATACTACTTACAGTTACCATTGAATGAAGAGTGGAGGTGGGAGGCTGGGGGAGGGGGAAGAAGGGAGAAAGGAGTATTGGCTTATGGCCTTAGTTTTAGACAAAGGTTTCACCTTTCAACTCTAGTGTGTGATATCATCATGTTGCCTTGGTAGATTGTAATAATAATAATAATAATAGTAAGCAACAATAATAATAGGTATATAGCACTTTAAGGTTTATAAAGTACTTTACATATATTAACTCATTTGATCCCCTCAATGACCTTGTTCAGGAGTCTCTATTATTATCCCCTCTCTACACATTTTTATAAAAAGTGAGATTGAGAGAGGTTTAGTGACTTTTTCCAGGGTCACAGAGGTAGTAAAGATCTGAATCAGGATTTAGACTGTTCTGTTTTCAAGTCCAGAACTCTATCCATGGAACCATGTCCTGCACTATTATTGAAGAAAACTAGGTTCCTTCTGGAACCTCCTCAAAGTCTAGTACCTGGACTAGGAGCAAACCTGCTCTACCAGCAGCTCTCAGCCATCCAAGCTGATCACCTTGTTCCCTGGTTTCCATGACAGGAATCTTCTATTCACTAAGGCTTTTTTTGAGCTCTTAAGTTATATAATTCTCTGATTCTCTGATCAACATCTTTCTTTGGTATCCAGCCTAGCTCTAATTATCAATCTTCTCTCTTCTAGCCTCTGACTTGATTGATTTAAATCCTTCATCTCTGAATTCATTGTTTGAGTTGTGTCTGACTCTTCATGACCCCATTTGGTATTTTCCTGGCAAAGATGCTGGAGCAGTTTGCTGTTTTCTTCTCCAGCTCATTTTACAGATGAGGAAACTGAGGTAAACAAGGTTAAGTGACTTGCCTAGGACCATACAGCTAGTAAGTATCTGAGGCTAGACTTGAACTAATGAAAATGAGTTTTCCTGACTCCAGGCCCAGTACTCTATCTAGTATGCACCAAGTTGCTTCTGAATGCATCTTTCATTCTTGAAAATTTTAGCTCTTTACCCTAATCTTTGGTTGTTATCATTTTCCTTTCCTCAGCCTAGGCAAGATTCTGTTTACTACATTTTGTCAGTCCATTTCTGATTCATTATAAATGAGCATTTCATTGGAGTGTTGTCATCCTAGTAAAATGCCAGCCCCTTAAGGGCAGGAATTGCTCCCTTACTTTGTAAACTTCGGTGCCTAACACAGTACTTGCCATATTGTAGGCACTTGATAAATACTTTTTGATTGATTGAGCTACACATAGAATCTTAGAGATAGAGCCTTAGAAAAGCCATTTGTTCTAACATTCCACCTGACACATAAATGTCTTCTAGAACATCTTCCTTCTATAAATGGTCATTAGCTTGCATGTCCCCCACCATGACAAGGAACTCATTACCTTACAAGACAGCCCATTTCATTTTTTGGATAGCTCCATTTTTTCAGTCCCAAACTGCTTCCCTGTAACTTCTAACCATTTTCCCCCTGGTTCTGGGTTCTGGAGTCATGTAGAATCAGTGTAATATCTCTTCCACATAATAGGATTTCAAATAGACTTGAAAATAGTCTTCATTTATCCCTAAGGTCTTCTCTTCTTTAGGCAAATATATTGAACCAAGTTTAACACAGCATGACTTCAGATCTCCTCATCCTGTTCCCTCTCCCTAAGAGGCACTCCAGCTCGTCATTTCCTAGTATTCACGTCTGCATTTGAGATACAGGGATAGCTAAATGGTGCTGTAGCTAGAGAGCTTGACCTGGAGTCAGGAAGACCTGAGTTCAAAGTCTGTTCCAGTTACTTAATATCTGTGGGACTTTGAGCAAGTCATTTACCCCCTGCCTGTTTCCTTGTCAGTATAATGGAAATAATAACAGCACCTACATCCCAGGGTCATTATGAAGATAATTTTTTTTAGCTTTACTCATGACCTCACCTTTATAATATTTTCCAAATCTTAAATAATATATATACACATTATTAATATACATTAATGTTTATATTGGTGTTAATATAGACAATCTCTGCCATGTGGGTTTCTATGGTAGAAGCATAGCCAATAGTCACAGAGGATTATCCCCCCCGCCCAATTGTATTCTGTACTATTAGAGGGATGAGTCATATCAAAGCCATCACAGGTAGCTCTTGTCTTCAGCAAGGCCGGACAGTAATACTTATATATGTGGGGAAGGGCTCTCTTCATTGAATGTTTTGATTTGTGTTGTCTGAATGTGTTTTGCTGAGTCTTTTTTCCCCACTCTCTAATTTCTGTTAGGACCTTCTACTTTCTGACCCTTCATTTCTCATGTTCTCTCCTCTGTCTTTTCTGGAGAGGCAGCATAGCATAGTGTTTAAGCTGGACTCAATAAGAACTGGTTCAAATTCCATATGTAGCATATGAAGAGTGTGACTCTGGTCAAGTCCCTTAATCTCTCCGAATCTCACTTTCCTCATCTGTAAATTTATGGGGTTGTCCAGGAAGGGTTCCTCCTAGCTCTAAATCTACAATCCTTTGTTCTTTTCTATCCTCCATTCATTATATTCATTATTCTTGTTTCCTTCATAGACTCCTGCTTTCTTCCATTTCCCATTGTCCATAGATGTCACCCATGAGATGGATGGAGGAATTGGGTGGCAGTGTATCTGTGAAAAGGGGTTGGGAAAGCTCTGTAAATAGGTTCCTATCCCTGTCATCTTATATCTCTCACTTCAGTAGTCACCGTCTAGACAATGCGAAAGAGGTGCCCCCAGGATGTGGCACTCATCTTCCCCAGTCAGTGATCCATTGTGCCAGATCAAGCTGGTTCCTAATGACAGAAGTAGGCCATGACTCAAATCCAAGACCAGGGAAGGACATCCAGACCTGAGTTTACACGAAAACCATTGGGTATAATGAAGTAGTACAAGGTAGAAAGGGGGAAATAGGGTTTTGAATTTATCACTGAATTCTTCCAGTCCTGATAAGCTTGGGCTTACAGGTCCATGCCAACATGTAAGGTTCCTTAATTTTAGTTTCCTTACATCATATGGGACTGGTTAGTCAAAGGAAATGATTTTTTTTTTTTAGCTTTACTCATGACCTCACATTTAAGCTTCATTCTTTTTTGTCCCACCTCAGGCAGAGTCACTTTCCTTAGAGCAGATTGTACTGCCTCTTATCCTAAAAGGTCACATGAATAGGGAAGGAAAAGTCCAACAATATATGGCCTGATTCTTGCCCCCTGCAGGCAGAAGATGATGTTTGAAAGCATTTGGTATTTGTAGGGCAATGACTAGGCCAGGGTGACTGGAGCATTTTTCCAGGGTGCCAAATATAGAGGGCATCAATTAAAGGGAATGCTAACAGCACTTCCACTCCTCCAAACAGAATCAAAACAATAAATATTGGTATCTAATTAGCAAGAAAAAAATAGTTAAAATAGGAAGTTACCAAATGGTAAGCTAGGGCAAGCTCTTCTCCTGCTTTACTCTGCCCTACTCACTACCCCCAACTGAGGGCATGTTTCACGCTTCATGCCATTTGCCCTGGAAACCATTAATAGCATTTGCCCCAGGCATAACACCTTCTATTAATAGCCTTGGACATTTGAGGTTGTGTTTGACATCTCTGGGAGTAGACCAGGAGCTTTTCAAGAGACAGAATATTTCCTGGGCATGTGGGAAAAATCAGAATAAAAGTATGTTGAGAACAACTAATATTCAAGGAGGCAGAGTGTTTTGGGAGGGCTATCAGCTAACTTTGAGGGTGTCCTTCACACTGTAGAAAGACTAAAGAACATGAGATACAACGTCCCAGGAGTGTTCTATTCAAGAATAAATCATAGAACAAAACCCAATTAGTCAAACTGCCTCTTTTTACTACAGGTGAGGAAACTAAGGCTCACAATTGTTTTAATGGATTAAACAATTTCACATAGGAAGTGAATGGTGGAAATCAGAGTTAGAACCCGGGGCTCCAAACTCTCTCAGTCCAATGCTTGTGTAGAATGTGGTATTTCCCAGTAAAATACAGTGATCAAAGCTCCTGGTAAGATTAAACACAAAATATTTAAGTGGGAGAAGAGAAAGTGGTTAAAGTTTTATGGGCTCCTGTGAGTCTGTGATTCATTAAAAACATTCCATGAGACTGAATAAAACCCCATATCCAGTAAAGTGTTAGCTTGAATGCTTGCAAAGGAGATAAGGGATATTTAACTTATATCTGTTAACAAACACTGTGTATTCTGACATTCTCATTATTCTAGAAACCTAGAATTTGACAATCTGAGCCTAATTACTAATTCTGGAGCTCATAATGGAAATGGGCTTCAGAAACAAGACAAAAAAAAAAGATTTTAAAAGCAGCCTTCATGTCTGACCTGTTCTTGGTTTTTTTTTTTAATTTTATTATAGTTTACATCATTCATTTCCACAAGATTTTGAGTTACATATTTTCTCCCTGTCTTTCCCCCGCCCACCACCCCAAAACAGCCATCCCAGTGTGTCCCCTCTCCCCCAGTTTATTCTCTCCTATGTCACTTTTTGGTAGGGCAGGATGGATCTCCCAACTGCAGTGCCTGTGTATCTCGAGTTCCAGTTGGATGTAGTCAATAATAATAACAATAATTGCATAGATAGATAGATAGATAGATACACATTCATAACATTTGATTATGGAACTCCAGATTCCAGATTCTTTCTCCTCCTCCCTCACCACCCATCCTCAGTGGAAGGACAGGCAATCAAATACACTGACCTGTTCTTTGTAAAGTCTACCAGGAAAATAGGAAGTAAACATTTATTGAACACCTATTGGTTGGCACAGTGGATAAAGTGTTAGGTCTGAAGTCAGGAAGACTCATGTTCCTAAGATCAAATCTCATTTCAGACTATTAGTAGCTGTGTGACCCTAAATGAGTCATTGACCCCATTTGCCTCAGTTCCTCATCTACAAAATGATTTGGAGAAAGAAATGGTCAACCACTCCAGTATCTTTGCCGAGAAAACCTCACATAGGGTAAAGAAGATTCATACACTACTAAAAGGACCCAACAATAACATATACTGGTAACTTCACTAAGTATCTTACAAATATCTCATTTGATCTTCATAACAACCATGGTAGGTAGGTGCTATTATGATTCCCATTTTTAGTTGAGGAAACTGAAGCAAACAGGATTAAGTGACTTGCCCAGGGTCACATAGGTGGTAAATGTCCAAGGCCAGATTAAAACTCAGGTCTTCCTGACTCCAGGTCCAGCACTAGGCACTGTGTCATGTAGCTGCATTGAACAGAGATTAATTTATTGCCTATTTTGTGAGAGGCATTGTGACAAGTACCAGGGATGCAGAGAAAGGCCCAAACTAGTCCCTGCCCTCAAGGAGGTCCCAGTCTACTGACAGAGACACCATGCAAACAAACATGTACAAACCATGTACAGACGTGATGCGTTCAACATGAATTGGAAGTAATCTCAGAGGTAAGGCATTATGATTAGGTAGGACTAGAAAAGACTTTCTTACAGATAATGAGATTTTAGCTGAGAATTAAAAGAAGCCAGAGAATCATGGGAGCAGAGACAAAGAGGGAAAATATCCCAGATATGGGGAACATCTAGTGAGAATGATTGCTTGGATCTGGGATAGGGAACGTCTTGTGAAAGGAGCAGCGAGGAGGCCAATGTCAGTGGATTATAGGTCCCAGAGCATGGCATTCTTGGACATACAATATGGTTACACCTGTGTTAAGATGTGACTTCAACCTGAATAGTGGGAGGAGAATTTCAAGAAGTTAATTTGTAATGCAGAACTTCTGTCTAGTTATGACAAAAATGGAGTGTAGGTCACTTCAGTTACACATGTTAGTATTGTCCACCTGCTGTATTCACTCACTTCCTTCTACTTTGCTCCTAAGGCCTGATAGAATTTTAAGAAGACAGTGGCAATCGTGGCATTCTGAACTGCAAATTTGTCAAGGCCTCTTTGAAATGTGGCACAAACTATAGCAAGACACAAAAATATTGGGAACCAATATCTGAGAATAACTAGTAAAAGATTCTGCTAGACATTGAAAGAGATTAGAAAAATGGACAGGTCATGAGGATGGGAAGGGATGACCATTAGACTTTATAAGAACTAATCTATCATTTTTAGATTCTAGATGGTGATATGATATGAAATAACAGGGGTACTCAACAGAAGTTTTAGAAACCACCCACTAATCCAGTGAACTAAGCTATAAAGATGGGTTGGTGTTTTTTGGATGAGCTCCTCTCGATAATTGTCGGAGGCTGAAATTAGTCTGACAGGCAGAAGAGAAATCACAAGGTAAACACCAGCAGGAGCCAATGAAACTATGTTTATCACAGTTTACAGTATACCTGAGACTAATTGCTTCTGTTTTATTCGAGAAAATTCCTCAGAGAACAATACCCCTTTGCTGGTAATGAGGGTTCTGTATAAAAGGATGATAGAAAACAAAGTTACTGACATAGAGCTGGAAAGAATATTCTTGTCCAGTACTCTTTGTTTTACACATAAGAAAAAAGAGACTCAGAGGGATAAAAGAACTTTTCTCATAATTACCCAGTTGGTAAGAGGTAGCTGGAACCCAGTCTGTTCCTTTCTTGGTAACTGCTCTAAGTCCACTATGTTAAGCATCCTACATCAATTTAAATCACAGTGTCTCTGAGCTGGAAGGTCTCTTGGGGGCCATACAGTGCTACTTGTTCCTATATAGAAATCCCTGTCACAGCTTCCCTAATAAAGGGTCATACCATCTCTTCCTGAAGACCTCCAGGGATGTAGAACTCACTACTTTTCAAGGCATCCCATTCCATCCAATTTATCTCTAATTGCCAAGAAGGTTATTTTTACACTGAGCCTAAATATGCTTCTCTGAAACTTGCCCTAGAAGAGAAGTCTACTCTCTCTCCTACATGATAGTCTATAAAATATGTTATAGAAAAAGAACCAGGATTTTATAGCTTGGAGATCAGAAATGAGCATATTTAGATTGAGGGTGGGGAAAGAGGGTAGATACATTCTAGTTGAAATAATAACCATAACTGTTCTCTTCAAAGTTAAAACAGATAACTTTCCACTGCAGAGTGTTTATTGTTGGAAAATCTTGTCTCTCAGGAGATTAAACAATGATGAAGAGATGATTAAGCTTTTTTAATTTATAGGTTTTAAAGGGTATTGCTCACCCCCACATTGATTTTTCTCTTCCAGTTCTAAAGACTCCAGATGTCATAAGCCCACAATCAGGGTCACTGCAGAGGTAAATTCCTTGTTAAAGTTTTGAACAAATCACATAAAGTAGTGCCCACAAAATGGAAGGAGGGGCTGAGGGGGAGGCCACCTCCTGACAGCTAGTGCCTGCTTTAGTCCCACATTGTGGGCGTTTGGTAAATGTTACCCAGAACTCATATAGCACTCGTGTTCTTGGTGGGCCACACAATGTGTCACCTGATTTTCTACAATATTGAGTTGTCCTTTAATTTTTTAACTTAGTCTACCCCTCCTCTCCACAAGACAGTAAGTTCCTTGAAGGCAAGAACCATGTTTTTTGCCCTTGAGCCAGTCCAGTCACAAGTGATATCACCCTTCTATAAAAATTATCGTGTCTTACACGCTATGGGGGGTGGGGTCTGATTCTACATGACCTTCTTGGCAAAGATAATAGAGTGGTTTGTCATTTCCTTCTCCAGCTCATTTTATAGATGAGAAAACTGGGTCAAGCAGGGTTAAGGGACTTGCCCAGGGTCACATAGCTAGCAATTGTTTGAGAACAGATTTGAACTCAGGTCTTCCTAGCTCGAGGCCCAGGCTTTATCTATTGCCCCATCAGGTATTTGCCTCTCCATAAAGCATATCTTTTTTCCATATAGCTATAATAGGCAGCGACTGTGCTCCTTGATTCTTTATATCTCTTTGAATGTTAGATGAATGTTTTTCACTCATTCAGTCAATATTTAAATGGTTATTATATGAAGGATATTATTTTTCAGCTGCTGGGAGAGATGTGCAATTTAGATAAAGCCTAGTCCTTTCCTTCTTTAAGTCTAGAGGTTAGCAGGTAGCATAAAACAAACACAAATCCGTATGATGCACAATGTTAAATAAGTACATCACAGAGTTATAAAACAAAGTGCTGAGTGAGAAAGAGGGAGAGATATCTTTACTGCCCAGGAAGCTTAGGACTGGTTACATGGGAGAAAGTAACCTTTTAATCAGCCTAAAAACTTGATTATTTCATAGCAACTACCAACCAGTCAACCAATAAACATTTGTTAAGTACCTACATGTGTAGACATGGTGCCAAGCACTAACACAGTGCTATGTACACAGAAGACATTCAGTAAGTAGTTTATAATTGCTAACCCTAATAAGAAAGTTGATTCAGGATGCAGAACAAGGCATCTGCGTATATGTTTGTATATGCTTATATATGTATACACATAAAAATATATGTATGCATGTGCACATATCTCTATATCTTTATCTATCTGTCTTTTTATCTATCTAGTTATATGTTACCAATGTGAAAATTTGTTTTCTTCACTCTACATTTTGGTAACAGAGATTTTGTTTTCCTTTTGTTCTCAGTTGAGTGTGACAGGGAGAAAAGGTAATTTTTTGCTGTTTAAAATAATAAAATTTAATTTAAGAAATAAACAGTTATTGATCTACTAAGTGAATGAGAATGAATGAGAAGAATGAGAGTAGGATTTCTCCCACAAGTCTATGTCTTTGACAGAAGTGCAGACCTCTGGAAAACATATGCAATATTCTGTAAAAAATAAAATAAATGGAGGCTGTAAAAATGGTGGAATTTTATTTTGGTGAAGAGTTACAAAATGAATAAATCCCCTCATTATCTTCTTTGCCCTTTGGCCTTAGGAAGGGCTTTATTCTTATCTCTGGCATGTTTTGGCAAATTTATTTCATAGTAAATATCTTAATTTATGTATCCAAAAGAATAAATCTGATCCAACACTACCAGGATGCTGAAGAAGGGCTAGTGAGCCTAATTAATTAATACATAATTCTAATGTACTTTGCCAACATGATGCATTATATAATTGTTGAACAGTAGATGATGAACCTAGTCTTGGCAACACATTGAAAAGCAGTAGAACTATAGGGTTGCAGCTACTGTCTATGGGTTTGCCCTGTTGGGGCATTAACTCACATTGTAGCATCAAGGGGGAAAAAAGTATCTGAATGTTTGTTCATTTGTATACAACATATCTTACCAAGTACACCCAGGAAAAACTTGGCAAAGCAGTTGTCAAATGGAATATTTTGTATATTTATTCTAACAGTCACTTGATGCCAGGCTCATCACGGCCAATCTGTCAGTACGAACTTTTTAGCTGGTAATTTTTTAGTCTTTTTATGTTTTGAGGAACAGAAAAAAAGTTAACACTATTTGCTACCGTAGTAGTAAAAAACCAAGGTGGGCATGAATGCTTGTAATAAGTTCTTACAGAGAAATGGCACATAAATATTTGTTTTTGTTTTTCTGACATCATAATACTCAAAGGTAGAAGAAGCAAACTCAAGTATTCATTTGCTAAAGTACTGATGATAGTTTCCAAGAATTTCAGATTTTAATCTTGGAAAATTGTAAGTTAAATTGAGTACTATTAGCATTGGAAATTACGATAACTACTCTAGCTGCAGTAGTATTCAAGTTTTGTTCTTAAAGTCTTTCATAATTAACCAAAGAACAGCATGCCCTTCTCAGTCCTAGCAGAGGAACCCTATGCTATTCTTTACCCAGCTTAGTGGTTACAAGGTACTGCAATAAATACAGTTGTTCACTCATGATCCTGGAAGATATGACTAGTCTACCAACCCTCAGTAGGAAGAATATCACCTATCTGGAATTTGCATCTCAGACTGTGGATCTCCAAAATTACTTAGCAAGTATACGTATCTGCCATTCTTCTTAATCCCTCCAATATTCCCATGTGTCTATGATCTTATTAATATACGTATTTCCTCCAGCAATGCAGATTGCAACTAAATCATGCCCACTCATCCTGTGTGACTGGATGTCCTGTAGACATTTTAGACTCAAGATGTCAAAAAGTAAACTCATTTTTCTGCCCATTCCCTTCCCTCTTCTGAATTGCCTTATTACAGTCAAGGGTACCACCATCCTCAAAGTTACCCAGACTTGTAACCAAAGTGACATTTCCAAATCCTTACTTTCTTATCTCCTCCGCTCTCCATATCCAACAAATTGGCAAATCCTGTAAATTCTACCTTTGTGATATACATGCCCTTCTCTTCTCCAACATTACTGTCAGCTTAGAGAAGACCCTCATCACCTCACACCTGGACTATTGCAACAGCTTGCTGGTTAATCTCATCACTTGAAGTCTCTCCACTCCATCTTACACTTAGAGTGATCTTCTGAAAGTACAGGTCTGACCATGTCACCCTCCACTATTTTGTCAACTCCAGGGACTCCCTATTACCTCTAGAATCAAAAATAAAATTCTCTGCCTGGCTTTTAAAGATCTTGATAGCCCCTCTTTCCAGTCTTCTTATACCTTACTCCCCTTCATGTATTCTAAGATCCAGTGATACTGGCCTCTTTGCTATTCCTCTCACGAGACATTCCATCTGTTGACTCCATGATTCTTACTGGCCATCCCACATGCCTGGAATTCTCTACCTCCCCCCCTCTGCCTCCTGGCCATCTGGATTCATCTAAGTCTCAGTTAAAATCCCACATTCTGCAAGAAGTCTTTCCAATCCTCTTTAGTGCTAATGAGATTGCCTGCAATTTATATACACTCATATGCACATATGTATATGTATGTATACACACAAATATATGTGTGTTATATACATATGCATATACATATATATTTGTGCATATGTATGTATGTATGTATGTGTCTGTGTGTGTATATATATGGATAGGTATGTCCAATATATCTTTTTTTGTATTTAGTTGTTTGCATGCTATCTCCCTTATTAGACTGTGAGCTCCTTGAGGGCAGAGACTGTTTTTATCTTTACCCAGCATTTATTTAGAGTAGTTCTTGCCATGTTACAGGCATTTAAGAAATTTTTATTGACATGATGGCTGTCACAAACATCCTCCCATAAATTTGCTACAGGAGGCATTCCTTACTTTCTCTTGATATAACAAAGATAGAAAAAGAGCATGGGGGCTGTCGGTTATTCCTTATCCATGCCACATGGTAAGACCATCTTTTCCCATCATACTTTCCTCTGATAGTAAAGTTCTCTTGGACACCCTGAAATGAAAGAGATCATGTAATACTACTGAGTTTTATGTAGGCTATTAGAATTGGGAAGAATCTTACCATCAAGTCCTTCTACCTTTCCCCCTAAATGGTTCAGATTAGACTCTACTTGAAGATGGAAGCCAAATATTAACAAACTGACCTGGAATTGTCCCCTAAATCTGTAAGTGAGGTTGTTCTCAAACCAATTGCTATAGAAATGGGGGTGGGAGAAGGGGAGTCATCCTATTTTCATGACTTCTGAGGATATAGAATTGAGCAGCTGCAGCCCAAAGTGAGAATGGATGAATGCTTTGGGGCTGTAAATGATTTCTGGCAGAATCTAGCCAATGTAGTCCTTGTTTCTAGCATCCTCAGTGAGCCTAGGGCTCAGTTAACATGGGCTTACTATTAACTTAAAGATTGTCTCTTGGCAAGACAGAGAGTAATTTAGCCTAGGGCTCTTCTTATCTGAGATATGGGGAATGGAACCGGTGAACAAGTGATTACAAAAGCCTGGCATCACCTTTGCAGGGCTTTTAATCTGATTCTCCCTAGATCCTGACAGTGCTCCAGTGATCCCTGCGGAAAGTTGGCTCTCTTAGCAGATGGACTATTCCAGGGCAGACTATATCTCTGATAACAGTGTTTATATTAGCAGAATCTAAAGAGGACAGCACTTTAGCAGCCTCCTGAATGTCAAGGAAGAAAAACTATTAATGACATGCACCAGCAGTTTAAAGAAAATAAAAAATCCTAGCCAAACTAGGAGACAATGCTTCTTTTGTGAGTGGAATATCCCCACAGGTTTCATACACTAGACTTTGCTGGAATCCAGACTGGAGGACAGAGAAGACTTCCTCACTCTCTTTCTAGACAGTTACCCAAAATGATAATGAGAATTGACAATCTGGAGAGTACATGTAGAGCGCAGAGATCATTGTGTCTGGGGAGGAAAAGTTTAAATTGTTGGGCTGAGGAAAAGAGGTTAAGGATGGAAAATTACAGTATATGTTGCCTGTTCGGAAGCCACTGTTATTATCATTTCAAGTGCCCTACTAGATGCATAGTAGGTGTCCAGTAAATGTTTTGGTTCAACCATTCATTTGTTCATTCAACAAACATGAAAACATAAAGAGAAATGAATTTTTTGACATTTTAATGAACACTAGAGGTAATATGTCAGACAGGGTAGTGGAATTAGTAAAGAAGCAGGGGGCTTTAATCTGGGGCCTATGATCTTGGTATTGCTAACTTAAAAAAACTATTTTGATACATAAATTTTAATTAATTGTTTTTCTTGCAATCCTGTTTTGTAAATGTATGCATTTAAAAATATTATTATGAGGAGATTATAGGCTTCACTGGATGGCCAAAGGGACCCAAGACACCCCCAAATTCCTAAAGTCATTGATTATTTGATTTAATAGAGAAGCTTCTCACCTGGTTAAGGTACCAGGGTTTAGCATCCTCCTGGCTTGTACTTTATATGGGGTGGAGTGATTTGATAGATTTTTTTGAACTCTCATCCTCTCACACGCACACACACACACACACACACACACACACACACACACGTATGTATCAGTTATTTTAAGTAGTGTGGATATTCTCCTGCACAGACCCTCTGAACTTTTATACATATTCTTCTTGAAATTTGGAAGTCCCAGGCCCTTAAAGTAAGCCAAAATTTTTGTACTAAAGCCCTCATGAGGAATATAACTGAAGAAGGGAAAGAAGGGAACATTTATTAATCACCTTCTATGTGTCCAGAGCTGTACTAAGCACTTTACAACTATTATATATTTGACCCTCACAACAAGCCTGGGAGGAGGTATTATTATGATCCCCATTTTACAATTGAGGAAACTAAGGCAGACAGAGGTTAAGTGACTAATAAGTGTCTGAGGCCAGATTTTAACTCAAGTCTTCTTGACTCTAGTCCCAATGTTTTCTTCACTACAACACAGTGCAGCTCCCTGAATGTATACAACACATGAGGAAGTGTAAGTTTGTCCTTGTTCAGCCCCACAAGTCAGAGAGCTACTGCTTTTTCTTCCTCCCCTCTCAATTGAATGTTAGTGGGAAAGGCATGATTTTGGGGAAGAACCCTAAATTTTATTTCAAGAGATTTGAGTTCTAATCCTGTGAGTAAAATATCTCCATAAATGTCACACACCAGATTTTGCTGAAATTCAGACTGGAACACTTTTACTACCTATAAGACATTGGTCAAATTATATTACTATTTTTGTGCCTCAGTTTCTTCTTTTGAATAATGAAGGAATTGGATTAGATGATCCCTAAGATTCTTTCTACTTCTAAATCCAATAACATTATGCTAAATGAAAATATTCCTCAGTTGTCAAAGTGTCCTTAATGGAAAGAAGGGCTCCATTTCCTTGAATGCATGTGCTCATCAGAATCTTTCAGCCAAACCTCTTGATATCTCTGAATTGGAAGGCAGGCTCTTATCTGTTTAGTTTCAGGTGAATGAAATGGAGAATCCTAGATTGGCATTAAATTTTTAGTTCCTCTTTTATTCCTTATAACCTAAGCTGTGGGATCCCATGTAATAAGCAGAGGTCAGCTTTGCTATTAACATGCATTATTCTGAATTCTGTGGGAGCCCATATTTAGGATGTATTCACAAAAGTGTAGCATTTCTATTGTGAATTGTGTCAGTCCATCTTTGTGTTTACACCCTTTAGGGCACAAGGATTTCTAAAGGGATATATTTTTTCCCCTTTTGATATTTTATTAATTCAATCCATTTATTCTCTGCTTTTTTTGGTAAACAGTATTTTATTTTTTTTCTGATTACATGTAAAGACAGTTTTCAATATTCATTTTTATAAGATTTTGATTTCCAAATTTTTCTCCCTCTCTCCCTTCCCTCCCCTTCCCCAAGATAGCACACAATCTGATACAGTTTATACATGTGTAATCATGGGAACATATATTCACATTAGTCATGTTGTAAAAGAAGAAAAAGAATAAAAAGGAAAAGCCACAAAAAGCAAAAAGTAAAAATAGTATGCTTCAGTTTGCATTCAGACTCCATAGTTCTTGTTCTGGATGTGGAGATTATTTTCTATCAGGAGTCTTTTGGAATTGTCTTGGATCATTGTGTTGCTGAGAAGAGTGAAGTCAATCGTACAGTGTTACTGTTACTGTATACAACATTCTCCTGGTTCTGCTCAGTTCACTCAGCATCAATTCATATGCATCTTTCCAGGTTTTTCTGATATCCATCTGCTCATCTTTTATGGCACAATAGAATTCCACTACATTCATATACGAAAACCTGTTCAGACTTTCCCCAATTGATGGGCATTCCCTCCATTTCCAATTTTTTGCCCCCAGAAAAAAAAACAAACAATTTTTGTAAACGTAGGTCTCTTTTCCTTTTTTATTATCTCTTTGAGATACAGACTTCATAGTGGTATTGCTGGATCAAATGGTATGCACAGTTTGATTACCCTTTGGGCACAGTTCCAAGCTGCTCTCCAAAGTGGTTGCATCAGTTCCACAATGCCACCAACAATGCAACATCTTCTCCAACATATATCATTTTCCTTTACTGTCATATTAGCCAATCTGATAGGTGTGAGGTGGTACTTCAAAGTTATTTTAATTTGTTTCTCTAATCAATAGTGATTTAGAGCATTTTTTCATATGAATATAGATGGCTTTGTGTCAGGGTTCTCTGTCAAGGTCCCCTAACAACTGCAGGGGCAGCTGGTTACTTACCTCAATAGAGAAGGCACCAGGGCATTCTCAAGAACAGAACAGTCAAGGCTCGAAGGTGCAAGCAGAGAAAGTTTATTGAGTCCTCTCCATGGGGAAGCCTTACAGCCAGATCTTAAGGCAGACTTCAAATCTGCCTCACCAGTTTGAATCTTATCTAGCCCAGACCCACATACCATAAGTGACCAATAACAGAGCCCAGCTGCCTAGAACAGGATGAAACAAAAATGGGAGAGGGGAGGTACAGTCACAAGGGCTTGAAGACCCCAGGGAGAAGTGGAGTGGAGACACTATCTGGAACATCTGGCAAAACCTTGAGCAATGCAGTACCCCTGATCTCTAAGTGACCAGGGGCAGAGCAGTACGCTCTGAATTACTCAGTTTATTCCATGGTCTCAGACACACCCTGTGCCTCAAACATTACTGCCTGCAGCCTGCAATTCCTAACAGCTTTGATTTCTTCATCTTAAAACTGCCTGTTCATGTCCTTTGACCATTTATCAATTGGGGAATGGCTTGCATTCTTATAAATTAGATTCTGTATGTTTTAGAAAGGAGGCCTTTATCAGAAACACTTGCTGTAAAAAGTGTTTCCCAGCTTTCTGCTTTCCTTCTAATCTTGGTTGAGTAGGATGTAATTGTTTTGAAGCATGTTGTCAATTCCATTTATATTTATTCAAGACAGGTGTAAGCCACATGCACAATGAAAGCAGTTTTCACAGATGCTGAAAGAATAACAATCATTACCAGTGTTTTCCCTAGTGGGGCAATTGCTATTTAGTGTCACTTGCTTTAGAAATGGAAATGCCAGGAGAGAGCTTCAGGAAGGTTGTATTTAGGCTGGAAGTTAGCACTAATTTGCTCCAGGGGGTGATGCTTGAGAACTTAAGGTGAATTCATACATTATCTACATCAGCTACACCCTTTCAGACTTTCTGCTTTGTGTTTGGCTCTCCAATTCCCATGCTAACAGATGGGAGCCAAGGTGTGGATAATAAAAAAATATATATATTTTTCTTTGGAATTCAGTTCATTTCTTCAGCATTATCTAGTGAAAAGAGAATGGAATTAAGAGTTAAAATCGTGAAAAAGTCCTAACTCTGCCATCTCCTACAATTATGACTCAGTGTCAGTCATTTAATCTTTGATTCTCATTTTCTTTATCTGAAAAATGGGAATAATAATGACTGCCTCACCTACAACACAGACTTTGCTGTATGTGAGAATTAAATGAGATGATACAGATTGTTTTGTAACAGCTATCAATAAGCTATACAGGTAGTAAGCATCAGAGCCAGGATTCAAGGGCATGTCATCTGATTCTAAATTTAGTCATCTTACATTGTGCCACATGATTTCAATGAAACTCCACAAACACAAATCACTAATAATATAGATGAGGACTGAATCTGTGATTTCATTGATAGAAAGATATTGTAGATATGTAGTCAATGATTATAGTAATATACTGTTTGATAAATCCAAAGACCCCAGTTTTGGGGATAAGAACTCACTATGTGACAAAAACTGCTGGGAAACTGGAATATAGTACGGCAGAAACTGGGCATAGACCATTATCTAATGCCATATACCAAAATCAAGCCTAATGGGTGCACGATCTAGGTATAAAGGCTGATAATGTAAGCAGTCTGGGGAAGCAAGGAATAGTTTACCTATCAGATTTATGGAATAGGAAAGACTTTATGACCAAAGAAGAGTTAAAGAATGTTATAAAATGCAAAATGGATAATGTTGATTACATTAAATTGAAAAGTTTCTGTACAAACAAAACCAATGTTACCAAGATTAAGAGGGAAGTGGGGAATTGGAGAAGACTTTTTACAACCAGTGTCTCTGATAAAGGCCTCATTTCTAAAATATACAGGGAATTGAGTCAAATCTGTAAGAATACAAGTCATTCCCTAATTGATAAATGGTAAAAGGACATGAACAGGCAATTTTCAGGAGTAGAAATTAAAGATATCTATAAGCACATTCAAAAATGCTCTAAATCACTATTGATTCAAGAAATGCAAATCAAAACAACTCTGAGGTACCAAATCTCACCAGTCAGATTGACTAAGATGACAAAACAGGAAAATGACAAATGCTGGAGAAGATGTGGAAAAAATCGGAACCCTAATGCATTGTTGGTGGAGTTTTGAACTTATTCAACCATTCTGGAGAGCAACCTGGAACTATGCCCAAAGGGCTATAAATAATTGCATATGCTTTCACCCAGTAACACCACTTCTAGGGTTGTATCCCAAAGGGATCATAGAAGTGGGAGGAAGACCCATATCTACAAAAATATTTATCGTAGCTCTCTTCGTGGTGGCAAAAAACTGTAAATTAAGGGGATAGCCATCAACTGGGGAATGGCTAAACAAGTTGTGGTGTGTGAATGTAATGGACTACTATTGTGCTATAAGAAATGAGCAGATGGACTTCATATTTACCTGGAGAGGTGTATACAAACTGATGCTAAGTGAGAAGAGCAGAACCAGGAGAAATTTGTACACAATGACAGACACAATGTATGTGTGACGACCAACTATAATAAATTGGACTCTTCTCAGTAACACAAGGTTATAAGATAACTCTAAAAGTCTCAGGATGGAAGGAGATGTCTATATTCAGAGAAAGATCTAGAAAGAACAGAGTTTAAATGGAGACTGAAGCAAACTACATATTCTCGTTCTTTTCCATGTTTGGTTTTGTTTCCTCTTTCCTATTGCTCATTCCATTGGTTACAACCCTTCTATATAACCAGACTAATGTCCAGTGTGAAAGTATTTGCAGATCCTATACTTGATTGCATGCTGCCATGGCGGGGAATGAGGGGTCGGGAGAGGAGAAAATTTGAAACTCAATGGATTGTGGAACTTAATCTTGTAAACTAAAAGTAAATAAACAAATCAATTTTTAAAAAAAAGATATGGAAACTCTTTCTACCAATGCATGCTGGCATATTCTTTTCAACTGCGGGTCTTAGGGACTTGATTCAAGCACTGGTAGAATAAGTGATTTGCCTAGGATTATATAACCAGTGGATGTTTGAGGCAGGGCTTGAACTTGAACTAGTCTTCATCACTCTGAAACCAGCTCTCTATTCACTATACCATGCTAATTCTCATTTAAAACTAAAAAATTAAAATTACTTTAAATTTAAATTTAAAATTAAGGGAAGCTAGATGGTGCAATGGATAGAGTGCCGAATCTGGAGTCAGTAAGTCTCCTCTTCCTGAATTCAACTCTGGTCTCAGACATTTACTAGCTGTGTGACCAATGGACAAGTGTTGTAACCATGTTTGCCTCAGTTTCCTTACCTGTAAAATGACCTGGAGAAGAAAATGGCAAACCTGTCTAGCAGGTCAAGAAAACCCCAAATGAGGTCACAAAGAGTGGGACAAGCTAAAACGACTGAAGAAAAATGAAGCTAGGTGGTGTAGAGTTTAATGAATGGAGATTTTGAGTTTAGAGTACCGGACTGAGTTCAGACCTTTGATACTAGCTGTGTTGCCTTGGGTAGGTCATTAACCTCTCCCTAAGGCTCATTTTACTAATTGCCATCACCCTGGTTCAGGCCTTCATCGCTGTACACCTAGACTGGGCTATATAGTCTTCTGGTTGGTCTTCCTGCTTCAAATCTCTCCCCACTATAATCCATCCTTCATTCAGCTATCAGACTGATCTTCCTAAAGCACAATGCTGACCATTTTACTCCTCTATTCAATATCCACTGGTTTCCTATCACATCCAGGATCAAAAACAGAATCCTCAGGTTGGCTTTTAAAGCCCTTTATAGCCTGATCCCTTCTTACCTTTCATCTACTCAACAATCCAGGACCACTGCTTTCCTTGCCATTTCTTGAACAATACACCCCATCTCCAGCCTCCATACACTTTCACTGACGGTCTCCTGTGTGTGCAATGTTCTCTTCCCTTCTCTCTGCCTCCTAGCTTCCCTGGCTTTATCCCTGTCAGCTCAAATCACACATTCTATAAGAAGCCTTTACCAGTTCCTCTTAAATGTTAGTGCCCTCCCTCTGAGATTATCTCCACATTATATCGTATATAGCTTCTATGAACATGTAGTACTTGTTTGCACTTTGTCTATCCCATTAATGTGAACTCCTTGAAGGCAAGAATTGTTTTTGCCTTTCTTCATATGCAGAGCCCAGCACAGAGTCTGGCCTATTCAGTTGTGTCGACTGTTTGAGAAGCCATCTGGGGTTTTCTTGGCAAAGATACAAGAGTGGTTTGCCATTTGCTTCTCCAGCCCATTATACAGATAAGGAAATGGAGGCAAACAGGATTAAGTGACTTGCCCAGGGTCATACAGCTAGTAAGTGTCTGAGTCTGGCAGGGAAATGAATCTTCCAGATTCTGGACCCAGAATTCTATCTACTGTGCTCCCTAGTTGCCCCAGACCCTGGCCTACAGTAATAAATGCTTGTTAACTTATCTTGGAAATGAAGATTATAATAGTACCTACCTCACAGGGCTGATGTAAAGATTCTCTCTATCTCTGTCTCTCTGTCTCTGTCTCTCTCTCCACATATATGTACATACACAATACAAATGTGTAGATATATAAACCTATGTACATATATAGCTATATATAAATTTATATATGAAATTACACATATAAAGTGAGGTATTGTAACTCAGGAAAATAATATGGGTACTGTTTGATTGGTCAACACTCTCGATCATTACAGACACGATTTTACTCTCAGAATTACATCCTATCACATGTCTACCCTTTTCTTTTGTTGGTATATGTATTAAAGGAAGAAAAATTCATTTTATTATCAGCATGATCTCCGACACTTATTTCATATATGTATGTATTTATATATACATATATGTATCTATCTTTCAAAATATACCCATTTATACCTATACCTATCTCTATCATTTCTTTTCACTTCTACCTCTACTTCTAGCTATACATTTATATCTATTGCTATATTTCTATCTCTTTTTATTTCTATCTTTACCTCTATATCTGTGGTTATAGCTCTCTCTGCTTCTATCTCCACTTCTATCTTTTGTTTTTTTAATGGGGAAGGCAAGGCAATTGGGTTAAATGATGTACCCCTGGTCACACAGCTTGTAAGCATCAAGTGTCTGAAGCTGGATTTGAACTGAGGTCCTCCTAACTCCTAACTCCTGACTCCAGGGCCAGTGCTCTATTCACTGTGCCACCTAGCTGCCCCTACTTCTATCTTTGCCTCTATATCTATGGCTATATCTCTTTTTATATCTATTTCTACTTCTAGTTTTATCTCTATATCTATGGTTATATTTTTCTCTACCTCTATTTCTACGTCTAGCTTTATCTCTATATTTATGGTTACATTTCTGTCCAACTCCATCTCTACTTCTATTTTTACCTCTATGTCTATGATTATATCTTTTGCCTCTATCTCTACTTCTATCTTTAAATCTATATCTCTCTATGTCTATGACTATATCTATACTTTTATCTCTATCTCTCTCTACCTCTGTCTCTATCCCTATACTTCTAATTCTGTCTCTGTATCTCTACCTCCAACCTTTCTCTGAACTGTAAGTTCAGTATGCTGTTGTAGCAGAACCTACTGACTACTTTGACATTGGGCTGCCCTACTTGGGGTTTGATGTCCACAATGAAGGAGCTAATGGCCTGATCAGCTCAGATCCAGGGCTTCCTGGCTCCAAGTCTAGGACTTGATTATTCCAAACTGCTTCTTAAAGACAAGTCAACAAGAATTGGTGAAGCGCTTGCTACAGAATGAGACTATCAAGTGCCATTGTGGCAAAGTGGAGTTTTGGAGTTTGGGAGCCAGAGGACCTAGATTTAAATGTGACCATTGATGTTTACTATCTATATGACTTTGGGCAAGTCCCTTTATCTCCCTGAATGTTATTTTCCTCATCTATAAAATTAGTTCAGTGAATTATGTGTTCTATGATGTTAGTGCAGCTGTTTGTCCCATATAAATCCATCTAGCTGTATATATGAAACTGTATCATGGAAGTCCAAAGGTGATTAGAAGCTCTATCAACCCCTTTTTGTTAGGTATAAGCAGTGAGATTAGTACAACTGAGCTGAGTGGAAAATCTAGCAAGAGCAGCTGAGGTAAAAGAAATAAAAAACTCAATTGTATTTGATCCCACCCCTGTTGTCTGAAGTAGTGAGCTATAAAAGCAGAGAAAACCAATGAAAACCTCACATTCATCACACCACCATAAGGAGTTCCAATTAGCTCATCTTGTGTAAAGAGCTAGTACCATCCAACCAATCTTTAACTTCATTTGTTTATATCTCCCACTTGAGAATGAGGTGGACTCTCCCACATGCTAGTATGAGGCAGATTCTCCCACACTCCATAATGAAGCAAACTCTCCCACACCCTCAAGCAAAAAAAGGAAGAAAAAATACAACACATGCTTTTTCAGATCAGAAATATAAGGTTCTGGCAATCCCATTAAAATTCTGAACTGAAAAGAATGGGCCACTGACTAAGTCTGCAAGAAAGCCAGGGAGAGGACATGACATTTAAAATAAACATTAAGTGATCTAATTTTAAAGGAAGATTCAGGGGAAATTGTCAACCTTTATACTTGATTCTGCCTGTGTAATTGCTATAAACTCCACTTCTCCTCAGCATTAGCAGTGGGACAGATTCCTGGGTTGCTATGGTAAATATGTACTTGAGCCTAATGCTATGGTAACAAGTCACATATGGTTGAATGTCACAACATTGCCCAAGACATGCATAGCTAAGTGTGCAAAGCAGTCTAGTCTGAGCATGGAAAGCAAGTTTCCTGGCATGTTCCGTTTTCTTGTGTACACAGATGGACACAGATCAGTTTCCAAGTACGATGCCTTCATGGTACTCAGGGACTAATAAGGCCAGTTGCCTTACTTTATACATGTACCTTATTTGTATAAAATGCATCTAGGTCATCTGCAGTGGATTAGACTTGTAGTCAGGAAGACTTGAGTTCACATCCAGTCCAGACACTTAGCACATCCTCTTTCAGCCTTGATTTCTTCCTCTGTAAAATGGGGATAATAACAGCATTTACCTTGAAGGGCTGTTGGGAGGATCAAATAAGATGATAGCTGTAAAGTGCTGTGTAAGCATTAAAATGTTATACAAATGCCAGCTATTATGTGACTAAGATCAACCAGGGGAAATGGTATATTCATCTAAGAGCCATGGTTTATGAGAAGTATTTTGATCTACAACATTAGGCATATTCACTTGAAGGAATATTTATTTCTTTGTCTCCACTAAATAGAGATAGCAGAGTGATAAAGTTGGAAATGGACTGGTCCCAGAGTCAGGAGATCTGCATGTGTGCTAGACACTGGTGACACAACCACCTACTTCACAGTGTTGTTATAAGGAAAGTATCTTGTACTCCTAAAATCATTTTAAAAACATGGATTCTTGTTGTCATTTTACCCATGTATTTTCACCTTTCGCATTGAGAGGAAATGTTGAATAGTAATCAGAAAGAACTTGGTTCCAATCTGGCGTCTGATGTATGCTGGCCATTTGACTTTAGGCAAGTCACTTAACGCTTTTAGAGGCTCCAGGCAACTCTCTAAGATGAGCAAATATAGGGTAGGTGCTGATCTTCATTGGAAAAGGGACTTAGCTCACTCAAAATTCCCTATCCCAATGAAATCACAGGTCCAGTAAAATACACAATAAATTATCACACGTAGTCAAATGAATTCTGATGCTAGAATCTACTATCTTCCTACTTCCTTCTTTTACTCCTTCCCCAACTTTAATCATTGTCACTAAAGAATCTGAGACAAAAGAGAGAAAAATATATATTGGGTTTGCATTCAGAAGATTCAGAAGCAAATTTCAGCTTTGCTTCTTAGCCTCATAATCTTACGGAAGAAATTTTAGTTCATCTGTCTTTCAATTTCCTAGCCTTTAAAATGAATGGCATGAGATTTTACTGTCCTTTCCAGTTCTTACTACAATGAGTCTATTTTAAAGATGAGAAAGCATCCGAGTTTTAGTGAAGTGACTTGTCCAAGGTCACACAGCTAGTCAATGAATCATCATTGTTGCAAGCACCCCCATTATCATCATTTTCTCCAGATGTCTGGAGGAGGAAAGTGAGATTCACTTCTCCTCAGCAGGGACCTCATGTCAACAGGTGCCAGGAAAATAATAAGGTGAACTCAATGCTCCATGTAACTTAAGCATTACTGTTATTACAACACAATCTCTCATCTCTAACTATGTGCTGTGGTTAATGAAGGCAGACATCATCTGTAGCGTGGGAGATGTACCCCTTTGCTCCTCATACTACAGCTGATAAGTGACTCAGCTGTCACAAAGAGGCAGAGAAGGGGGTGTGTGTGTGAAAGCTTCCCTTGCTCTGTACACTTTGTAGTTTATAGAGTGCTTTCCTTCCAAGGACCCTATGAGAAGGGCAATGCAGGTATAATTACCTCCATTTTACAGATGAGAAAACTGAGTCTCATAAAAGTCAAATCATTTGCCCATGGTCTTATTACTAGTAAATAGGAATAAATATTGATAGTGGGCTGTGAGCCTCTGTCTTTTGACTTCAAGACTAGTGCTCCTTTTACTCCATCACACCACAGATGGGCAGATGATGGAAGGGTAATTGTTCTTTTCTTTGCTTTATGCCCATTCAACTTGGTGCATCTTGTTTGGGGCATGGCTGAGCAATGACATCATTGTGTCAAAAACTTAAATGTTTTCTGAGGTGTAGCTTGAGGGGAGGGAGGATTTTCCTCAAAGACACAAAACTTTTAGGGTTACTTAAGTAATAGGGTACTGGACTTGGATCCTGGAAAGCTTTGGTTCAAATTCTGTTTCTGGTATTTTGTAACCATGAGCAAGTCACTATATCACTATCAGCTTTTGTTTGCTCTTCTGTAAAATTGGGATCATAACATCCCTTACCTACCTATGATACATAGTTGGAAAGCTCAAATGAGTTAATGTTTGTAAAATACTTTGCAAATTTTAAAGTGCTAGACAATGTCAGATATTATGATTAGTTAGAGACTAGGTTATAAAGTCTGATAACTAACTCCAGTTTAGAACAGAACTCAGAAATCAAACTCAGATCTCTGCATCTGTGTCTGTGTGGTAAAAAAAAAAAAGTGTATTTGGAGGTTGGTAAATAATAATATGTGGCTTCTAGGTGGAATAATCGATAGAATGCTTGACCTGGCATCAAGCAGACTACGTTCAAAGCTGCCATCAGAAACTAACTAGTTGTATGACCTGGGGCAAGTCACTTAACATCTGTCTGCCTCAGTTTCCTCATCTATAATATGGCGGTTATAAGAGTGTTTACCTTGCAAGGTTTTTGTGAGAATCAAATGAGACATATCTGTAAAGTGCACAGCAGAATGTCTGGCACAGAGTAGGTGCTTAATAAATGTGTGTTTCTTTTCATTGTCTAATTAAGACGATAACCTTCAAGTATCTTGGAGTGAGGAATCATTGACCGAATTGCACAATCACAAATAGTTTTATGACCAATTGTTGTAATGAGCAAGAACATCAATCAACTAGGGTGGCTAGGTGGTTCAGCAGCCCTGGAGTCAGGAGACCCTGAGTTCAAATCTGGATTCAGACACTTACTAACTATGTGACCCTGGGCAAGTCACTTAACCCAGATTACTTTGAAAAAGAAAAAAAAAGGGAAAAGAAACTGATTCTATTTTGTTAGTGTCTGTTATAGGCTGAAGGTTCCCATGTGGCAGAAATTCATGAGTATCATAGTTTCTGAAGAATTAAAATTGAGCATCACTGAAAGGTCAATGGAGAGATGCATGTTGGGTGTGAGTAGGAAGCACCATGTCATCAAGAAAGCAACTTGTCATCACAAGAAAACCTATGTATGTGATATATGAGATGTATGACCTAAAAAGAAGTAGGACAGTTGTGTGGCATGGTTTCAGGATAGCTGATGGACAGATAGAATGCTCCATTGGTGTCCATATGATGTCAAGAGAACTAGAGAAGAGTAACACATGTCAAGTGATTGGCTTCTGTATGATTTATATCAGGACAGAGAAAAGGGTAAAACAAGATAAGAAGGTATGGAAGTACTGAAATCTGCATGATTAGACAAAACCCACATTGATAGGCTCATAAATTGATCATACTGTCACTTTATATCATCCAGGTGAACTGCAAAAATTACCTTTTGTGTCTATCAATCATATATCCTATTTGGTGTTTAAAGTCCTTTACAACATGGTCCCAACCTATCCTTCCAGATTCATTTTAGATTACTCTCCATTCTACACTTTATGATCTGGTCAAACTGATCTTCCCTCTGGTTCTCAGTCCTGCGCTTCTTATTTCTGTACATTGGCACTGATTCTTCCCTGTACTTGGAATGTAGCCTAAGCCCCACTTTTTTCATGAAACCTTCCTTTTTCCCTCCTTAACTCTTAGTGCCCTCCTTCCCCAACCACATTTAATTTATCAAACATGTATTTTGTATTTATTTTCTAAATATGTCTTCTGTATGTGTATGTATGTATGTATGCATGTATGTGTGTATGTGTGTATACTTTCCCTGATAGAATGTAAGCTTCCCCAGAGTGCAGACTCTCTAATTTTTTTGCATTTGTAATCTTCAATGTCTTAGCAAAATGAGTATAATAATTTATACTACTAACTTTAGGCTGTTGTGAGGAAAATACTCTGTAAACTCTAAGATGCCTATTATATGAGAAGAAGTTGTTGTTGCTATGTTTATTTTCATTACCTCAGTTTATCTACTTTTAAATATATCCCAGCATTAGGTACAACAGAATGTAAACAATATTGTGTAAGACAGTGGTGTCAAATCCAAATAGAAATTGGAACCATTAAACCGTGGGCCACATATTGACTTAGAATAATACATATGAAAATTCATTGTTCTATTATATTTTTACTTATTTTGCTAAAAATTTCTCAATTACATTTTGATCTAGTTCAAGAGCTCTTGGGATTGCAGTCAGAAGGTTGCGTGTTTGATCCCTCTGACGTAGGATATTGATCTTAATTCTACCCCCGAATTTCAGAGATGATGTTCCTGATAGTATATTAATAATTTTAAAAAGCACTGGCCTGGGAATAAGAAGACAAGGATTCTAGCTTTGGCTCTGTAACTACCTCACATCTCAAGTCCTCACTTTGTCATCTGTAAAATGAGGCTCTTGAGATAATTGCATAGGCTTGTCCCTAGAAGTAAGACACCCGATTATTCTAGTGGTGGTGAAATTCTGTCATTCTGACATATTTACCCTAACCATATCCCCAATTAGAGAGCCTTAAGAATGTTAGGAACATTCAACATGGCTGTTTTACTTTAATTACTTTAATTAAATGGCATTATATCTGGGATCATTATAATATGTTTAAAAGGTTTTGTAATTTAACATTTAAAAGTATCTCATCTGAATATCTAGGGAGCATCACAATAGCTTTCTTCACTGCCAGCATTAATATAATTGACCTTGGTTCCCATTATTTGCTTTGGGCTTGGGACATAGCTCACATCTTGGTTAATTATCACACAGTAATTCCAACAACAAAGAGAATTATTGCTTAATTAAGTAATGTTCTAATCACTATTTTATTGGTATGGGTGTACATACTGCTGAGAATACTAATGTTTCCTATATTTGGTTATTGTGACCTCAGCAACCAGTTCAAGTAACTCAAAACTCTTATGAGAGAGGGAGCCTCTAAAGTCAAGGACTGAATCTTCAGTTTAATTCAAGTGAATATCTATTAAGTACCTACTATGTGCCTGACATTCCACTAGGTCCTAGAAGTACAAAAAACAAAAATGAAAGAGTCATCACAAGGAGATTTAGTCCTACTGGGGGAATACAGTACATACACAAGTGAACAAATGCAAAGTCCTTTTTACAAGGATAGAGTACTAATAATTTAAGGAGGGGGCAACATGCTTTGTGAGAAATGATATCTGAGCTCTGCTTTGAAGGAAGCTAGGAATTCTGCAAAATGGAGGTGAAAAAAGAATACATTCCAGTTGTGGAAGACCATTTTTTAAAAAGTTAATTTATTTATTTTTTGTTTTCAAAATTCAGTTCCATAAGTTTTAAATTTTCTCCCCTGCTCTCTCCTTCCCTCTCCCCAAGATGGCATGCAATCTGATAGAGGCTCTACATATGCATTCCTATTAAACATATTTTCTCATTAGTCATGTTGTATAGAAGAATTAGAATGAATGGGAGGGACCATGAGAATGAAAAATAAAACAAAAAAGACAAGTCTGCTTCACTCTGCATTCTGACTTCATAATTCTTTCTCTGGATGTGGATGGCATTTTCCATCTTGTGTCCTTTGGAATTGTTTTAGGTCCTTGCGTTGCTGAGAAGGGGTAAGTCTGTCTAAGTCAGCCCTTACACTGTGGCTGTTACTGCGTGCAATATTCTCCTGGTTCTGCTCACTTTACTCAGCATCAGTTCACATAAGTTTTGTTGAAGACCATTTGTGCAATGAAAAAACAAATGGAGGCAAGAACTGGAATGTCATGGACAGAAAACAGGTCCAACATTTATCTTTCAATCAATAAGCATTTATTAAGCACCTAATATGTGCCAAGCACTGTGCTAAGTACTGGGGATACAAAAAAAAAAAAGAGGCAAAAGACAATCCCTGCCTTCAAAGAAATTGCAGTCTAATGGAGGAGGCAAAATGCAAACAAATATGTACGAAGCGAGCTATATAGAGGATAAATAAGAAATAATAGAGGCAAGGTACCAGGGTAATAGAATTAAGAGAAGTTGGGGAAGGCTTCCTGAAAAAGGTGGGATTTCAGTTGGAACTTAAGGGAAACCAGGGAGGTTAGTAACTGGAGATTGGAGTGGAGAAGGGAGAGTGTTCTTGTCATGGAGGACATCCTTTTCTCAAATTTATATTGTTGTTGTTGAGTCCTTTTCAGTTCTGCCTGAGTCTTTATGACCCCATTTGGGATTTTCTTTGCAAAGATTCTGCAGTGGTTTGTTATTTCCTTTTCTAACTCAGTTTCTAGATGAGGGAACAGAGGCACAGAGAGGTTAAGTAACTTACCCAGGGTCACACCACTAGTAAGTGTATGAGGCCAGATTTGAACTCAAGAATATGAGTTTTCCTGACTTCAGGCCTGGAATTCAATCGACTGTACCACCTAGCTGTCTCTCCCTTCCTTATTCCTGTTTCCATATTGTGAGAAAAGAAGATTTTTGTAGCAAATAACCTTGATTTTTTTGGTCACCTTCAGTGCCTAGCACAGGTGCTTTCATGGATTATATCAATACTGCTTAATATAATCAACATTTATTAAATATCTCCTTTCAACAAGATATAAAAGCTATAAAGTCAGTGAAAGTGTTTGCTGGTGTCAAGTAGGATGTCCTGTGAAAAGCTCAAATAGAATAATAATTCCATATTGATGGTAAGGTTCTCCATATGTAACTGGTTGCAAAAGAAATCATGTTAGAAGGACCTCCAACCCACAAACACTACGGGCCACTTCAATGCGATCCATGGTGATTCAGAAAATATTAACTTAGAAATCCACGTAGAATTCAGGTTGGAGATGCTTCCTTCTAATCTCAGCTAAAATTCCATCTTTTGTAAGAAGTCTTTGTCAGTCCTCCTTAACATCAATGCCTTCCCTCTAAGAGTATCTTCAGTTTATCTCATATATATCTTGTCATGAATAGATGTTTGCATATTGTCTCCCCTGATAGATTGTAAACTTCTTGAGGTCAGGGAAAGTTTTTTCTTGCCTTTGTTTCCTCAGAATTTAGCACAGTATGTGATACATAGGAGGTGCTTAATAAATAATTGTTGACATGAAATATTGCTCAGAGTATTATATGCAGGTGATAGTGTAGCAGCAAGCACCCCAGCATACCTAGGGTGGCTGCTAGCACAAGTTCTTAGATATGCTTTTCTAAAGGAAAGCAACTCAAAAGGGGTTAACGATCCTACTTTAAATCAAACATATCATTTACCTAGTTCAGGGGAAAAAGTCAGCACCCTGAACTTCAGAGAATACAAACAGAAGTTACAAGCAGACAAAAATATACAGACAGAGAAACAGATCAGCAGACAGGGCTTCCAGCTGTCTGATTATCACATCCATACCTAGTTAGTCATCAAAGAGGGAAGCACCAACAACTGGGTTTTCAAAGCTGTGGGGGCTCAACAGCTGCCCAGAGTCTCATCTGACCAAATCACACAACTCTTCCCAAAGTGAGCCCTAAAGCAAAACCTCACATCAGGGTATATAGCCTTCTCCTGGGTTGGAGAATGCCACAACCCTCTTGACCCACTGCCCAATCACAAAGTAACAAGGTGTGGGCATTCCTGAAAAACAAGCTTCCCACCACAGGCTCAATGTGACCACATTCAGCTTATTAGAGGGCAGAGTATATTTTCAAATCTGGGAATGTTCTCAGATTCACTTAAGCCTATCAAGGGGCCAAGGGGCAGGGAAGATCTTCAGATTCCTATTACAGATAGGTAGATAGATCATATATATAATATATATGTATGCATATTTTATATATATGTGTGTATATATGTGTGTGTATATATACACACATATACACATGCATATATGCATATTGTACACACACAAATATATATATATGTATGTATATATATATATATATATATATATATATAATGTACACATATATATATTTTCCATGAGAATGTAATTCAGTTTAATTCAATAAAGATTTATAAAGCATCCACTATGTTCAAGGCACTCTACTAAATTTAGGGATATAAAAAAGAGGTAAAAGACAATCTCTCCCCTAAAAGATCTTATAATCTCATATATAAGCACCTTAAGGAAAAAGGATTTTTTTGTTTTTTCTTTATTTCCTCAATACTTAGCTGACTTAGTTCCTGGAACATAGTAAGTTCTTATAAAGGCTTATTTATTGATTCTGGCAATGCTTTAGTATGAAAATAATAATAACCAAGATTTATATAGCACCTCAAGGTTTGCAGAGTCCTTTAAATATATTACTTCATTTGATGTCTAGTACATATAGCTTGTATAGGTACTAGCAATGGGCAATAGATTGGGTCCAGAATTAAGCAGGATGAGACAGAGTTGGATTGAATCTGAGAAATTGGCTGGTGCTTTCAGTGTCCCAAGATGCTCAATGATGCATTGACCCATATATTTAATGCTAGGCAGCTACCATGGTGGTATACCAGGAGCTGAGAAGAATCAGAACTGTGGGTGACTGAAAAAGCAATAGAAAGACTAGTGATAGGAGCAAGTAGGCTACAGCATGTTACCAGTGATGACTTCTACCTGAGAAGTGGCATAAAAACCATCAAGAACATGTATGGCTAGTCAAACTTATAGCCTGGCCATGCTGCCTCCTAAAGGAGAGGAAAAGTTCTTCAGGTATCCAAGGGATAGCAAAATGCTTACAGAGGTCAATATCATGGAGGAGGTATTAATGGAGCTGAGCCTTTAAGACAGAGAAAATTTCAGTGAGCAGAGAGTAGATCATTCTAGGCATGGGTGCTTGAATGGGTAAGCAAAAGGCACAAAAATAAGTTTGGGTGATGGCAAGTGATCTAATTTGATGAGATGTTAGAATATCTAATGAGGGGCAACTGGGTGTATTAGAGGATAGAGTGCTGGCCCTGGAGTCAAGGAGATATGAGTTCAAATTTGACCTCAGTCACTAGCAGTGTGACCCTGGGATAGTCACTTAACCCTATTTGCCTCAGTTTTCTCATCTTTAAAATGAATTGAAAAAGGGAAAGACAAACCATTCCACTATCTTTGCCAAGAAAACCATGAAGAGTTGGATATGACTGAAAACGATGAAACATCAACAGTGTAAGATTAGTTGACTAAATCAATCTCCCTGATGTCCTGTGGAATAACTTAGATGACTGTCATATGGGCTTGGATTTTATTTGGTAACCAATGGGAGACCACTCAAGTTTTCTGAAGGACCTGACCAGTGATATACATTAGGGAAATTGATCTGGAAGTAGGTGGAAGATGAACGGATGCAGATTGACTTAGAGAGCAGGGACACCATTTAGTACAGTTACTGAAAAAACCCAGGTGACATGAAGAGATTCTGATTCTGGATGATGGCCAAGAGAATGGAAGGCTGGAACTAACTGAAGAGCCTGTGAAAGTATAATTGCCTATAGGTGCTCCATTAGTGTTTGTTGGATTGAATGAAGAAAATTACAGAACAAAGAGTGCTTTTTGGATTAATCTTTTTGGTTCAAATCTAAATACGAAGGGGTGGTTTCATGTCCAGAACTGCTGTTGCCAATGTATATCAAGTTTTTAAAAAGAGAATCCCTGGATCTCGCTGTTCAGATTGATAGTATACATTCATATCCCAGGAGCACTACACCCCCATGTGGTGGCAAAAGTAACATTTGGAAATCATCTACCTGTTAATGCCTTATCTACAGGTTGTGTTGGGCAAATACCTAGAGATGTCCAATTTTGTCAAACATTTCAATAATAGCCAGGATCTATGTATTGTAAGTTGTGATTGAAAGCTTGGAAATTAATTTTTAAAGAAGTGTTATTTTTGTTTCTGTACACAAATATACAGATGTCATTAGTCAGATGTATTTACATATAAAGAAAACCAAGCAAGCAGAAACACAAACTTCTCTCTTCAATTAGGTATCAGAAAAACAGTCAAAGAGTGCAAGGTATAAAGGGTGGAGCCAAGATGGCGGAGTAAAGGCAAGAGTGCAGGTATAATGAAAGAACTGGAAGAGACCTTAGAACATGGAAAGCTAGAGACAAATATTAAATGTCAGAGCTAAAAAAGATCTTGATTAAGCAAATAATCAACAATCATTTTTAAGATCCTGTGCTTAGGTTCTGGGAAGACAAACACAAAAAGGAGACAGTCTTTGCCTTTTAATTGGGGAAGACAATATTTAGGGGAGCAGTGGTCAGGGAAGGGAGTTTTGATATAGACCATAACAGAGATCACAAATGGAGTCATACAGTAAGAGATTATCATATCCCTTATCATAGCGATAAATAGTTCTGATGTGGTTATTCCCAGAGCAGTAAAAGGAGATGCAAAAGGAAGGGCACTGACATGTCCATGGACGCAGGACACATAGTAAGATGCCTATGCTGGGTATACTCTAGTGACTGAATGATACCTGAAGTATGACCTGGGGCCCCCTTGATTTAGGAGCCTGACATGAGTTTTCATTCACCCATCAATCAGGACAGCTCAGCCACAGAGTACAGGCCTAAAGTCGAGGGGGTTAAACCCTCCTTTGAAGTATAGTTTCTAGAGATCTTGGTCTGGAAGGTAATTGTTTGTTGTGGAGAGATGGGCTCAGTGACAGAAAAGATGCCAAAATGCCCATGGTAGTTCCGGTGATTGATTGTATGCACTATAGAACAGCACTTAGCACAATGCTGGGTACGTAGTAAGTGTTTAATAAATGCTTGTTGATCGATTGACAATAGAAGACAAAATCTAGAATGTTAGAGTTGGAAGGAGGATATTAGGGCTGGGTGAGACCTTCCAAATTGTGTCAAAGAAGGAACCTTTGAATACAGAGCATTGTAAGAGTTACAATAAACTTTAGAGCAGAGCTGGAGAAAATCTTGAGAACCATCCAATCCTCTCATTTTACAGAGCAGAAAATTAAACCAAGAAAAGTGAAGTGACTTGTCCAAGGCCATGTAACAAATTGATATAACAGTTAGGGAAGGATTTAATTCTCTTGACTTCCAGTCTTGTGCTCTTTCTCCTGGTGAGGCTTGTGCAACCCTAGGACATGAAGCATAGCAAAGAGAAGGAACTGTCGTCTCGCAGTATCAGTCCATCAACAAGGATTTACTGAGTATATGTCATGTTCCTAGCACTTTGGGGCTCTGCATCAGAAGCTGTTAAACTGTTAATTCTTAACATAAAGAAGCTCTGGGCCTTCCACAAGCAGAAAGAGGAGAGGAGGAGTGATGGGATCTGGGCAAAACACTGTGTGTCGAATGTTTCCAGGAGCCTGTGGTTTCTGAAGTGTAGGTACAATTTGACAGGAGAAAGTAAGGAGCAAAAGAGAAATTTCATCCCTGTGGATTTGGAAAATTGATGGGAGCTTAAAAACAAGGTCTCTAATGAAAGTGCTTGTTCAACCATTGCCCTAAATTTCCGTAACAGTGACTTTGATTAGGGGAAAAAAGGCAGCTTGAAAAAAAATCTTCCTTATTTAGCCAGGTTTGAAAGTGCTTTGCATAACTCTGGGGAAGAACATGTTCAATTACCATAGCCAGCTCCTTGCAGGAAGTGTAATGAGTGCTTTATGCCAGTGATCCAAGGCGAACTTTTATTTATCTGTCAAACTGTTCTTCTTTCTGTTCATCTTGCTATTTCCTGTCATCTCTTATCTCTGCTTTCTATCATCTATCATTTATCTGTATGAATTCTATCTGTGTTTCATATCTCCATCTACTTTTTTGCTTGCTTATTTGTTTATTTATCAGTAGTTTCTTTTTTATTAGCCCTTGCATGTTGGATACAGTGCCTTGCTGAGTCCAGAAGATCTAGGTTTAAATCCTCCCTCTGGCATTTACTAGCCTCTCTCTACCTTACTTTGCTCATTTGCAAAATGTAGTACCTACATCAGAGGGTTGTTGTGAGGCTCCAAAGAGATACAAGTAGGCTCTAGTCTACCTTTCCAGGCTCCTTGCCCATTGCTTCACTTCCCACTCTCTGTATTCCAGCCAAACCAGCCTCCTTGTTCCAAACATAAGACATCTCACCTCCTATCTTGATATCTTGGAATAGGTTTTCTTTATGCCTGTACTATACTCGCACCTTACCTGTGCCTGATTTGCTGACTTTACCCAAGGGTCAGCTCAGGTTAGTGCTTTTCATGTCTGTGTTATTTTATTTGTAAGAATGCTCATGTTGTTTAATATATCTTATATACTTAACATTTTCTTTTCTGTGCACATGGTGTCCCACTCCCCGTCACAGAACAAAATCTCTTTTAGACCACAAACTGTTTTTTTTTCTTGGTATCTCTAGTTGCTAGAATAATGCCTGCATGTGGCTTGGAGTTAAAAAACTTTGAGTTTAAATCCAACCCAATTCACTAGCTGTGTGACTCTGGGCAAGTCACAACCTCTATCTGCCTCAGTTTCCTCTACTGTAAAAATAGGGATTTCCACATTACTCTTACCACACAGTTATTGAAAGAATCAAATAAGATAATATTTTTTAAAAGGATTTAGCACAGTACCTGGCACAAAGTAGGCACTATATACATGCTAATTCTTCTTCTTCATATTATTCATATTAGTAGCAGCAGCAGCAATAGTAGTAGTAGTAGCAACAGTAGTAGTAGTAGTAGCAACAGTAGTAGTAGTAGCAACAGTAGTAGTAGTAGTAGTAGTAGGAGTAGTAGCAACAGTAGTAGTAGTAGTAGCAACAGTAGTAGTAGTAGTAGTAGTAGTAGTAGCAGTAGGAGTAGGAGTAGTAGTAGGAGTAAATGCTTAATGAATGTTTGTTGAGTGCCTAAACAAAAATAAAATCAAATATGTAAAGTATTTCACCAACTTTTAAGTACTATATAACTGCCAACCATTATTATTAATACTAAAATCCCATGATCTTAGCATTCCTATTGTGATAGCCCTTAGTAAATACTGGAAGAAGTCCTTGAAACCTTGGGCTTAGGTTGACCCTTGGTTCTGCTGCTACCTACACTGACTCAAGTCACAACCTCTTTGAGCCTCAGGTTCCTCCTCTGTGAAATGATAGGGTTGGACTATTTGACCTTTAAAGTCCTTTCTAGCTTGAAATCCATGTTTTGTTTTGTTTTGATGATCCTCTGATACCGCATGGGATAAAGTCTATGCTTATATTTTCATGAACATCTTGTAGAGCCTATGCCCCACAGAAATACCATGTAGTGTAATGAGAAGGATTATGGACCTGGGGTCAAAAGATGTGGGTTTGAGGTCCAACTCTGCCACTGACTCAGTATGTGATCTTGGGCAAGTTACTTCGACTCTCTGAAGCTCTGTTTCTTCATCTGGAAAATGGGACCAATAATATTTCCATTATCACCTTAGTGGAACTTTTGGGATGTCCAAGGTGAGATAATAAATGCAAAGTGCTACAGATATGAGAATTATTATTGGTACTAATACAAGGAAGAAAAATAATGTTTCTTTTCTTTGAATCATGTGAAATGGTTGCAATCAGCTCTGAAACTTCAGAGTGTTCAGAGGGAATATCAGCTTGGAGGAGTCCTGGTTGTAGAGCTGAATCGTGCTTACAAAGCCTGTTATTGCTTCTGCCCAGAAAATGTGCTTTTCTTTTTCCTTTTCTGAGGTTAATGGTACCTCCCGCATGATCTGAAAGGAAAACATTGTGCAGTTTGGAGTGAGAGATATGCTTGTGGTGATACTATTTAGGCATTCTAATTGTGGCAGGGCCCGAGCTAAGCAGAGCTGGAGCAAGGAGAGACTGGCTTGGTGTGAGATCTTAGAAGGAGGGCTGACTGCAGGTCACACCAAAAGAGTCAGAGAACAGGGTTCCTGGGGCTGCACGGGGCCAGGTACTGAGCCAAGAGAGGTCAGGCTGCCTGCAGGGGTCTCAGAGTCCAGTGGGAGGAGCGCTCACTCTAGAGCCTGAGGATCTGGCTCTGCTCCTTCATATAAGTAAACACTTATTAAATGTCCATTGTGTGTCTTATTCAGTGCTAAGCAATGGGAATCCAAAGAAAAAAAAAGGAAAGCAATCCCGCTCTGTGGGAGCTAATACTCCAGGTGGGTGGGGAGGAGGAAGTGAGGGGGCAATATAGAGAGGCTTTTGCCTTTCTTTGTATAGCTAGTGCTCAGCATAGTGCCTGGAACACTCAATCAGTGCTTCTTGTAGTTAATGATGATGTTAAGTAAACACATAAAATGTGCAAAGTAAATGCAAAGTAATTGGGGTAAAGATAAGCATTAACATTTGCTGGAGATCTGGAAAAGCTCTGTAGGGGGAAGCACATGAACTGGGTTTGAAGAAATCTAAACGTTCTTAGAGGTCAAAGTAAAGAGACAGCACTGTAGGGATAGGACTTGGGCAAAAGCTCAGAGGTGGGACCTTACAAAAGTAGCTTCCATCTCTAAATGTGATCACAGAATCCTACTCTCATGCCCCTGATGAAAGCAAGGGGCACCACCTCTTGATGATGCAGCAAGATCCCAGAGGATGTTGCAGGTAACCCTAAGCACTTTTGTCTTTCAAATCAGTTATTTAAAAAGTCTTTGTAGCTTCCTCAACTTGTAAGAGAAAGAGCTGGTGTTGCGAACTCTATAATGCCTAAAAATTATACCTACAAGTCAAAGTGTATGAGGGGTAAATGCAGACTCCTAGATCTAGACCTTGTAGAGACCTCAGACACCTCAGAGGTCGTCTAGTTCAACAAACTTTTTCCGTTTTGTTTCTTGACAAAGATACTTGAATGGTTTGCCTTTTCCTTCTCCAGCTCATTTTACAGATGAGGAAACTGAGGCAAACAGGGTTAAGTGACTTGCCCAGGATCACACAGCTAATAAGTCTCTGAGGCTGGATTTGAACTCACAAAGAGCAGTCTTCCTGATTCCAGGTCTGGTGCTCTCTCCACTGTATCACCTAGCTATAATCCAGTTTACAGAAGAGTTTTTTCAGGGAGTCAGAAGAATAAAGAGCTTGCACACAGGTTATAAATGTCAGTGAGGATTTGAATCCAGGTTTGTGTATCCAGAGTCAGTTCTTTCCACTACCACCCTGTCTCCTCCTTTTCAAGAAGGCACAAAGCACTTTTGGCTAAATCAGGAGAAGGGGGTTCTCATCCCAGCTCTGTCACTAAGCAACTATGTGATTTTGAACAAATATACAAATAAATTTTATCTTTTCAGGCCTTCAGTTTCTTTATCTATAAAACAGTGCAAAACCAACAAACTCTCTGGAACTCAATTTCCTCATTAGTGAAATGGGATTAATATCTGCCTAATTGACAGGGTTCTATGTGACTCAAATGAGACAAATATATGAAAGCACTTTGTACAATGCAAAACTCTTAACAAGTGCAAGGTATTTTCAGCAAAAGCTGCAAGCAGAGATAGCAACACAGCTGTGCCTTGCTTTGTGAAATTAGGCTTATTCCTAAAAAGTTGAAAGTGGCAGTTTTTTTCTTGTAAATTTAATCATATTTTAAATACAAATACGGACATTCAGTGTTCAGAGAAATTACTGTATGCATCCTTTTGTAGCAGGAAGAATTGTGTCAGTTTATATTTCATCATTCTGGATTTCCCAATGCTAAATCTCTCCAAAGGGAGGCACACCTGTAGCATCATCAGTATGCCATATTCTGATCAGAAGAGATCTGCATCTTTGACTCTGTGTGTGTGTGTGTATGTGTGTGTGTGTGAGTGTGTGTATGTGTGTGTGTGTGTATGTGTGTGTGTGAGTGTGTGTGCAGTAGAACCACAACTTGTTGAAATCAGAAGGGTCCCTAGGGATCAAGTCCAATTGCCTTACATTCCAGATAAATAAACTGAGGGTATGGGAAGAAGAGTTGTCATATCTTGAGACAAAGGCAGATCTAGAAGTAGCACCCAGGTTTCCTGGTTCTTATCTGGTACTTCTACTATATAGAATCATAGAGGAGAATACTGGAACTTGGAAGAGCCTGAAAAATCATTATCCAATGCTCCTTTGTTCTTTAGGAGAGGAAAAAATAAAAAGAGGCCTAGAGAGATTAAGTATTGTTCAGTGCTTAGGACAGGGTAAGGGAAGAGAGGGACTTGGGAAAGGCAGGCACAAAAGGCATGGCACATATTGGAAGACATTGATCTAAATCATGGTTCTTCTTAATACTTTTCTGAACTTGGTGAGATCATCCGGTCTCTTTGGGTCTCAGGGTCTTGATATATAAAATGAAGGTGTTGGATTAGATGACATGTTTTATCTGTTGTCTTCCCTCATTAGATTGTAAGCTCTTTGAAGGAAGGATGGAAAGGAGATGCTTTTAGGGTGTCTACTATATGTCAGGCATCATGCTAAATACTTCACAAATACTATCTCATTTGATCCTCACAACCCTGAAAAAAAGTAAGTGTTATTATTATCTAGAGATTAAGATTGATTATCTTGGGGCGGCTAGGTGGGGAGGCAAATAGAGCACCGGCTTTGGAGTCAGGAGGACCTGAATTCAAATTTGATGTCAGGCACTTAACACTTACTAGCTGTGTGACCTTGGCCAAGTCACTTAACCCCAAATGCCCTGCCTTCCAAAAGGCCCCCTCCCCCCAAATTCAATTATCTGTATGGTTCAACTGAGGCAACAAATGTTTCTGGTAAGACAGTATATATAGAAGAGGAATGTGCCAGACACTCTATGCTAAATACTTTTATAAATCTTATCTCAATTGATTCTCACAACAATCTTGTGAAGGAGGTGATATTATCATCTCTATTTTGCAGTTGAGGAAACTGAGGCAAACAGGTTAAGAGGTTAAATGAAGGTTAAGAGATCAGTTAAGTTAATCCCAGGATCACACAGCCAGTAAGGATCTGAGGCTAAAGTTGAACGCAGGTCTTTGTGACTCCAAGCTTAGTGAACCCCTAGCTACCTTTCCTGAGGGCAGGGGCTCTCATTTCACTTTGTATTTGTGTCAGCAGCTCTTGGCACGGTCTCTGGCACTCAGGGAGTGCTTAATAAATGCTTTAGCTTTGCTTTCCCTAATTTAAGGTCACCCAAGTTGGTAAAATGGCAGAGATATTAAATCAAGAATAAGACTAAAATAACTATCGAATTTAAGGTAACCAAATATTTGTTTTGTTTTGTTTTGTGATCAGGCATAAAATGTTAGAGGAAAAAGTGAAGAATGGTGAAGAAAATAAACCTAGAGAACTGATTCATCCAGGATTATGGAACAAGTTCATGGCAGAGCCAGGACCCTAGAGCCAAGGACTTCTGGTTAACACAATCCATTGTGTTTCCAGCATAACAGGCTTTCTGACAGGCAGTCAAAGGTTAGTGGTCCAGTGGGATGTCCTGAAACCTTGCTTTGGAAGTACAGACATCTAGTTCATAATAGTTAAAAAAAACCTAAGACTACCAACTCTCATTGTATTCTTGAATAAATTACTGGATCTCTCTTATCCTCAAATTCCAAATCTTCAAAATGAGGGACTGGAATAGATATATCCACATATAACATGCTATGATTCACTGAGTTATATGAAAGGAGCAAGGATCGATGGGGTTGTGGAGGAAGGAATTATATAACCAAACTAGGATTTAAAAAAAGCAAGATTTTGGAATGTTCAATAATGTTCAATCCAACACATCTCTTGGATTTAAAAAGGAAGGGGGCCTTAGAGATCATTGTCTTAGAATCATAGTATCTTAAATAGGACCTTAGCAACCATCTTGTGCAAACCTTTCATTTTATAGCTGAGGAAAAAGACCTGAAGGTAAATGACTTGATCACACAAGTTCTAAGTATCAAAGGCAAGGCATGAATTCAGTTCTTCAGACTGAGGACTAGTGAATACACTTTCCACTATGTTAGAAATCAAGAACTAGAAAAGTTATATGTGAATTGCCCAAGGTCAGAGCCAGGATTCAAACTTGGGCTTTCTCTATTACATCATGCTATATTTTTTTGGATAGTTTAATATAGCCCACTTCTCTCTGCCCTTCCTAAAAGGTGGCAAAATAAAGCACAAGTGGTATTTTTAATTTAAAATGTTTGGATCTTAGATTATTTTGAGAATTTTATTATTAGCCCCTGAAATAGAGATGATGTCCTGGAGAGTGCTAAACCAGGGTTAGGAAATCCTCTTCAATATCTCACACCAAAATTATGCATTAGGATAAAATAAGAAAACAAAGCCTTATCTTCCAGAAAGGGGCTGGAACTATGCTGATGAATAGCACATGTTTTCTCTGAGTTCACATTTCCCAGCTACACAGAAAAACTCTATTCTTGTGTACTTTATATTCTGAAAATCAAACTCAGGGAAAGAAAACTAGATCTTAGATTGTCTGCTAATTATGCCTTTATGGTTATGGTATCCCTGTAATCAGTGTTAATTTCCTAAACGAGTCACCCAGGAATTCCTTAAGATTTGTACCAGTTTTTACCACTACATTCACTAAGGGTGAGGGTCAATATGGCCCAGAAGAAAAACTCTTTCATCTGGAATCAGGAGACATGGGTTCAAATCATAACTTTACACTCATGTGACCTAGAGCAAGTGAATTATCTCTTTGGTCTTTTGTCAAATGATCAGGTTAGACTAGATTCTCTCTAAGGTCCCTTCCTACTATAAAAATTCTAACACATTTCCGAAGGAAGTATTGAAGTCAGCATATATTTATTAAGCACACAATATGTTCCAGGCACTGTGTTAATTTATTGGAAATACAAATACTGGTAATAAAGGTCAGAACCTTGACCCCAAGAAGTTTAAGGTTATAATTAGGGAAGATGACACATAAAAGGGAATTGAAATGGGTGAGAGAGAGAGAGGAAGAGCGAGAGAGAAGAAGAAGAAGAAGAAGAAGAAGAAGAAGAAGAAGAAGAAGAAGAAGAAGAAGAAGAAGAAGAAAGAGAGAGAGAGGGGAGAGGAGGGAGGGAGAGAGAGAGAGAGAGAGAGAGAGAGAGAGAGAGAGAGAGAGAGAGAGAAGAGAAGGAGATTTTTAATCAATAAGCAGAGTTCCATTAAGTGTCACCCTCTCCAACCTTCATTCAGCTTTTATAGAGAACTGTGACCCTAGGGAGTGGCTACTACCCAGCCCTTTCTTTTTTTCACCCTCAATTAACTGAAATCAATTAGCCAAAATCATCTACTCACTACTTATTTTCTTGCTTGACTTGTTTCACACTCTCACATTGGAACAGGAAATAATTATCATGATGATCACTAAATGTTTACTGCAATTCTGGTAAACATGGCAAAAACTAGCACCTTTTTAAAGGTTTCTTAACGAAGTCTATGAGCTTTCTTTCTTTTTTTTTAATAGCTCGATAGCTGCATTTCAACACAACTGGCTTCCTTTGTAATTGTATGAATTGTATTTTATACATTTAAAACCACTGAGAAATGGTCCAAAGATATCTTTCCCCCAAACAACAGAGGAATCCATGACTAAAAAGATTAAGAGACTCTGCCCTAGATTGTACTTTTCTGTTATGGAGGAAGTGGGTTCCAAGTTAAAGGGATACTTGTATATGTTTGGTTGCATATGTTTGCAGAGAGGTATATGTGTGTAAAAAATGTGGTGGGGAGACTGAGGGAGGCTTCAGTTCTCTTGTTAACTTTACCATTGAATTACAAAAGCAAAATTCATTACTACAATTGCTAGAATTCCTGTTTATTCTGTTTCACATTCAAAATTCTGAAGAACCTGGTCTCCTCCTACCTTTCCAGTTTTCTTTACTCTCTTGCTTTTCTCATTACATTGACTGTCCTCCATGCTTAGAATTCACTCCCTCTTCAATTCCACCTCTTGGAATTCCTGCCTTCCTTCGACACTAAATTCAAATGCCACTGGCTGGAGAAGATTTTGCCCAGTCATCATCCCATCCTCAACCCCACTTTCCATGGAGATTACTTTCTAACTATTCTGTATAGATCCTGTATTTTATTTAGATTCACTTAAATGTAATTAGATTTACCTTTTTACGTCTCTTTGATTATGGTAGATCCATGGGGACAAGGACAGTTTTTGTTTTTTTTCTTTGCATCAGCTCCCATAGTATGAGGTTAAGGAATGTGTCTCAGATTCGTGCAGCTAGTAAATAACAGAACAAAGATTCCAGTTCTGGCTTTCTGAATCCAAATCCAATTCTCTTTCTACTATAATTCGCTGTCTCACCATTTTGGTGAAAGCTAGACTCTGAGTGCTCAGGTTGCTTCTTTCATAAAGAAACATTTGCTCATCACTGTCGGGGACCATAGAAAAGCCTAATAGGATGGAAACCCTCCCCCGCCCCTCTTATTTCTAGGATTCAGTCTCATTGTCACTCATACTCTCTGAACAGCTCAACTTCAAAGTTGCCAACAGATTTTTCTAGTAGTTTTAAAA
Source organism: Pseudochirops cupreus (assembly GCA_028627135.1). Taxonomy (NCBI): domain Eukaryota; kingdom Metazoa; phylum Chordata; class Mammalia; order Diprotodontia; family Pseudocheiridae; genus Pseudochirops; species Pseudochirops cupreus. The sequence goes on from CM053582.1 coordinate 147,791,954, forward strand.
GAACTTACTGCTTACTAGGCAGAAATGGTGTCATTCTACCTGGATGCAGTGGTTACACCAACTTTCTTGCTAGATATGATTCAACTAAGGTTAAGAATAGTGGGATTGTCACCTTCCCGGTTCTGGACACTGCTCTTCTATTAATGCTGTCTAAGATACCATCAGCTATTTTGACTGCTTCATTACACTGCTGACTCAGATTGAGTTTGTGGTCCCCTAAAACTGGCAAGTCTAATTTCAAAGGTAAATTCCTGAAATAAGAGTAAAGAATTTGATGTAGCCCAGAAAAGTAATAGTCTCCTTCCTTGTCAGAGATCTCACTCCTACTGACTCCTAATTGTGCTTTTATAAGCCCAAATAATTGTGAGAGCTCTACATCTAGATTCAAAAGGGTTTCTTGAATCATTGGCTTATTAAGAGACTTCCTGATATAGTGGAAAGAATGCTGGATTTGGGACCATTTTGGAGTCATTCTGACTCTACTGTCTACAAGTTACTACCTCTATGACTTTTAACAAGTCATTTTCCTCTCTGGGCCCCAATATTCTTTTTTTTTTTATTAAATACTTTATTAAATTTTTTTGAGTTACATCTTTTCTCCCCGTCTTTCCCCCGCCCACCACCCCAAAACAGCCATCCCAGTATTTCCCCCCTCCCCCAGTTTATTCTCTCCCATGTCACTTTTTGGTAGGGCAGGATGGATCT
>CM053582.1:147793158-147809383 GCA_028627135.1 Pseudochirops cupreus
CCCCCCCCCCAGATCTCTTTGTTATAAGTCAAGTGTTCTGTCCCTCCCCTGATCTCCCATTGCTAGGGACTTTGCCCATATATTTTTAATTGCACTGACTTATAACATTCTGGCTTATAACATATGACTAGTGGTGAGTATAAATAAAATCGTGGAATTTTAGTACCTTAGGAAAATGTCTAGCCTTGCCTCCTATTCTTTTTTTCACCCCCCAGCATTTAGTAAAGGGATATATATATATACATATACAAATATATATATATATATACAAACTAGTTTATTGGTAAATATTTATTGAACAAATTAGTATTCAATTTGAATTGACTACAACATATTCTGGGTGATTCATAGCAAGACCTCTCAATCCCCCTCAGGCAACGGTCTGAGACAATAAATTATAGAGCAGGTGCTGATCTGCATCAGTAGAGAAATTTCTTCATTAGTATGTCCCTTTGCTGAAGAAAATACAGATCTCTCTGTTTCAAAGCAAGGGAGGGGGAGATGTATTTACATAGAATCTTTCCATTAAAGTTCTTTCTCTTCAACACGTATCATTGATTCCTTTCCATCCTGTCCTTTGCAGAAAATTCTTTTTCCCTCCTCTCAAAATTCAGTCTCTTATCTTCTGACTTTCTCTGCTTTCTACAGACATACCCATGTCTCCCATAATCATTACAAAATAAAAACTCCCATTTGATGAGACCATCTCCACTAGTTACTGTATTATATTCCTCCTAAAAGTTACTTATAATCTAAATCCTCTACAATCTAGTTTCTTACCTTATCAATCAAGTGAAACTGTTTTCTCTAAATTACCAATGACCTCATAATTGCTAGATCTAACAGACTTTTCTCAATCTTAATCCTCCTTGCAGCCTTTACTGATGTTAACCAATCACCCTCTTCTCCTGTATCTTTTCCTGTAGGTTTACATGACACCACTCTCTCCTGGTTCTACTCCTGCCTGTCTGACCATTCTTTTGTTTCCTTTGCTTGATCTCCATCCAGCTCAATCTTATTAATCACAGGCTCCATGACTCTGGCCTTGTAATGGTAATGGTAATTTGAAGATCTTCCCTGCCCCTTGTATTTGCAATCAAAAGGTACTAGCACCTTGTTCTAAGTTCAAGATTGTGCCAAGTATTAAGACCCAGAACTTGGGAATTCCACAGTGAGATGGACTTGTTGACATTACAGGAAGGGACAGAACAGGGAGAAGCTAATACCATATGTAAGGAAAAGCCCAAGCTGAGAGAGGCCATAACTTCTGGGAACTAGCATCTGATGGCTGGGCCGCTACTGTTGAAGAGAGAGAAGAGAACTGAGAACTGAACTGAGAACTGAGAAGAACTGAGAAGAGAAATGAGAACTGAGGACTGAACTGAGAATTGAGAAGAAACAAGAAATGAGAAGAGAAGAGAACTAGGAGGAGGCATGGCTGTGGTGTCCATACTTTGTCTGTCTGTTTTGATGTTACTTTGTCAGATTTATCTGCTGATAGAGGACAGTGCTGTTGTTACAGAAGCTCTGGGGCCTTGATACTGGTTCAGAAGCCCTGAAAGGGGATTTTCTTGTTGTATGTTTACAGAAATTCTGCAGGAGAGTCTTGCTGACAATTTCAGAGGTCCAGGGACTATACTGATGATTTGTGTTGATTCCTCAGATGTTGTTGTTGGGTCTGTGTTGATTTCACAGGCAGAAAGTGAATTGATGAGGATGCCGGCAATGTGAATGAATGTTATTGTGGCTTTGTTAAGCTTTGTCTTCCCAGGAACAGAAACTATGAAGGACTTGAGGTGGACCAGACACTGTGAGCTTCATTATGGAAAAGGAACTGCACAAGAAACTGGACAAAAAATTGAGAGCTGTCTGCCTTTGAACCCAGGTGGCAGTTGGATAGATTTGGGCAGGAGCTGGGACCATGGAAGGGGAATGATGGAAGCTGAGAGCCTGCCTCAAGTCAAGATGAAAAGACCTCTCCTTGAATATTTAGTGCAAACTGAGAAAATCATGACTCACTGTGGCCTAGGGGTGGAGAACTCTGACCTTTATATTTAGATGATTGAGTTAAGGAGTTCTCCAGTTAAGAAGAAAGAAGATTTTTTGATTGAAGAGATTAAGACAATGTGACCTAAGGGTGGAGGACTTTGACCTTTGTACTTTGTGTCAATTAAGGAGGCTTGCCTCCTTAAAGATGATTAAATTAAGGACTTACTAAATGATTGTGTTACTGAGTGTTATATTTTGCTTAAAAATACATGACTACTTTGCTGAAAACTATGTGGCCACTTTAGTGATAAATCATTAAGTTACAACATTGTGAATGTTGTACTTTGATTTCTGTGAATGTTTTGCCTTAATTTGTTCCTGAATAAATAGAGAGTTCACTATACTGTGTGATCAGAACCTTGAAAGCTGTTCACAGCAGAAGTCCTCTGGAAAGCTACTTATGTACAAGCTTGGATCTTCTTTTCTTCTGTAGGATCTTGGTTAATTCAACAGTTCCCATGGCAGTGATTATCTCTAGGCAGACGATGCTAGTATCTATATATCAACCATAATCTCTCTCCTGAATTCCAGTCTTGAGTATCATCCACCACCTTTTAGACATCCTCAAATAAGATGGCCTACAGGCATTTCAAACTGAACACGTCCAAAACAGAACTATTTCCCCCTAAAGCCCACCATTTCCAACTTTTTTTTTTATTATGGTTGAGTTCATTGGGATTTCCTAACCATCCAACCTTACAATCTCAATGCCATACTCAACTCTTCACATATAAGTATTGACAAGTTTTGTCATTTCTACCTTCAGAATTTCTACCTACCATCTTCCATATCCATGTCCTTGTCTCCACTGACACAGCTGCTGCCTTAATATAGGTCCTCATCACTTTATATGTGGACTATTGCAATAGCCTTCAGGTTGGTCTCCATGCCTCAAATTTCTCCCCACTCTAAGCCATTCTCAATTCATCTGCCAGATGATTATCCTAAAATTTGACCTTCTGTAGGGGGGCCTTTCTCAGTTATGCACACCTTAATGATAATGCCTTCCCTTTGAGATTATCTACTGTCTACTCTGTATCTCATTATATACACATGTATATATGTATATATATGTGTGTGTGTGTGTGTGTATGTGTATATGTATATATATATACATATATATATATATATATATATATATATATATATATATATATATCCTAAATGTTAATTCCTACATTGGAACATGATCTTTTTGAGGGCAGGGACCTTGTCATTTTCCTTCCTTTGTATCTCTAGTCCTTAGCATTGTGCCTAGCATGTAGCAAACTTCTAACATATTCTTGTTGACTGACTGACCACTCCCCCTCCCCTATACTCTGTTCTAATGTGCATAGGACCTGGGGTTCTCATTGGCTAAGTCAATATAATGTAAGGTCTGGCAGGATCTTCCCATGTGGAAAGGACCTCTGTGGTTAAGTTCAGATCACAGGACAATGATTTTTTTTTTAATCCACAACTCATGACAATGGTCTAGTCTAGTGAATTCTAGAGGAATTACAATGTGGATTACAGTCAGAACTCAAACAAATAAAATCAAGGATACTTGAAACAATGGAATATATTATGAATTGTTATTTATCATTTCCCCCTCATAATCCAAATCATAAGGATTTAAAGCTAGAAGCAATTCTAGGGATGATTTGGGTCATAAATCTACAGGCTCAAAGTGGTGAAATATTTTGCCCATATGTAGTCATGTACACAGTAAGCAACTGAATACAGATTGAAATTCTGCTTCCTTAATTCCAAAAGAATATCTAGGCATAAACCCTATCTCTGACATATACCACCTACTTATGTTGTGTTGAACAAATCACTTACCCTCACTGGGCCTCAGTTTCTTCAGCTATAAAATGAGTTGGTTGAACTACATGGCCCCTGAGTTCCCTTCCAAATGAAAATCTATGAACTAGTAAATTTTTTTGTCCACTATTTTGAAACCCCTGCCCTTAAATACTAGAAGGTCCTAGAAGTTATATGCAAAAACAAAAAACAGAGAATACCAATGAGCCTTCAGACTTCTTAAGATTTTCATTATGTTAGGAACAGGCAGGAGAAGGAAATTGATTTCCACCTTGGAAATTCCCATGTGGCATCCTCAAAGAGGCACTGCCACAGTATATTTATGACCCTGCTTCAGACCAACAGCAGAGGTAGATAAAGGCAAGCTACCTCATACTTAATTTATTGAACACATTGTAATACAAAAAGAAAATGGTGCAAAGGGAAAACAGTTCTGAACTTGAAGTCTTAGGACTTTGTCTTAGATTTTGCTTCTGAAACTTTACCTATCTGTTCAACCTTGAGCATATCACTTAAATTCTGGGACTCAATCTCCTCCTCTTTAAAATGAGGATGGTCAACCTCTATATATTCCAACTCTGACTCTGGGATACTATGACATGACAACTGCAAGATATCATTGTCAAGGATTATGCATTCATATTCTTTTACATCAAAGCTTTTGGTTGAAGTTGAAACTTTCAGGTAGATTTTGGCACAAAAGAAAATTTGAGAATGTAGCTGGCAAATTCTTTTCCCTTAACCTCCTCCTATTGTAATGTAGTTTCTTTTTTTAGAAAGTATGTTTTTTTTTTCTTTCTATACTATTTACACAGTTTAAAACCTTATGTCCAACTTAAAGGGTATGGGTGGCACTTTTCTTTATAAAAGCCAAACATATTTAAATCTAGTTTAAAATTGAAATATGAAGCTAATATGTGACAAACAGGAGGGAAGTTAGGTTCCCAACTGAGCTAACATTCATATATTACTCTTTTCATTTTGAAAAGGTATATGTTTTTTCTCAAAAAAGGTTCTCCCAGCATCAGATACAAATGAAATTTTCTTTTTATTTTTGGAAAAAGAATGATAGTTATTAAGACAAAGGGGGAACACTGAAAAGCCTTTCCAGGAAATAAGACACAGAAAGGTAAAGTCACTTATTTTAGCCACAAATATCTGCTAGTATAAGAGAATTGTGGTTTGAAAAAAAAAATCAAAGAATATAATGGGACCTTTAATTCTCACCACTTCTCCCAGCATGCTCCAACACAAATTACTTGAAATATTTGCAGATTTTGTGTGCCTGCTTCAGGATGATCACATGGAAACTTTGGGGGTCAGCTTCTGTCCAAGTATGATTCATTACTCAGAGTCTCCTTATCTAATGCTTAACCTGAAGAACTGAGTATTCCTGGAAATTTTGAATAAAGGGGAATATGACAACAGTAAGGGTTGTAGAAAGATGAAGGTCTTTCCCTCCTTTTGCGTCATAGCAATCCAGTCCATATGGTGGCTAGTGACAGATGACCTGATCAAGCTAGGAGAATAGAGCTGGTTGTGCTGTCATTTTTCTTTTTACTTTTTTTTTAATGTTTATATTCACAATGGTAATCAGGGGGCAGCAAAATATGTTGAATTATTCATATTTTGAAATAAAAGGAGAAAAGTTAATCATATATCTAAGAAAGTTTATCACTAAAATGGCTAATTTAAAAAAATATTTTTGCTGCTTAAGAGGCTCTCTGAAAGTTTTTAGAAAGCTTGGGGCTTACTATGTTACAATTTGTGCTTCCCAGAATATGAGAAAACGCTGTTGGTCCCTATATGAATATGAATACAGAGAGCTTATTCATTCATTCATTCACTTATTTATTTATGTCTCTTGGCCTCAGTTCTTCATGTTTAAAAGGAAAGGGCTGATCTGAATATAATGGCCTCTAAGGTCCCTTCTGGTTCTAAAATGATGTTCCTATGATGTATCCTGTAAATGATCATTTAAGGATATTACTGTCTACCATATCATCACATGGATGCCTCAAAGGCATTTCAAATTAAGCATTGCCAAGATGGTACACATTACGTTCCTCCTAAAATCCAATCCTCTACTCAACTTTTTCTACTTCCATTGAAAACATTATCATTTTGTTTCTCTCTAGAAAGCTGACATTATTACCATTGTCCATTTGACTTAGTCCTTTGTGGTCAAGATCATAGCTGTCCAGTCCTATGCCCCACTGCCATTCTATATGCACTATATATTCTAACCAAATTGTATTGATTCCTATTCCCTGATCATATCCTGTGTTTTTATGCTTCCATGCTCTTCAATGGCAATACATACAAAGGCTATATAAATCCTCTCACAACAAAAAGTCCTACAGATGTGTAGAGTATCAAGATATTTTATTTTTCTATCTAGAATGCCTCATGCATCTCTCTGTGTGAAATTCTACCAGTCCTTCAAAGTCTAGATCAAAGAGCACCTCCTACAATCTCAGAGTTGGAGGGAACTTCAGAGGACATCAAGTACAACTTGTGCCAAAATAGGAATCCATCCTACAAAATTCCTGAAAAGCCATTAACTTATCTCCACTTGAAGACATCCAAGGAAGATATCATTCTCTCTAGAAGCTCTAATTATTTAACTATAATTATCAGGAAGGTTTTCCCTTATTGGAGTTGAAATCTACAACTTAGAGTAAATGAAAAAAGAAAATCACAGAGGTCAAAAATAAAATAAAATAAAAAGAATCTCAGATGTGGAAGATCTTCAGAGGCAATCATTAAAATATAACTGACAAGGACTCTTCTTTTCAACATCCCCAACAAATTATCACTTGATCTTTGTTTGAAGACCTATGGTGAATGCCAGTAGTAGGCTGGTCAATGTTTAATAACTGACTCTCAAAAATTATATGTATTATATACTTTTAAGTTTAATCTGAATTATTGACATTTTCTCTATCACTTTTTAAAACCTATACAATCAAAAGTAATAAATCAAGCTCTGATTTGTAGGACTCGGTAAGTTTCAAGATATAAATTGTCATCATGAAAATTTAACAATTGCCTCTCAAGTACAAGTTGACTCCAGCAGGCTTCTATCCTCAACATCCTAAAGCAGATAGTTACACTGTGGGATAATTCCAACTGCTAAGAAGTTTTTCCCCCCTTACATTAAGTCCAAATATTCCTTTCTGCCTTTTCTACATGTTGCTCCAGCTGCCCACCTGGGTTAAACAAAATAGATATTATCATTCTTCCACATGGTAACCCTTTAAATACTTAATTTCTGTTACACAATTCTTCCCTCCCCTTAGTCTTCATAGAATGTTAGAATCCAAGGATTTAAGAGTTGGAAGGACCTTCGATGACTAGTTAATATAACCCATACCAAAACAAGTATCCTCATCATAACATAACCAATAAGAAGCGTCCAGTCTCTGATATAAGACCTCTGATTAAGAAGAGACAATTACTTTCCATTCTATTTTTTTTATCATTATAGTTTTAAAAAGTTTTTTCCTTACATTAGTCCTAAATCTGTCCCTTTGTTTCTGTGAATTCTATCTTTCATTCATAGATCTATACTCTGAATGTGAACAGAACAAATCTAATTCACCTTTCAGGTAACAACCTTTCAAGCAGACATTTACCATGCCCCTTGCTGCCCAAGTTGCTTCCCCAGACTAAACATACTCAAGGCCTGTCACCATCCTGATTAGCCCTCTGTAGACATATTCCAGCTTATCAATGTCCTTCATAAGTATGTTGTCCAATAACTGAGTGAAATAATCAAAATGTGGTCTGACCGTTACGGAGTGCAGTAAGACTGACTATCCTCTTAATTTTGAGAAGATCGGCCTATCTTAGTATAGTCCAACTTCACATTAGCTTTTTTTGGCTGTGATTTCACATCACTGACTCATACTGAGCTTGAAGTGCACCCTTAGATTTGTTTCAGACAAGCTTCTATTTAACTTTGCCTTCCTCTTCTATTTGTGAAGTCACTTTTCAAAAAAACAAAGTGTAGGACTTCACTTTTAAAGTGATTAAATTTCTTATTATTAAATTCAACCTAATATTCTAGTCTACCAATTATTTCTTGGATGCTGACTTGGTTATTCAGTGTGTTAGCTAGGTGGAACAGTAGATAGAACACTCAACCTGAGGTTAAAAGTCAAGATTTCAAATCCTACCTGAGTGTTACTAGCTGTGTGACCCTAGGCAAGTTCTGTCTACCTCAGTTTGCTCAACTATAAAATGGAGAATTGTTTTAGCATCTAACTCCCAGGATTGTTGTGAAGACCAAATGAGAAAATATGTGTAAACATTTAATAAGTTATTCCTTCGTTCCCTCTTTTCTTTCTTCATTCTTGCTTTCCTTCCCTCCTACCTTTTCTTCTTGTTTTTCTTTCTTTTTCTTCCTTCCTCCCTTCATTCTTTCCTTCCTTTCTTTTCCCCTTTCTTCTGTCCTTCCTTCCTTTTTTCCTTTCTTCCCTCTTTTCTTCCTTTGATCCTTCCCTCTCCTTTCTTTCCTTCCTCCATCCCTAACTTCCTCCTTCCCTTTCTTCCTCTCTCTTTCCTTCCCTCCCTCCTGCCGTACTTCCCTCCCTCACTTCCTTTCTTCCTACCTTTCTGTCATCTATAAATTTGATAAGCATACCATTAATGCCTTATTAAGTCACTGAAAAAAATTTTAAACGGAACACGACCAAGCATAGATTCCTGAGTCATTCTACTGGAGATGTTTATACCAAGTGGACATCAAACAATTAATGGCTACTTATTGAGTCTTTCAACCATTTTAAATGTATCTCACAGTACTATCCTCTAGCCCATACCTCTTCATCTATTCCATAGCTATTACATGAGATATACTATCAATCCTTTGCTAGAATTTAGCTCAACTTTGCCTACTCTATGTTACCTTGATCTAGCTGTTGAGTATAAGCCTTTGCAAAAAGAAATTAAAATTAGTTTTGTGTTAGCTGTTCTTGAAGATGTCACAGTGGCTTCATGTAAGCATCCTTTCCTTTCCTAGCTGTTTGTTAACCATTGTTTTTATAACAAATTCAAGAATTCTGCTAGAAATAAGTCATTTGATTTCTGAGACTGTCATTTGGAGGTTACATTTTCTTCTCCTTTTGAAAAGTCATTTAGTCTTGTGATACCTTTTTCCAAACCTGAAAGTCCTTCTCTGTGCTATACATTCTGAGTTACTCTAATTTTCTCCATATAGTCTCCATACCTCTTCCCATTTTAGCAGCCCTCCTTTGCATATGCTCTTGTTTTTACATCTTCCTAAAATAGTGTGCTTAGAATTTAACATAGTATGTCGAATGTAGTCTGATTAGGTCAAAGGACAGCACAAGTATCGCCTTCCTGTTTGCTCACAACATGAAAGCAAATCATGAAATCTGGGACCATGCTAAGAATCAATTCATTATGAGGGGAATCAAAGTCCCAAAATCTTTTCCCCAAAATTTGGGAGAAAAGAAGCTATAGCTTGGATCAGATTCCAAAGCACAGGTCCAAATACTATAGTATATAATCACTAGGTCTTAGGAACAGACCGGGATGGGGTGAGGGTGTATGTGTGTGAAGGTGGGGAGGAATATCTACAGATTGCTTTAACAAGAATGAGTATGACTCTGCTTTCTTTGGAGGTAGAGGCAGGGACCTGAATGCCATGCAAGGCTGGGATTTCTAATGTTTTTCATCTGGAGAACTGTGTGGAGTACAGTTAGATTTTTAGATTCTGTTCAGATATTAGTGTGAATCCCATTCCCAAAAGAAGGTAACATGTCACCCCAGAAAGAATGCTGAATGTTGGCTCAGAGCATTTAGGTTCAAATCTTGCCCTCTAATTACCTAGGTGACCCTTGGCAAATCACTAAAATCTTCGAACCTCAGTCTCCTCATTTGTAAAATGGAGAGGGAGAGATAATGCTCCATAGGTCTAAATTTATAATCCCAAGATTATACACATTTTCTACTAATTTTATGACTATGGCTAAGCTGGGAACCCTTTTTGGGGTGAATAAAACTTCTACCATCTACCTTAGAGATGAGAAAAGCCTGAAGAAACCTAGTTCTTTATAAACTATTCTGTTTATTTTTTGATTAACAAAAAAAAACCCTGATAAATAATAAAATCATGCTTAATCACTAGTATTACCCTGTAAAAGTATGCACTGACTTTGGGTCCTACTATAAATGCAAGTTTTTTTGAAGTTGAAGATTGGAAAAAGGACTATATATATGTAAATTAGAGCAAGAGAGATAGTAAGAATATCACGATGTAAGGAATCTTGAACTTATTATCTGGAAGCCTAGATAGGAAAGCTGGCCCCAAAACTTACTGGTTGTACAAACCTGGGTAAGTTGCATAACCTACATGTGTCTCAGTTTCCTCATTTGTGAAATCAACATAATCCTCCTTGCCCTAACTCTGTCATAGGATTCTTAGGAGGAAAGGAATTTGTGAACCTGATATGATACTGAACTGTAAGTTATTATGTTGGCAAGCTACACAAAGGAAGCAATTAATAAATCATAGGACATCTATGAAAGAGGAATGGCTCCTCTGTTTATTTGGCCATTCCCATTGCTCCAAAACACAAGCTCATGCAGCACGACAACAGAAGCCAAGGGTCCTCTTCATGTGTATCTCACTGCTCAGCATATGTAGTCTTTCTCCACACCCGCAGCACTGTGCCACATCACCTCTACAGGGGCATGTGCACAGGCTGCTGTTTTGCTGACTCTATAGCATAGGCAATTTGTCTAGCACAGAGTCCTGTGGTTTCTCTGGCAGAAACTGAGAAAAGTGTCAAGGCTGCATCTGCTTTGAGGATGGGCTAAAGCAAGGCACTCTATCTTGGATCCAGAAAGAAGGAAGGTAGTGAAAGAGGGAAAAAAAAATCAGCAGGGTATTTTTATAAAGAAGTCTCATTGGGGTCCCCATCATTTTCTGGCACAGGTGTTAGAAATAGCTCATTAAAAGGGAAGAAGGAGTTATTTATACACAGATGCCCAATATCTACTAACAAAATAAAGGGGTCCCTTTAATTAAATGATCATTTTATCATCAGTATTTACTGATGCTTTTATGCTGTGTTTGTATACAGGGCACACAAAATAAAAAAGGGGAAAAATCCCAGCCTCCTATCCCATTAAAGGCATTCATAAATTCTGGGGATGAGAAGATGGGGGGGGGAGGCTTCCTCTGTGTACTCCGTTATGTCCTGTTGATGTGTAGACTCCATGAAGGCTGCAGCCATGTTTTGATTTTGTACTCACGGTAATAAAGTGCTTCTTCCAGTTCAAGTTCAAGAATTTGATAAATGATCATTGAATGAATACTGAATTAGCTTGAGCTATCTAACAATGGAACGGAGCTCTTCATTAGGTAATGAATTCCTCATCCCGGAAAATCCTCAGAGACTGAATGATGATATATCTGAGAGGCTGCACAAGAAGATGCCTAGGATCCTTCCTAGTACTGTGACTTCATGATCTCAGTTATAAAATTTTTCATTACATTTCCATTTATCTTTTTATTAGACTCCAAAACCTCACCTAATAAGTGACAGCTAAAGTCATACTTAATCACTAGTATTACCTTATAAATGTTTTCACTGATTTGGGGTCCTTACTATAAAATGCAAGTTTTCTTTTTGAAAGTTAGGGCTCCTAATAAAAATTCCTTAGCCTAATATTCATAAATCTGTTTCTAATCTGTCTTATCTTATGTGATTTCACTTTATCTGATTACGCATTTCAGTCAAATGGGCCTCCGCATTGGTCCAGATACCTCTTGCCCCTTCCAGCCTTTGCTTACATCATTCACTATGCACTGAATATGTTCTCTCTCCCCATGTCCACCTGTTAAAGTCCTAGATTAGATGAAACCTGTGCCATGCAATTTTCTTGACTGTTCCCAAATGGAAGCCATTTCTCTTTCATTCAAATTCTGATAACACTTGAGTTAAACATTTCTAATGCAGCTACAATACATGTTCAATTAAAGGCATTTGTGTAGTTATTTTGCCTCTCTGACTAGATTGTATGCTTTGTTGTTGTTTTTTTTGTTTTGTTTTGGAGAGAGGAAAGTGAGGCAATTGGGACTTACCCAAGGTCACACAGCTAATAAGTATCAAGTGTCTGAGATCAAATTTGAACTCAGGTCCTCCTGACTCCAAAGTCCCTGCTCTATTCACTGCACCACCTAGCCGCCCTGTATGCTTTTTGAAGGCACCCAGCTCTATTCACTGCACCACCTAGTATGCCTTGTATGTGTTTTGAAGGTATCCAGCACAAAACATAACATCTTGTATACAGTAAGTGTATAATAAATATTTACTAATTTAAGTGGTCAAAACATCTCATGAAACTGATTTTAACACATTTCAAAAATGTGTTCTATGCACATTTTACCTAAAATGTAGATTTCCTATAATGTTAAAAATCTCAGCTGAAGGCTATCTGACCAAGCACTACTTTAATAAAACTACTTGTAAAAATTACTAAGGATTTGAAAACACCAAGTAAATATAACAACCTCAATGAGAGCTTTGTTTGACTCTCCGCTATGGTAATCAGACTGTACTGGAATCCAGAAGAACTGAGTTTAACTCCCTCATTTTACACTGTTCCAACTGTATGACTTTGGGTAGGTCACTCAATTCAATTCAACAAATATATGTTAATTGTATATTTTGTCTTAGACAATGGGAATACAAAGATGCAGTCCATTCCCTCAAGGAGCTTACAATCTTCCAAAATGGACATGACACATTCAAAGATATGTGAAACAAAATATAATGTGATAGGGACAAAGTCTAGAAGACAAATAAAATGTTCTAGGGAAACCAAAGATGGAAAGATTCTTCTTAACTGAAGAATATCAGGGATGACTTGATGGCCTTGAAGAAATTGCACTTAAATATATGAATAAGAGAAAGATTTAAACAAGCAAAGGTGAAAAAGAGAGCTTTCCAGAGATAGAGAATATTGTGCTGAAATGTGTGGAGGCAGGAGATAAAGGGGAAAGAGATCCATTTAATTCTCTGGATATCAGTTTCATCACTTGTAAAATCAAACAGTTACTTAGATTTGTAAAAATCAAAGGTCTGCTAAGGCCTCCTCAAGGCCTATCATTCTGAAATGACTAATAATTAAGAGGCAACAGGAAATATAGTTTCTTTTAGAAGAAAAATCTAAAGCAAAGAGTTTTTCTAAGAGAAGCATTTTCCAAAAGCAGATTCATCTGTGAAGTAGGAGATTAGACTAGATGACCTGTAAGGTCACTTTCAACTCTAAGATTCAATGGTCTATGAAGTGAAGAGTAATCTATCCTCAGTTTGGGTCAATGTCCAGTACAGTCAAACTTGATGGAATGAGATGGGATAGGGTGACTGCTGGCACTTTTGGAAGGAAGAGGGCAGTGATGATGGGGTTCTGGATCCTTGGGAAGAAGTCTGCATAGAAATTGTGAGTAAAGGTAAAGGGAGAATTGCAGAAAATGGAAAGAAAGACCACTGGGGATAAAATATTTACTTCACAACTGGGCCTAGAAGTTGGCCTGTGATGATTCTCTGGGCCTGAGTGAGTGTTTATAGTCTATACTTTTAAAAAAATTCAGTGTAGCTTTCCCTGTGTTCTGAGTGTATCATAATTTCATAAGATTTAGAGCAAAACTATCTGGCAAATTCCCTCTTTTTACAGATAAGAAAACTGAGACCCAGAAAGCACAAGTTTATGCAGGTTAAGTAAGTAGCTAGAATGGAAAGTCAAACTCAAACCCAATTTCTCCAATTTCATTTATATTCCCTCCTATACCATGCTAAACTGATACCTAGTTTTTAAAAGTTAGTTATTATAATTATTATTTTGCAGCTTCATCACACCAATCAGTATATTTCCTAAGAACATTAAGGCTCTTTAAGTTACATCAGGATACAAATCCATAATGACTTAGAAAGGAGATAAGCTAATTTTGGACTATATTCTAGTCTGAGCCCTGGGAAGTTTTGTGTAATATATGGCCTTACCACCTGGTAGAATGTTAAATTACCAACTGGAAAGATCTCTGAGGTAATCCAATTAGTTGTTAGCGTCTAATTATCAGTTCACAGTGGTTCTTGTATTTGGATAATTGAGAGATACACTAGTTAAAGGATTCAAAGTGGGCATTTTTGAGTACAATTAAACAAACCATTCCTCTATTATAAACCATAAGAGAAGGCAGATAGATAGTATAGAAAAAAGGATGTCAATTAAGTGGCTGAGTTATCTTTGCTTTTAGTGGAACTTATGCTAAATCCACACCTTCCAAATTACAGTACTCTCCCCATCTCAACAAAACTAAATGGTGAAAATAACCGAAGGAGTGACTAACTTTGTATTTCAGCATAGTGTACTTAATGATGAAGGTGCTAATATAATGACAGACAGAAGGAAGGCAGGAGGGAAAAAAGAAGGCAGGAAGGTGGGAAAGGAAGGAGGGAAGGGAGAAGAAAAAAGCAGGCAAAGAAGTAGAAATGGAGGGAATGAAAAAATAAGAAAGGAGAGAAGGAAGGAAAGAAAGGAAATAAAAAGACAGGAAAGGAAGACAAAAAAGGAAAGGAATAAAGGAGGGAGGGAAGGAATAGTATCATTGCAGAGACAGTGGCTCTTATTTTTTGGGTTTTGTGAAATACAATGAAATTTTCTCAAAGACTGTCAAAAGGAAAATCTTATGTATTTTCTTGAGAAGAGGGATACCAATGGATGTCAATAAATTAAATATAAGACAGAGGATGATTGGTACAAAAAAGAAATTCAGATAATGAGCTCTGGGAATGCATAAGGAAGAGGAGAACACTGTCAGTTGAGGAGAATCAGGAAAGGTTTCACAGTCATACAGGGAGTAAATGGCAGAAATGGGTTCTGAGCCTGTTGACTCCAAATCCAGTACTCTTTCCATTATACGACAATGCTGTATAATTGTTTCTTCCTTTAGTTATGTTGCCTCCATTAGTGAACCCTAGCCATAGCTCAATTATCCAACATAATGAGTCTTCCCACCTCCAGTGGTTTCCTCCCGTCTTTTAGAGTTATACAATTCACTACTGATAAATCCACAAGAATTTATTAAATTTATGCTAAACATCTCAAAAATTGTGCTGTCTTTATTTGCTTGCTTCCTAGCCTTTGCTTCTATATTTTAGATTCTGTATCAACCATTCCAGGGAAATTTCACTTTCAAAGGTCACCAGTCACTTCTTCATTAGCAAATGCAATGTTTGTTTTTTCTCCCTTCAGGTCTCATTCCCTGTGATCTTTCTCCATCATTTAATATCACCTCTTTGAATAGTGTGTCCCTGTCCTATCTTTCTGGCTACTTCTCTATTTCTGCCCATGATTGAACTTCAAGAACGATTTATTAAACACCTAGTACTTGTGGAGGGTACAAGAGGTAGTATACAATAATAGACAGCAAGCTGGTGCTGGATTCAACAAAGCCTGAGTTCAAGTCTGCTTTTAAGACATATTGACTGTGTGACCCCAGGCAAGTCATTTTTCAGTGTTCTAGGTAAATAAGGCTGTAAATTTCATAGAAGTTGTCCCTCTATAGTGATAAAGTGAGTTTTCTCATTGGGAAAACCCTTTAGGAATGAAATCACACGTCCTGTCCCTATCTTCAGGTGCAAAATACTGGGCTAGGTTTTGTGGAAAATAGACTAATTATGGAGTAGTTCATCTTTTATTGAATTCCTTATTGTTCGGCCATTTCAGTCACATCTGACTCTATGTGACCCCATTTGCGGTTTTCTTAGCAAAGATCCTGGAGTGATTTAACATTTCCTTCTCTCATTTTACAGATGAGGAAATGAGGCAAACAGGGTTAAGTTTCATGTCCAGGATAATGTAGTTAGTTATCTGAAGCCAGATTTAAACTCAGGAACATGAGTCTTCCTATCTCTAGGTCCCATACTCTATTTCTTGTACCACCTGGCTGCCTCCATAATTTATTAGGAAAATATATTTTGTTTTTTACCCTAAATGTGTTTTACCAATGTTTTATCAATAACTCTCTTCTAATATATATCTAAGATCACATCTAATCCCTTGATATGAACTAATTTTATATAGAAAATTTCTAACTCTACATTTTCAACCTTAACTTCTATATTCCAGCCACGCCTATATTTCCAGTTATTGCATATATTTACTTGGCACCATGCCATCACATAAATGTCAATAGCTATGTAACCTTTTCCAAATCACTTAACCTCTCTGTGATTCATTTTCCTTAGCCGTAAAATAAAGTTGGACTACATGATCTCTAAGGCCACTTCTAGCCCTAAAAATTCTAGTATTTTTCTAAAAAAACAAACTT
>CM053582.1:147809883-147828475 GCA_028627135.1 Pseudochirops cupreus
AAAACCCAAATGTTGGTGCTTCCCTTTCTGGTAACTGAATAGGTAACTGATGTAATGGTCAGGTGCTAGAAGCCATCTGCTGATCTGTTTTTCTGTTTGTTTGTAACTTGTGTTTGCATTCTCTGAAGTTCAGGGTATTGACTTTTCCCCCTGAACTAGGTAAATGATATATGTTTGATAGATTAAAGTAAGATTGTTAACCCATTTTGAGTTGCTTTCCTTTAGAAAAGCAGATCTAAGAACCTGTGCTAGCAGCCATCCTGGCTATGCTAGGGTGCTTGCTAATACATAGAGAAGGATGACTTGGGAGTTTACTGTGTAGTAACACATTTGTTCTTCAATGGATGAGTCTCCACGGTACCTATTCGGATCCTTCTCCTCTATTTACATCTTTTATACCAGCTCTTCCTTCCTTTCTTTCAGCAGAAGAAATCACTTTCTACTTTATTGAGAAAAGAGAATCTTAATCATGAGCTACCTCCCCTCTCCTCAACTGAACATCATCCTCCATTCTCTCCTCCTTTATTCCAGTCTTGCAGAACATTTTCCTGCTTAGAGTAACCACTTTGCTTAGGTTCCTAATATCATCTCCTCAAGTCAATTCCAAGAATTTTCTCCTTGATCATGCCCTTTCTCATCTTGCATCTCTCCTTATACATAGGTTTTTCCCTCTATCAGGTTTCTCCTATCCTTAAAAACTTTTCACTAGACTCTGCCAGTCCCATAAACTATCATCCTATATTGTCTTCTCCCTTTCCTAATCAAACTCCTTAAAATGCTGACATATTTTGCCTCTATTTACTCACTTCATACCCACTTCTCAATCTCTTGCATTTGGATTCTTTTTAAAAAATTAATCTTTTATTTATTTATTTTTAGCTTTCAACATTCATTTCCACAAGATTTTGAACTACAAATTTTCTCCCTGTCTTTCCCCTACCCCCACCCCAAGATATCAAGCCTACTGAATAGCCCTTCCCCCAATCTGCTCTCTTTTATGTCCTCCCCATCCCTGCCCCCTAACTTTATAGTAGGGCAAGATGGATTCTATACCCCAGTGCCTATGTATCTTATTTCCCAGTTGCATGTAAATAACTAATTTTTAACATTTGTTTTTAAAACTTTGATTTCCAGATTCTTTCCCTTTTTCCCTCCTCACACACCCCCATTGGAAAGACAAGCAATTCAATATAGGTTGTCCATATCTAGTTACACAAAGTGTTTCCATAGCAGTTATATTGTGAAAGACTAATTATATTTCCCTCCATCTTATCCCACCCCCCCATTTACTCTATTATCTACTTTGACCATGTCCCTTTTCAAAAGTGTTTGCATCTAACTACCCACACCCCCAATCTGTCCTCTCTATAGCCACCTCAAGCTCTGGCACACTGGTGTTTTTCACTCCAGGTCCACAACCCAAGACTGAGACCCAGATCCAAGGAGGTCAAAACAAGGGTGATTGCACTTTAAATGGTTGCTTGGTCCCCCTATGATCTGCAGGCCAGGAGCTCTGGAGGCAGCCATGCAGCAGCAGCTCCAGCTGTCACATTGCTGCGTACCTCATCACCCCAGATGCAGGGGCCAGACCATGCTTTTCTGTCACCCAGTTCCAACAGAGTTCCCCATTGACCTTTTACTTTCTCTTTGGTGTTTATGGGTTGAGAAGTCTGGAACCCACCACAGATGCTGGTGATTCATTCTCCTGAAGTGTGCTGTGGCCAGTCTGTGCTGTGGGTCAGGCTGCCCCAGGTCTGGTCCCGTGCATATCACACAAGACTGCACTTGGCTCCCAGCGTGGTGTGATAGACCCTTCCTGTTGTCCTACCAGGCTGCCTTCAGTGGGAGATTTGTTTCTCTCCATCACTTTGGGTTCTGTAGCTCTAAAATTTGTTTAGAGTCATATTTTACAGGGATTGGAGGTGGTTGGAGTAAGAGCTAAAGCAAGTTCCTGCTTTCACTCCACCATCTTGGCTCCACCCCCTGCCATTTGGATTCTAATTCTCACTGGGCTGAACAGTTTTGGATACTATAGACCATCCCCTCCCTTGGTTTAACAATACCTTTTTTTTCTTAGTTCTCCTCCTACCTCCCTGACAAGCCTTCTCAGATTCCTTTCCATCATTCCTTTTGCTTGCTAAATTTCTGTGATCCCAAGGCTCTCTCTTTTCACAACACCTGTTTTTGGTTTTTCTTAGAAACTATGTGTATTTTTTTAAGGGCATTAATAGCTAACAGTTACATTGGATTGTAAAGTCTGCAAAGCATATTAACAATATTGTCTCACTTAACATTCACAACAAGCTTGGTAGACAAGTGCTATTATTATACTTGTTTTACAGATGAGGAAACAGAGACTGATGGGGGTTAATGACTTGTCCAGGGTCATATAGAATAGTAAGTGTCTGAGGCAGGATTTGAACTCAGGTCTTCCTGACTCCAGATCTAGCTCTGTCGATGACAACACCTTGCTGCTATAGTAGAGGAAGGGCATATCAAGTAAATTCCTTGATTATAGGAGGTGCCTTTTTTATCTAAGCATATCAGAGTACATGCCTTCATGTGGTATGCAAAAATCTTTACAGAGAGTCAACTTTTGCTCCCTCTGGTATAATATTTTGCCTCTAATAGGAGAATCAAGGGATTCTTTCACCTGGTCTCACAGCTAGTAAAAGTCAAAAGGAGGATGTGTACAGAGGTCTTCATGACTCCAAATCTAAGACTCTATCCATTGCACCCAAGAAGAGTAATTCAAACATTTATTAAACATATAAGTACCAAGCACTGTACTAGGCACTGGGGATACAAGTGGGAAGAATGGAATAATTCACACTTGTAAAGAGCTTACAGTTTAATAGGAAGACAAGTATACAGAAACATAAAATATATCATAAGTATAAAATTACCAAATGCAAATACATTCAAGGTGGTTAAAGGCAAGAAAGTTTGGGAGGAAAACTAACAATTAGGGGCTATCAGGAAAGGTTTCATGCCTTAAGTTGCTTGAGCTACGGCTTTCAAGGGAGAGAGGCTCTATGAGGAAGAGGCAAGTAGAGAGTGCATTCCAGTCGTGTGGGACAACCTGTGCAAAGGTACTGGCATGAGAGATGGAGTGCGGGAAGAAGAGAGAGGAGGCCAATTTGCCTGGGAGAGGGAGAATGATGTCAAGTAAAAGTGAGTTGAACTATAAGAAAATCTGAGCACTACAGAATTGATGCTTTCAAATTGTGAAGTCAGAGAAGACTTCTGAGAGTCCCTTGGACAGCAAGGAGATCAAATCAGTCAATATTTAAAGAAATTAATTGAGGCTATTAACTGGAATGTTAAATACTAAAGCTGAAGCTTAAATGCTTTGGTCACATTATGAGAAGATGGACCACACTGGGAAGGATTGAAGGCAAAAGAAAAAGGGGATGGTAGAGGAAGAGATGGATAGAGAATTTCATGGAAACAATGAACAAGAACTTGGACAGACTTTGAGAGATTGTGTAGGATAGAAGAGTCCATGGGGTCACAAAGAGTTAGACATGACTGAACACACAAAGCTAGAAAGACAGGTTGAGGTCAGGTTTTGTAGTAGTTAAAAATTGTAATGAAATGTAGAATGGGAGTGCAAAGAAGAAATCCAAACCAAATTGTATGAGAAGCTTGAGTAAGATGAGATCATGTCTAAGTGACCTGGGCTATGACACATTAGTAATATTTCAATGAGGGACATCATCAAATAGAAAACACCCCAAGTCTATTACTGGTCTTGTCTGCTGCCACTACTCAGAAAATAAATGGAAACTCTTTAGGTTACAGCCTTAGCTGAAACTGCAATTTTCCTCTCTGCTTCCATTTAGTTTCTCTCCTCTACAATAAGGCATCTCAGTCATCATAACAAATCAGCACCAGCGGAATGACTGAACAAACTATGTTATATAAATGCAATGGAAATTTATTATTCCGTAAAAGGATAAATCTGAAGAATAATTCAAAGAAACTAGGGAAGAATGATATGAATGGATGCAAAACAAAGGAGAACAAAGAACATGATGAACATAAGCATGTTTAAAAAATACAACTTCATAATGCTAATCAATGTCATACCTAAACATGACATCAGCAGATTGCCAATAAAGCTTGCACCCAGGGTTATGACAGCTATTTTTAAAAGCCTAAGTAAAATATTTTGATGACAATGTCAAACTAGAATGTATTAAGAGAAACAGAATGGTGAGAGGCCCAGACACTATAATATTTAGCAATCAGCTAAAGAAACTGGAGAATTAACCTGTAGCAGAGGAAGCTTAAAGCATAATACATGCTTTCAAATATTTGAATGGCTTTAATGTCAAAAATCTTACTTGTTCTAAGTTTCTGTCTATTCACCTGTAAAATGGGGATAATGCTTCCTGATCTACATTTCAAATGGGACCATTGTGAGTCCCAAAGGAAAAGTGGACATATCACACTAGCATATGCTCATCATTTTTGTGCCTAATTTCAACTTCTTATTTTGCTATTTTTTCCTGTTAGGTAAGTGAATGTTCAATTCAATAAGCACTGATTAATCCTCTATTATATGTGCTTGTGCTCGATTCTAGGGATTCAAAGATAAAATGAGTCATAAATCCTTGTCTTTACAGAATAGCAGAGTGAGAAGGGACTTCAAATGCCATCTAGTACAACCCATACATGAACAAGAATACATTTGCAACACCTCTAGCAAAGTAGAGATGTTTGAAGACCTCCAGTGAATGGGAACTCCTTATCTACCAAGGCAATCTATTGGACAACTCTGTGGAACTTGGAGAGTTTTTCATTACTTGAAGGAAACAATTAGTAAATATTTATCCTGTATCTACTAAATACATACTACTAACTTGTACCTTTTTTTTGCTGAAAAAAGTCAGGGAATAAGTAAGAGACAAACAAATGCAAAAGGTGGGTTCAGGCAAAGTGAAGTGAGAAATTTGAAGAAGAAATAATTTCTGGTTGCAAAAAAAAAAAAATAGACGGAGGTAAGTCACTGCACCCAAGTCTGGATTGCTGAAACACGTGCCTGATCAATCAATGTTTATGGGGAGAAGGGAAGAAGCTGAAAGAGGGAAAGTTGCTGTCCAGTATGCTGATGAATAATTCAGAAAAGGAGAAAATGAATTCTCCTTGGGTTTAACTACATTCCCTCAGGGAGGCTATGGTACCATATAAATAAAACCTCCCATCGCTTACTGAGAAAGGGATTAGATTTTTCACCTCTTTTCCCCACTCACTTTCTAGGGGCCATTCACTGATATGAAGAAAATGCCAGGGCTTTGGAGGTGAAGGTGGCCAGAAAAGCAATACAAAATAGAATGAGTTTCCTTGGGCATTCTGCTGACACAGACATGCAGAGAATTCCTATAATTATTATTTATTCTCTGAGCACCAACAGAGTCATAGGTCCCTTATTGAACATACAAGCGAAAATATAGCCTTAGCCCTTTGGGCAGATGGTACAATGAAGAAACAGCAACTTGGATGATTTTATTTTAATGGCTTATCTCATATAGTGCTATACTGTCCAATATGCTGAGGATTCTATGACAGAAGCAACTTCCTGAGATATCACACACATACACACACACACACACGTGTGGGCACATACATGCATATACATGCACAATCCAATACATTTGGTTACACACAAAAAACTGACTCATTGCAACTGCGTTGTGAGAGGTCCCTCAGTAATTCATTTTGCATAGGACTTTGGGATTTTCAAAGGCCTTTGAATATATGATTTCAGGTGAACTTCACAATGACCTTTTAAGGTAATTCTTACAAGTGTTATTATCTCAACTTTATAGATGAAGAATCTGAGCCATGTAGATCTTAAATAAAATATCCATGGGAGTAAGTATCAGAGACAAAAGTCACACTCAGGGTTTCCCAGCTTTGTATATTTCTGTATATACCGCAGAACACAAAAAAGAGGATTGTTTATCAAGCTGTGTGTTTATATTTCATACTTCCTGCTTTTAAATATATATATAATGTTATTACATATAACACATATTGTATATAATTCCATGCATACTTTCATAACAGTCAATCTGTTCTGTGATTCTTTCTGATTTTTATTCAGTTTTCTTCTATACATTTAAAAATATGTAATGACCAGTTAGGGAGCGATTACTATGAGTAATTTCCCATCACAATTCAAAACAGAGAAAAGAAAACCCTTTAATCAAATGTATCTGAAAAGCCTTCAGTTTTATGCTGGGTGCTGTGCTGAGCAGAAACAGGAAGGGCCAGCATCATGTGTATCTATCATTTTTAAAGTGCTTTGATATGGATCATCTCATTTGAGCCTCAAGACAGTCCCATAGGTAGATAGCAGAGAACAAAAGAAAACCTAGAAGGAAGCACAGAAAATCTGGTGACTTTGAAAAAAATGTATAGGGTTTATTACATAGGTTTTTCTGAAATGGAAATTTATTGTTTTATTTTGAATCCTCTTGTGTTCTGCTGTGTACATACCAATGCTTTTTTTTTCTTTTCTCATGTCATATTTAAATTAAAATGGGAAAAAAAAGTTAAAATAAAAATCAACTTCCATGAGCACCAAAAAAAAATAAAAAAGGACAAATCCTCTGAGGTAAAGAGTGCAGTTATTACTACTATTCTCACATTTCCATATGAGGAAAGCTAGGCATATTGAGATTACTCAACTTTTCTGGGGTCCTACAACTGTAGTATCAGAGTTTGGCTTTGAACCCAGCACTTTTGAATCCAAGTAACTGTGAGCTTTCAACTATATAGAGTTGCCTTTCAAAGGCATGAATTTTTATTGGGTGCCTTATAGCACCCAAAGGACATGTGTAGGTAGATATATACATACACCCATATGCATATCTACATGTATGACATTTTAAACATATATGTGCATATATAAGATTTTAAAACAAATATATGTATATGTGTATACATATACAGAGAGAGAGAGAGATGGGGATGGGGTGTAGAAGCAGAATCTTCTTTGTGCTGCTCCAATCGCTCCATATTAAGAATTGTAAATTGATAACAAATGATCAAAGCGTTATTAAGTGCCCTGTGCCATGCTAAGTGCTTTACAAACATTATCTCATTTAATCCTCACAACAACTTTTTATGATAGCTGTTTATTAGTATTTCCATTTTATAGTTGAAGAAACTGTAGCAGAAAGAGATTAAGTGACTTACCCAGAGTCACACAGTTAGTACATGTCTGAGGCTAGATTTGAACTCATCTTCCTCACACTGGGCCCAGTGCTCTATCCACTGCTCCATCTAGATGCCTAGCAGCAAAAACCCACATGTCTGTCACCTAAAAATGAACCTAGCTAAATGTGGAAAGGTTTATTATCAGAGGTGAGGCCTCTGGCTGATGAATTTTCTTTTGGCCTCAACAATTTGTAAAATGATCCTTCAAAGCCTGGAGGCATTTCCATCTGCTTCAGTGGAGGGAGCCTCCAAACAGATGGAATCAACTTGCAGTGGGAAGTTGAACAAGAGATCCCATCTTAATTAATATGGCTTGTTTTCAGGTAATGTTAAAATGTGTTATCATCTTTTCCCACTAGATGGCAACTGCTTAACTCTCTGAAATCATTGAATAACTGTAAAAATCAGTTCACTTTTAATGTAAGAAGAAAAATCTCTTCTATGAATTTGTGAATGGCCATGTTTCTTAATCTTACAACACAAATATACGTACAAATCATTCATTTCCTCAGTCACTCCCATTTTATCCTTTTCTTTTCCTATACTCCCTAGACCAGAGGGGGGTGAACTGTGACCTCAAGGCCACATGAGGCCCCGTAAGTCTTCAAGTGGGACCCTTTGTTCTGTAAAGTTTGGATTCAATCAAAAGGCCACACTTGAGACCCTAGAGGGCCACATATGGCCTTGAGGTCGTGGGTTCTCCCCCCCTGCCTCAGATTCCATGCATTTACTCATGCCATTCTCTCTTGAATGGAATGGATTACTCTCCTTCAATTACAGCTATTAAAATCCTGCCTATTTTTCAAGAATCAGCCCAGGTGCTGATTTCTTCCCCAAATCTTTCCTGATTCTCTTTTTCCCACCATCCCTAGGGAGCTGAAATTTCTCACAGGAGTTTGCCCAATCTTTATTTTGCATTTATTTCAGCCTTCTTTGTATCATATTTTTTTCTGTGTTTGTACTTCTGTCCCTTAAACTGTAAACTCCTTGATGCAGGTTCTATGACAAAGCTCTCTTTGTATAATTCCTAGCACAGGGCTACATGTACATTGGATATCTACTATGTACCTGCACAATAGATGCCTAATAGATATGTGCTGAACTTGGAGTATCTGAACCAAATCAGTTTTTAAAGACTGTGATTTATTAAATACAATCTAAATTTGGAAAGTGTAACTTTTAATGGAACAGAATCCAAAAAAACCCCTGCAATTTTAAAAACTCTTTGGGACAGAACAGCTCTTCCCCAGTACCCATGCTGATTGTCTCTGCAGGTCTCACACCACCACCTTTGTACTATTAGGCATAGAGAGCAATGAGAGTTAAGGGACATAGTCTTTAGTCCTAGCTTGGCTACATTCTATGTGAATTTGTGAGAGTCATTTACCCTCTCTCAGAATCTCTTCCTCATCTCTAAAATGAGGGAGGGGAAGGTGCCTGGTAGATTGGGTGGGTTATAAGGTCTTTTAGTTCATAGAGCTCAAATGCTTTGAATCTGTTGATTCAAATATCCATGAAAAATCTTCTTTCCTTTTCGAAGATTTTTTTAATTTTATTTTTCAAGATTTCACTTAGAAAGGTGTCAAGCATAGTATTTACAAAAGTTTCATGAGGAAGCATATGGTGGTGACAGTGAAGATGGTTAAGTTTGCCTGAAGCGCCTTCTACATCCTACCCCCACTTGTATGCATTTGTTGCCTTGCTAGGTCCCAACACTCTCCATTTCCACTTCTCTCTCATATCAGTTCTCTTTAATTTTAGCAGAATGATTAAAATTGAGAAATTTTAGGGGTGGATGGAATCTTAGAGGTCATCTAGCCCAGCTCCCCTGATCTATAGCTGTGGAACCTGAACCCCAAGAAAGGAAATGACTACCCTAAGTCAAACACTTCATCAGCAACAGAGCCAGGAATACATCACCTGATCTCCTCACATTGTCTGGCTTCTTTCATTCACACTAAGCTATCTGGGAAATTACTAATGAATATTCCTCCTAGGAGTTAATTTTCATTTAAAAAGTGGACCGATGAGAAGTGAGTAAATACTCAGTAAGGATATTAATAATGGTGGAAATTCTGGCATCACTGAAGGAAATATTTCTGGTCAGGCTCCTTCCCCTGGTAAATGTCTGGTCCACTCATGAGTACAAGACTCATTTCATCCCTTAATTTCCAGAACCAATGTATTCAGCACACATTGAAACAGAGCCTTCATCTGTCATGAGAGCAAAGGGAGTAAAATGCTGCAAAACTGGATCATCCCCTCAAAGCAGTTTAGCCAAAGCTTCAGAGGTAAGGCCCCATCACTGCTTGCAGATAGAATGTCAGTCAGCAAGTAGCCAATTCCTTGCAATGCCTATTAGCACATCAGTGGTTATGGGGGCTGTCAGAAAAAAGCAATAGATCTGGAGTCAAAAATCCTTCGAAAGCTCAGAGTTGAGAGAGACTTCAGACGCCACTATTCTAACAGGTACCTACCTGGACAGAAACTTTTTCTACAGATCTCAGACAATCATTTAGATGCTTATTTAGTGACTGAGTTATTAGAAACATCTAGAAAAATGTGAAATTAGGGAAATAGATGGAAAGTTTTTTTTCTTTTGAAATTGATGAAAGAGAACAGAGGATTGGGACATCTTAGTTAAAAAGGGAGTGTTTTCCTCATAAGCCAAGCTCTCCTATTTAAAAGTTATGTGAGCTGTCACAAGTCACTTATCTTCTTTTGCCTCAGTTTCTTTATCTGTAAAACATAGTTGATAAGTATCTACCCCAAGAAATTGTTTGGAGGATCAAATGAAAGGGTATCTGTAAAAGTGATTTGCAAAGAAAAGCAGGGTATAAATAGGAGGTATTAATATAACTAGTGTAATTAGGTGGTAGAATGGATAGCGTACTGGGCCTGGAGTCAGAAAAACTCTTCCTGAGTTTGGATCTGGTCTCAAATACTTACTAGATGTGCAACACTGGGCAAATCACTTAATCCCAGTTTACTCATCTGTAAAATGAGCTGGAGGAGGAAATGGCAAACCATTCCAGTATTTTTGTTAAGAAAACACTAAAATGGGGTCACCAAGAGTTGGACTTGGTTGTAAAATGCCTGAATAACAAATTGTTAAAATTATGGGTAGCCCAAGAGTGTAACAAGAGAAGCACTGATATGTACTTGCCCTCAAGGAGCTTGTAATTTTGATTATGCTATACTAAAGAGGCATTTAGAAAGAATCCAATTCTTATCTTCCTATGCTATGCTAAAATAACAAATTACTGCATCCATTTCCTCAAATGGGCCTTCCTCATGCCTGCCCTTCCAGGTAATTGAAGATATTATTAATCTCAGTTTAAGGCCATTTACCACCACCACCACCACCACCACCACCCTTTCATATTGTCCAGCCAAAGTGAACTAAATTCTGCTCTTCAAACATGCCATTCCATCTTCCGGAACTTCATCTCCAATTCTCAGAATCCCTAGCTTCTTTTATAACTTAGTTCAAGTGCATCCCCCTACATGAGGCCTCTCTTGATTTTGCCTGATCTAGAATCCCCTTCTGTCCTACCTCAATTGCCTTGCATTCACCTTGCACAGAGTTTGTATTGTAGACATGCCGTTGATAGAACATAAGCTGCTTGGGGTGGGGAGTGAGGATTGTTTCCTTTATGACTTTCTATCCTCCAACCTATCTCAATAGTTAGCACGTAGTAGGTCCTTAAGCAATACTTATAGATTGATTGACTGATGAGAAAATCAGAACCAACAGGATCACAGGATTGAAAGATGGAAGTGATTTTAGATATCTAATCCAACTTTAAATTGTTGGATTTATAGAAGAGGAAACTGAGAGCCAGAGACATGAAGTAGCTTGACAGCTTGCCTAGCATCACATAGTAAGGAGCAGTGTCCCAGGTTACATCAGAGGTTAAGTAGCAGGTTCTAGGTCTCACTTCTAGAGACTATGAATCTAGAACTAGACTTCTTTCCAGAAATTCTTTCCTTTTTCCTTTAGGTTTTGGGACAAATACCTAATTATCTTATGGGGTATGTTGATTCATTGTCCCTTTTTAGCTAAGATTCTCCATGCAAATGGCATCTCTAACTTCTTTTATCAGTTTCAGAAGCAAATTTATTTTTTATATAAATGACTTAGGTTCATTTACTGGGATATTTACCCAAAGCTCAAAAGAGTGATGTAGACTTTTCTTTAAAATAAATCAAGTCAAAACAATTAATAACTTTGTTTATCAGGTATGCCAGCAGTAAAACTAAAAACTGTGAACCCCTGAGTAAAAATTTCCAAATCATATTCATTTCCTTTTTATTGCACAGAGAAAAAAAGGATGACACCATAGTATTTAAACTCAGGAAAAGGAAAATAAACAAAGAAAACAGGACAGCTAGCAGTGATTCTCTCCTTTGTAGTGACCCTCCTACAATTTGAAGCCATTGCCGTTGCTATGGCTGACAAAATCCAGGTAAATAAAAGCCTTTAAAAAGCTGAGTCAGCAATATGCTGTAGCCATTTCTGCCGCCTTAATCCAGGCCTTTATTACCTTCTGCTTGGAAGGCTACAGTAGCCTCCTATCTGGTCTCCCTGCCTCTAACCTCTCCTGGTATGACCCAGGCTATACAGTCTGCTAGGGAAAAAAAAGACTGTCCTAAAAGTCCTCAATGCTATAGCCAAACAGCAGAGAGAATTATTGATTTTCTCAGAGGGTTTCACTGCAGTGAATTTTGTGGATATTTTATGAGTAAGTAAATCCAGGGAAATTGGAAAAAACTGAGCACATATGGGGGCCAGAGAGAAAATTTGCTTTGCTCATGTGTAAGATAGATTGTGATAGCTAATGGAGCAAAATGTTCAGAACTTAAAATCACAGAGTTCATGGTATCATGATTCTTGAAATATTGCTAAAAGAAGGCAAATACTATCTATGAAGATTACTTGAAACCATACGATATGATGATCCATTAATGACTTCGAATTGGAAAGACTTGGAAATCCTACCTCAGACACTTATTAGCTGTGTGACTCTGGGCAAGTCATTTAACCCTGTTTACCTCAGTCTCCTCATTTGTGAAATGAGCTGGTGAAAGAAATGGCAAACCATTCCAGTATCTTTGCCAAGAAAGCCCTAAATGCAGTCACAACAAATAAGACATGACTGAACATCATTTTTCTGATTCTGATTCTTTTCTAGAGAATAGAAGGCTTAGGGTTCACGTGACATGTGCTTTCAAGTTTTTGAGGAGCTGTCCGAGGGAAGAATTAGGTTGCATTCATGGTTGGCATATATTTTATTTCCATGGCCTTCTAATATCCACCATAGAAGATTCATCCAACACAGTGGAAGCCTTCCCTTAATTGTTTTAATAGCATGCAGGGTCTCTTGCAACATCTGGGCTTTCCAACTGCTGTTTTTCTTGTCTCTTCACTATTTGATCTTCCTACATCTTTTTTCCAGTCATACATGTCCCTGTTGCCACTAACTATCCCTTGATAGAAATTGACATACAGACATGATCAGCCAAACAGACCTAGCAATTTTAGAACCTGGGACAAATTCACTAGACCTCGGGAAGGGAAGGGGTGGCTAGGTGGTGCAGTGAATAGAGCACCAGCCCTTGAGTCAGGAGGACCTGAGTTCAAATCTGGCCTCAGACACATGACACACTTACTAGCCATGTGACCTTGGGCAAGTCACTTAACCCCAATTGCCCTCCAAAAAAGCAAAAAAAAAATAAAAATAAAATTAAATTTAAAAAAAGATCTTGGGAAGGGAGAGCTGGGGGGAAGTGTCTAAGGGACAACCACCCTTCTGCTTATTTCTACTCAATATGGTTTGGAGATAGAGGTCATGGGAGTTCCGGAGATTGAAGATTTGGGAGGTCAGGTAGCTCAAATAACAACAATAACAGTAACAGTTAGCATTTATAATAACACTTTAAGGGTCTGCAAAGAGTTTTATAAAGATCATTTTATTTCATTCTTCCAACAACACTGGGAGGCAGGTGTTATTAGCATACTTCTTTCAGATATGGAATCTGAGGCAATTAGCCATGAAGTGACTTGTTCAAAGTCACACAAGGAGTAATTCTCTGAGACCAGATTTTTAATTTAGGCCTTCAAAGGTGATAAAGGGAGAAAAACAAGAAAGAGAAGCAGGTACCTTAGGGAAGAGCACAGGTATCCTGGAAGTCTATAGATAACAATGTGAGTCTGGACAGTATGGTGACTGACTAATGATATTTCATCCTCCACAGCAGGATGGTTAAAGGAGCAGAGAGACTTGCTGACTGATAATGGTATCAGGAAGGTCTGAAAGTAACTTTGGAAAGGAAGGAATATTCCAGCTGCCCTTCTTAGTCTTATGTGTCAGAGGGAGTAAGGGAAAGTGTAGCTCACCTTGGAAAGAGTGAACAGGTGTTGGCATCATCAGAAGAAAGTTAGGTTTCAACAATCGCCAGGAGAAGGGAGCATGAGAAGAGGAAATCTAAGATGAAGGGGAGTTTGTTTAAAAAATAAATAAATAATGGAGGGGCAGCTAGGTGGCACTGTGAATAGAGCACCAGCCCTGGAGTCAGGAGGACCTGAGTTCAAATCCAACCTCAGATACTTAACACTTACTAGCCATGTGACCTTGGGCAAATCACTTAACCCCAATTGCCCTGCCTTCCCCCCTCCAAAAAGCAAAAATAAAAAATAATGGAAAGAGTAAGAACAGAAAACAGGGGCAGAGAAGGATAGATATTGTGGAGGACTAGAGCTGAATATATTAATATGGGTAATAGGAGCCTTCACTGCCTTTGCTGATTCTGCACTTAATCTGGACCTCCACAATATGTTATGTCATTCACTTTACTACGTCTCCCAAGGATATCTGAAAAACATAAACTAAAGTAGAATTTTCTGATCAGTTATCATTTCCTTTTATGAGCTTACAACCTAGTTAAGGAGACATAAGGAGCAACTGCAATGCAAGGCAGCCCACTGTGATCAGGAACCACACAGTAAAACCATCAAACCGGAAAACCAACTGTAGGAGTTCAAAGGAGGTCTCCTGGGATCAAACGGGAAAGGAACGGATTTGAAAGCAGAGGATCTGATGTCGGATCTCAATTTAAGTAATTCTGAGTAAGTTACTTAACTTCACTCACTGGCTGGAGAAAGAGGGGGAGTGAAGAGAATTGGCCAAGACAGCCTTCAAAGGTTACTTCTAGGCACGTGTATACTGGTAGAGTAAGGGCATACTAATTTGGGAGAGCTGATTGGTAAATTTTCAGTGTTAGCATTTTAGACCTTCAAAAATGCCTATGAATCAGGGCTTGATTCATTATATGATTGATTATCTAGACTTAATAATGTGATAGGGAAAGCACTGATAGTGTAGACTAAACTTTAAAGTGTATCTTGCATACATTTTTGAGAGTCAATTGGTAAACATTTATAAGCACAGGACTGCTCCTAGCTCTAAATTCAATGGGATCTAGTAGGTGGGGTGATTAATAAAAGGATTTCTCCTTTTACTAGAAAGATTTCTGTTTGTCCCATTTGTAATTATCATTCAGGCAGACCCTGCAGTCATACCATTTCAGGTCCCATTCAGAACTGGAAGGAAGCTTAAGGAAAACGTATTCCCAACTCTCAACACTTGTTTGAGGGAAGATAGAGAAATAAATGCAGTGCTTTGAGAACCAGAGAAAGGAGTGAACATTTCCCACAAGAAGAATAAGGGAATGCTCCATGGAACAGTCAAAATCTGGTTCTACTTTTCTGGATTCTGATCCTTTGATTCACCAGTCACTCTTGACATTTCATTGGCTCCCGTTACTTCTCTTAGGGAAAGTCTGAGAAGATTAAGCCAAAAGTCTGTTAAGTAGTAACTATCCCTCACCTTCCTTATCCCTTAGGGTCTAGTTTACATTTGAGTGTGGAGTCCAAGGACGAAGTTAGGACTAGAAAGGAAAATTTGTATCTCACAAAGAGAACACTTGAAGTTAACTGTGTTTGACCCCACTAGAGAAAAGATACAGAGGAGGAAGAGGAGGATGAAGTCTTGCAGTGTAGATACAGCACTGGCTTTGAATTCAGATGATCTGGGTTCAAGTCTCATCTCTAAGACTCAATACCTATATGACTTTTGACCAGTCAACCCTGTTTCCCA
The DNA here is from genome assembly GCA_028627135.1 of Pseudochirops cupreus. Classification (NCBI taxonomy): domain Eukaryota; kingdom Metazoa; phylum Chordata; class Mammalia; order Diprotodontia; family Pseudocheiridae; genus Pseudochirops; species Pseudochirops cupreus. The sequence continues at coordinate 147,825,273 of CM053582.1, forward strand.
TTAGTCTACACTCCTTTGAATATCTCCATCTTCCTTCTCCTTTCTCCTCCTTCCTGAGTTTTTTAGCTTTCTTTTATACATTGCTGAGAACAGCTAAGTCATTCACAGGTGATCATCCTATAATATTGCTATCACTGTGTACAGTGTTTCCCTGGCTCTACTCATTTCGCTCTGCATCTCTTCAAGTAAGTCTCTCTAGGTTTCTCTGAGAGCATCCTGTTCATCATTTCCTATAGCACAGTAGTAATCCACCACAATCACATAACACAACTTGTTCAGCCATTCCCCGATTCATATGCATTCCCTCCATTTCCAACTCCCTGGCATCAGAAAAGACCTGTTATAAATATTTCTTTTTTTACACATAGATCCTTTTTCTTTTTGTTTTTTTTTTTACCTCTTTTGGAAAACAGACTTTGTAGTTGTATTGCTAAGTCAAAAGGCAAGCACAATTTCATAGCCCCCTGGACAAAGTTCCAAATTTCTCTGCAGAATGGTTTAATCAGTTCATAACTCTACCAACAGTGTACTAATGCCTCAATTTTCCTAAACCCCCTCCCTCATTTGTTACCTTTCCCCTCTATCCTATTAACAAATCTAATAAATGCAGAGTAGCACCTCAGAATTTTTAAATTTGCTTTTCTCCAATCAGTGGTGATTTAGAACATTTTTCATATGGCTATAGATAGCCTTAATTACTTCATCTGAAAACTGACTGATACCCTTTAATCATTTATCAATAGGGGAATGGATCTCATTTTTATAAATATGACCTAGTTCTCCACACATTTGAGAAATGAGGCTTTTATCAGAGAAACTTGTTTCAAAAATGTTTTCAGTTATGATTGCTAACTGTATTTCCCTCCATCCTATCCCCCTCATTTATTCTATTTTATTTTCTGTTCACCCTATCCCTCCTCAAAAAATGTTTTGCTTCTTACCACCCTCTCCCATAATCTATCCTTCTATAATCCCCTCCCCTTTTCCTTATCTGCTTCACCTCCTGCTTTCCTGTAGGATAAGACAGATTTCTATATGTAATATGTTCTTCCCTCTTTGAGCCAATTCTGATGAGAGTAAGTTTTAAGCATTCCCCACTACCCCCTACAGCTTCTTCTCCTCCACTGTAAAAGCTTTTTCTTTCCTCTTCTATGTGAGATCATTTATTCTACTCTACCGCTCCCTTTTCCTTTCTCCCAGGGCATTCCTCTTTCTCATCCTTTAATTTTATTTTTTGAGATATCACCACTTCATATTCAATTCACATCTGTGCCCTCTGTCTATACAAACTCCTTCTAACTGCCTTAATAATTAAAAAAGTTCTTGTGAGTTACAAATGTTATTTTCCCATCTAGGAATACAAACAGTTTAACCCTATGATTTCCCTTTCCTGTTTACCTTTTTATGCTTCTCTCAAATTTTGTATTTGAAAGTCACATTTTCTATTCAGCTCAGTCTTTTCATCAAGAATGCTTGAAAGTCCTCTATTACATTGAGTTTATATTTTTCCCATGATGGATTATACTCAGTTTTGCTGGGTAGGTGATATTTGGTTGTAATCCTAACCCCTTTGCCCTCTGGCATATCATATTCCAAATCTTCTCATCCTTTAATGTAGAAGCTGCTAAATCTTGTGTTATACTGAGTTTGACTCCATGATACTTGAATTGTTTCTTTCTGTTTTTTTTGCAATATTTGCTCCTTGACCTGGGAGCTCTGGAATTTGCTGTAATATTCCTAGGGGTTTTAATTTGGGATCTCTTTCAGGAGGTGATCGATAGGTTCTTTCCATTTTTATTTTGCCCTCTGGCTCCAGAATTTCAGGGCAGTTTTCCTTGATAATTTCTTTAAAGATGATGTCTAGGTTCTTTTTCTGATCATTGCTTTTAGGTAGTGCAATAATTCTTAAATTATCTCTCCTGGACCCATTTTCCAGGTCAGTTATTTTTTGAATGAGATATTTCATATTGTCTTCTATTTTTTTCATTCTTTTGGTTTTGTTTTATAATTTCTTGATTTCTCATAAAGTCATTAGCTTTAATTTACTTAATTCTAATTTTTAAGGAATTATTTTCTCCAGTGAGCTTTTTTATCTCCTTTTTCAATTCTGCCTTTTTACAGGGTTCTCTTCAGTGAACTTTTGTATATCTTTTTGCATTTAGCCTATTCTTCTTTTCAAGGCATTCTTTTCCTTATTGGCTTTCTGTACATCTTTTACCATTTGGCCTAGTCTGTTTTTAAGATGTTATTTTCTCAGGAAAACACATCTCCTACTGAAGGCAGCTTGGCAGGAGGGGCTCATCACAGCACGTGGAGAGTTGAAACCAACCCAGCCAGAAACTGTGGCTTGCCCCCGGGTGTAGCCAGGATGAGCCGCAGCTGGAGCCTTCTGGAGAGTGGATCACCGGCAGCAGGGCAGTTTCCAGAACTATCAACCCATAAGAAACAAGAACAAAGTGAAAGGTCAGTGGAACTCAGCTAAATTTGGGGGAGAAAAGCGGTCCAGCCAAACTGCCTCCAGGGCAAGGAAGTGGCAGAAGCCAGAAGTGGTGGCCCTGTTGCTGCTTCCATGTGGCTGCTTCAGAAGCTCCTGGCCTGCAGACTGCAGGGGGGCCAAGTGATCATTCAGAGGCTAAGAGCTCTTGCACTGAGTGGCCTGGATACAGATTGTAGTCTTGGGGGTGGTACTGGGGTGCGTTTTCAGTGAGCCGAAGTTGGTGGGCACTGCAGAGGCCTCCTAATAGCTCCAGTGACTGTGAAAACCCCAGCAATTTGGGACAGAGCTTTCCCCTCTGGAAGCAGAGTTCCACAGAGCTAAAATTCAAGTAATTGATTGGCAACATGAACAGGCAAGGAAGCAAAGTAAGAACAGCAATCAAATTCTAGATTCCTTCCTGGGGGACAGAAAGGATCAAAGCATGGCACGGGAGCAAGACAACACAGTTAGAACTCCCACACCAAACAAAAGCTGCCAAATAACATGTAAACTTCCTACAAGCCATAGATCAACTTAAGAAGAACTTTGAAAACCAAATAAGAGAAGTGGAGGAAAAATTGGGAAGAGAAATTAGAATGATGCAAGAAAATCATGAAAAGAGAGTCAACAACCTCATGGAAGAAAATAACACCTTAAAAAATAGATTAACTCAAATGACAAAAGAGGCCCAAAAAGCCAATGAGGAGAAGAATGCCTTAAAAAGTCG
>CM053582.1:147828975-147865079 GCA_028627135.1 Pseudochirops cupreus
AAACATCAGGGCAATTTTCCTTGAGAATTTCTTGAAGGATGATTTCTAGGTTCTTTTTCTGATCATGGCTTTTAGGTAGTCCAATAATTTTTAAATTGTCTCTCCTGGATCTATTTTCCAGGTCAGTGGTTTTTTTTCAATGAGATATTTCACATTTCCTTCTATTTTTTCATTTGTTTGGATCTGTTTAAAAATATCTTGATTTCTCATAAAGTCATTTGCTCTACACTAATTCTGGAGGAACTATTCTCTTCAGTGAGCTTTTGAGATTCTTTTTCCATCTGGCAAATTTGACTTTTTAAGGCAATCTTCTCCTCATTGGCTCTTTGGGCCTCTTTTGCAATTTGAGTTAATCTATTTTTTAAGGTGTTATTTTCTTCAGTCAGGTTTTTGGCTCTCTTTTCATGATTTTCTTGCATCATTCTCATTTCTCTTCCCATTTTTTCCTCCATTTCTGTTATTTGGTTTTCAAAATCCTTCTTAAGCTGCTCTGTGGATTGTAGCAAATCTTCATTTTTCTTGGAAGCTTTTGGTGTGGGAGTTCTGACTGTGTTGTCTTCCTCCCGTTCCATGCTTTGATCCTTTTTGCCCCCAAAAAGGAATCTAAAGTTGGATTGTTGAGCTTGGTTTTCTTCCTTTGCCTGCTCATGTTGCCAGTCAATTAATTTGATTTTTCAGCAACAGTAGATCTCTGCTTCCAGGGTGGAGAGCTTCGTCCCAAATCACTGAGGTTTTTGCAGCTGCCAGAGCTATTAGGAAGCTGCTTTCTCTGCAGCCCCCACCAGCTTTGGCTCACTGGTCACACACCTCAGGACTACCACCCAAGACCATGATCCCAATCCAGGCAAGTTAAAGCAAGAGCACTTAGCCTCTGAATTATTGCTTGGCCCCCCTGCAATCTGTAGGCTGAGAGCTCTGAAGCAGCCATGTGGAGGCAGCTGCAGGGTCCACTTCTGCTGCTTTCTTGCCCTGGGGGCCAGTGGCCAGACCCGTTTCTCTCCCCCAAATTTAGCCCAGTTCCACTGACCTTTCGCTTTGTCCTTGGCTCTTATGGTTTGATAATTCTGGAAATTTCCACAGTGCTGGTGATCCACTCTCCCTAATGTTCCAGCTGTGGCTTGTCCTGGCCACCCTCAGGCTAAAGCCAGTCTAGGCTCCCAGCTGGCTGTGATGATCCCTTCCCATCTGTCTGTTGGGCTGCCTTCAGCAGGAGCTTTGTTTCTCTGTACTTTTGTGTGTTCTGGAGCTCTAAAATTTGTTTAGAGTCATATTTTATAGGTATTTGAGGTGGTTATGGGGGGAGCTGCAGAGTTCTGCTTCTACACAGCCATCTTGACTCTGCCCCTGTATGTATGATTACTTCTGTTTTACAGATGAGGAAACTGAGGCATAGGGAGGTTACATAATGTCAGAGGTGGGATTTGGATCTAGGTATTTCTAAACTCAAGTCCACAACATCACCTTGATGACTGTACCTTGACACATAATTTGGGAGCAACAGAAGTAGGAAAATATTGATGGGCCTGGCCCACTGAAAATTTTCCTGACCCACTTTCTTTAATGCATATGTTAGAGGTTTAGCAATTGAGGATTGAGCTCCTTTAGTTTTCAGTGCTGGAAAATGAGACAGATCATAAGTAATAATCATTAACCTGGGTACATTTTGATAAAGAAAGAAAACTAAAGGATGGTTTCTATTTAGGCTACATTCGTGACGCTGCTGTGGAGACCCACAGACATTTCTAAAGAAATAATGTCAAAGTGTTCTCACTGCCTCTACTCAATAACCCATGCAATCAATCTACCGTTTATATAAGGAACTATGATATTACTCCCACACTGTGTGAGGGGGCACATAAAACAGGCCTGCAGACATAATCTCTGCCCTCAAGGATCCTGGTGGAACTGGGGTATCTTGAGTTACCCACACACTTCCACAACACTCACCATGACTATAGTGATCAAGGAGGTTTGATGCAGACCTGGGGCAGTTTAGGTTAATTTTCCCCCAAAGTGAATCAATCTGGGAAGAATATAAATGCATTCTAGGACCTTTGGGTAGAGCCCCAGAGACCCCACAGAACCTCTGTGCTGACTACTTTTAACCTTCTTGCCCTGGCTTTTATCTTCCTGAACTACCTTTTATCTGTTTTGGGAATCGCTTTGACCTGGGAGTCCTGGATTATATTTTAAGTCAAAGGACTGTTTGTTTTATCCTTCAGGCATAGTATGATCCAGTGTACCAGTAGGAATAGCAACCTGGACATTTTCTATTGCCATTTGTCACCTGCAATTGTGATGCCTTTCCTTGATTTGATTTTAACTCAGTGTCCTCTTGAAGCAATCTTGAAACAAGTGATCATCAATCTGCCTTCTAAAGTAATTGCAGTCAATTAAAGGATAATATGAACAGAGTTCAAGAGACTTGTAAGAAAGATTTTAGTCTCTTTTATTAAGGAAATGTCATAATTATGTTAAGTAGGGAGAAGCAGACTTGTAAAAAAAAAATAGGTATGTTGGTCCTGTTCCAGTGCATTCTCAGTGTTAGCAGACTAATCGCTCTTCCAAGCAGAAAGAAGTTGTGAAGAATGAGATTATACCCATCTGAGGCTTAGAGAATCAGACCCAATAGTAACAAAGAGAGAATTCAGCAGTTTGGTCGTAAGTAGAGTTTAGAAAACATAAATGAGCAGGACCTGCTGCAGTCTGCCTGAAACAACTCTACTCCTTCCTCACTGGCTGTCTACCTCATTCAGCAGTTCATATTCCTGCCTGGTATTATTAGTGAATTTATTATTCTATGTCCTGTCTGGGGCCTGAGATTCATTCAGTTAACCCAGAAAAATAGGCAAGCTAACATAATATAACTTTGCCGTGTCATATAATGGAATGGTCATTGGGATAAAAGCCTGTACAGGCTCTTCCATTAACTACCTAAATAGCTAGATCAAAGGCTTTCCTATATGCCAGGCAGTGTGATAAGCCCTGGAGAAACAAATGGAAGCAAAGACAGGCTGTACTCTTGAAGGGCTTATATTCTAAAGGAAGGACGTAAACATGATAGAGAGCTGGGAAAAGGGGAGGAATGGATTAGAATGGGGCAGGCTGCTGGTAAGGAAACTGATAATGCCAAAGCATGAACTGAGCCAGGAGTAGAGTGAACATGGCTGCATCCCTTCATGAAAGGATCAAACTAAGGATTTGCCAATCAGGAGAGTGATCCTAAATCTAACTATCTGGGGGATGGGGTGAGGGGCAGGACAAGGCTAGGCTGCTGCCTAGGCAGTGGAGAAATTAAGAGAATGAATTAAGCTCAGAGTAGCTTAGCCTCCCTAGACTTCCAGTTCCTGCTTTGTAGAATGAAGCAATTGGATTAAAAGGCCACTAAACTCGGATTGAGATAGCTGGGTGGGGTGGTAGAGAGAGCAGAGGGCCTGCAGTCAGGAAGACCTGAGTTCAAATGTGACCTCAGACACTTACTAGCTGTGTGCCCCTGGGCAAATCACTTAACTCTGTTTACCTCAGTTTCCTCATCTGTAAAATAAGCTGGAGAAGGAAATGGCAAACCCCTCCAGTATCTTTGTCAAGAAAACTCCATTGATAACACTGGTATGCCATGGTCCATGGGGTCATGAAGAGTTAGACACAACTGAAGACAGAGCAACAACAGCAACACAAACTCAGATTAGTGGTAATGATCTGCTCCTGTATTTGGTAAGAGATGATGAAGCACATGATCCTCCTTTCAGCAGAGATGGGAGACCACGTATATGCAATGTTACCTATGCTGCCAAATGAAGTCATTGTATCAGTTAGTTCAATGTGGTTATTGGGGGTATTATACAGGGAAATAATTGTGATGTAAAACAAAAAGTCATCAATTACTTTAAAAAATGTACAATTAAAACAAAATAAAAAATTTTTTTGTCTTTATTAATTTATTTGTTTACTTTTAGGTTACGAGATTCAGTTCCACATTCCCCTGAATTTCAAATTTTCTCCCCTCACTCCCCCCCTCCCCATGGCAGCTTGCAGTCAAGTATAGGACCTGCAAATGCTTTCACATTAGACATTAGTCACGTTGTAAGGAAGGATTGTAACCAATGGAATGAACGATGGAAAGAGGAAACAAAACCAAACAAAAAAAAAAAGAGAGCCAGTAGTTTGCTTCACTCTGCATTCAAATTCTGTTCTTTCTAGATCTTTCTCTGAACGTAGACATCTCCTTCCATCGTGAGTCTTTTGGAGTTGTCTTGTAACCTTGCATTGCTGAGAAGAGTCCAGTCTATCAAAGTTGGTTGTCACACATATGTTGTGTTTGTAATTGTGTATAAATTTCTCCTGGTTCTGCTCTTATCATTCAGCATCAGTTTTGTATAAGTCTCTCCAGGTAAATAGGAGGTCAGCCTGTTCCTCATTTCTTATAGCACAATAGCATTCCATTACATTCATACACCACTACTTGTTTAGCCATTCCCCAATTGATGGACATCCCCTAAATTTCCAAGTCTTTGCCATCACAATAAGAGATGCCATAAACATTTTTGTACATGTGGGTCTTCCTCCCATTGCTATGATCTCTTTGGGATAGAACCCTAGAAGTGGTATCACTGGGTTAAAGGGTATGCAGTTATTCAAAATGAAAGATGTGGAATGGATTATTCCTAAATTACCTTCCAGCTCAAAAATTCAATGATTCTTGCTCCTCAATAACTCTTTGTTCTCTAAACAAGTCTTCACTCATGCCTCAACCTTGCCTTTGTATATCTGTTGGGCTTCCTCTTGCCTAATCACTTATATGTTTATTTCTTATTGATCTTTCAAGGCTCTGGCTAGATGCCACCTCCTTCATGAAGCCTTCTCTGTTTCTGCAAGCCAGTCAAGTGATCCCTCCCTCTTTCAAATTCTCATATTACTTTGTATTTCTTACATAATTTTATATTTCCTCTGTATTATCATTATTTGTGTACATACCTCATACCTAAATAGAATATATGTTCTTGGAGGGCAAGGGTTCTGTTTTACACAGCTTTATATCTTTCCCACTGCTTAGAACAACAGCATTGTACATAATCGGAGTTTAAGGATCACTGGAAGGAAGGAAGGAAAGAAAGAAGGAAGGGAGGAAAATGAGATTTAGTAAAATATTCCTGGGTCAGGGTCTGTTTCCAGTCCTCCTATTGGAACAGATAGTAAAAAATGAAATTACTTCTAGCCTGGGATCCTGGTGATCCCTTAGAATTTATAAGGCATTTAAAAATGCAACAACTAAATATATTTTCTTTGCAAATCAGCATATTTAAAATGATTATTGACTCCATTTTTGGTGATCTAGTTTGATATAAATCTGTCTTCTAGCTCCCAGATTTTCTTCCACTCTGCCTTTTGCTTAATAATTAAAGGGCACATTCTACAAAAGAGTGATTTACCCTTTTTGGAACTTTTTAGAATGATGATGATAGCTGGCATTTATATAGTACTTTAAGTTTTGCAGAGTACTTTATAGATATTAACTCATTTGAGCCTCACAACAACCTTGGGAGCTAGGTGCTACCATTATTATTATTTCCATTTTCAGTTGTAATGGCCAATTGGCCAATCTTCAAGAAGCTCCTATATTGAACTGAGTTGCCCCCATACTGACTTCATATTAGGCCTCTGTTCAGTATATGAATCAATCCCTAAGATGGAGAGGAGAAACTGTCTCCTGCCCTTATATCAGATAGGCACAGAAACCAGAAAATTTAGCTGTTACTAGTTAACTGAATGTGAGGTTGGTCTAAGGAAGAGAAATAATACATAAAATGCTATTCACTATTCTAGATAGAAGTTCTCTGACCACTTGGCAGCTGGACATGGGTACCAATAAATCTGTCCCCAGCCTCAGTATGTAATTTTTCTCTTCTAAGTCTGGCCTGCAGGAAATCTCTAAGAGGGAGTAACAAGACAGAAACTAGGGGGAAGTGGTACATGCTTGACATTTTTAAGAAGCAAGTCAAGAAGGAGCTAGGAGAGACAGATTTCTAGGACATACATAAGCATAAAATCAAAACTTAAGGCATATAGTATATTTCTATCACATAGAAGGCAAATAGTGAATAAAGATTTGAGACCTTTTGACTCAATTCATAGACCAAATATGCAAGTGTTACATTTTGAAATATATATATATATATATATTATATATATAAAATCATATTTTTATAATGTTTTGATGTTAATTTTGATGTTAAAAGAGTGCTTTTCTTACAACAACCTTGTAAGGAACCATTACAAGAATTAATATGTTCATGTTTCAGATAAGGGCATTAAGGCTCTTAGAGCAGCTGGGTAGCATGTTGGATAGAGTTCCATACTTGGAATCAGGAAGAACCCCTCTTCCTAAGTTCAAATCTGGCCTCAGACACTTCCTAGTTGTGTGACCATGGGCAAGTGGGGCTTAGCCCTACTTGCCTCAATTTCCTCATCTATAAAATGGCATACTGCTCCCATAGCTTTTCCAAGAAAATCCTAACTGCTAGCATAAAGAGTAAGACATGACTGTAAATGATTCAGCAACAATAAGAAATAATAATTTAATACATACCTGCATATATTCATATAAATGTATGTATGCATACAAACATATTCGCATATGTGCACATGCATATTTGTGTGTGTCACACATACAAACGTACACATACTCACATACACTATTCATAGTTTCTAGATTAAGAAGTTCTGGTCTAGACATTTCCTTGGGCTGCAATGGACATTGGCATGTAGTAGAAAGAGAAAATATATAATTTATGGGCCATATGTAGTTTTTCCGATAAAAAGCCTTTTAGACCCTGAATGCCCACAACATGCAGGCTACTTTAGAAAGATAGAGAAGTAATTCAGACCTTGTTAAAAGCATCTAGGAAGACACCTTGCTAATAACAGCTTTCTTATAATTTACATGTAACAATTTCTTATGATTTAGAAAGCTCTTTCCTCATCTCAATCCTGTGAACTTGCCAGTGTAAATTATTATTATTTCCATTTGACTTATGACTTTCATAGAAGTAATTTAGCTTCTCTATGGTAATGTAGATGGTAGGAGGTGAAGCCAAGACTTGAACCCCACATCTCCAGATTCCAAGTTTTATGCTCCTCCTAAATCAATTTACATCTAGCTCGGTCAGTTTCTACAAACCAAGCCTTATATACTGACTCTAACCTTGGCTTTAATCCAAAATATTAAGGGTACTGGTTATTGGTCCTTTAACTCTCTGATAAAGTGTCTATCCCTGAGAGATCTCAGAAATACACAATGATGCTTGTTCTTGGCTGACCTGTCTTCCTCTTTCTTCATATTCTATGTGTCAGCACTCTTTGGTTTCTCCATCAATTCAAAGGCTTTGTATTGGCCCTCCATATTATATATCTGGGCTGGAATTGAAAGCTATCCAAAATGCGGCTTCCACCTACCTTTCTAGATTTACTTCATCCCATTCCTCTTCACACATCCTGTGTTCTGAAATTTCCTGTCATTCTCATCTAACTACTCAAAAATCAGCTTGCTAATGGATTATCACTTTAAGGGGAACAGGCTAATCTGCATATTTTAATTATAGACACTTTTCTGTGCCAACAATACTTTTATGTAACTCTAGCACTTAAAGTCTTTAGTACTTGATTATATGTAAATGTTTTGAAGACCCTATAATTTAGGTTGGAGTGTTACTGTGTAATCCTAGTCTTTCCTGAATATCGGAGTATTTGTTGGCAAGAGCTGCCCAGTACAAACATTAATGAGACGTAGTGGTCTCATTCATTTGCTGAAAGGTCATGTGGAATTTATCTGAAATAGCTTAAGCTACTACTGTACTATAAGTGTGACATCTAATTCAAATGCCTCACTTTACAATGGGATAAACATGCCCAGAGGGACAGCTATGTGACACAGTAGATTGAGAACTGGGCCTAGAATCAGGAAGACCTGAATTCCAATTGGGCTTACTAGCTATGTGACCCTCAGCAAGTCATTAAACCCTGTTTGCCTCTGTTTCTTCATCTATAAAATGAACTAGAAAAGGAAATGGCAAATCATTCCAGTATCTTTGCCAAGAAAATCCCAGATGGGGCCACAAAGAGTTGGACACAACTGAAAAATGACTGAACAACAAAAACAAATCCAACAATCTTATATGACTTATCCAAGGTGATGTAGGTGATGGGTAGTAGAGCTTAGATTTGATACTAGGGCTTCTGGGTAAATATCTAGCATGATTTCCATCATACCACTGCTAAATCTGAGCAAGCAGGCTAAAGAATGTGATTTTTACCCCATGTATAGGATTATACAATATCAGCCCCCAAAAAGATCTTCAGAGATCATGTAGTCCAAGGCCTAAATAATTTTGAAGATGAAGAAAAAAAATTATTTCAGAAAAATTAGTTGTCAGGTAGCTCTTGTTAAGAGCATACGATGTCCAAGGCACCGTGTTGGATGCTAGGGATACAGAAAATAATTAATTGGTAATTCCTGTCATCAAAGACTTTATGATCTCCTAAATGTATATACCAATACCAGGGAATGGGTCAAATAAACTGGATTTGAGAGTTCTATTCAGAAATACCCTAGGTGGCCAGGGAATGTTCAGGCCTTGTTCATATCTTGTCAACAATGGTAATGTCTTTTTATCTGATAAATATGTGTAGGGACTTATAGAATTACCCAGGTACATAGGTTAAATAACTTTCCCGGGATCACACAACCAGAATATTATGAAGGCAAGACCTGGTCCCACAGTCTTCTGAGACTGAAGACCAGTCTCCATTTATTATTCCCCAGAATTTTAGATTTTCTCAAATTGATTCAAATATAGGTCTTATTGTTTTTCCCAGAGGTTATGTGTAAAGAAAAAAAAAGGAGTACATCCTATGATTCTGTTCTTAGTAAGAAAAATAATATGATTAATATAAAAATAGGAGTAATGATAAAAATGATTAGTACATCTTTATTTGAATGGAAAGACAATAAAAATTTTTACTACATACATACATATGTATATTTAATATAGTACTCTTGAACCATTAGAACAGTGTCTACTTTCTCCCTTCTAGAGATTTCATTTGAGTCACATGTCCTCTACTTATTGAATAATTCACATATGTGTCTGGGCACCAAGCTATGTGCTTTAGTTTGTGTCTACTCGGTTCACAGTGCCATGGGGACAACAATGCCAAGATCTCAGTTTGAGCTCTCTATAGACCAATACTCTTCCATCTTCTGAATAACAAAAACTAATTATTATCAGTAGTAACAGCAATACTTTCCTACTAAATTGCATTTGACCACATTATTGTTAAATAATGGGGAACCTGATTCTCTGGAAATAAAATTATTATTTTCCATTTCATCTAGTTAGTCACATATTAAATTTCTAACTCTATCTTGCTCCCCCATGGGTAATTTGTTCACATTTCTTTACTCTAGGAGTAAGTCCTAAAAAAAATAGAACTTTCCAAATTATTGAATTGAAATGAGTATTTTTGGTAGAGTCACTATGATAATGAAAAGTTTTTCTCCCCTTCCCCTACTTTGCATCCTGAGGTTTATGCTTCATTGACAACTCGTTACCCGATCTGAGTGTTTTTTAAATTGTCATCCTAATTATTTTCTACTGAAATTGCATTGAGCAAAATGAAAATGATTAGTTTATGTTTTCTTGCATTGTCTCATATTTCAATGATACTAGTAATTGCTTTAGCTCTTAATAAATAGTGTGATGCTTGGTCTAGTTTGGAATTCTGATTTCTGAATGATGGTATTTTTTTCCATAGGGAAAGTGGCCCATTCAGTACCAATGCTCTAGAAACTGGCTACTATTAGTATTTCTTCACCTTCATAAATTTTGAAGCCAGGGAGTCAATAAATGTATATTAGACACCTGCTGTGTGCTGGGCACCATGTTAAGTGTTGGTGATAAAAAATAAGTCATCATATAGTCCTGTAAGAAGGTTACAGTCATTGTGACAATGCCTTTTTCTGTATCTAAGGGTATTACACCCTTGTCTGTGGGTTGTTTCCTGCAGGTGAAGATAGGATACCTCAGAATCACATTTTCAGATGCATTTGTCAATCAATTTGGGACCAGATTTCATCAGCTGCCATCTTGCTGCATAGTCTGACCTGACCAGGGCATTTCCCAGTCTATTCTTTGTTCACAGACAGGCAGACTAGTAATACCCCTAGTGATCTTTTTTCTCCCAGGGACACACAAATAGGACACACCTTCTAGGATCCATACCTTACAGAATGGAATCCCAGGGAATTGCATACAAACTCATATAATTGGATATGAAGTAAGAGAATTCCTGGACCACTGCTGATGAATGAATTTCCATTTGCTATAAAGTATGCCACATCTGAAGTCAGGGTGCCTGGACAAAGTCTATACCATTCTTTTTCTGTCACTGTAGTTTCTGGTAGTCAACATGAAAAATATGGCAGAAACTAAGATTTCACAGGACATAAAATATTAACAGACATCTAGTTGAATTACCTTTTTTTACAGCAGAGGAAGATAAAGCCTAGAGAAGATGAATGACTTGTCCCCAGTCATGCAGTGAAAGAGATGGGGCCCAAAGTTGTGTTCTTTGACTCCGAAACTCATGCTATTAGTACAGGGAGAACTTTGGAAGGGAAACACAAGAAACAGCAGCCAGAGAGGACCTAAATAATTGGCAAAGCAGCATGGTGCCAGTGGTCACGGGCTCCTCAGGGTTTTCCCCTTTCATCTTTCTGTATGTGTGGCTGATCACCAGTTCTTAAGGAGAAGCAGTCAGGGCTTATAAATGAATGGTGGTGGCGGTGGTGGTGGTGGGTGGTGGTGTGTGTGTTCACATGTTTACTCACAGGATTGCTTGTGTGAGTCTGCAGCTGTGTGGACCAATGCACAGGTCTCAATATTGAGATAGCTGGGTCATGATCCCCTTTGCCTCAGATTCAGCTTAGAGTCCACTAAAGTGACTTCTAGTTTATTCAATCAACAAGGGTTTACTATCTTCCTGGCACTGTGTTAGGCACAAAGGATAGAAACAATGATCAAAGTTTATTTTCTCCTGGGGCTTGGGGTGAAGAGCCAAATAGTCTTTGATCCTAGGAGTGCTCTGAATGAAGAAATGTGCTATGAAAGTATCAGCATTTTCAGGTCCTTAAGAAACCTGAGTGGGGGTGTCGGTTATGTCAACATTTTAAAAAGATATGGAAACTCTGATCAGGAGGATTTCTTTGTTTTTCCCCCAAACAAGTGGCAGAACATTCACAAAAAAGACATGTTATGAACTGCCTACTTTAAAAATTAATGCTGATGAACACCTTGGGGATATATGCTCTCAAAGAAAAATTAAATTTACAGCTTGATTTAACCAGGAGCCTTTTTGTTAAATATAGGAAAATGTAGTCTAAATTAAAATTAAAGTGTTTCTGATTGAGTAACTTTCATAATTATCTGTAGTCAAAATACAAGTATTATGTGTTGTGTTGTATTCTGTCATCCCTGACTTTCCTATTCTTCACTAGCTGGAGGGTTCACCATCACCTTTCTGAGGGAGAGGAAAGCTTTGGGTAGGTAAAAGTTTTGTCTGGGTGATCAGCATCTTGTTATTTACACAATATGGCTCCCAAATATGTTGTGGAGGATTAAATAAAAAGACTATAACCAATATGACGTGTTTTTCATTAAACAGATTGAGGCCTCTGACATATTTACAATAATTAAGAATTTCAACAGAAATTTGTTTCAGAAATCCTGATGCAGGGTGGTTAGGTGAGAGGCACTGTAGAAACATCCAAATTCAACTAAATAATTAGATTTTCAAAGTGATGCCTGTGTGAGGGAGGAGTTAGCCATTCAAAGAATTATGGTGTTGCTCTAAAAAGACAATAATTAGATGACTTGCTTTTTTCAGCAGAAAACAAACCCACTTGTCTTTCTGAGTCACTCTACAGGTGGGTCTCTTTTTCCATCAATCATTCATGCTAGATGCTCCTGGAAAAACTTAAAGGAAATATTATTCCTTTCCTTTATGCATTCTTTTCTCCAGGCAAAAACAACAACAACAACAACAAAACCCCCCAAACAAAAGCTGTTTGTCTTCCCCTAAGCATATGTGACCTTGGTGTTAGGGTTGGGCCTGACTCAGGCCATGATTTTACAAGAAAATTATACATTCATTGGTCATCCAACAGTTAGCAAAAAGTGGTTTTACTTAGTCATAACCTAGAAAAGATGTTCAACAAGGATGCCAATCTGGTCAGTAAAGTGAGTCTGAAGGGCCTTGATGGGCCTTTTATGCCCTTAGATAGCCAGGAAGCCATGTCAGCAAAAGTGGTACAACTTGGACCTTAGCTCTCTGGGCCAATCAAGTTCTGGGGACATACTTGTTGCCTTTCAGGGAAAAACTAATCTAACTCATGTTGGAGAGGTAGAGAAAGGGGGAAAACCCTGGTATGTGGCAGTACTATCAAAATTGTATATATTACTTTTTTTTCATGGTTTTTGCTTTGGTGACCTGCAAAATGAGGATGTTGAACTTAACCTCTAAGGCCCCTTCTAGTGCTAAGGTCCATAATGGCACTGTGTCCTATACTTGTACTCACACTTGATATTCACACTTCCATCTGTTATGTTCCACATGTCTGGAATTTGGTACTGATAACTGAAAATTCATGAGGACAGCTTGTTATCTGAAAGCTAGGGATTCTTTACCCAAGTGAAATATCATTTCCTATTTCAGTCAGTTTAAAATCTAGCTAAAATATATATTGGATTTCCTTGGCTAAAATTTATTCATTGTTTCATTGTTCAATAAACCTGTCCCAAGTGTCTGCTCCATTCAGTGGTCTGTGCTAAAAATTCAGCAAAGGACAAAGACAAATAAAGAATGGTCCCTGCTCTCAAGGAGCTTATTATGTTCTAGTGGAGGTGCTAAAGACACACCCAGAGAAATATGTAATGCAAAGTAGAATATGAAGAGTAAATGGGACATTATAAGCTTTTTATCAGACAGGAGAAGAGTAACATTCATTAGTAATATTATTTCATGAGTAACATTACAAGGATTTTTAATTTTTTTTCTTTTTTTTGTTGTGGGGGAGGTGAGAGGAAAAGAAAATAAATGCATGTTAGGTATTTTTTTGGTGAACTTTTTTAAAAAAGAAAGGATAAGATATCAAGAGACAAAATTGGTGGCCTGGGGGAGTATTCCAAAGTATGAATATAAAAGTATACAAGAAACTGGATCACATACTTTACAGCAGTGGTTCTCAACCTGTGGTTCGTGACCCCTTTGGGGGTTGAATGACCCTTTCACAGGGGTCGCCTAAGACCATCGGAAAACACATACGTCTGATGGTCTTAGGAACCAAGGCACTGCTCCTCTATCCGTCTCCAGGAGGGTCTGCCCATATGCAGATATGCCCACATACGAGTATTAAAGGGTTGCGGCATTAGGAAGGTTGAGAACCACTGCTTTAGGGTGAGCTGAAAGGGACCTTCCAGGGTATCTAGCCAAAACTCTTCTTTGTACAGGTGGGGAAAATGAAAAACATGGAGTAGAAAAGATATGCCCAAGGGGGAGTGATGAACACTGTGTTTTGTTTTGACTAGAGCACAGCTTGAATAAGGGAAAGGAGTAATAATTCATGTAATACTTTAAGGTCTACAAAATATTTTCATCTCAATAACCATGAGTTGGGTATTTACAAATATTATGATTCCCATTTTCCAGGAGTGGAAATTGACTTTTGGACATGCTGCTGGTGACAGAGTTAGTAATGATTAGAGTTAGGTATTGAAACCGAGGGCTTGACTTTTTGATCCAGCACTATTGCCTCTGAGTTAGCAAGTCAGATTAGAGCCAAGTTGGGGAGGGCCCTAAATTTAGAGTAAGGTATATTTTAAAGACCTTCTCCTTAACCATTTTTATGCGATAGCCCCCTTTGATAGTCAGGTGAAATCTATGGATCCCTTTTCAGAATCATGCTTGTAACTACGTAAATAAAATACTTAGGTTTACAAATGAAATCAATCATGTTGAAATATAGTTATTGAAATAGTCAAAAACAAACCAGTTCAGGAATCTCAGACTGGGAGCCCTAACTTAAAGGAAAGGTTACCTGCTTTTTCTTAAATCCCAAAGTGTTTTCTACTTATGACAAGAAAGGAATTAAAATATAGGTGAAGAGGATCAGAAATCAAGTGTGAATATCATATATTCTCTGCCATATTTTTGCCTCAAGGAATTTAGCTGCAGTCAAAGGGCCAGAGGGATGTACATTTTCAACATTCTTCCCTAGAGACATTTTAAGGGAGCTTTGATAAAGGCTTTGTCTTTTGAAGTTTCTGTATCATTTTATCATAATTTAATTTATCCTAAAAGCACAGGAATGGAAAGAACAGCTATAACCCATCAGGCTTTCAATAAGGTGTTCGTCATAGAAACTGTTGACAGTCTCATTTATGCAGTACTCAAGCAGAGACTGAAGATTGTTTTGTATATAGTAGGTGCTTAATAAATTTTTACTGAATTGAGCATTTCGTTTGGGATATTGATGTCAATAGTTAATTTGCTAAATGAGAAGCAGCAAGTAGAGCAGAATGCATAAAGAGATGATTTCAAGAAACCAGGAAAACCTCAGTCCCATCTCTGACATATACTGGCTGTGTGACTGAACAAGTCGCTTGACCTTTTAATGCTATAGGCAATGATCTAAGCTTCAGTTTTGGAGCAGATGCCTATCAGCAGTGGTAAAGGGAGTTTCCTTTTCCAATGAGATCTTCAGTTCCAGTTCTTCTCACTAATTTTCTAAATGACAATTTAGTAAATACAAGACTTAGGACAATGATCTTCATCTTCAGGGATCCCAAGTGGAAGAGGGATCAACTATGTTCTACTTCACTCCCAATTTAAGTTTGAATTAAGGAACAACCTGATAGGGAATTCTGCAAAAGTGGAATGGAAGGTCTTTGGGGTATGTGTTAGAAGGGGTGCTTCTTCAGGGAAGGATCAGAGTAGATGGTACCTAAAGTCCTTTCTATCTCTGAATGTCTGTGATTTTCTGATACCTGAAGGATGGGAAGACTTCCCTTGAATCTTACTGGATGAATTACTGGGTTAATCAACAGGTAGCCCAAACACTACGTTGGGTTCAGTACTGTTATTGTCCCAGTTTCCTAAAGCATGAGAAGTGGAAGGATCCAGGACAACCCAGGATGTTTAACAAGACCCTCTCTCAGGACATAGAATTATAAAGTCAACAAATCTAGAATTGCTGGGAGGACGAATATGGGCATGGTATACTGAAGTACAATGTCAGTTTCTGGGAATCAAGTTATTTGGCAGTTCCTTATGAAGATCCAAGTCTAGAAATGTAACAGATAAGGAGATCCCAGATCTAAGGACTGGATAGGAAAATGCGTCCAAGCTCTGGAGCATGAGACCAAAAGTTAAGGGGAATTCTTGAAAAGTTTTAGCAAACAGGTTCAAGGGATCAACAAAGAGGAAGGAGGTCAGGGTTTTGATAGGTGGTGATTTCTTTCACACAGAAATTAGCCTGAGACGGTAAGTTGTTCCAGGCAGTTGCAGCATATACAATCAGAATTTTAGATCCGAAAGCTTGGAGATGACTTGGGTCAATGATTTCATTTTATAGATTAGGAAACTGAAGTCCATAGAGGTTAAATGACTTGCTTCAGATTTTATATATGACTATGTGACAGAGCAAGGACTAGCACCCTGTCTCCAATTGTCCAATACTCTTTCTATCATAACTCAATTACTTCTTAGAATGCTTGTATTTTTTAATTACTTAGCATTTAATACCCTGCAAAATGCTGCATATATGTTATCTCATGTTTAATATAAGCTGAGGTGAGGTCTTTACTTAAGAAGTAAAATCATTTTAGAGTATCTAGTCCCACAAGCTTAGAGAATGGCCCTGACCCCCACAAAAAAGTTACAATTTCAACACGTCACATGGAAAGACTATGTCTTGAGGTTATTTTTTTAAGGTTTCTGGAGATCCCTTAAACTATGTTAGAGTGCAAGGTCCAAAAAAAGTGGGAAACTTTTGGAAACATTTAAATTTCATATAGGAGTGCATGGGAATTGTTCTAGCCTCCAGCTTGGAGGAGAGAGAGAAAGAGAAAGAAGGAAGGAAGGAGGAGAATATCTAGCATGTGATACCACCTCAGACCTTTGTATGGAGGAAAACACTACTATATAAAGCCCTGACCTCCTTCTTTGCTGATCTCTTGAGATCAGCTTTGTAAGATTCTTCAAGAACTCCACTTAGCTTTTGATCTCATGCTCTAGAGTAGACTTTGAATCCATTTTCCTGAACAGCACTTGAATCTGTTATCTTCTTATTTGACACATTTCTAGACTTGGGCCTTCATAAGAAGCTACAAATAGTTTAATTCACAGACTTTAAGGGTGGGAAGTGAGGTTGGAATTGTCAAAGAACTGGTTTAATTTTGAAGATTTCTGTGCTATCTTAATATTAATTGTGTTTCCAAATATGGGGGCATGAAAAAATCATTATGTCCATGAAGGAAACCACTCCGAGCCATTCTCTGAGTATAATGTATTCCAAAGCAAGTCCCAAGTAGGGAATAATTTAATGATTTTCTGGATTGAAGACTTGGTAAAATCCAGGCATGGGGCTTTTTGGAACAAACATAATGTTCTTGGAAATCATTCCTGCCTCAATAATAGCAAAATCCATCTGTTCTCCTGAGGTTTCATTCGCATTACCCCACTGAGTACTCCAGACCCATTTTTGGACTGGCTTAATTCTGTTTTAATGCACAAATTATTCCCCAAAAATAGAACTGGGGAAGGTTCTAGTGGAAAGATCAAAATAAGATGATGAAAAGGGAGATATTAACTCTACCAACCCACCTATCTTTTTTTTCCCTTTTCTTTTTTCATTGTTTTAAGAATATTGGGATTAAAGAGGGTTTTTTTTTTTAAGACTTCTCATTTTGTGATAAAGTAAGTTGGGTCAGGAAAAAAAAACGTTTTCCAGAGTCCATTTTACAGGAACTTGGTATAGTTTGAAGAAGAGAAATGAGGCCAAGGATGTAGTCCTAAGTGTCAATGAATAGTTGCTGGGTGACCTTAGATAAGTCTTTAATATCTGTTCCTTACTATGCGCGTGCTTCTCCTTCTTATGGAGTGCACGGGGGCGGCGCGGCACAGTATGTCATAATGAAAAGAGCGTTGGACTTGGAATTGAGAGAGATCTAGGTTTAAATTCTGCCTCTGATACTTACTGGTTGTATGATCTTTGACAAGTCACTTAACCAATTTGAGTCTTAGTTTCCACATCTCTAAAGCAGATCATAGTACCTACCTTACAGATTTTTCTATGTCTCACATGGTGTCTGTGAAAACTTTAAAACACGATAAAGTCTTTAAAACATGAAAATGTTGTATAAATGTCAGGTATTACTAAAATAATAATGTCATCTCTTTATCAGAGATATTATAACCTTAGGTATTATAAATATAAAATTACACAGAAAATATATGTAGTCGAGAGGTTGGTCAGGGACCCCCCTGATCATTTGAATTGCTGCAATCCACTTCATGATATTATAGGATATAAGGGGCTGGTGACAGAGACAATGAAATTTAAGGGTTTGCTACTTTTAGATTTTTAATGGCCTATTCATACCTTCTAAGGGATTTAGGATTTCTTTTTTATCTGTTAAATGAGGTCTTGGATTAGATGCCTTCTTATGTCCCTTATACAGTTATCCCATCCATATTATGACTTTCCTCATCATGGTTTTGATATATCACTGGTCAACATAAGAAATTAAATGGGAATTTTTGGCAAGTTTTGTGGAAGCTGCAAACGACACATGAAGGCCAGCAATGACACAGAAAAAAGTTTAGAAACTCAGAAATGCATAAAACTTATGTGTAGCATTGTGTAACATTAACATTTTATGTCTTAATACCACAATAATTCAGACTTCTCTGATACAAAGGGACAGTCAAAAATTTTTATGTGAATTTTCCAGATTTCAGGGGTCCTGTGCTGCTAACTTCCATGATGAACTCTATTTCCAGGATTCTCACGTAATAAATTTTACTTGTACAAGTAGTCAAACGAAAATGGAATTCAAAAGCCTTTAATATGCACCTAGCATGTGAATATGTGTTAAAACCATATGATATATGTGTGTTATTCTCCTATCCTGCCCCAAGCACCATGATATGCTAAGCTCAACTAGGGTAGGATGAAAGGGACTTTGCCTCAGGTGTCAATACTTAAAGGATGCTGACAGTACTTGCAGTTCTTCAGCATCATAGAAACAATAGGGTTAAGACCTAGTTAGCAAGAATAATTAGTTCATATTGGAAAGAGAAGCTATTACATGACACCCTGCTTTTGGTGATTGGAAGGGAGTTAAGGGGAGATCATGACTGCACTTCAGCTGAATTTTTCACTGACCCAACCCACTTCCCACCAACTGGATGTCTTAAAGAGTTGATGTCAAGGTAGGCTTGACACCAATTGCTCTGGGCATAAATATTTTCTATTTGCAGCTCACTAAATACCTGAATTTTGTTAGAAAGAATGGTCTATGTACCAGGTTTCAGGTGAAATAGTTGCTTCAATTTCATATTTATTCTTTCCAAAAGTGGAATTAGGAATGTTCCCCCAAGTATGTTTTGGCCTCCTAAAACAGTCTTTTTTACCTTGTGGTAACTACACAACAATTAAGTCCTGTAAACCAAAGTAATGATATGGGAAACTGCATATTCTTCCCTTTGTGGTATAAGGAGGTATGTCTGTGTTTTTAGGGTTCAGATTGACTGCTGCATGGAACCCAATAAATTCTTGTCATACAATTTGTTTGAATTATTGAGCTCATATATCAACCTTTACATGAGGCCTTTCCTGATTCCCCTTGTCCTCTGCCCAAGTTACTAGTGCCTTCCCCTGTGGGGAAACCAAAGTCTTGTATTTATTTTGTAAAAATTCAGTACACACTTTTATGGGTATACACACGCCACTGAAAGACCATAGACACTTTGAGGAGAGGAACTGCCTTATTATTATTATTATTATTAATTATTATTATTTTTGTCAGTAGCAGCAGCAGCAGTACTAATAGTAGTAGTAGTAGTAGTAGTATCACCAGTATATCACCAATATGCCCATGGTATGGATTTTATAATTAATTGACTTTTAAGGAAACTGGGGGTATTTATTAGGTTTGATGTATATGTATTAATTGTGTCCTAAGTGCAAAAAAGGGATTCTTGATAGTGGAAAGATTGATGGGGGAGTTACTAAGTTTAGGTAACAATAGCAATTCACTTTTCTAGGTAATACTTTATAGAATTAGATAGTGTAAGCATTATTATTCCAATTTTACAGAAGAAGAAATTGAATCCTGGAGAGAGAAAAGAATTTTCATACAACCACAGAGCTAGTACTGATCAGTGGCAAAAAATCAATTAGTATTCTGGGGCACCAAATTCAATACTCTCTCTTTTTTTTAAGTTTTGTTGTTTTTGGTCTCTGCCTTCATAGAGTTTGCTGCCTAGGTGGAGAATGTGACATATTCGTAAATAAGTAACTGTAATGCAAAATAATGCCTGATACATGAAAACTAATTGCTGTTTGAGTTCTGAGGGCAAAGGAAGAGCATTAATCAGTGTGGGGAAATGGGTGAGAGAGGCTTTGTGGAGGTGACAATCTTTGAGATGAGGCTTAAAGGATAGGAGGAGAGGTTGATGAAGGTATATTCCAGGAATGTGTAGAAGAAAATGCTTATGAAGCACATTACAGATTACTTAGAATATTTGACTGTTCCACATGCATTATCTCTGCCTAATAGACTCCTTTTTTTGCTTTACAACCCAAGGTGAGCATTATCTTCTGCTTGAAGCCTTCTTTGATCTTCACTACCCTCCCATCTCTACCCCAACTGCTAATCATTTCCCTCTCAATCTTTTGTGTTCATTTGCATTTATTCATTTTCTATTTAGGTAAAATATATTTGCATATGTCCTATCTCTGCATTAAAATTGAATCTCTTTGTGGGAAAGGATTGTTTCCTTCTTTGTAATGATATCCCCAGGACTTAGTGCAGTGTCTGGCCCATAGTAGAGGTTTAATAAATACTTGCTGATTAGTAGGGAAGTTGTAGGTTCAGCTTATGAAATACATTCTACATGGAACCTATCATCTTCCTAGTTTGTGCTCTTTCCCACTTATAGTAGCATGTACAACATTCTTTTCATGTTACATGCCCCAAGTAGAATGTAAGCTCTCTGAAGGCAAGAGATGTGTTTTTTTTTTTCTTTTTGTCTTTGTAGTTACACAACCTAAGCACATTGCAGGTGCTTAATAAATGTGGTTGAAATAGATCTGATGTTGTACACATTGTATTTGGTAAAGGGTTAGACTAGCTGCAATCTGAGATCCCCTGAAAATCACAAAGATTGTCTGTTTGGCAGAGATAGCAGAAAATCTCTTTGGAAATTGAATATATGCACAAGCAGAAACTCTTAGTCCAATTTAGACACATGTCATGTTTTAACTGGAAGAACATATTAGCACAGAATTTTTTAAAAAGTGGGGTAGGTGGTGAGTGGGCTGCACAAGTAGATATACTTCATTTTTAACTCCTAGTCAAGATACATATGGACAAAGACACAGTGTCAGAATTTCTAAATGAATTCAGCCCATGAGCAATTATAAAGGCATTTTTGATTTTACAGCATAGCTTGTGTAGCTCTAGAGACAATAAACCTTTAATCACTGAGGTTGGAAAAGAAAGCTATAATAATAACAAAATAATAACTGACATTTTTATGATACCTCAAGGCTTGTAAAATAATATAACATGTTATTTAATTTTTACCCATTTCTGTATAGGCTTTTGCCTCTGAGGTTTGTAAATAAGCTTTCAGACATGCTGACAAGTGATAGCTTAGGAAGTGGCTTCCCAGGTGTTAGCCACTGATGAATCCTGTCAGTACAGGTCACAAACTTTTGTCTTGTCTTTCCATGCATATTTTTATCATTTTTTCCCCATAAATCCTCCATGGATAATCCACCCAAGTGGTTGAAGTTCCTTCCCAGGTTATTTTAATAATATATCTGCCACTTATAGAGCACATAAAGGATGGGAGGGGGCAAGGGAATAAACATTTATTAAGCAGATACTATATGCTAAGTGCTTTTCAAGTATATCACTTGATCCTCAAAATAATCCTATTTATTTCACCCATTTTATAGCTGAGGAAACTGAGGCAGAGTTAAGTGACTTTCCCGGAGTCACTTAGCTGGTAAGTATTTGAGGCTGAATTTGAACTCAAATCTTCCTGACTCCACAAACACTCTGCCCACTACACTGCCCAGCTGCTCAGGCATATTAAAGGTAGCAAAGCACTTTATATTCATTATCTTAATTTTAAGCCTCAAAAAACCCAGTGAAATAACTTCTATAGAGATTGTTATTCCCATTTTACATACAGGGAAACTGAGTTTCTAGAAGATTTAGTGACTGGTCTATGATTACATAGCTAGTAAGTGTCCCAAGTAGCATCTGAACCCAGATCTTCCTTACTCCAAATCCAGCTCTCTAGGTCGTCTGGCATATTGCCACACATATCTCATGGACACCAAAGTGTGGCTTGTGCTGTCCATCTGTTATGCTTCACTTTTGCTTCTATACCATAAGAGGATTAAAGGAACTGGGAATACTTAGGCTAGGAGAAAAGGAGAATTAAGGAGGGACATGATCACTGTCCTCAAATATTTAAAGGGTTGTCATACAAAAGAGGGATTAGATTCATTGTGTCTGTCCCAGGAGGGCAGAATTTCAGTGGATTGAAGTGTTGTGGAGAAAGATTTCACTGTAAAAGAACAAATTTTCTAAGAAAAAGAGCTATCCCCAACTGGCTGTCAAAGGAGATGGCCATCTCCCCATCACTGAAGTTATTTCTGTGGAGACAAATAACTGGTTATCATGGAAAAAATGTTTTCATTAAATGACTTCTGAAATTCTTTAGACCACTTAGAGGTTGATAATTGGTATGATTAGTGTTCATATGTTAATAGTCATTTCTAAAATATTTTAACTGCTCTGCTAAGTACATTAACTTGAGAATCTGTTTACACTGTCTGACAAACCAAAAGTAAACCTTACCCAAGCCCCTGCCTCAATGATACCAAAATCTAAATTAGTGGGCAATCAAGGAATTTTTATCACACATTTTTCTTCAACTTCAGTAGTTCATATGTTTGTTGTTCTTTAATCTTTATAGAGGTCTTTTATCACAAGTGTGCATGTTTTATCATCTCTGTAGTAATTATCTCCATTTATCATCTAATGAGAAACTGAGACTTATTAAAGTTAGCTGCCTTGTCCAAGTTTGTAGAAGTTGTGATTATCAGAAACAGGATTTGGACAGATACCTCCTTATTTCAAGTTCAGCCAGTGCTCTTGCTGTCACATCATGCCTTTGCATTCCTTCACATTATTGACCATGCTTTCACCAAACGTTATGCCTTCTCTGGTACTTTGCACAGGGTTCTATATGCCACAGGGGACTTAAAAAAAACCAAAAAAACAAAATAACACACACTGTAGAGTTTGGTTGAATGTAGAAAAATTCCCATTTGATATTCTACATCTTGCCTAGGAAGGAGACTACCACATAAGTAACAGTTGCAAAAGACCCCTGTGATATTTATTTCCCTCCACTGTGACTATAAGATTGCACACATCATTGATTTGTCTGAGTGCCTGGCATTTGTGGGATGATTACTGCCCTTTATTTTCAGTGTATTCTAGAGTCAGGCTGAGTAAGCAGACACACACATTGGGAGCAAGCTGAGACTGGTTCTTAGTGAAAGGGAGACACAAATGATCAGTGAAAGATAGTTAGGGATGTAATGGAAAGTACATTAACTTGTAAGGCAGAGGACCTGGTTCCAGTTCAAGCTTATCTACTGACTGGCTATGTGAT
Organism: Pseudochirops cupreus; assembly: GCA_028627135.1. Taxonomy (NCBI): domain Eukaryota; kingdom Metazoa; phylum Chordata; class Mammalia; order Diprotodontia; family Pseudocheiridae; genus Pseudochirops; species Pseudochirops cupreus. The sequence goes on from CM053582.1 coordinate 147,852,013, forward strand.
TTTGGGAAGGAAACAAGCATTATATGTCTTGAGCACTTTGCAAATACAATCTCATTTTATTCTCACAATAACCCTAGGAAGTAGGTGCTATTATTATCACCATTTTATAGTTGAGGAAACTGAGGCAATCAAAGGTTAAGGACACCCCCAGGGTCAAACAGCTTGTAAATATCTTAGGCTAGATTTGAACTCAGATCTTCTTGACTCCAGATCTGGTGCCCTATCCACTGCACCACCTATCTGCCCATGCATAAATATAAGCCAAGGACTTTTTCATTCTTATACCCAATTTTAACATCAGTGAAGTGAGTCACCTCCTTATTCTTGCCTCACCAGCTCAACAGGGTAAATACACAGATGAAGAGAAGGGGGAGAGGCATGTTTCATTTTGAAATCCTAATTGTGTCTTAAAGAGTGACATTCATTAATGAATCAAAAATTCTCCAGTTGAAGCTTGCTTTATTTGAGCTCATCCTTTTCCTGTTGGTTCTAACCCAAGCCAATTAAGCATCTAAGGGAGCAAGGCACCTGTCTTTCAGCAGGTCAACACTGGCAGCACTGGGCAAAGCTGCCTAGGAAGATGGATTTGTGCTTACTTGGAAGATAACTTCAACATAACACCTGGGTTTGCTTCTGATGAAACTCTAAAGTCAGGGGCCTTTTTGTAACTGGTCGAAATAAGTGCCTTTATTTTCTCTCTTGATTTTCTGCTTATCCACCAGCTACTAGAAACACCCATGCATTTGATCTAATTGCATATGATCAAAAATAACACAAAGATGAAGGCTCTTTTCCTTGAATATTTTGGCACCAAATCCTTTGAACCAGCATTTCAACTTTGTTCTTAACTAGAACTAATGCTGGACCCTAATAATAATGCTGACAAAGATTTATGTACACTAATCTATAGTTACTATTGATAATCACTATCTCTGTGGCAACTATGGCTGAAATGAGTAGGATGGGACCACATTTGATCCTTACAATGACCCTCAGAGCTTCAGTTTCCTAATCTGTAAAATGTGGCAAATGATAGCTGTTAGTTCCTGGAAAAGACAACATGTCAGAGTGGATAGAAAACTCTTCCTTGGAGTCAGGAAGATGGATTCAAATGTCACCTCTCCCACATACTGGCTAGGTGATCATGGGACAGTCACTTACCCTCTTAGTGCCTCAAACAATTCTGTGAGACCATAAGTTGCAATACGGACACTTTAAATTGGTAGAGGATAGACAGCGTCTTCATACTATGAATTCTCCATGCTGGTGAAATCACAGGTCTGCTTAACAAACGATGGGTTTATGTTCTGTGCTGCTCAAATTGCCATTTATGTCTATGCTGTCTTATATCATCCAGTCTTATTTTATGCAGTTTGAACTTGTTTTTTTTTTACCATGACTATGATCTCTTGCAGGGCAATCAATATCTATGCTTTTCTCTGCATCCTCCTATACTGTGACTCTGTATAATACTTGTTTAATGAAAGATTGACTTCTCCAGATGTCTGCCCTCTGGATGTGATTCTACTCTTGTATCTTTGTCCTGAGGTTCATGATCTTCAGGTTTTAGCAGGACACTTTCAGATGTAGGGAGAGCAACTTATCTGATATCCTTCTATCAGAGAGGGTTTACTGAACGTTGAATGTGTGAGGATGGTGGGTAGAGAAAAAGGAAAGAAATCAAAACTGTGTTTCCAACTCTCAAAAATAGTTTCATTATAGAAACAAAATTATGTGTGTATGTATGTTTACACACATATATGATATATGGTGTATATATAGTGTATATTACGTGTTATATAAAATATATATTGTATATAGATATATACCATATACACACAATAACTGATGTTAAAGTTGTGATTTAAGGTTGGTAAAGCACTTCACATATACTGCCTCAGTTACAATAACAATACTCTTTACAATAACCCTGTTAAGTAAGTATATTATCTCTATTTTACAAATAGAACTTGTAGGTGAGAAGCTGTAAAACTTTCTCAGGTCAGCAAATGCCTAAGGTAGGATTCGATTTCAAAGTCTTTCTTCACTCCACGTTGTTGTTGAGTTGCTTTTTAGTCATGCCCGACTCTCTGTGACCCCATTTGGGATTTCCTTGACAGAGATACTACAATGGTTTGCCATTTCCTTTTTCAGCTCATTTTACAGATATGGAAACTGAAGCAAATTGAGTTAAGTGACTTGGCCAGGATCACACAACTACTATGTGAGGCTGGATTTGAACTCAGGTCTTTTTGACTCTAGGGTTAGCACTCTATCTACTGCATCACCTAGCTGCCCTTCTCACTCCAAGGCCCATGCTTTATTCAAAGGAACACACATATATCTCATAATTGGAACAATTCTGAACAAAGGAATCAGGAAATACAGAATGGCCTGGCCACATTCTACCCTGATTTAGAAAACTGTCTTCCTTTAAATGTCAACTAAAGTCCCACCTTCTGCTTAAAGCCCTGTCAAGTTTAACTTCATTTTAGTGCTTTCCTGCCTGGGGCACAAGCAGGTAATTCACTAGGAAAAATATTGTCTTTATAGGTCATTGGTAGATTTTCATTACTGTATAGAAAGGGTTTAGTTATAATGCATGACAACAGTGTTGATTCAGTTAACTCTACCATGTCTATTATACAAATTGATATGCATGCACAGAGAGGATACAGTGTAAAGAGGGAATGAGGATAATTAGGGAAGGTAGGATGTTTGGAGCCAAAGATCTAGGGAGCTAATAGCTGAGAAGAGGGCATTGCAGAAGAGAGCAAATGGCATTCATTCTAGTGCCTTCTCTCTGTTAATTATTTCCCATTTATCCTGTATATAACTTGTTCTGTATATACTTGTGTTCATGTTGTCTCCCCTGTTAGATGATCTGCTCTTTGAAGGTGGGGGTTGCCTTTTGCTTTTTTTGTTGAGAGGTGCCTGACACATAGTAGGTATTTGAAAATATTTCATTGACTGATTAAAAGAATCAGTGGTGGGTTTTTAGAATTAGAAACTTATGTGAAATTAGGAACTGAGAAAGAAGGGAAGGGAGAAGAAGAATGTAATGATAGGGAACAGTTGAGTGGGACAGGACATGAGGAAAGTGGCTAACATCACGGTGGTCTGGAAAGAGAACTCGTAAAACTTTAATCTGACCCAGCTCTAATACTTACTGACTATGTGACCTGAATCTCAGTTTTCTTATCTATAAAGTGGGAATAATAAAATATTTTCATTATGTCCTTCATAGGATTTTTTGTGATTGTGGTTATTTCTGGTTCTTAAAGTAATATACAGATGTGAACCACTGCTTTTTACTACAGTGGAGGGAATAAATTGAGATTGTAAAGAGATTTAGGGGGTGGAGGGTGTGAAAAGCAGCTGCATCAGGTAAGGGGCTGAGCTGTATGAACTCTAACGTCACTTCCATTTGTAATATCTTATGCTTGTATGAGCATTCCAGGCATAACGTGTAATTGATGGAGGGTCAAAAAAGGCAGGAGACAGATAGGACAATAGCCAACAGGGATGGACCAATCAAATGAGGCTTATTTAAGGATAGGGAAGATATAGGAGAGTTTATGGACAGTACAGAAGCAGCCAGCAGACAGGCATAGATATCTGAAGAGGAGTGAGAAAGTGGGGATGGGCAATATGGTGGGGGAGATAAGATGGAATGAGATCCCTTGTGCCTATAGGGGATTTTTCCTTGTCACATTTTCTAGTGAGACCAGAGTAAAGAAGATGAAAGTGGCAGGAATCCTTACTGATATATGTTGAAGAGGAGGAAAGAAAGAGTAGCCTCAGGGTTTTTTGTTTGTTTGTTTGTTTGTTTTGTTTTGTTTTCCACAGAAATTTGAACTAAGGTTCTCAGCTGAGAGTAGATAGAAGATCCACAGGTTTGAGGAGGGATCAAAATGCTTAAGTGAGATAATAAGCCAATTAGGGAGATGTAAAACCATCCTCTTGCTGCTGAGAGGACACAGCTGAAGTTATGTAACATCAATTTGTTGTGGACCCAATCAGTGCCGTTTCATGATTTTCTCCACCATCATTAAGCATCATGTGAGTTGGAGTGAAGGCAACAGATGATGGCAGTAATCCAAGGCTAAGGTTTGTCAGGGCACGGTCTTCAATAACAAATGGACCAAGAGACTCAGGAGAGGAGAACTAGGTAGGGAAGAGCTAGATTGCCAAGGGGTCAAGATAAGCAAGGGAGGAGAGTGTAGCTGAATTTAAATTTCTGTCTGAATAAGAATTCCCTTTTAAACAGCTTCCTTTTGTTGGGGAACTCACTACCTCAATGCATTCTGTTCTTGGTCATCTCTAGTTATTACAAAATTATTTCCTTATATTAAGCTGAAATCTACCTCTGTAACTTCAGCTCATTGGTCCTAGATACATTCTTTGAGGCTAAACAGAAAATGTCAAATCCTTCTTTTACATGACAGTCTATTAAATATTTGAAGACAGCTGTCAGGCCATTCTCCCAAATCTTTTCTTCTCCAAAGTAAACAATCCCAATTTCTTCAATTGATTTCTGGATACCATAGTTTCCTGTTCCCTCGCCATTTTGTTCACCTTCCAGATATGGAGTTTGGTAGGGAGGAGGAGACAGATCAGAGGCAGAGACAGACACAGAAAGAAAGACAAATATTGTACTGAAGGTTATAGAAATATCAAAATGAATACAGAGACTAAATGTCAGCAAGGAATTTTTTTTCCTTCCTTCTAGTTTGTCATTGGTATCTGCCAGTCCTTTTCTGGTACTTACTATTGATCCAAAAGGAGAAAATAAATTCACTTTCCTGGGCCGGAAGCTTGATTAGATTTCTGCAATGCAATAAAACCATAGTTTCCAGGGCATTTTTATTCATGAGACAATCTTAACATGGAACAAATAGCTCCAGGATAAGAGAGCTGGCCTCCAAGAGAATAAATCTCATGTGTTTTATAACTCTTTTTGAAATATATGATTTTTCAACACTCTGTTTAATGTTTTGTTGGTATAGATGTTTTCTGATGCCTACTGCTAAAGACAAGTGCATGTGTTTACTTCATTTTTTTTGCCTGGTAGCATCTAGCTTTGGGAGCTGGGTCTTTTCATATCAAGAGTTAGCCTTTTTTTTTCTTTTCTTGGCCTCAGCAGCTGAAGATTGGAGAACTTTGTTTCCTGATGAAATGGTTCCTCCTCCTTTCCTCTCTTCCTCTCTGGCTTAATTGGTATGATTACTGCACCTGCAGCTACTGGCATGGCATTGTGACATTATTCCACTTGCAACCAGCTGCACATGTTCGTTGGAGATTCACACCCTCCTCACTGGCAGCTATAGACATCTGGGGTTGAATGTGCTTTCTGAAGGAAACAGGTTCACCTCCAATTTCCTTTGCCACCCTGGATAAACATGGAAGAATTTTTGTTTGGGGTTTTTGCTTTTGTCTTAAAACCTTTTAGTGCTTACAGCAATTCTTGGGTGTTGATCATTAATTTGGTCATTAGTGAGGAGAATAAGCCTTAGAGATATTAAGAATTTTGATAGGAAGCTGGTGATTCAGTAAAGGTTTCAATGTTAATGTTGCCCTTCCTTAGGAAAAAAAAAAATTGGTCTTCCCAAGCCAGAGGCTGCCATTTCTAAGATTACAGTGTACAAGGGCCTGGAAAATTTCATGGCTTTTAGCTTTTAAATATTCTTGTTTTTAAGCTGAACTGGTAGACTAGAGAATTGATCTCTAGGGCTGGTTCTGTAAGATTGGTATGTAGAGAAGGACTCTGAAATTGAAGTCATTGCATATCAAAATAATAACAGCTAACATTTATCAAGTGGCTATAGGCATGGTGCTATGCACTTTATCCATGATGTCAGGGCAGTGGACATGTGACCTCGGGGTGGCAGGTTGCCCACCCCTGGATTAAATAATCTATAAGATCTCTTCCAGTTTTACAACCAATGATTTGATGAAATCAATCAGGAGATAAACATTTAATAAGTCCTTACAGACACTGCTAGGCACTAGCAACCTTTTTTTTTTATAATCTAGATTGTTCCTGCCTCCCATAGCACACAATGTGATAAGATCCCAGTCCTGAACAGTTCTATCTTTCTATATGAATCCATGAAGTAGCAGATTGAGAATTATTCAGTGAATATAAGACCTGAAACATGCTACCTTGGGGCCTGACTGCTGATAGTCACAGACTTCTCTGTGTACTGTGAAGGTCTGAGGTGTATTATTAAATATACTACTTGTTGCCAAACCAGCATCAAAATACAAATCACAATGGGATTAGCTGTGTGCTCTGCAGATCTGGTCCAATATTAAATATGTTCCAAGTTCACAAAATCAGATCATGAGAGCCCTTCAAATATCTGCTAGGGAGAGACAAAGCCTTAACAGCATCAGTGGGAGACTTCGCAGATCCATTGAGTGACAGAAGTGTCAAATTTATGTTCTGGCGAAGGTTTATTAACTTTGGCAAGACTTAATGACATCACGAGAGATTCTTAAACTGGATTTTGCAAGGGAGTGGATTTCAGACAGTATTGTTTTCCACACAGTGCTTTCTTCCTGTTTTGTTGTGCAACAAATACTTAGAAATAGAGATGGAAAAAAAAGTTTTGTTTTCTTTTGTTTTTGAAAATTGTGTGTGTGTGTGTGTGTGTGTGTGTGTGTGTGTAAATATACCTATGTGTATATATCCATGTATATATACACATATCTACATATCTCTATCTATATCTGTCTATATATCTATCTCTATCTCTATGTATGTATATATGTATGTATGTATGTATGTATCTATCTATCTATCTATCTATCTATATTTCCTCCCTTAATCTGGCCTGATTGTCTGTAGAATTGATTTCTAGGGCTGGCTCTGTAAGCCTGGTGAATTCCATAGGGCTCTGAAGATGGAGCCATCAGACAGTCAGCTAGCATTTATTAAGCGCCTACTGTAGCCCAGGCAGAGAGAATTGTGTGAGCTAGGTTTCTTGATGCTGTCTAGAGTTCATCTCATGGTATCAAACTTTGACTTGCATATTTGCATAGACAGAGCCCTTAACATTCCTCCAAGGCTTTAGAATCATTTTGCCTTTACTTAAGGTGGGAAAGAGAGGAAATTATTCTTAAAAAGGACCACAATTAAAGGTTTTTTTCTTCACTTATATTTCATTAATCTTGTAACCACTAGCTACTCTTTAATACACCCTTGCATATTCCCCCTAACGATGACAGAGAAAGTCATGGGATTCTCAGGTGTTACTCAGACGTTCCTTTCTTTCATTTAAAAATTTATTTTATTTTAATTTATGGAATAAAATAAGCATTTCTGTAACATAGTAGAATAAAGAAGATTACTGCACATGAATCTGCAAATCTATTCGCTACAATTTGCTATTCCATTTAAATAGATAATAAAGTGATCCTGTAAATTCCTTTTCTTTTTTTAAATTTGTTGAACCCCTTCCCACTCCTGCAAGAGTACTTGCCCTGACAGAAGGCTTTGTTTCCTTCGGAATGTCCTGTAGTTCTTCCAGATAGCTCTTGATGACTTTTTAAAGCCTATTTAATGATTAAGTATGTATCCTGACCCCCTACTCCTGTTTTTAGCTACATAGATTCTGTAATCCCGGAACAGTTTCTTTTTCCCACAATTCCTTCCTGAGATGAGAATGGAAAATAACTGTGCCAAAGAGGGAACTTGAAGGAGGAGTGGGAGTTTGTGACCCAGGGCAAAGAAGAAGCCAAAGAATCACAGAAAGATGATGGATTAAGTGGACTAAGTAATGTATTTGAAATAGAGGACCTTCCTCTGTGTGGGTGTCAGTTTCTTTCTCTGTATGTTGAGGGGGATTGGACTAGACTAGAGGATGCTGGTTACCTCGGTAGAGAGAGTGTTGGATTGCAAATCAAGAAGCCCTGAATTCGAATCCTACCTCAGGCATTTACTCTATGTGACCCTGGATAATTCACATGACCTCTCAGCCTCAGTTTTCTCATCTATAAGACGGGGATAATAACAACTACCTCATAGGATCTTTGGGAAGATCAAATGAGAAAACAGAAAAAAAAAAACACTTTGTAAACCATAAAGCAAAGTAAAAATGCTAGCTGTTATCATTAGTGAATGGTCTCCAAGGTACCTTCCAGTTCTAAAGGAATAGTCCTATTAACCCACATGGCCTATTGCTGAGCAGAAGCTGCAGTTGCTGGCAGTAACCATTTCCCTCATGTCATCCATTTCTCTTCTCCCTCTCCATACCCTGTCCCATTGCTGTTACACAGACACCTCACTAAAAAGTCAGTATTCCATCCCTCCCAATCCCAAGAGATGTGTAACTTTGGTCTATAGTCTGAGAAATGGAATGCCATGGTATAGCTCCAACTCTTGGCAAAACCACAAATAAAATTAGAATTCACAGAGATATTATTAGCAAGGCAGCTAAATGCAATTTAAAAGGAAGCTTTTCATAAAGTTTAAACAAAGTTAACTTTCAGATCTTCTACTAGCATGGAATGGAGAAAAAAAAAAAACTCAACCGGCAATCAGAAGAAGGATGCTCATCCCAGTATTACTTCTTACTAGCTGTGTGGTATGGCCAGAGGTTTTACCTTTCAAAGCCTTAGTTTCTTTATCTGTAAAATAGGGAGACTAATATTTACAATGTTCACCGCTGGCATTGCAAGCTGGTTGGTATCAGACTATATTTTGCTACAGAGCAAATAGTTGGCCAGTATTTTATTATCAAATCAGTGGCTGTAAAAGTCTAAATTGAAGTGAAGTAAGATTTAGGTTGTTTCATCATCCAAAACAATGCTCCAGATTGAGTGAGGTGACAGGAATTGTTCTTGTGCTGATGATAGAACAAGCATTCATAGAGTGCCTCCTATGTTCTAGGCACTGTGAAAAGCACTTTACAAATAGTATCTCATTTGACCCGACGACAACAACTGGTAGATAAAGACTGGTATGATCTCCATTTTACATTTGAGGAAACAGAGGCAAATAGAAGCTAAATGATTTGCTGAGGGTCACACAGCTAAGTGTCTCAAACTGAATTTGAACACAGATCTTCTGGGTTCTAGGTCTAGTGCTTCTTAGCAAACTCATCAGAAAAAATGAGCGAATTAAATGAAATGATCTCTGAGATCCTTTCCATCAAGATCTAGGATTTTAATTGTGTGTATATATACATATATAGAAAATTTAATTGTATGCACACACACACACAGAAACACACACAGAGTAACTTGGATATAGGTGTGGTGGAAAGCATTAGTAGTTTGAGAGTACCAGAAAAGGAATCCTTGTGTAAGATAGTGGCATCTCAGCTGATCCATGAAGGGAATTAGGAATTCCAAGGAGGAGAGATCAGAAGAGTCTTCTAGCTATAGGTAAACAGCATATATAAAGACTTAAGAAAATGAGACAGCATTAGTAGGATAAGAGCAAGTACACTACTTTGGCTGAAATGTAAGGTATATAAAAGGGTGGAATGAAGTATCAGTCTGGAAAGATAGGTTAAAGCCAGATTGTGGAGGACTTTAAATGCTAAGCAGAGCTGTTTAGATTTTTTAACCTATTACCTACAGGTAACAGGGAGCCATTGAAGTTTCTTGGGCAGAGGAGTAACATAATCAAATTTGTATTTTACCAGTGGCAATCTGACAATCATGTGAAGAATGGATATAGAAGAGAGAGAGAGAGACCAGAGGTATAGAGGCTAGTTAGAAGGCAACTGCAAGAGTCTGAAATAGCTTTTCTATTGTTTCTCTCTAAAATTTGATACTCTAGGCAGGGGTGAGAAGACTATAGGATGGGACATCACATATATCATCAGAAATAGTTGATATGTTGCTTTTTTCCCCCTCTCTCCCTCTTTTCTCTTTTCTTATAAGGGGCGAAGGTCTATGATGGGTCAGACAGAGATTGATTTGGAAATAAAGATGAATATAAGCAAGATGTCAATACATTAAAAAAAAGAAACTTATATTAAATATAGAAAATGATTGGAGAAACACAGGCCTCTCAGGTCAGCATCACACAAGATATCACACAATAAAGGGAAATAGGGCTTGGAATATAGCATTCTGTAAAGCAATGTAAGTATAGTTGAAACCTAGAATAACCTACCCAGCAAAATGAGTATAATTATACAAGGTGAAAAATTGATATTTAATAAAAGAAGATTTTTAAATTTTTATTTTCTCAACTACATGTAAAAACAATTTTTAGCATTTTTTGAAATTTTGAGTTTGTAAATTCCTTCCCTTTACCCACCCCCCATCCTTGATAAGAAAAGTAATTTTGGGGGGTTATGCCTTTGCAGTGATGCAAAATGTTTCTATATTAGCCATGTTGCAAAAGAAAAAAAGAAATCTAGAAAAATAAGAAAACTTTTAAAAAGTATGCTTTGAGAAAAAAGAAAAGTAAAGAAAACTATTGGAATTCTCCCTACCCACATATATACTTTGAAAAAAAAACTGTAGAAAATAGGAGCTAACTCACTGAAATCAGAATTAAAAAAAAAAAAGAGGTCTCTTAAAAAACCCTCCCAGCTGAATTGTTCTTAGGCTATATAAGCTATGAATGTTGAGAAACACGGGTGCATGACCAGCTTCTCATTCATGGCTCATTATTAGCTTGATTTAGCTTTTCCTCTCATCCCCCTCCCTCTCCAGTCCAGCCCCTACACATGTCTTTTCATAGCACCGTATGACAAGATAGCATCATAGGCCATAGAGGCCTAATCCCAGCAGGGAGCCTGTTTTTAATGTGCAGTGTGGCAGAAGAGGAGCCCAATACAAAGGAAAGAAGTGATTACTGAATGAAAAGCTGGGCTTTTCCTCAGGTTCTGAGCCTCAGAAGATCCAAAGTCCTAATTGAAAGCTTTTGAAGGCACCTTTGTTAAAGGACCCAAGATTTCTTTCCCGTGCCCTCTTGGTATTAGAAGTCTATTGAGCTGTTGCTTGTAGTTATAAAGGGCATTTTGAAGCAATCACTTCCTATGCTCTTCCTTATTATGTGGCATTTGATTTTCCTAATGGGAAATAAAGCATCTTTTGAAGAAGGAGAGTTAGCTGAACATAAGCTAAAGTACTGAACCTGGAGCTAGGAAGACCTGGGTTGGGAAATTATATGACCCTGGGCAAGTGTTTAAACTCCTCTGAGCCTCAGTTTCCACATCTGTAAGATGTATGATGATAATAATTAAAGCTCACATGTATTTATTTAGTGTTATTTTTACATTGATGATAAAGCCTCAACTACCTACCCACCTCTTATGTAAAATGGGTCACTATTTAACCCAATTACCTGTGAGGCTCCAGACAGCATAAACCACAGACCTTAGGGTCCTGCATCACTTCACTTATTATAATGCTTTTGAGTGAAAGAAGATCTTCCAGGGAAATACTGTATAATAATAGTGTTTATATATCACTTTAAAGTTTGCAAAGCAGCCTCTCAACAAACACTTATTCACTTGACTTAGCATAGGTGATTTTATTTGGTGCTCATAGTAACTCTGTAAGGAAGGTGCTACTAATGCGTCCATTTTACATGTGAGGAAGTGAGACTGAGAGAGCTAAATTATTTGCCAGGGTCATAAGCAGTAGTGAGTATCTCAGGCAGGAGTCGAACTCAGGTGTTCCTGAATCATGTGCTCTATCTGTTATGACACCAAGCTGTCATCAGCCTGCCAGCAAGGAGCTTAGCTTTACAGATGTTTAGTCTTTCATTTTAACGAATTGTATTGTTTATAGTGTAGCATAGAGAAAATCAGGTTCTAAGTTTATAAAGCTTTTTTTGTTGTTGTTCCTTTCCTTTTCATTCTCTTTCTCCTCTTTATTTTTCTATTTCCCTCTTTCTCTCCCTTTTTCTTTTTTTACTTTCTTTACTCTTTTTTTCTATTTTTCTTTCTGCTTCCTGTTTTTTCTCTTCTTTCCTTTCTCTCTCTCTTTTTGTCTTCCTCTCTTCCTTCCTCTGTTTTTGTCTCCCTCTTTTTCCTTTATCTTTTTCTTCCTCTTTCTCCCTTTCTCTCTTCTTTCCTTTCTTCCTTTCCATTTCTTTTCTTTCCTTCCTTCCTTCCTCTCTTCCTCCTTCCCTCTTTCCCTTCCTCCCCCCTCCCTCTGTCCCCCCTTTCTTCCTCCCTTCCTTCCTTCCTTCCTTCCTTCCTTCCTTCCTTCCTTCCTTCCTTCCTTCCTTCTTTCCTTTTCTTCCTTCCTTCCTTCCTCCTACTGCCTTTGGTATAAGTAGTGTGCAGATTATACCCACTCATTGGTGAGAAAACTGGTGAAACAATAAGGTAAAGCCTCTTGCTCTGTAAGATTCCACGGGTTCACAGAGCTGGAAGAGACCCTAAAGACCTCCCTGACACTTACCAACTGTGTGACCTTAGCTACATATGATGCTTCATCTCTCTCTCTCTCTCTCTCTCTGCCTATGTTTCCTCATCTGTAACATAGGAATAGTGATAGCATCCACTCATTTGGTCTAGTCATTTTCTTTTCCAGAGAATGGAGATGAAGTCCAGAAAGAATAAGTGACTTGTCTCAGGTCATTAAAATAATCAGTGGGAGACCTGAAGACAGAGGCCAAAATGTTGGGTTCCAAATCCACTGCTCTTCCTTCTGAGCTAGGACCAAGACCCAGGGTTTCTGTCTCCATTTCCACTTCCCTTTTCCAAGGTACTGTCACATTGTCTCTTGGTAAACCTTAGAAAAGTCCTTCAAACTCATTTATTCCAATTCCTTACATTTGCAAAATGAATAAAAAGAGACCCAGAAAGGTGAAGTGATTTTTCCCAAGGTCACACAGTAATTTATTTATTTTTTTTTTATGTTGAAATACCACTATCAAAATTATTTTATTTTATTTTTTTTTATTAAATTCTTTATTAAATTTTTTTGAGTTACATCTTTTCTCCCCGTCTTTCCCCCGCCCACCACCCCAAAACAGCCATCCCAGTATTTCCCCCCTCCCCCAGTCTATTCTCTCCTATGTCACTTTTTGGTAGGGCAGGATGGATCTCCCAACTGCAGTGCCTGTGTATCTCAAGTTCCAGTTG
>CM053582.1:147865579-147886196 GCA_028627135.1 Pseudochirops cupreus
ATGATACCACATATATAACCTATATCAAATTGCCTACCATTTCAGAAAGAGGAGGGGGTCAGGGAGAGAGAAAAAAAATTGGAATTCAAAGTCTTGTAAAAATGAATGCTTAAAATTATCTTGACACGTAACTGGGAAAAAATAAAATACTATTAGATGAGGTCCTTGAGATCAGGAACTATGTTTTTGGCTTTCTTTGAATCCTCAACACTTAGCACAGTGTGTACCACAAAGTAAGTAAGTGCTTAATAAATAATTACTGATGATAATGTGATGTCCAGAATCCAATATAATATACCAAATATGTCAGTCAACCAATATTTATTAAGCACTTACTACCTACCAGGCACTGTACTAAATACCAGAAAGACATATATAAGCAAAAGGACAGTCTCTGCCTTCAAGGAGCTTACATTCTAATTGGAGAAGATGATATTTAAAAGGTTACTGGGAGTGGGGGTGGGAAGCTACCCAGCTCAGAGCAACAGGGACTTGATAGAGGAGTCAGGATTGCACCTGGTGAAAAATGAAAAGATGGCTAGTGTGGGGATCCTCTTTAAATGGAGACTCTGGGAGGAGCCATTCAATCAGAAAGAGAGTCCCCTGGACCTCAAGCTAATTTCAAAGTGTGAATTTGAAGCCTGAAGTGAACTTCCAATATGAAGAGTTTTGGGGGGGGTTCTGATGAAGAAGTTCAGATTATAGCCTGGTCTGAAATAGGCAGCATATACTAGGTTTGTCACCTCCTTATTCCTAGAAGTGATTCCTCTCTTTATGAAACCCAATATCAAGTTAGTTTTCTGAATGGCAGATGATGTCTGATCTTACCTCCTTCGAGAATCCAGGCCAAGAAATCAGAGGAGTACTTTCTTATTAAGTACGAACTGACTCTACTCAAAGTACTTTGTACAGTTGGCTATCTGCTTAAAGATACAACACAAATCTATTTTTTAAATTTCCAATGAATTTCATTAAAGTGAACACCAATTTTTTTTCCCTGAAGCTCAAGTTATTAATAGAGTCAGCAGGAGATTCATGAATATTAGCAACCTTAACCATTAGGTCATCAAGAAATTTACATAAAGGAATGAAAACTAATACATCTCTGTGAATTAGAATAAATACTGTAATTATAAAGACACAAAAATGTGCTACACAAAACTGAATAATATAACAAAAATTAATATTTAAAACATGTTAATAATATATGATTGTTATGACTCCCATTCTTGGAAACACTACCTATCATCCTTAAAACTAAGAAAAAGGGAAGAAAAATAAAGGGAGGATATCTGGATCCATTTGTTCTTTTTGAGGGACTGAGACTAAATGAGAAGAACAATGCCCTTAGAGTCAGGAGAGACCTCCCTCAAAACCTAGCAACTACAACTTACTAGTTATGTGACTTTAGGTGAACCATTTAGTCTTTTTGAAACTCAATTTCCTTATCTGTAACATGGGAATAATATCATCAGCTTTAAAGTAAATGTTACATTTGAAAAAAAAAATTGTAGAGATAATGAATTGAAAATACTGCTGATTATTAAGGAGGCATTCTGAGTAAAATCCTGGATCATGTCCTGAGGTGAGGTAGGGAGAATGGTTAGGGGAGAGGGTATAAAAAAAAGAGTTATTTGCTCTTATAGTTACTCTTTTTTTTACTATATTTACTATATTTACTTACTTTTTTTTACTATATTTACTCTTATAGTTACATAGATGATCAAATATATACACATACATATGTGTGTGTGTGTATATATGTATATATATATACATGTATATATATATATATACATATATATATACACAAATAATTCAATGCAGAATATGGAAAGTACATGAATGGCTTGGAATTCTGTACATTTTACATTTTATAGTGATCTTGGGATAAAGATACTGTAATTATTCTCATTTTACAGACAAGAAATGGATGTTGATAGAGGTTAAGTTAAATGACCAAGGCTACAGAGCTAATGAGGGACAAAGTTAGGACTCAAATGCAGAAATGAAGACCCTTTGACTCTTTCCGCTACATCATATTGCCATGGGGGCATGGATAAGGAAGATGCCACTTCAACCTAGGAGAACAGGAGGTGACATCAGGGAAGCCTTCATGGAAGAAAAGGTATTTAAGCTGGTCATTGAAGAATAGCTAAAAATTCAGATAAACTGAGCTAGAGAGACAGGCTTTCTAGGAACAATGAAAGGTATTAAAAGCTGGAAAAGATAGACTGTGGGCATAGAAAGCAGAGCTCAGGGGTCCAACTTCCATTTTATTGACAGATCACAAAGGGTGTTGGCTGTCCAGAATAGATCTTAAATACTTCTCTTGATTAGCTCAGGTACCTGAGAGAACTAGCAAATAATCAGAATGTCCCCAGTCTCTGTATCTCTCAATGACTTAATGCATTTGACTCCAAAGGGAAAAACTAACTTCAGCAGGTTTTTGAGGCAGATTATGGCTCAAAATGAGGAACAATTTTCACATAATTAGTAGATGGTAGAGGCTGCGTAGTGAAGACGTAAACCCACCATCCCTGGAGACATTGAAACAGAGCCTGAATGGCACCATGGGATGGTGAAGGAGAAGTACCTACACTGGTTGGATTCATGTTCCCAGGCATTCATTTTTACAGCATTACATTAACATTTGTTTGCACTGCCAGCCTCACAGGATCTATCTGACCTACAGTAAAGGAAGGTTTTGGTGAGTCAGAAAATCCTACCTAATGGGAGCTATGATTAATTCTTAAGCATCAACCTCAGAAATTCAAGTTAGCTTCTAGACATGGGGGCTGAAACTCAGCATCCAAGTCACTTGTATTTGTAAATCCACAAGACATTTTCATCAGGTACTACGATTATTTTCAGAGCTCTCATGCAATTGCTTTCCCCTATAGCATCTCAGTTGAAAAGACCTATATATCTCTCTAACATCTTGCACACCTATTCCCCTTTCTATACTCACATAGTCATGACCTTTTCACCTCTGGTGTGGATTAGTGGATGAAGCTACTTTTGTTGTTGTTGTTGAACTGTTTCAGTCATGTCTGACTCTTTGTGATCCCATCTGGAGTTTTCTTGGTAAAGACACTGTAGTAGTTTACCATTTTCTTCTTCAGCTCATTTTACAGATGAGGAACCTGAGATAAACATGGTTACATGACTTGCTCAGAGTCACACAATGAGTTAGTGTCTGGAGCTGAATTTGAACTCAGGCCCTCCTGACTCCAGGCTGGCACTCTATCCACTGTGCCAACCAGCTGCCTCTGTAGGAAGCCACTATGATAATAGAAATAATTGCAGTAGCTTCTTATTTAGTTCCCATGCTTTCTGTCTTCAATATAACCTTCCCATTGCTACCATAAACATTTTTGCGAAGCACCATTCTGACTGTCACTCACTTAAGCCAAAACCTTCAAGAGTTCCCGAATACCCATAGTATAGTTAAAAAAATAAATAAATAAAGATAAAAAAATCTTTACTCAAGCGTTCCAGGCCCTCCACAATCTGGCATCTGTCTACTTCTCTAGTCTCATTTCACATTAATTTATTCTACATTATAACCAAATTGGATGACCAAGCTATTATCTGAACTCAACATTTCATCTCTGTTTGCACAAGGAAGGGAAGGGAACAAACATTTATTAAGCAACAAACATTTATTATTCCATGTACAAATATTAGCTCATTTTATTTATATAACAGCCCTGGGAAGAGGTATTATTATTCTCATTTCACAGTTGAGGAAACTGAGGCTGGCAGCAGTTAAGTAACATGCTTAGTCTCACAGAGCTAGAAAGTGTCTGAGGTCACATTTGAACTCAAGTCTTCCTAACTCCAGGCCTACTACTCTATCCACTGAACCGTCCAGCTGCTACCTCCATGCCTAGAATCTTTTCATCTCCACTTCTCAGAATTCTTAATTTGCTGGCACTCCTCAGTTGTAATCAGCCTTCTCTGATTCCCCTCCTTCTTCACTCCACTTCCAGTTATTGGCAACCTCTCCCTACTTTTCAATTTATATTGTATCATACTCACCAGCATACTGGGGATATGTCCAAGTAGAATGTATGCTCCTTAGGGGTAGGGCTATTTCATCTATGTCTTTAAACACTCAGCTCCTAACACAATGCCTTGTGAATAAAAGGCACTTAATCCCTGTCAGTTAAATTGAATCACATTTGAACTGTTATGACCACTATGCTCCTTTTAAATCTAAGCTTCTCTAAGACCAGAAATAAAGAGATGCATGCAGATTAAAAAAAAGGAAGGAAGAAAAAAAAAGTGTGATTAAATTATCTAATAAAATTGTTGCTTGGCATTACTTTGAGGTCTATCCCAAATCTCTCTTCTGCACATGACATAGCCCATCAGACACCAAGACTTTCAAATTCTTACCAGTTTAAGCCATGTGACCTGGGGGAGGTCACAACTCTCTGCACTTAAGTATCACCATTTTCAAAAGGGGGACAGAAATATTGGCCAGCACTGTCTACCTCACAGGATTGATCCATAGAAAGGAAACTCTTTGTGAACCTGAAAATTCTATTTCTTAAGCACCTACTTAGAACTCTGGCCTCTGGGTCCACCAGACAAGACCATGCTGTTGCCCTCTGGGGGCTTAAAGTCATTCTACAAGTCATTTATCTATGCAAATTTGTAAGATATTCTCAGAACTAATCTTACTGAAAACACAGACCTTTGGTGGTAATAAAAATAAAAGTAAATGCATTTATATAATACTTACAGTTTTCAAAGCACTTCACAGACATTATCGCATTTTATTCTGACTACAACTCTGGAAGGTTGATATTATTATTATTATTACTTTTATTATCCCCATTTTATAAATGAGGAACTGAGGCAGATAGAAATTAAGTAGCATGTTCAGGCGTATAAAATTAGTATGCATCTGAAGATGGATTTGAACTCAGATCTATCATTGTGTCACCTAGCTCTAGACAAATGGTCTCCAAACTTTTTTTTTCATCAAAAACTCTTATATAGAAAAAAAATTGAATACATGCACTAACATATGGATATTCACTTATGTATAAGCTGCATTTATTGATCTTGTTATAATACATATGTACAATGTAAAACACAAAAATGTAAATTTAAAAAGCATGAAATAAAGATGAGATGATATTTAATCCTAGAGTCAAAGGGAGCCACTGGAATTAAATAGGGGAGAGATTTTTGTCAAAGATGTACTTTAAGAAAATCACTTTGGCAGCTGGGTTAAGGGTGGATTGAAGAGGCAAGAGCCAGGGAGCCCAATTAGGAAGCTGCAGCAATAGTCTAGGTGGGAGGTAATGAGGGCCTGAGTTGGGGTGGTAACAGAGTGAAAAGTGAGAAGACAGAGGAGAGAAAGATTGTGGAATGAGAAACAATAAGATTTGGCAACTGAATGGATGTGGTGTGAGTGACAATGAAGAGACAGGGCCAACACAAAGATTATGAACTTGGGTGAAGAGAAGTGATGCTTTCTACTGTAATAGTTCCAAAGAGTCAAGGAACTGGATGGAATGATGACATAATGAGATCTGCAATGCAGATCACAATGGATCCATGCCTAATCATCCTTTCTTGACTCTATCTGTACCACCAAAAATGGAAGAGAAAGAGAGAGAGACAGAAAGACAGACAGACAGACAGAGTGAGAGAGAGAGAGAGAGAGAGAGAGAGAGAGAGAGAGAGAGAGTGTGTGTGTGTGTGTGTGTGTGTGTGTGTGTGTGTGCTGGAGAGGAGGGGAGCACAGTGGGACTCTTACTGGCCAGTGCCCCTGGAGCACAGACCCAGCAGAAAATAAAAGTTTAAGCCACCTAAGGGGCACCTGCTTCCACCATGAGATGATTTGAGGAACAAGGAGTTGTTATATTATGGGAAGGATAGGCAGGTCTTTTCATATAGGTATTTTCACAGTTGCTGGTGGGGAACCTTGTGAAGAAAAGTTTGGTAATAACCACCCTAAAGGGCCCATGCCTGGGAAAGAAAGGGAGAGGTTGGAAGCTGGTAGACCTTAGGAAGCTCCCAGAGTGGGGGGAGTGTTGGGTGACAATGAGTGAAAGGAGTGTTTTGGTTCTCTTTGGTGATAAACTTCATAATTGGTCATTGTGGAAATCACTATATAATTTATCTTCCCATCTTCTGTTTAGATGGCCCACAGTGGAGACTACTACTCACAACTAGAATTTGATATCTAGGTTTGAGTCCCATTTTGCTACATAATAGCTACATAACTCGATTCTGGAATGTACAATGGATTCAAATCCTATTTCTGACACTATCTCCTTGTACAACTTTGGAATTAAGACTGCTCCTCACTAAGTCTCAGGGTTATTACGAGCTTTGATTTATGAGCTTGGGAAATGAGTTGTTGTTGTTTTGAAGTTGATTCTGTTTAAAAGAATTTCAGCTCCATGATCCCCAAATACATTCTCATATAACCATCAACAAAGAGCAGAGCATCCCAAACTCCATGCCACTGAAGTAAATATTTGTCATCAAAAAGACAGCACTACACAATTTCCTTTCTAATAGGACTAAATTGAGATTATTCCAATGGCTATTATGTCAATGACAGTTCGAGAGTTAACTCATTCACATTACTAATACTAAATCTTCTTTTGACATTACAACAAAATATTTTGTGGCCAAAGCTTTGATATTAAAAAAAAAAAAGACAGAAAGAAAAAGGCAGTTTAATGGACTGTCAGCCCAAGATGACTCAGCAAGATGATGTGTCAGCCAAAAAGCTAATAGGAACTTGGGTTGCATTAATAAAAAGTCAAGAGTCCAGAACAGATGAGGTGATAAACCCACTGTCCTCTGTCCTGGCCATATCACTTTAGAAGTACAGCAATCTGTTCTAGAGGTCATAGTTTAACAGGATGCTGAGAAGATTGGAAAGCATTCCATATAAGTCATCTTAGGAAACTAGAGACATTTCCTTGGAGAAAACAAAACAGGGGAGAAATGATGGCTCTCTCCAGATATCATGAGATCATGGATTCAGACCTCAAAGTTAATCAAATCCATGTCTTCATTTGATAGATGATGAAACCAAGGCCTGAAAAGAGAAATCTCATATAGACTATCTCAGAGCTTAGATTTAAACCCAGGTCCTCTGATTCCAAATTCAGAGTCCATGGGAAATTATACTTGTTCTTCATGGTTCCAGCTAGAATTAGAATAAATGGGAAAAGAGTCAGAAAGAAGAAGGTTTTAAGTCAGGACAAGGTAAGATTTCCTCAGGATCAGTGTTATCCCAAATTGGAATGTGCTACCTGATTAGGCAGTAAATTTCCCATCATTGCAGGTCTTTAAGTGAAAGTTGGATGATTCTCTAGGAGGAATGGGATTCATGTTTTAGGTGGCTATTCAACCAGGTAACCTCCAAGCTCTAATTTCAATTTTGCATTTCTAATGATTCTGTAAGTCAACAACTTTAACTGTTAGCCAATAACAGCAAGTGTTAAGTGGCTACCTCTCTTCACCCACACCCATTTTCTTCATCTTTCCTCTTGAATTTCCACATAAATATTTATATACTCAACTGTCAAACCCATGCCTGCCACATTCAGAAAGGAGAAAAAAAAATAAATGAATAACAGACTGTGAGACAAGAACAAACAATGGTAAAAGGAAAAACAATCCAAGAGTCCCCAGTCACTGAGACTCCATGTGCCAAGGCTGGGGGGGGGGGGGGGCGGTGAGAGAGGTTACAGTTGTCCTCTTAGGACACACTGCCATCCGCGGAGCTGAGTCCAGAGGTGGAAATGACTCTCTCCATTTCTTTGCCTCCTCAATTCCTGCCTACCCTTCAAGGCCTAGTTCAAGTCCCGCCTTCTCAAGGAAGTCTTTCCTGACTAGATTACTGAAACTACAGACAATTATAAATGGAGGGGACCTTTAGAGGTGACCAATCCTTTCATTTTTACATATGAAGAAACTGAGGTACAAGGAAGAAAAGTGATTTGCTTGAAATCACACACCTAGTCATAGATTTTAGTCCACATTTATCTTTTCCTTCTCTGGAGGTTTGTAACATTTTAAGTTTGTATTATTCACTAGCTTTCTGCTTCTCTATCATTTCTTCTCAGTATTTTAAGGCCTTTGAGAGTAGTGACCCTGTCATCTACCTTCTCCCAAAGTTAAAAGAGTGTCTAACCTGGTTATCGGCAATAGTTTTTTTAGCATTATGGTTATTTAATAATAATAGTGATGATGATGATGATGGTGATGATGATGATGATGATTGTGATGATGATGATGATGATGATGATGATGATGATGATCGTGATGATGATGATGATGATGGTGGTGGTGGTGATGATGATGGTGGTGATGATGATGATTATTGTGATGATGGTAGCTAGGATTTATATAGCACTTACCAAGTGCCAGGTACTGTGATAACACTTTACAAATATTATTTCATCCTCACAACAATTCTGGAAGGTAGATGCTATTATCATCCCCATCTTATCACTGAGGAAATTGAGGTGAATAGAAGCTTAGTGACTTGACCAAGGTCACACAGATAGAAAGGGTTTCAAGCCAGATTTGTGCCCAAATCTTCCTTCCTAGTGCCAGCAGGTATCCACTGGGCCATTAAGCTCCCTGGGAAAGGGGAGGAGGAATGATAAAGTAATAATTACACTAGTAAACTAACAATAGAACCTATAAAACATTCACAGCTTTCAAAACACTTTGTATACCTTACCTCACTTGATAATAACATAATTATCTCATTTGAACTTCATGTGAAAAAAAATATCCATGTTGTGTTATATACTAACATGTGATTATATATTTGATTCTCCTTATAACATTCTAGGGTAGGTAGTAGTAGAAGAAAGAGGAGTAATATTAATACTACTATGGGTTACAGCTTGGGCAGCTATGCCTTACCCTTCTCCCTTGATCCACACCCTTAAATAGAGCATACATTGAAAAGTTGTTTAAATGGGTGCTTGTGGCCATTTTGGGATAGAGTAGGAAGTGCCAAACTAGGAGTCAGTCGACCACCAGTTCAAATCCCATTTCTGGCACTAATCAGCTATTGAACCATGGGCAAATGATTCACCCATTCTGGACTTCAGTCTCTTCATCTGTCAAATAGAAATGATTGTGTGTGTACTCCCTAACTTGGGGCACTGTTGTGAGGGACAGGACTTGGGAAACCTTAATATTTTCTAGCAGTATGAGTCAT
Organism: Pseudochirops cupreus; assembly: GCA_028627135.1. Lineage (NCBI taxonomy): Eukaryota > Metazoa > Chordata > Mammalia > Diprotodontia > Pseudocheiridae > Pseudochirops > Pseudochirops cupreus. The sequence continues at coordinate 147,874,803 of CM053582.1, forward strand.
GAAAATGGAACAGGAACAGAGCTCATCAGTTAAACAGACTTCAGCCCCAGGAGCTTCTCCTTATATAAACACTGGCTGAAAATGCCTGTCTTTAACAGACTAAATGAGTATTGTTTTTTGGGGGTTTTTTAGGTCTCATGATGTCTGTGCTAGGCCCTGGAAAAGGTATAATGAGGAATTTCATTTTATGAGTAGGAGAGAAAACAAGCAGACCACAGCGAACGAGGGCTTGACTAGCATTTCTTTAGTCTGAGTCTGTAGGTCCCTGCACTTCATTAAATTCTTGCTTCTTAGAAGGAATTTGAATGAGTAAGTAAGTACCCAGAGACTCAGTCTGCAAGGGACTGTTTAGATTGGGATAAAAGATGTGTGGGCAGTTGGAAGTGATTTTTTTTTTACCCTTTTAGATGGCAAAACATTTTAGTCTCTTAAATCCTTATTGTATTCTCATTTCTATTAAATTTATAAGTATATTTACATTATTTTCCTCTATTAAACCAGGTAGTTCAGGAGGGCAGGGATTTTTCTTTGGATCTCTCCATGCCTGAGGCTGCGCCGCATTATACTTTAATAATTGCTTGTTGAATGGGATGGGTTGGACTAGATGGGACTGAAGTCTCTTCCCACTGTGAAATCCTGTGATTTTGTGAAAGAATGAAAGCTAGATAGTTCAGAGGTAAAAGATAAAAGAGTGACTTGGCCCTGCCAGGGGTAGTGGAAAGTGATGAATTATATTATATAGACACCAGTGGCCCCAAGCAAAACATTCAGCAAGATCACCCTTACCTTTTGCTAACTATAAAGAGTGCGGCTCTTTAGTCTCTCCTTCCTTTCATGCTTCCGACTCCAACATTTGAAGAGACAGATGTATTAGGACAGGGCAAAGATGCCCTATTAGGACAGGGCAAACCATGCCCTACCTGTGTGACCTTGAGCAAAGCACTTCACTCAATCAGTTAAAAGTTAACTCTTATATTGTTCTTGCTATTGGTCAGTTGCTTTCAGCCCTGTCCAGTTCTCTGCGAGGAGCCCTATTGGAGTTGACTTTCTTGGCAAAGATAATGACCTTCTATTTTCTCCTCCAGCTCATTTTTATAGTGGAGAAACTGAGGAAAACAAGGTTAAGTGATTTGTCCATGGTTGCAATAAGTGTCTGAGGGCAGATGTGAACTCAGGAAGTTTTCCTGACTACAAATCGAGAACCTTATCCATTGAGTCACCTACCTGCTCCCTTATATTTTTCAGATCCCATTTAATTTTGTCCTCCTGAGCTGGTAGGACCCTAGAAATAAAATGTATGGTGGTAGGAGGCTAGGGGGAGGGAACAAAAATTGAGTGCCAGGCACTGTGCAAAGTGCTTTACAAATATTACCTCTTTTAATCCTCAGAACAACCCAGTGAGGTAGGTGCTATTATTACCTACACACACATACTTTACAGATGAGGAAACTGAGTCATACAGTGGTTAAGTGACTTGCCAAAGGTCACAAAGCTAGGAAGATTTGAGAACAAAGTTAGTTATTCTGAAATCATATGGAAGGGAAGACTGAAGTATGGATACCACCATCATCCATGGGGTGAAATTTGAGGTTACCCAGAAAGCCCTGGATTTGGAAACAGAAGGGGTTTCTGATCACACATCTTCTCCACTAAAGATCCCCAAAAGATATAGAATGAGAATATGTATGAGGTTGAGAACCCTTGGATTGACCAGAACAGATTTTAAGAATCGGGACCCCTATTTTAGATAACTGCATAGGATTAGGATAATAGAATGAGCACAGTGCCTGCCATGTAGTAGGCACCTAATGAATGCTTGTTCCTTTCCTTCCCCATAGAGCTAAAAGAGATCAGGTCATCTAGTCTAACTCCCTCATTTAACAGATGAAGAAACTGAGGAAGAGGAAATAGAAGTAAATTGCTTGAGGTCACACAGATAGTAATCATCAGAGGTGAAATTTGAACATAAATCTTTTAACTCTGGAGTCTGTTTGCTTCAAGTGGATACTCTTCCCCAATACTATCTCCACTTCCAAGAAGAAGGAAGGAAGAAAGGAAGGAAGGAAGGAAGGAAGGAAGGAAGGAAGGAAGGAAGGAAGGAAGGAAAGAAGGAAGGAAGGAAAGAGAGAAAAAGAAAGAAAGAAAGGAAGGAAAAAAGGAAGAAAGGAAGAAAGAAAGAGAGAAAGAAAGAAAGAAAATTTCAGAATCTTATGTGATAAAAAGTACAAACTATAGCACATAGGCATGCAACAGATGGGAGCATGGGATCCACTGGGGGAGGTTTGGCAGGAAACTTTAGCTGGCATTAGCAAAATATCTAAGTTAGGCACATTTAAAATTAAGCTTAGGCCTTCTACACATAGAGAGGTGGTAAGAGATATTAAAATAGACCAATAGAAACTTGCTGGGACTTGGATGAAAGGATGCATATAGCTTAGTCTGTAAAAGGTCAGAGCGTCTTCACTAATGGACGTATAGTCAAGTCAGGACAAGAAGCATTTCTTAAGGGCTTCTTTATGTGCCCAGCACTGCTAAGAGCTGGGGCTACAAAGAAAGGGAAAAACCAGACCCTGCCCTCAGGAAGTTCACAGTCTAATATAATGTCCAAAAAGTGGAGAGAGGGAGGGGGTGGAGAAGTGAAAAGTCTTGCTGTCATCTGCCCTGGTCAGGCTTTTTTGAGTAACAGACAGTGAGTGATGTTTGCCTCAGTGGACAGAGTGCTGGCTCTGGAGTGAGAAAGATTCCTCTTCTTTAGTTCAAGTATAGCCTCAGACACTTAGTAGCTGCCTGAACCTGGGCAAGTCATTTACCTCTGTTTATCTTGTTTCTTTATCTGTAAAATGATCTGGAAAAAGAATTGGAAAGCCACCCCAATATCTTTGTTAAGGAAACTCCAAATGGGGCAACAAAGAGTCAAACAGGACTGAAAAACAACTAACAATAAGCAATACTTTAGAACACTGTTTTGCAAAGACCTTTCTTTACTTCCATAGTATATACATACATTCCTATAAGGAAGTGTTCAAATAGTGTAAGCATATTTATACTCATTTCACATATGATGAAACTGAAGCTTAGAGAGATTAAATAATTTGCTCACAATGACTCCGAGATGCAGAGTCAATATTCAAACCCGTGTCAAGGCTCTTTCCACTCCACCCCACCATCTCTCAACGCTAGTATTACTTTTATTTCTAGGTATCACATTTTAGGAAATCAGTAAACTACAATGAGGTCTGGAGGAAGGAGACCAATATTCTGAAGGGCCTGAAGTCATGTCAAGCAAAACCAGGTTAATGAACTGGGGGGTTTCTTGCTTGGAGAAGAGAAAGTTGAGGAGTTGCTCTCAAGTTTTTCAGTGGTTGCCCAGTGAGAAAGAGGTTTAGCCAGTAGGTAGGAAAGTGGACAGAGTCTAACAAGGACACAATCCAGATTCAGCCTCAAACAGTAGCTGTGTGGCCCTGCTCCAGTCACATTACTTTCATCTACTTCAGCTTTCTCATTTGTGAAATAGGGGAAATGATAGCACCTACCTCCCAGGGTTGTTGTAAGGATCAAATGAGATAATTTTTGTGAGGTACTTTGCAAACTTTAAAGCTCTATGTAAATTCTTAATAATAATGATGATGATAACAATAATAAACTTATTTTGCTTTGTGTCAGAGGAAAAACTAGGAGCAAAAGGAAGAAAAGATATGGAAGACACTATTTACCTAAATAAAATATTTACTTCATATTTTAAGCAAAGGTAAAAAAAATTAAAACCTCCATCATTTTAGAGGACAAGCAACCAGCATACAAATAATGCTTCCTACTTTCTCAAGGACCACAAGGTAAAACCATCACCTGTTCAAATAGTTAATTAATGTTAGCCATAAGCCCTACTCAGAGCCAACTCTTTTTCTCTGGCAGCATCATGTAACAATATACAAGTTGTATATTTTTTATTTCTACACAGTGAAAAGACAACTGAGAAAAAAAAATATTCCTTCTCAAAAGAAGCAGAAATTCACCACCCAATATTTAGAAGGAAGGGCAACAGGACCCTCTTGTAAAAGACAAAGCAGACATTACCCTCAGCTTTGAGAACCATCAAAGTGTTAGAGCTGAAAGTGACCCTCACTAGGTAATGAGCCCTCTATCAGTGGAGGATGAAAGACCATTTCTTTTTTTGTAGAACATATGTCTACGTGTTGATATAAATGACAACTAGGTCTCTTAGAAATTCAGAATCTAAAATTCTAAGATCTTGCTCTAGCAATCATCCTAAACTGCTAGGGGACCCAATGGATCTGGAGTCTGAAAGACCTATGTTCAAACCCAGCATCAGACACTTGCTAGCTGTAGGACATTGGGCAAGTCACTAAGCCCTTGATTGCCTCACTTTCTTAAATGAGATATTTGTAAAGCACTTTGCAAATCTTAAAAAGCTATATAAATGCAGATTGGTTTTTTTTGTTGCTATTGTTGTGGTTTTCTTCTGTGTCATGCATTTTCAATTTCTCTGTTGTGACTGGAGTCTTCCCATCTGCTTACATATCAGTAGGAGTCAGCTTTCCCAACCTCAGTCCTTTATCAACTACTCCATGCTGATATTTAATGAAAGAATTCTTGTCCCCCTTTTTAAGATGAGGAACCCGAGGTTATGAGAGTTTAGACAATTTCTTCAAGGATACATAGTAAGCAGGAGAGCCAGGATTCAAACATACATCTCAAATCAAACTTCAATGCTCTTTCCCCCTACCTTGTGTTTGTCTCATTCAGGATTTCCACATAATATGAAAAGTTTCTGTAATGACATTTTTAATAATCACCTAAAATAACCCATGGCTTTAAGAAACACACACACACACACACACAGAAGAGACAAAGTAGGCTAAGATCTTGTCAGTGATGACACTGCTTCAAGGTACACACAATCCTTCCTGATCAAACAGTTGTGCTCCACAGTCCTCTTCCTAATGAAGAAAGTCTTCATTCAAAGCTTATTTGAGAGAGAGGAGGAATCTTAGCTGGAAGGCCTGAAACTACTTCACAAGATACACTCACAGCTACTGTAAAGTCTCCCTTCAGCTGGAGCGCTGAGTGTACAATAAAGTATTAGCTTTGTGATTATCTATGAGAAAACCCCTACATAGACAAAAAGGATTACCAAGCTTGCAGAAAGTCTGTGAGGTTCAGGGATAATTAGTGAAAAACAAAATTTCTCTTGTAACAAACATTCTCCCCAGAGATTCATTAAGGATTTTCACTACAATTTCTTTCAGTTCTATAAAACACAGCATTTCTCATCACATGACCTTTTCTCATCTTCCCAGACATAGCTGGCTGGCTAGAGAGTATTCCGAGGGCCTTGCTGGTCCCACCTAGACCCCGTGCAAGGTCATCTGCTCCCATGGGGTCAGTGCCCATCTGGACTTTGATAGCATACAAATCCATCTAACCGTGTACTTTTTCTCTTGGGAGTAAATCTTGCTGAACAAAAGGTCCATGGGAGAGCCTCCTGACCCTGGTCAATCTGTAACATATCAGAAAGGAGAACTGGTGTCTCTCTTCACATCTAGTCAGTCACAAGTCCATCCATCTGTCCATCCATACCCTCTACACCAACACTGTATAGTTTACTGAGCCTGAAAGATGCTACCATTATTTCTAAGTTCCTTCCTTACATCTTGGCCATATCTCTGCCTGTCTGTTTCTCTATCTGTCTCTTTCCTTCTGTCTCTCTGTCTCTGTCTCACACACACACACACACACACACACACACACACACACACACACACACACACACACTTCCCAACTTACAAATTAGATACATTGCAAAAGTTCTGTTTTGATTGAACTCAGAAAGCATTTTCTATAAAAACCGTAGTAGGAATGGTGGTAGCCTCAGGTAGTCTCTTTAACATATTAGGGGAGAAATATTATCTATCTTGCTATCTGACAGATAAAGAAATATAGATAAATGTACAGATATATATAGATACACACAAATATACTATATATTTGTTTTCTACTAGAGGATATATGCAGAAATGTTTCCTACTATATATCTATATGTATATATTAGAAAATGATTCTATTCCAACACTAGTAATTACCTAAAACAGAAATACAACACAGTCACATAAGAAATAATGCTTTATTTTAATCAAATGGTGATCTTGAAGAAAACCTTAAGGTTTATTTAGAGGAGGTAGCAAAAAAGAAATATCATGAAGACTCTGAAATTGCCTTTGGCCATTCCCAAGAGCTATAGAGGTCTCAATTAGTCAACATATATTTAGAAAATGTTTTCCATAAGCCAGCCCTGCACTTAGCACTGTGGATACAATGGGGGAAAAGTGAAACAAAAACCATTATCTGTCCTCAAGGTGCTCATATTCTAATGGAGAAGACAATGTGTAAATAAATAGCTGCATAGAAGATATACAGAGAGAGCTGATGGAAGGTAGAGTAGTTTCATTCTCAATGTATCATAGGCTATGAGATGGAAGAAACCATAGAGATCACCTAGCCCTGCTCTCCCATTTTACAGATGAAATCCCTGATGCACATCCTCAGGGATTTTCCAGAAGGACTTGCATCCAGATAGTCTAATTCTCAAATCTAGTTCTCTCTACTTTCAAATCCTGTCTCCGACTCTTCACTAGTCTTGTGACCATGTCCAAGTCTCTTAATCGCTTTCTGCCTCAGTTTCTTTGCCCATAAAGCAGGAGTAACAATAGCACTTGCATCCCAGTGGAGGATAGAAGGACCTGGTGTGCTATGGTTCATGGGGTCACAAAGAGTCACCACCTCCCAGAGTTGTTGTGAGGACTATATGAGACATTTGTAAAGTGTTTAGCAAACCTTACAGTGCTATTATTGTTGTTACATTTATTTTTATTAACATAATTTTATTTATTAGTGTTATATTTTACTGTTCTATTTACTGTTATTAATATGGGACTCCTATATATTTTATATGTGAGATATACACACACTTACCCACACCATCATCCCTTCTCCCTGAGTAGTTAATTCTAAGTACCACATTTTGGGAAGGACAATGATAAGCTGGGTAGAGTCCAGAGGATAACCAAGATGTCAAAGGTCCATGAAGTCATGCAATCTGAGAAACAGCTGAAGGAACGAGGGTTAGTCAGTCAAGCAAAGAATAGTCTTAGGGAAACCCAAAGAACTCTCGCATTTTCGTTGCTGTGGAGTATCCTCCCGTAATCTCCTTTACAAATGGGCTCTGTGGCCTAGCGTCCCCTTCCCCTGAGCCAGGTCACCGGTGATTGTCCACCGCAGCCCACTGCCTGACAGAGGCTGCTCGGGAGCCGCCACTAAGGTTTACATCATAAGAAGAACAAGCAATATGGCAGCAATCCCATCCAGCGGTTCACTTGTAGCAACCCATGACTACTACTGAAGGCATCTGGGTTCCACTTCCAGCAACAGCTCCTGTGGAAGTGCTGATTACTCTGGGGAAGTGATCCCCCACCCTCCTGGTCTTCCCAAATCAGACCCAGGCCACTGGTGGGCAAGCTTCTTCTTTGGCAAGTCGAGTCATCCATTCTTGACAACTGTATTGGAATCCCCAGAGCACTCAGGAACTTTCCAGGTTGCCCATGGCATGATCACCTGTGACCTGGCTCAGGAGGCCATGAGGAAACGGCATGTCAGTGAGCCCAGCAAGACCAACACTGGGCCTTCTGTATGAGCAGCAGCACCCTCCTCACTGCTCCCCCACTTCTGAAGTGTGCTAGGCATCAGAGCCCATTTCCCCCTCGCCCCCTTCCCTCTCCCACTTATTCCTTTAGAATAGATAGGCTGCTTAAGTGTAGAAGTAGCTGTGGGGTGTGTGTGGTTTTTTGTTTTTTTTTTTTAAGGAAAACAAAAGCAAAACACCAAAAAACAAGTAAAAGAAACCACACTGCTGTTGTTTGGTTTTTTACTGTCTGCATCACCTGTGTACTTTTCAGCAGCCTCAGTAACTGTTTACTTTGTGCTCAACTGAAACTAATAAACTTTGAGCAGCCTTTTAAAAAAAAAAAGAATAGTCTTAAGCAGGTTAGTATGCCAGCCTCCTTTAACTATCTGGATGGCAGTCACATGGAAAATGGAAATAGACTTAGTCACCAAGGACAAAACCAGGCATTACTTGAGTCTGGCATAAAGAAAAAACAATTCCTAAGATTTATATGTACTGATGCAAAGTGAAGTAAGCAAGCAGAGCTGAGAAAATAATATACAGAAGGACAACAGTGACGTCAGCGTGAAGAACAGAAGACACAAACGTAAGTCAAAATTTAAAGGCCAACCTTGACCCCAAAGAACAGATGTGACAATGCGTCTCCTTTTTTGTAGAAGTGGGGGATCACGGGTGTGGAACGTTGCCTGTGCTATCAGAGCTGGATGATGTGTTGGCTAGTTTCAATGGAAAGGTTCTTCCCTCCCCCATGTTTTATTCTTCCTATATTATAAAGGATGACTCTCTAGGATGGGGGAGCAGATATTCCGGGGAATGTAGGAACAAAAGCAAAAGATACATTTAAAAAAAGAAAAAGGAATTCCTACCAATTAGAAGTGCCCAGAAATGGAATTGTTGCTTCAGGATGTGGTGGGTTTCCTCTCGGAGGACATCAAGTGACTCAGTGACCACTTGTCAGGTATGATGTAAAGAGAGGTCCATTAATTTAGGTGGCCCCTCAGATTCCTTCCAACCATGAGACGGTAGAATTCCCCAATACTCTACTGAGTAAAGTGCTGCCAGAATAGGTAAAGGCTTTCCTCACCAGAAAGGCGAACATACTTGAGAAAGAGCAATGACAATTCTAGCATACAGCCCTGCTCCAGAGGCCAAGGGGACAAAAAGCAAACTTGCAGGATCAAAGGCAGAAATCCATAAAGATCCAAGCGAGGACAGAGCAGGGAGGTCTGCACATTCACTCAGAATGGGGCCAGGCAAACGCCCCAGAGGGGAGACCACAGATGACAAAAGACCTGTCTCACTACAAAAATCAGCCTGAGGCAGCTGGTTTTCCTGGGAGTGTGGGCCAGTTTCCATGAGGCTCCATCTTCAATCAGCTGATGGCTATGTGCCTGCTAGGCAATAACAACCTCCACTTTCAGCCCACACCTTCTTCCTAGTGTTCAAAAATTGGTAGAAGGTAGAGGCGAAGCCTTAGCCATTATCATAAATACATTTTAGCAGTCTTTTGGAGCCTCACAATATCACAACACACTGTTTTAAACATGACATGCTTCCTGGTTGGGAAATAGCCCATGTCACATTTGAACTAGCTCATACAGCCACAGAAGTTTGGGATGCAATGTAACTTAGGTAGGGGATAGGCAACTGGATTCGGCAGTAGACTGACCTGGATTCAGATCCTGCTTTTGACATTTCCAACTATATGACCCTAGGTAAGCCCTCCATCTCTCTCAGCTTCAGTTTCCTTATCTGTGAAAAGGTTGCTTAGGAGGCTCAAATGAATATGTGTGTGTGTGTGTGTATATATATATATATATATATGTATATACATACCATATATATATGTATATACACACCCTATATATATATGTATATACACACCCTATATATATATATACATATATAAAAGCACTTTGCAAACCTCCGTTGAGATTTTCTCCAATTTCTCCTGTATATATCTTGTTTTTAGATAGTTGTTTGCATATTATCTGCAGTGTAGGAGGTCATAGAGAGCAAGGACGCTTTTAGCCTTTCTTTATAACCCCAGCACTTAACATAGTGCCTGACACACAATAATTGCGTAAAAATATTTCTTGACTTGTTTTTGTTGACTATATAATGTATACTTGTTATTGAAAAATCAAATAAATATCCAGTTTCTTTATTTTACAGGTGAAAAAAAAAGAATTATAGGGGTTATTAAATGGTTTGCTAATTCATAGGAGAAATGGGATTAGAACACAGACCTTCAGTTCTTCATTCAGCTCACTCCCATGGCACCAAGCTTCCTCCTTTCACCTTCCCTGGACACCCTGCTCTTTGCCCAGATTTCCCAATACATTGGTATAAGCTGCTATATTTCAATCCTTCCAAACGATCTTCAATTCTTCACTAGCCTTTTCTTTTCACATCTTGGTTTTCTAACCAAGTCTATCATTCCCTCTCTGAACACACACATTCATGCATGTACACACACACACACACACACACACACACACACACACACACCCCTCTGAAAATTCTAGTCTTGCTGCTCTTTCTCTGGTATTTCTAAAGCCACAGCATCTATCCAACCTTTGATCATCTAACTTCCTCCTCACTAGAGATCCCTTATCAGAGTCACCCCCACTGATCCTTAAAGTTCATTCCTCTTTTTCCTTAGTTTCTCACCAGTCCCTCTGACTTACACAGACCACTCCTATTCCCACCCCAATACCATCCATTCCCACCCCAACCCCACTCCATCCCTCTAAAGTAAAATTACACCACCCCACTGTTCAAAGCAAAGCAAATAAACTTACTGTCTGTTTAGAAATCCTTGAGACTACTGGTTACTTGCCTTGCTTCCTCAAATGTCTCCATTATTCATGGGGAAAATTTTACAACCACAACATGAAGATCATCCTTTCTCAACCCTTCATTTTACAGATGAGGAAACTGAGGCTTCCATCTACTCAGAGGTTTTGCTACCTAAGGCCCCTCAGATTGCAAATGGCAGAGCCAAAATGAGAATCCAGATCCTTGGAATGTAAATTGGCACTTTCTTCATTTCACCCCAGCTAACTTTCTCCTAAGCTCCACAGGCTACCTCCCCTTCCCACCATTCAGAAAGAAAATAGAACATCATTTCTTCCAGGAAGGGAGATGGACCTTTTTCCCAACTCTGTTTTGTCTAAACACTCAATTCCCAAGCCAACTGCCTTGTGCTGAATGTAAATGTGCTACTTATTCTTTGCATTTTTTAATGTTTAGACAGTTACCTCCGCACCCCTGTGCCCTTTACTGCATAGACCCATGACTACCAAAGTGCTCTGCCCCAGACATAAGCCTGCATTTGGGTGAACACGTTTCTATTGACTTTGCTTTGCATCCTACCAAGAGTAATATCACGAGCGCATAGATGGGTCCATAATAAATCTGTTTGACATTTTTCTCTTTAAAACTAAACTCAAATGGGAACATTTTAGAGAGCATCCATATTGGAAATGGCATAAGATTAGGTATCAAGTGAGATTCTGCTGCCAGCTGTCGCTAAATTACTGTGTGACCGGCGGAGCCAAGATGGCGGCGTAGAAGCAGCAACACATCGCAGCTCTCACATAGCCACCCCAAAATACCCATAAAATAGGACTCTAAAACAATCCTGGAACTCCAAAACGCACACAAAGATACTTCCCACTAAAGTCAGCTCG